>OY856410.1:1303152303-1303899803 GCA_963693085.1 Alisma plantago-aquatica
TAGGACGTATTATCAGTATGCACACAGAATGCACACACTTGATCTTTAAAATTTAGTACAACCCTAAGATAGACACACTCAAATACAAAAAATAAATATTAACCCCACAAGCACACATGATTATATCACAGTTTAGGAGAAGGCAAGGTAGGGGTCGAACCCAAGGGAGATAGGGGGTACTGGGGCATAGTTATTTTGGTCTAGGTGTATAATGTGGAGTCTAGGGTTGAAGGGCTTGATTTTAAATTGGATTTTATTTCACTAGCAATGAATAAGAAATTTAAAAAAGCAAGAAGCAAAACCTAGAGTTAACCCTAGACAATGTAATTCTAATTAACAAGAAATAAACTAAGTGAGAAAAGAGATTGTCTACACTAAACTAGCAATTAGAAACTAATACAAGCAAGAGTTAGGATAACACTAACACTACACTAGCAAAGCAATCCTAATTAACAACTTAGAGGAAGACTAGCTAGAGACTAACAAGAATGAATACAAGCAAGCACAAAGGTTCACTAACTCACTAACAAGACCCAGCTATCATGATTAAGGCAATTAACTAAGAATGAAAGTAAAGCAAGTAACTAGGCATGAATCAACTAGAAAGGGAGCAATATGAGTTTTAAATCAAGTTATGAGGGTGTGGGCCGTTTGGGGGAATGTGACTAGAATCTAGGTTGGGGGACAACATGCAAACCATACTCATTCATTACTATTGTTAAACCAGATAACAAGATAGATGCTATAGAATTACCCTAAACTACTAGTTGTCCATGGGTGGAGTAAGGTGTGTGTTGGGGAACTACACCGTAGCACACCCTATCCAACATTATGAGTTTTTTGGACCACAGTTTAGGTGAAATTCTAATAGGATCTAGCAAGTCTAGGTTTCTAGACTAGGTACTCTTAGAGAAACTACGTGCCAAAGGGTAGTAGTGGAAGGTGGAAATGAAGGTGTTAGGCTCACATCACCTCCCATCTAGTCTTTAGGAAGCTCCAAGCCAATTGCACTAGCTACTTTGATCTCGGCGAGATTGTGGTTCAGTTTATCATTGATTTTCTGGGCGATGTCAGGGAGGCAGCGGGCTATGCTGGCCGCCTGGATCTGCACGAGCCTCTGGGCTAGAACAGGGACGGTGACGATATTCTTGTCAATGCGACTGAGTAAAGGGTGGGATCGGAACAGCTCCACCTCGGCAGCACGGGCTTCTTCATACGTCATCCCCGATCCTGTTCCTGACACAGACATAGCCAAGGCCGATGTTGACATCGTCGGCAGTAACCTTCTCGATGAGACGATGAGCCCCTCTAGATTCTTGTCCGGCTTCGTGACGACAGCCAGGGTGCGTTCTCCGGTCCTGTCGACGCGCTGCGACATCCGGATGGACTCACAGGTAGGGAAGTCGACCGTCGCGGAGAGGACATTGAGGATGATGCTCTCCCTGGGAGAGATGTACTCCATGATAATGGTCGAAATCTGCTCGTAGATATTCTCCGGCTGGCCGTGGACAGGGACGCGGGTAATACCGGGAAGGTCGACCATAGTAAGGTCCCTTTGCCGTCTCCTGACAACGAGTCTGAGAGGGGTATTGGAGATCCCTTTGCCGTCTCCGGCGATCTCGTCCGTGGCAGCACGGATTGCGTCAGTGATGCTGTCCTCGGTGGTGAGGAAACGCTTGTGGAGGTACTCCAGGACAAGCTGCTCCCCGGAATCGTTATCGTCCTGGGATATCAGTTGATTCTGCAGGCGCATGATTAACGGGACCCTTGTGCAGATTCCCTGGCCCTAGGGAGGCTGATGCCTGCCAGAGATTCCAGCACGCTGGACTTCCCGCTGGACTGGTCGCCGACTACGACGATGGTGGGGAGCTCGATCCCTTCCTTGGTCACCTTCAGCTGCCGGAGCCGGTCGACAGCGTCAAGCAAGGGACGGATTTGCTCGTCAAAGGACGACATCAGCGGAGTGGCTGCAGCAGAGGGTACTATGGCGTCGTGATACCTCTCTTCCTCCTGCTTTGGTGGCTTGTTCGCTCGGCATTGCTGCTGCTTGGGCGGGGAATCAACGAAGAAGTGATGGGGGTAGTGTGGACTTTAAGAGAAATGGTGGCTATATCATATGGACGGGATATCCATCGCTGCGTGCACCTAAGGGTTTATATAAGTAAGTAACAGGAGAACTCAGCATGTATCTACGCCGACCAGCCAACGAATAGCTACGAGCGTCACGTTATGTCTCGATCGTATGCATGCATGCATAATTACACAATGTCTGTGCTGCACACAATGGCCGTGCTGCAACGTTTCGTCATGTCTCGGCCCTCGCCCTCGGGCCTTCGTTCGACGCGCACTTGTTTTCATCCTATTTACGCGACTCAAAAGTTATTATCTTCTATACCTAAAATCTCAAGATAAATATGACAAATCCGTGGAATCGGACTGAGATTTTTTTTTGTCATTTTGAAAATAGGGCCTCACATAAGTAGACCGAGTTGGTTGAATGCATTGTCGTTTTTGCTTTCAAGAAATTGTCCACACAAATACCATTGTTGATTTTTTGTACGAGAGATCCCTATGCTCTAGGGCTGCTCATGGATTCATTCTGGCAAGGTAAACTCTAAAGACCTAATATGTTACCAAGTCGATGTGGTTCAATCGGGCCACAAGAAGGGTTGAATTGATTGTTGTCAATTTGATTCAACAACTTGAACCACCTTCCAACATGCTTCGACTCGCTAAATTGGTCAAAGGGGACCTCAATGCAACATTTTTGTAGCCAATGTGAAATGCTATACTTCAAACAGTGGTCGATGAAGCTTAAAGTAGTGTCATTTGTGTAGCAAACCATAACAATGCAAAAAATTTGAAATTTACTTTATGAAATCTTATGGTTTTTGAAACATAATTTTGTAATACAAGTACTATCACATAACCATTTATTACCCAAATATGATATCCAAATGACTACATAATCAATAACGAAAGGACTTAGGCGTCCGTCCGTGAAATGCTAATATAAAATTGTGAGTGAAAAAACGTATAGCTTAGCATATATGAACAATTAACTAAATGCATACACCAACAATTCTCAACGTTCAACAAGATAGATTAAGCAACATATATTCATTCAAATGATTCAATTGCATATTCAAGAGTCAATTGTACAAGTCATACCATGTATACTAGCTCGGATCTTAGGAAAAGTACACCAAAACATATGCTCACCAACCAACAACTCCCAGGCTATCTATGAACCTGAACATACATTAAACAAGCAAGTCAACACAAGTTGAGTACATGACTGAAAGATATACATATATACATTATTTTCCCAATTTTGAAAGAATTTGCGTAAGTAAAGAAAGCAAGCAAACAAAGTTAATTACCCACAATTTGAAAACCCATTTTTAGTCAATTCTACTCCATTATACCAAGCATTATCATATATCAAAAGATCTTTGACTAGCTTCCTGTTGGACGGGGTTTGTGAGGGTGCTTAACACACTAAGTCATTAGCCAACCCTATTTCTATGTGAGGGACCACAAATGACCATAGTTGTTGAGCAAACATTGTTTATCTACACAGTTCACCCTAACTTGACATCTCAAATTTTGTGCCCAACGTTGTGCGCTTACCCTAAAATTATAGGAAGGTACACTACGGTGTGCATAATAGAGTTTTATATTTATGTGTTCAAATGAAACAATTAACAAGGGAAAATGTCAAGGAAGATGTATTAATACTACTAGAAATATTTGAGTAAGTAATCAAGAAGCCTAAATACATATCAAGTAGTCATCCTAGAATACGTAATCATATAATTATTAACGCATGTACCTGGTTTTAGAGATTCATAATCTACTTATCATTTATCATCTCACCATAAATATCACCTAATTAAGCACAAGATCATATGGATGCATGAGATTCTCATTATTAATCCTAACTAGCCTCATTTTAGAACTTTTTCCAAGCTAGGTTCTAGAGTGATTATTTACATCATAGATGATCCTCTACTAATTTAGGATCCACAATAGAGGTGTGGTTCAATATTCAATATTAAGGTTCCATGCATTGAACATGGTTATTATAAGGTTTAAGTTACTCATAAGCATTTTAGGGTCAAAGGACTCACAAGGTAACAGTCAAGGCAATTATTCATCAAGGCATAATACAAAGTCAAGAGAGGTGGTTTAAATTGGCAAGGTAGAGATAAGATTAACCATCTTCAAGGTAGGAGATGGTCACTTATGTCTAGGTCCATAAGACACGAGATTGTAATCGACATTATCCACATACATTAAAAAATCAACATAGTTCATATATGCAATCAAGATTCAACATGTGACTTAGGAAGAACAACCACACTTAATTTACCATATGGGATAGAACATTTCCTAATTTGAGAGGGAAGGGAAAGAGTATAGGATACAAAACACTATAAGGGTACAAGGTAGACAAATAAAGTCATACACTGGCATAAAAGATCAAGAGTAGTGGTTTTGAGTCATATGCATCATCATAACTCAAAAGGGTTGTCATTAGCCATTTAGGTCACAATACATCATAATGTCACTAATTTAGATGATTTGATAAGAAGAGTTAGAGGATATTTTATTTCTCCTAGACTTTTAATTGAAGAAATAATCACTTGGTCATTCACTAGTCCATAATTATTAGGAAGCATCAGTTCATGATTTTGGAAGATTTTACATAAGTAAAGAAAGAAAGCAAGCAAATTTAATTATGTAGCAATTTAAAAACTCATTTTCAATCAATTCTACTCCATTATACCAATAATCATCTTATATTAAAAGTCCTTTGACCAGCTTCCCATTACAAGGGGTCTGTGAGGTGGTTAAAATTCCATAGATATCAAACATTAATCCAAGAAAACATATTCGTTCATGATCCTAATTTAAGGTTTCATAATCTAACTTATCCTTGATCATATAGCCATAAATATCATTTAATTGAGCACAAGATTAAATGGATGCATTAGATTCTCATCACTAATCCTAACTAGGTTCGTCTTTAGGATTTTTGCCAAGTTAGGTTCCAGAGTGATTAGTTGCATCTTTGATGATCTTTTACTTATTTGGGGTCCATAATAGAGGTGGGGTTCAAAAGTAATATCAAGGTTCCATGCATTTTTATAGGTTTATTATGAGGTTTAAGTCACTTATAAGCATTTTAGGTTCAAAAGAATCACAAGCTAGCAATCAAGGTCATTATTCATCAAGTCATGATATATAGTAAAGAGAGGTGGTTTAAATTGGTAAGGTAGAGGCAAGAGTAGCCATCTTCAAGATGGGGGATTGTCACTTAAGTCTAGGTCCATAAGACACAACATTGTATTCAACATTATCCCCATACATTCAAACACCAACATAGTTCATATATTCCATGAAGATTCAGCATGTGACTTAGGTAGAACTGTTGGGAAATATGGCAACAGATATGCATTAAAAAAAGAAAATTTTATCTATAACATTCTCCTATAAAAAATGATCATGTCAATAACTATGTAATAAGAAGGATCATTTATTTGACCATACTTGGTCATGGATCAAGTCCAATGACTATTCCCTCATTGCAATATGCACCTTTCTTCAAGTCACACTCGAACAGCATCAACAATAGCTCCTAGTTGATCACCACAAACAACAGCTTGACGTTGTCCTTCTAGTGGGAAAGACTCCTCACCTCTATGGTAGTCCACACTGACAACCACAAACTCCTGTCATTCTAGTAGAATTGACAAGAAGGAGTTTCTCGTTGGTGTACTAACACCAACTTGCTCTCACACAATTGTTCTCCCTTTATTGGGTTGGACTTTCTAGGGTTCTCTTAGTTACCACAACCAAAGAAGACAAAAAATTAACAGAGGCAATTGAGTTATTTTTTTTAAGCCCCCAATACCCCTCTATTTATAGGAGGGTTAGGGTCAGGGTTTCTAGTATAAGCGAGACAGGAAGGGATGAAAATTTCACAAAATTTTGCATCTCACGAATGAAAAACTGGTCGATTCATAGATAAACATATCGGTTGGCATGTGAGATGTCGGTTCAACCTTTGAATAAGTCTTTTCATCATGTTTCCCCACAATTGTATTGGCAACTAATATCCAATTTAATGTGTAACATGATGTCAGTGCAAATCATTGATCAATTGAATTGATCCACTAACCGCTCAGTTTACAACTTGAGACGGTCGTTTCATGTGCTTGAGTCGATCGATTCACTTCTTGAACCGATCGGTTCATGGTCTAGAATTCCCAAAGTTGGTTCAATTGACTTGACACTCAGAATTGATCAATTCAATACTTGAACCAGTCTATTCATAGTTTAGTCAGTCAATGTTCAAGCAATCTTGTTTAAATTGAATATCTAACTCTTTAGTAATCAACCATATTCACGAATGAACTCCTATTCCAAATGTATCCTATGGGTGTAACTCTATAGCTTCCAAGTTACTTTGGAAATGTCCGTAACTAATTTATGACATCACAAGCAATGGGCGGTATCCAGCAACACATCATTACTACCCAAGTAATTAGGAAAGTTGGAGAACAACTTCAACCTACAATATATGATTGGTGTTATAGTGATTGTCTAATTCCTCTATCTCTAATATCCAGTTTGAACTTGAGGCATGGAATCTTCATTCTCTAAATGTTTAATCCTTGTTCCTTGACCTAGAATAGACTGTCTGCGATATGTGTGACCTCAATATAAATTCACATGTGCATGTGCATGCTTTTCTCAGTCTCGCTTATCAAGTAGCCTGGATATCAAACTCCAGTAGGAGGGACACATCCCATCTACATCACTCACAACCATCCTAATGTGTCATAATGTACCCGAGAATTGCCTTTATGGTAACCCTTATTCAAGGTCAGAATGGATGATGTTAAATTATATTGAACGACATGTGATGAGTGTAGTAATTTTAGGTCTAAGAACCACAATCATCACTTTCAGGTTTGATATCTCATATCATGACTGATGAGATTCTATCATCATCAACCTCACACTCTAGTCTTATGGTCATGGATGCCTATCAGTCTTCCACAATAATATCCGAGTAGGGAGATAACAAGAATGCACATTCTCTTAACATTCATATGATCTTAGTGTTCAAGTCATCAATCTAAAGACATACGTCGTTGAGTAATGTCATTCTTTAGACATTCATTATGTCTTATCATTATCTCATAATTGATTGAAACATAATGAATCAAAATATTGCCTTTACTATTAATCAAATCATTTACATGATATTCCATCACAATCATCATATGATTGTCTCTCTAGGCATACTTACCAATAGTCTCCCAATTTCACTTAGATCCAATCACCCAGGAATGTTATTCTTGGTGATCTAAGCATGTCCATTATGTTTCTACTGTGCAAGCATTAAGCATGTGGGTTAGCAACATTTTTCCTTTAGTCAGTATATTGCAAGTTTCACATTTCTTCACTATATACATTTCGTATGAGACAAAACTGTCATAGTATGCGATCCGATTTTCCTTGCCTAACTAGTAGCTCCATTGTTGTCATAGTATTTCTACTGTGTCATCAATGGTTGGAATATCTCATAAGTTTATTTATATGGACTTTTAGATTCATACAATATACACTCATGTATTCATAAAACTAGGATACTCAACTTCTATTGTAGAATTTAAATAATGGTTTGTAGTTTGGAACTTCTCCAACTTACAACTCCTGTTTAAGACTGAACATAGTTTTATATTGCGATCATTCTTTTTCATTTAGGAATCTTACATTGGTGTAACCCTTTAACCCCAACTCTTCTTTATTACCATAATGTAGCAAGTGATCCATAGTGCTTCTCAAGTACTAATGGATGTTCTTTATGGCATTCCGATGACCTTCATTGGAACCTAACTAAAATAATCTTTTAATGTCCAATACAATACAAGATAATGGGATGAGTACATTATATAGAATACATGATAGATCCAATTTCCAGTGCATATGGCATCATACACATGTTTTTCCCATTCTTCATAATAATTGGAATACATAGTTCTTGAGAGACGAATCCCATGTATTATGGTCACATTATTTCTCATGGAATCGTTCATGTTGAACCCTTTTAGCATCTTGCCAATATATATAAACATACTTAGGTCAAGAAACTTCCTAGAACTATCTCTATAGATCTCCAGTCCTATCACATATGTTGTTTCACCTAATCCTTCTTAAGAAGGTGATTTCCATGCCAGCTTTCAATACTTATAGTGTTGAGATTTTATTCCCCATCAATATGCAGAATATTTATACGCTCCCACTAAATCTTTTGTAACCACAGATTTCATCATTATTTTGACACAAGTCAAACTCTTTGACTATCTTTTTAAATCAAAGATTACAACTTTGAGATGCTTATTTCAATCTCTAGATTGATCTTTATAGCTTTTAGAATTTATTTTCATAAATGAAGTAATGCAACCTTTTGGTTGTGTCATGTACACATCCTATTGAATATTCCTATCAAGGAATGTAGTTTTAATCTCTATACGCCAAATCTCATAGTCTTAATTGGCTACAATAGCAAGAATGAAAATTTGTGAAAGAATTTCATCATGCTCAACACCTTGAATTGGTTTGAAAATCTTTGCAACCAATATATCCTTTTAGGATATCCATTTTAGACTTCCTCTTGAAAATCCAACTTTACTCTATGGGTTTTGCCCCTTTTGGTGGTACCAACAAGGTCATGCCTTGTTGGTTTACATGGATTTTGTAATGGATATAATGGTTTCAAGTCCTTTTGTTGGTATGTATGCCCTGAGAGCCAATCATGAGATGATTGATGGGATACATTAAGATTGATTTGATAAACATCAAAGGCAAGCTTCCAATTCTTTCTGGTTCAGTCATACGAGATAGTGATAGAACAGATTGAATGTCTAGAGAATGACAATACTCAATGACGTATGCCTTCAGGTTCAGGACCTGAACGATGAGATCATACGGATGCTAAGAGTTTGTACATTCTTGTTATATCCCTAGTCGGATGTCATTGTGGAAGGTAGATAGACAACAATGACACACAAGACTAGATTGTGGTGTTGGTTGAAACATGGGTTGTTGTAAAGGTGATGATTGGTTGGCTTTGACACATGGGGCTTTTGAGGGGTGAGTGATAGATATGGGATTTGTCCCTCCTGAGGGAGCTTGATATCCATGGCCACTTGATGAGTAGGATAGAGAAAGGCGTGCACGCATGTGTGAGTCAGTATGTGATACTGATGTCATAACATATCTCTTCCAATCTACTCTGAGATCAAGAAAATGAATGAACGTTGACAGGATGACTGGTCCATGCCTCGAGTTCATTCAGGATATCAGTGACAAAGGAATTATACATTCGATGTAACACCATTCATGGATTGTAGGATTGAAAGTTGTTCTCCAACTTTCAATTTCACTTGGGTAGCACCGATGTGTGACTAGGCACCGCTCTTTGCTTGTGAAGTCATAAGTGTTATGGACTTTCACTGCCAATGTAAAAAAGGACCTGTAGGGTCACACACATAGGATTTAACCTGGAATAGGAGTTTTGTCCACAAACTATGTTTAGATTGATTACTAAAGGAGTTTAGTAGTTCAATTCAATACTCAATTAATTGATAGCTCAAAATCATAGTATTCAAGGTGTTGGATGGATTGATTAGAGTATCGGATTGATTGGAACTGCAATTGACTATTTCTGCACAATCTGCACTCCCAACCGATCGGCTCATGTGATGAACCGATCGGCTGAGCTGGGTGAACCGATCGGCTTAGGTGTTGAGTCGATCGGCTCAGGTGTTGAGTCGATCGGCTCAAGCACAGGGTGAAACGATCAGTTCAATTGTTGAAATGATCGATTCAACTGGCGCAACCGAGCGAGTTGGGAAAATAAGATTGGTGAGAAAATTCTTTTTGTTTTACTTGTCCAATACGATTGGAATAAGGACTGGTATGTGATACCAATTAGAAATAAAAGATGGAAAGTCAATTTGAGTTGGATCTAGACCGTGAACCGATCGGTTCAGGGTAATAACCGATCGATTGGGATCCCCAGACAATCGGCTCAGGTGGCTGAAATGATCGGTTCAGTTGTGAAACGATCAGTTTGGGTCACGCAGTTGGCTATTTTTGTGGAAAATTCTCGAACCCTTCTACTCCTGCTTTAGTCCCGCATTGCCCGGGATAGAGAACCCTGTCCCATGACCCTCCTATATATAGGGGTATTGGGGGGCTTCTCAAAGAACAACTCACTGCAACCAGTTGCTCTGTAAAGTTGTCGTTCTCTCTGGTTTTGGTAACCGAGAGAGCCCGAGCAAGTGCTACCTGATAAGGGAGGCACAGTAAGGGAAAGACAACAACAGAAAGCGACTGGTAGCAGGAGAGTGTGTTGGCGACTAGTACGCCAACAGGAGGGTCTCCTTCCAATTCCTTGTGGGACAAGCATTTTGGAGTTCCAGGTGGTCCGTGTGGACTACTTTAGAGGCGGGAGGTTTCTGCCGCTTAGGAGGACAACTATCAATCCTAACAGTCCCGGTGCGACTAGGAGTCGTCAGTCCCGATGCGACTAGGAGCTGTACAGACACCATCTAAGACCGGAGGTGAAGACCACGCAAGGTGCGAGGTATTGTCACCGAGCAAGCCTCGGGACAAGGTATGATTCTACAAACCTTCCTTTCCTATTGTATAGACGTTGACGCGTTTCCTCGGTTTGGGTTCGGGGAGGAGAATTTTTTTTGTTTCCGCTGCCTTCTCTGCGTCCCCTAAAAACCAACAGTGGTATCAGAGCCACGTCAACTGCTCTATACTTTAGGATTATCGATATGATTGATTTTGGTTTGTTGCCTTTATTTATTGCATACGATGCGAAATATATTGGCTTTATGCATGTCCAATCTTAAATCCACAAATCCCTAACTACATATATGATATGTAATATTAATGCACTCGATACCTGTCGCCCTTAAATGAGTTTTATGGTGGATGTATAGTGTGATCATGGCCTGTAAACCCTATCTGTGTATGGTTGTATGCGGTTGCTTGCATCTCGGTCTGCGCACCGATTCCTTCTCCTATTCCTGATGTAACTCGAAATAATTTGAGATTTCTTTCCTACCTTTGCTCCCCCTGAATGTAACTCGGGATTTCTCCTTTTAAATGTAAAATAGGATAGTTTTTTTATTTCCTGTTATGTCGAAGAACGGCGGACAACCTAACAACAGCTGAGAGGATTGGTTCAAGGAGTGAACCGATCGGTTGATGTTCTAGATGATCGGTTCAAGGAGTGAATCGATGGGTTGATGTCCGGTTCGAGGAGCGAGATGAGCGGGTGGCAGCCAGAAGGAGATGCATGACGACCAGGCGAACTGATTGGTTGGAGGAGCCAACTGATCGGTTGGTGGCACCCATCCGACCAGTCTGTTGGCGAGCCGATCGTTTCATATGATGAATTGATCAAACCCAAAAGGCAAAGCATAGAGTTCATCTTGTACATGTTGCATGTGATGTAGACCTAGGTGACCGTGATTCCTCTTGGCTCGAGGAATCACATTAGTATGGCCATAATCATCGCTTTTATCATTTCACATGTTTTCTATGGGATATAGCATGTATATGATACATACTATGTATTGTGGTTATTGGATATGTATATGTATATAAACCAAATCCCTCATTAAAATATTAAGTCTTATATGCCTTCCATTAGCGGCACACATGAAAAGCTCGATCGACCAAGCGTAGGTTACGCCAAAGCGTGGTGCGCCGTCTATCTCGTGGAAGTGTGAAGGGTAGACATGTAGGTTCTGCCAAAGCAGGGTGCATGTTTATCGTGTCGGCTTTTGGGTTAGACTTAACTGGTGATTCATAGAGCGTCTAAGACCAGAGGTAAGGAATGTTCATGGCAAGGTGTTGTGCATGTTCATTCATCAAGAGTTGCATATGATGCAATTGGCAAGAGTTGCCTACCTGAGAGATCTAAGTTGTGGGTGACAGCCCTAGCTGGTCCATGACTTAGATGATTTTAGGATCTTGCCCACTACAAGGTTGTACGCTGCAATCTTCCGAATTGATGGTGAGGGCTATCAATTTGAAGAAAAATAGTGGGAGCGATAATTAATTAAAGGCCTAATTTTATCGTCAACTTTTCAAATCAATCAAATAAGTCAAAAATGAGTTTTGGACTAAAATTGCATATTTTCCTTTTTGTAGTACAAATCGCAACAAACAACAACAACTTTTCTTTGCGATCGGTCCTTGACAAGGACAAGCTAAATGGGACTAACTTCCACGACTGGTATAGGACATTGAGAATTGTTCTCACTCAAGAGCGAAAGCTCTATGTCCTGGATACTCCAGTTCCAGAGGAACCTACTCCTAATGCACCAAAGGCAGAAAGGGATGCTTACAAGAAGCATTCTGATGATGCCATTGATGCAAAGTGCTTGATGTTGTGCTCTATGAACCACGAGTTACAGAGACAACATGAGAACATGGGTGTTATTGAGATGGTTCAGCATCTCAGGAACATGTATGAAGATCAAGCACGGCAAGAGAGATACGATGTCTCAAGGGCACTGTTCAAGTGCGTCATGATAGAAGGAGATCTAGTTGGTCCTCACACACTCAAGATGATTGGGTATGCGGAGAACCTGCAAAGACTGGGATTTCCACCGAGCCAAGAGTTGGCTACTGACGTGATACTGCAATCGTTGCCAGAATCTTACAGTCAGTTTGTGATGAACTACAACATGAACAACTTTGATAGGCCACTGTCAGAGTTGTTGGGCATGTTGAGGACTACCGAGACACAGATGAAGAAGGACAAGCCTAAGTCTGTGATGGTGATCACGGGCAAGAAAGGCAAGTCCAAGCGCAAGGGCAAGGGCAAAGCTAAGAAAGGTTCTGATGCTAGCCAGGAGTCCAAGTCGTCTTCAGCTCTCAAGGCCAAGGGAGGTGTGACCAAGAAAGGAAATTGCCACCATTGTCAAAAGTCAAGACATTGGAAAAGGAATTGTCCTCTCTATCTAGAAGAACAAAAGAAGAAGGAGGCAACTGTCGTCTCCACATAAAGGTGTCATGGAAATAAACTTGTAACACTTTTTGAGGTATATGATACCAAGATGTAAAGTGTAAAGCACTCAATAAATGGGGCAAGTGTTGCCGCCATAGATAGGAGTACTTTAGTTTATTTTTCAGCCATAAAGGCATGTAATACAGTTATGAACTGTTATTTCATATTTGCCAATAGATAGAAACACTTTATTTTTTCATATTGTATGACAATGATGGCAATTAATAAAGTTGATGTTTCATTCTTTAAAAGATATGATCTTTATGGCAATGCCTTGTTTATCTTGTGGTATTTGATACTCATAAGATAAAATGATACCTAAAAGTTATTGATAACTCAAACAATCAAATTAGCATCAATCATGAGAAATTCATTTCTAGTTTCCATATGATGAATAAATCTAGACTCTTTTGGTTAGAGAACCAGTAAGAGACATGAATATCTTGAACATGATTAATCAATTTTCACTAATGGTAGTGGGAGAATGATTATCCTATTAGGTATAATACATGTGATGTATTTACATACCTATTGGAGTGAATTCTAATACTTCATATGGTGTTTAGAGAAATACCAATATGAATGTCTTGAAGTGTTCAAGAATATCATAAATGAAGTATGAATTTGGTAAAGTGTTAATTCTTGATGAGATCAATGAATGGAATACTTAAACCAAATGTTTGAGAACCTTGTGAGTGATTATGATTGTGTATCATAGTGATCTCATGATTAAGGCATGGTGATGTCTAAATCAAGAAGGAATCATACTCTAAGGAGTTAGAGAATGATTATCAAATAATTGAATTCTTCTTAAATAAAAAAAAAATACCCCACACTAATAAAGGACATTAAGAATCACAAAGAGTTGTGAGTTCTTATATCCTTGACAGATACAACTCAATTATCTATGTGATGAGTTGGTCGTGTGATGAATCAACTATCTAGATGAATATGAGGAATCTTATTTTGAGTTATGGTATATGACCATTACATCCTAAATGACTTCCATGTGAACCATAAGGTATGACCTTGATGGTAGCACCCATTGGATGGAAATCCTTAAGTGCAAATAAGTCTTAAGCGTTAACACACATGGATGACATTTTGAGAAGGATGATGCTTGTTGATTGCAACTTAATGACAAAGACATTTGGCATATGGATACTGAAACCGCATTCCTATGAGGAATAAAACAAGGATGTGTACGTGACACAACCTCTAAGGTTTATGAATCCACTAATGCAAATGAAGTCTATAAGTTACAATGGACTAATCAATGTGATTGATTGAGTACAAGCAACTCAAAATTGGATCTTTACCTTGATGATATAGTCAAAAGGTTTGACTAATATGTCAAAGATAAAGAAGGGATCTGTGATTTAGTGGGAGCGTATTCACATTCCACATGTTGATGTGAAATAAAATGTTCTAGAATGGAAATCCAAGTGGAAATTATCTTTAGGGAAGAAAGAGGCATTTCCTATGTGATAGGAATAGAGATCTATATAGATAGTTCTCGAAAACCTTTTGATCTAGAAAAGAGAGGGCATACATTGGTAATCTGTACTGAAGGGTTCAGTGTGCACAGATTCAGTGGGAGAAAACATGTCCATGTTACATGGAGTTAGTATCTCAAAGCCAAGTATCCAATTCTTATGAAGAATGTGAACACTAAGAATAGATATGGATCTATCATGTATGTGATCATCCCATTACCTTGCATGTATGGACATGGCAAGAATAAAATGCATTTATCATCTTGTATGTAGGACATGACAAAATGATATGCTCATCCTGATAACTCGTATGTGGGACATGACGAGTAGATGTCTGTCTATTCTAGTAACGGTTACTGAAAACCATGAGAACTTGATAAGTACTTATGAAGTACAAGTTCTATGGAGATAAGGAAGAGTTCGATGTAAAGAGTTACATTGATGCGAACTTGCGAAAAGGATAGAAAATTAATCGCAAAACATATATAGGATATATAAAAGTGAAAGTTTGTTGATAATTGGAAGTGTTCCAATAAAACCATTTAAAAGGAAATGCCGAGTATCTGTGTGTTAGAGAATAGCAGTGGATACTATATGGATCTGGAAGTTCATGAGATGAACTTGTAGATATTCCGGTCATTGATGACAAGTGTGGAATCCTTGATCATGCAATGTGGCTAAAGGTTAGCAAAGGAATACTGGATCGCATATTATGACAGCTCAATCTCATACGTGTGACGTACAACGAAGGGATGTGAGACATGTAATTTATACTGACTTTGGCAAGGTGTTGCCATAACTCACTATGTTTGTACAAGAGCACAATAACATGTGGGACATATTTGAAGATCACTATGAATATGATTCAAGGGTGATTAGCTCGCAGTGCAAGTGGGAGTCTGTTGGTATGTATGCCCTGAGAGCCAATCATGGGATGATTGATGGGATACATTAAGATTGATTTGATAAACATCAAAGACAAGCTTCCAATTCTTTTTGGTTCAGTCATATGAGATAGTGATAGAACAGATTGAATGTCTAGAGAATGACATTACTCAATGATGTATGCCTTCAGGTTCAGGACCTGAACAATGAGATCATACGGATGCTAATAGTTTGTACATTCTTGTTATGTCTTTAGTCGGATGTCATTGTGGAAGGTAGATAGACAGCAATGACAAACAAGACTAGATTGTGATGTTGGTTGATGATAGAATCTCATTAGTCATGATATAGAGATATCAAACCAAACACATAGGTACTTGTTAGAGAACAAGTGTACCAGACAGACCCACCGTGAGTTTGACACATGGAACCATGACATGGTAGTCACATTCAGTATTCACAGTGATGGTGGTGAATGTGATTCTTTGACCTGAAATCACTACACTCAACACATGTCATTGGGTACACTTTGACATCATCAAACGCAGCTCTGAAACATGGGTTGTTATAAAGGTGATGATTGGGTGGCTTTGACACATGGGGCTTTTGAGGGGTGAGTGATAAATATGGGATTTGTCCCTCCTGAGGGAGCTTGATATCCATGGCCACTTGATGAGTAGGATTGAGAAAGGCATGCACGCATGTGTGAATCAGTATGTGATATTGATGTCATACATATCTCTTCCAATCTACTATGAGATCAAGAAAGTGAATGAACGTTGACAGGATGACTGGTCCATGCCTTGAGTTCATTCGGGATATCAGTGACAAAGGAATTATACATTCACTGTAACACCATTCACGGATTGTAGGATTGAAAGTTGTTCTCCAACTTTCTATTTCACTTGGGTAGCACTGATGTGTGACTAGGCACCTCTCTTTGCTTGTGAAGTCATAAGTGTTATGGACTTTCACTGCCAACGTGAAAAGGACCTACTGGGTCACACACATAGGATTTAACTTGGAAGAGGAGTTTTGTCCACAAACTATGTTTAGATTGATTACTAAAGGAGTTTAGTAGTTCAATTAAGCACTCAATTAATTGATAGCTCAAAATCATAGTATTCAAGGTGTTGGATCGATTGATTAGAGTATCAGATTGATTGGAACTGCAATTGACTATTTCTATACAATCTGCACTTCCAACCGATCAGCTCATGTGATGAACCGATCGGCTGAGCTGGGTGAACCGATCGGCTCAGGTGTTGAGTCGATCAGCTCAAGCACAGGGTGAAATGATCGGTTCAATTGTTGAAACGATCGGTTCAACTGGCGCAATCGAGCGAGTTGGGAAAATAAGATTGGTGAGAAAATTCTTTTTGTTTTACTTGTCCAATACGATTGGAATAAGGATTGGTATGTGATACCAATTAGAAACAAAAGATGGAAAGTCAATTTGAGTTGGATCAGGACCGTGAACCGATCAGTTCAGGGTACCAACCGATCGGTTGGGATCCCTAGACGATTGGCTCAGGTCCAACCGATCGGCTCAGGTGGTCAAAACGATCAGTTCAGTTGTGAAACGATCGGTTCGGGTCACGCAGTTGGTTGTTTTTGTGGAAAATTCTCAAACCCTTCTACTCCTGCTTTAGTCCCACATTTCCCGAGATAGAGAACCCTGTCCCACAATCCTCCTATATATATAGGGGTATTGGGGGGGCTTCTCTAAGAACAACTCAGTGCAACCAGTTGCTCTGTAAAGTTGTCGTTCTCTCTGGTTTTGGTAACCGAGAGAGCCCGAGCAAGTGCTACCCGATAAGGGAGGCACAGGAAGGGAAAGACAACTGCAGAAAGTGACTGGTAGAAGGAGAGTGTGTTGGTGACTAGTACGCCAACAGGAGGGCTTGACTCCTTCCAATTCCTTGTGGGACAAGGAGATTGGAGTTCCAGGTGGTCCGTGTGGACTACTTCAGAGGCGGGAGGTTTCTGCCTCTTAGGAGGACAACTGTCAATCCCGACAGTCCTGGTGCGACTAGGAGTCGTCAGTCCCGGTGCGACCAGGAGCTACACAGACACCATCCAAGACCGAAGGTGAAGACCACACAAGGCGTGAGGTATTGTCGCCGAGCAAGCCTCAGGACAAGGTATGATTCCTCAAACCTTCCTTTCCTATTGTATAGACGTTGACACGTTTCCTCGATTTGGGTTCGGGGAGGAGAAATTTTTTTGTTTCCGCTGCCTTCTCTGCCTCCCCTAAAAACCAACACCTTTCTCATACTCTGGTCCTTTAATAGATTCTAGATAGGTTGTTGACTCATAATATTATGATCAACTAACTGCCTTTTTGAGTTATAAGATATCATAACCTTTCAAGCTCATGGCGTGTTCTACTAGTACTATGAGTTATGTGTTACATAAGGAACTTGATACTCCACAATGGTTTCTGATCTTGCTTGTTCCCATTGTACCTTCTTTGGTTTAATTTTTTCTTACTTATCTCAAACCTTTCTAGATCTACTTTTCTCCCACTGATTCCTTTAGAATTTAGCTATCCTAGTAATAAACACTTTTTTGTCAAATTGGGATTAAAGGTAGTATTCAACAAATTAACATTTGTGATTTGTGGACAAACCTTTTCAAGAAACTACTTTCTTATATAAGTTTTAATCCTTATGAAATATGGGGACATTTCCCATATCATATCTTATATGGTATCTTTCAAACCATTTTAGACTGGACACAATTTTAGTGTAAATCATGTATCAAAAATGGAAACTAGAAGATTAAATGACAATCACATCATGACTCATCAGGATGTGATTCCTTCTTTTTTTACATCAACATGTTTCATGTGGAGTTCATCATCATACACTATCATGGTCTATCTAAAAGGTCCTCATACTCTTGATGTAAAGTATTTCAACATTGATCATATCAAACTACCTTAATACTTTTTAAGGAAGTTGTGTACTTCATACGTGATCTCCTTGAATGTTTCAAGAGACTTATATTTTTATTTCACTAAATATCATATCTATTGAGATCATCAATAAATATAATGAGGTACATATAACTACCTCTACCATTTATTCAGTAGGTCTTTGTATATCACTATGTGCAAGTCCTAATAGATTCCTATTCTCCTACTATATCTAGTGAGAGGTGGTTTGTCATGTTGCACATAAATAAGACTTGCATGTCTCTTATTGCTTTAATAACCAAAAGAGTCTAGATAAACATCAAAATGGATTCTAGAAATGCATTTCTCATATATGTGCTCTAGATGACAATGATATATAATGATTGTTTGAGTTAACAAGTTATAATCCTTTTTGTGTTTGTATTATGAACATATTTGGATCTCTTAAATAAAGATCATAAGATATTTCAGACATTTCCACACAAAATCACATCTTTGAAAATAGAACATTAAATATTTTATTCATAATCATCCTTATCCATACAATATGCAAAAAGTAAAATGTTTCCTAAGATATCTGACAATGCAGGCCATTCATTCACATTAGTTTCTCCATCCAACTGATAGCATAGACCTACGTTGTTAGTTACTATAAGAAAAATTGATGACAATAATCACATATCAATGCTATCATTGTTGTTGATATTAGATTACATCGTCCAATTCTTAATTATAGACTAACGGTACACAAATATTGTTATGTCAGTTTTGGCTATCATAGCAACTGACATTGCATCTTACTCATTTGTTGTCTCTTCCCTAGAAGCTGATGTCAAAATTCCTTAGTTGTTGTTATGTCACTTAAGTGTTGGTATATAATCGATGTTGTAGGTCTAAAGTAACTGAGGATAAATATGGTACTAATGTAATTGCATGATTGGAAGGGGAAGACGTAAGAATTAGATCCATATCAAGTTTAAGGAACAAGAGCATAATTCTAGTCATATGTGTTACATAAGTTGTCAAAATGGGTGTATTTAGTGTCACATACATCACCATAGCACAAGAGAGATTGTTCTTTGTCATTTAGGTCACAACACACCATAATATTACTGATTTCCAACATATAGAGGTGCTTGATGCACAATAGATCAATGTCAAAACTTTTAGCCAAGGTATAAGCATGTATATTCATAAAGATCCATTTTTATTCATTTGATGCTAGATGGACCAAAGAAAAGCAATATGGGTAAGTGTTGATATTAGTGACATAGAGAGGCACACATTTTCTAATTTCAAATTTGGTTAATCTTTAAATATCATTTCGATACAAAATTTCAACTTCAATCAAGATTACGTTATAGTTCACTCAAATGTCACACTTATACACTATAGTCAACCATTGAGAAAAGTGGGGGATTAGTAGCTAAATTGTGTTCATACAAAATCTATATATTTGAGGATTAGGAAGTTGGATGATCAACATTGAGCCATATGCATGCATTAATGTACTAAAAAAGATCAAAGTTTGTGATTCTAGGAAAACATGGATATTACATTAGAATTTAGGGCATGGAACCAAGTCCAATCTAGTGATCTCATCGAGTGATCAAAATGGTATATTGGAGCATGTATATTGGATTAGGTAGTTTAGAGATATAATTTTTTAAACAATCAAGTAAAGAACTTTACACAGATTGAGAGGGGGTTACAATTATAATTTGATGAAATTTAGCAGTAGATGGTGGAACTACATATGTTATCTGGGTGCCAGGCTCCTCACCAGGCCATGTGTGTTGTAGACGAACCATGGGTTAATGGTTGTCAAGTCATCTTTGATCCATCCATTAGTGGGAGAACATAGGGTGTGGGGGGATCTTAGCCATTAGCTGGGGATTCCTTAGATCAAATGGTTGGAAATGCTTCTCCAACCATGATACCTTCCCGTGTAGGCACGATGGATGGTTAGCAATGCTGCTATCCAGAGCAGTAGAGGTGAGGGGAAATGGGCATCCTAGTACTAGCCGTAGAGCTTTGGCATAGTGTCACACAACTAGAATCCCAGTCCTATGAACCAGATGAATACCATAGACAAGATACAGAAGCGTGAAATGCTTAACATACATAATAGATAACAAGATAAAAGTACCAATCATAATATCAACTTTCAACAAGTATATTATGCAACATTATTTTATTACAAGATTCAATTACATATTGAAGAAAACCAATTACACAAGTCGTCTCATGAACATTAGGGATCTTACAACAACTACACCTGACATAGCTCAGCAAGCCCATCAACTTCTATCCATCTATGAACCTATAAAATGCGTGAAACAAGGCTGGTCAAACACATGAGGTGACGAGTGCAGGGCTAAAAGATACATATACATAAGCTTTGAATAATTTAAAAAAATTGCAAAAGTAAACGAACAAGAATAAATAAGTTAAGTACTTAGCAAAGTGAGAGACCAAGTTTTATATCATTTTACTCCAGTTATACCATCAACATAATATATCATAAGGCCTTTGATCAACTTCCCATCAAAAGAATCTGTAAGGGTGCTCAAGATTATCTAAACCTTTTATAAGTGATGGACCTCAATAACCAAAGTCATCGAGACAAACCATGTTTCAACATTTGTATGATGGATTTCCATAATATGTGTGCAAGTTATAAGACAGTGAGACAAGACAATCATCGAGTACAAGACTAGCTGCTACATGTAAATATTTGAGCAAGTAAACAAGCATACATATGTATCAAATTCAAGAAAGAAATCCATAGTCATATAATTATTAAAACCCGTACTTGATTTAGAGATTTCATAACCTATCCTTGACCATCTAGCCACAAGAAACACCCGATTAATAACAAGATTGCATACATGCATTAGATTATCATCATTAACCCTAATTAGCTTCATTTTAGGGTTTTGGTCAAATTGGGTTCTGAGTTGCTTATTAGTGCATTTGATGATATCTTGTTGATTAGGGTCCATCATAAGGGTGAGGTTCAAGCTTCATTTCATTCTGAGGTTTCATATGGACATTACAAGATTTTGGTTACTTATGCACATTTCAAGGTTAAAGGACTCATAAATGGGCAAGAAGGGTCATATATCATTAAGTCAAGAGGTACAAGCATAATAGGTGATTTGGATCAACAAAGTATGGACATAAGAATCACATTCTAACATGGGTAGATTTCCCCTAGGGTTTAGGCATCATATTCGCAACCTTGGGTATCAAGTTTCTTACATACATGCAAGCATCCACATAGTTCATAAGCCATTGGGGGTCAACATATGATTTCAGTGTGCATCCACAACAAGGTGATCAATATTATAAGAAAAAAACTCTAATTTAATAGGGACTACCATAACAAATAGATCCATAACATGATTGGGGCACAAGAGAGTCAAACAAGACATTTTAAGATACATTAGGTCATTATGGATGTATCTAGTGTCACAAGTCCCACCATAGAACAAAGGGGTAGACTCTAGGCATTTAAGGCACAAGACATCATAAGATAAATGATTCTGGGTATATAATAGAGTTGGGTGCATAGCTTAGGATGGACCTAACATTGTTTCAAGCTGTAACCATACATTAACACAATAGGGGTCCACTTATGCATGCATATTATGGAAATATTACCTACACAAGAGAATATAGATAGATCATGAGTGAATTAAGAGACATGGATATTAGAGTGACTGATTTTATAGATTAGTTAAGTCTAAATGTCTCATGGAAACAAGATTACCACTTTAATCAACATTATGCATAAAAGTCCATAAACAAGCTACAACATGCATTAGGGACAACAGTTGATCAAAAGGAGATTTTAGGAGCTCAACATCATCAAGGTGAACAAATATTACTGATTCCTTGGAAGGGTGAAAGGTTATTAAAGATATAAGATTGGTCATAATAGTGGATTAAATGACTCAAACATGACTAACGTTAGCATTTTCAAGAAATCGGCAGAATAAAAATTGGACTTAGGGTATGGGACTAGGCCCAAAGTATAGGTCTCATCAAAATGATTGATTTAATATATAATTTCATATATTTTGTATTTAGGAGTTGGGAGTTATGTATTTTACAAAATAGGCTCGACAACTATAGAGAATGAAAAGTAGGGTGTGGCATACTTATTCATTTGACGATCAGAGCCGTTGAATGGGGATATGGAGGCCTGCGCCATCACTCCATCCTCTCAAGGCTCCTGGTCACTTCCCATGACCATGAGTGATTGAGTGGGGGCTACGACCTCTCGGCACCGCCGTTGTTGTGGTGAGGTCACTCAATACCACTCCTACGTGGTTCGTGGATGCTTGCCACCACCTGACCTCCCTCCTGAGAGTTGTGGACCCGCACAAACATGACTACATGCCACTGGCTAAGGGATACACGTGGGTGGGATGTCTAGTACCAGCGGAGCTACTGGGCCAGTTGATACTGTCGTCTTAGACCCGCTGGACCACCGGCCCAAAAGTCGCTACTAGACATCATGAGTTGTTGCTCCCATAGCGACACAAGTGTAGGGTTTTGTGGAGAAAACATGCGCGGCAGAAGCAACAAAATCCACACAACCCAACATAGGATCTCATCAACAATAACATATTTAGAAGGAGTGTTTGCGAGATATACCTTATCACAGAGCAAGTTTGGCGATGTCCTGCTGCATAATGGTGTCCAGTGACGCCGGCCTACACAGAAGGAACTTCTCTCTCGTTCACTGTCGTAGGAAGATCCGACGACACTCCTTTCGTGCGGTAACGTACGCCGCTCATAGAGTGTACAAGTGGTTGTTGACATCCTCTGAACGTAGGCTTCTCTGCATCGGCATCTCTACTTCATCCACGTGGATGGACGGAACTCCACGTCACGCTTCCCAAGCCGACGGGAAGGAGTCGTCTCTGTTCAGCGACGTGCTAGTGGCGTGTTGCTCTCCTTTCTCTCCTGAGGACGGTGACGACTAGGGTTTACGTATGTGAGCTTAAACTGAAAAGGCTCTCTCGATATATTATATAGATATCGGCCGTCAAGCCCCTTTAAATAGGAGACGGAGGAAAGTAGGGTTTCTTAAACCCATTGGTAAACAGAAACATTGTGTTCATTAAAATGCTCATGTATTAATTAGAATATTCCGGTATTCATTAATTAACCAAATAATTGCATTAATTGATTAATTAATATCTGACTCTATGAAATCGCTTGGGATGGCTCTATGGGTATATATACCAATAGACTCCCACTTGCACTTAGAGTCAGTCACTCCAATATTATTCTAATCGATTACATTAACATTTTAGTAATCAATGTGATTCGAAGCAATTCCAATCAAATCCACAATTATACTCCTATTCCAACACATCCTATGTGTGTGACCTGGTAGGATCCAAATTATATTGGCAGTGATATCCATAATCATATTATGATTTCACAAGCAATGATTGGTATCTAGCACTTCATTGCCACCCATGTAATTGGAGAAGTTGGAGTACAATTTAACCTATCATTCATGATTGATGTTACAGTGATTGAATAGTTCCTTTGTCTCTGATATCTGGATTGAACTCGAGTCATGAAATTGTTATCCTCTTCAACATTCAATCCATGTTCCTTGAACTAGAGCAGACTGTTTGAGATATATGTAAGCTCAATATCACATATTGACTCACATCAGCATGGACATGAATTTCGCAGTCTCTCTTATCAAGTGGCCGGAATATCAAACTCCCATAGGAAGGACAAATTCCATCTACATCACTCACAATCATCCCCATGTGTCACAGTGCACCCAAGCACCATCTTTATGGCAACCCTTATTCACGACCACGGTGGATGATGTCAAAGTACACCGAACAACATGTGATAAGTGTAGTGACTTCAGGTCTAAGAACCACAATCACCACCATCATTATGAGATGTGACTCTAACTACCAATCATGGTATCCATGTGTCACTCTCAAGGTGGGTCTGTCTGATACACTGTTCTCTAACAAGTATCTATGTATTTGGTTTTATATCTCCATATCATGGATAATGAGATTCTTCCATCAACCAAAATACATTCTAATCTTATGTGTTATTGATGTCTATGGATATTTCCATAATAACAACCGATTAGGAACAAAACAAGAATACATACTCTTAGCATACATGTGATCTCACTGTTCAGGTCATCAACCTAAAGACATATGTCATTGAGTATATTATTCTATAGACATCTATAAGTTCTATGGTCATCTCACAATATAAAACACATGCATATAGATTGGAAACTTGCCTTTATTGATATGATCAATGTAGAATTACAAATTGTTTACATAGTATCCAATTACAGTCATCAAATGATAGTCTATATGGGCATACATACCAACAAATTCCCACTTGCACTTATACCCAATCACTCATGAATCTCAATCCAAGTGATCGAACATGTCTGTCATGTTTTCGCTGTGAAAGTGCTTTTGTGAGCGGGTCAGCCACATTGCTTTCTGTAGGTACTCTGCAAATCTTCACATATCCTCATTGTACGATCTCTCATATGAGATGGAACCTCCGTAGAATATGTTTGGAATGTTGGTGTGATCATGGTTCTTTAGCCTATGCAATTGCTCCGTTGTTGTCGCAAAACAACTCAATTGCATCA
Organism: Alisma plantago-aquatica; assembly: GCA_963693085.1. Taxonomy (NCBI): domain Eukaryota; kingdom Viridiplantae; phylum Streptophyta; class Magnoliopsida; order Alismatales; family Alismataceae; genus Alisma; species Alisma plantago-aquatica. Next base: position 1,303,177,395 of record OY856410.1, read on the forward strand.
CCAGTGCTTGGAACCACTCCAAGTTCATAAATGAACTTCTTGATCCACACAGCTTCCTTTACAACATTAGATGCATCAATATATTTGGCCTCTATTGTAGAATCCACAACCTCTCTTGCTTGGAACTCTTCCAGCTCACAACACTGTTGTTCAGGCAAAACACAAATCCAGATTGCGATCTGTAGTCATCTTTGTCAGTTTGTAAGCTAGCATCGGTGTAACCCTTTATCATGAGCTCTTCCTCACCACCATATACCAAGAATTGATCCTTAGTCCTTCTCAAGTGGTTTCAGATGTTCTTTACAGCTGTCCAATGACATTCACCTGGATCTGACTGATACCGGCTCATCATGCTCAAAGCATACGACACATCAGGACGAGTACATAACATCGCGTACATCATAGATCCAATTTTTGATGCATATGGAATCTTAATCATGTGTGCCCATTCATCACATGAACTAGGAAATTGGGATTTAGATCATAACCCCATGGAACATGGGCAAGTTACCTCTCTTAGAACCCTCCATGCTAAACCTCTTTAGCACCTTATCAATGTATGTGCTCTGGCTTAGGTCTAGAAGCCTTCTATATCTATCTTTATAGATCTTGATACCTAATATATAGGATGCTTCACCTAAATCCTTCATAGACAAGGTCTTCCCTAGCCAACCTTTTACTGTCTGAAGAGTAGGGATGTCATTTCCCATCAATAGTTTGTCATCTAAGTACAATATGAGAAATACGACTGTGCTCGCACTAACCCTTTTGTAAACACAAGGTTCATCTTAATTTTGACTAAAGCCAAATTTTTTGACTACTTTGTCAAAACGTAGATTCCAGCTCCGAGATGCTTGCTTCAATCCATAGATTGACCTTTGTAGCTTACAAACTTTATTTTCTTCCTTTGGATTGATAAAACCTCAAGTTGTATCATGTACACATCCTTGAGTAAATTCCCATTAAGGAATGATGTTTTAACATCCATCTGCCAAATCTCCTAGTCATGATAAGCTGCAATGGCAAGCATGATCCTGATGGATTTAACCGTGGCAACTGGTGAGAAGGTCTCGTCATAATCAACACCTTGAATTTGATGGAATCCTTTCGCAACCAATCTACCTTTATAGTTTGAACATTTCCATCCATGTCAATCTTCTTCTTGAAGACCCACCTGCACCCTATGGGTTTTACCCCTTCGGGTGGATCCACCAAGGTCCATACCTTGTTGGTGTACATGGATTCCATCTCATATCTCATGGCTTCAAGCCATTTCTCAGAGTTTGGTCCCTTAGTAGCTTCTAGATAGGAAGTTGGCTCATTTGCTATACCCAATTCGTCACTATCTTGAGTCACGAGAAATCCAAATCTCTCAGGCTCAAGTCGTGTCCTACTAGACCTACGAGGTTCCTGTGTTACATTTGGAGCTTGAAATTCTATAACAATTTGTGAGTCTTCATGTTCCTTATGTACCTCCTTAGGTTCTCTACTTCCTTATTGGTCTCAAACTTCTTCGAGCTCTACATTCCTCCCACTTATTCCTTTAGAAATAAATTCCTTTTCAAGAAATACAGCAGTCCTAGCAACAAACACTTTGTTGTCAGTTGGTGTGCATAAGTAGTATCCCCGAGTTTCCTTGGGGTACCCAACAAAATAGCATTTTTCTTATTTGGGTCCAAGATTTTCATGAAATTATTTCCTAACATAAGCTTCACATCCCCAAATCTTCAACATAGACAAATTGGGATGATTCCCATTCCATATTTGATATGGTGTCTTTTAAACCGATTTGGAAGGTACACGGTTAAGTGTAAACGTTGTAGTTTCAAGAGCATATCCCCAGAACAACATTGGAAGTTCGGCTGAACTCATCATTGATTGTACCATGTCTAATAATGTATGATTCCTTCTTTCTGACACACCATTATGTTGTGGTATACCAGGTGGAGTCGATTTTGATACAATACAATGATCTCTCAGAAGGTCCTCAAACTCTTGGCTTAAGTATTCGCCACCTCAATCTGAACGGAGTTCTTTAATACTCTTACCAAGTTGCTTCTCTACTTCATTCATGAAAGTCTTGAACATTTCAAGAGTTTCTGACTTGTGTTTCATAAGATATACAAAGCCATACCTACTAAGGTCATCAGTGAAGGTAATGAAGTATTGGTAGCCTCCTCTAGCATTTGATCTAAAAGGTCCACATACATCAGTATGTATGAGCCCTAGTAGATCACTAGCTCTCTCACTGTGTCCAGTGAAAGGAGTCTTGGTCATTTTCCCTAATAAACATGCCTCACATGTCTCCAATGATTTAAAATCAAAAGAGTCTAGATAACCATCATTATGGAGTCTAGATATGTGCTTCTCATTTATGTGCCCAAGACGACAATGCCATAAGAATGTTTTATTTGAGTTGTCAAGTTTTAACCTTTTAGTATTTACATTGTATATGCTAGTCTCAAGTTCTAACAAGTAGATACCATAAGACATAGGGGCATTGCCATGAAAGATCTCATCTTTAGAAATAGAAATAATTCCATTCTTAATGTGAAATTCAAATCCACTCTTATCCATAAAAGATATAGAAATAATATTTCTATTAATGGTAGGTACATAATAGTTATTCTCTAATTCTATTACAAGGCTCGTAGGAAAAGATTAACTAATAACTCCAAATGCAGTGGCAACAACTCTGGCTCCATTACCAACCCGCAGCTCAACTTGGCCCTTTCGTAAAGGCTTACTTCTTATCAGATCTTGCATATTAGAACATATGTGAGATCCACATCCGTTATCAAGTACCCATGATGAAGAAGTATTTAAGATTATATCAATAACGTATATACCTAAAGTGGAGATCTCTATCCCCTTCTTCTTCTTCCTCAGTTCCTCCAGGTAGAGAGGACAGTTTCTTTTCCAATGTCCAGCCTGGTGACAATGGTGACAACTGCCTTCTTTGGAGATCCCACCTTTAGCTTTGAGCGCGGATGACTTTGGCTTCTGCCTAGCTTTAGAACTTTTCTTATCCTTGCCTTTGCCTTTTGACTTTCCCTTTGTCTTGTTGATCATCATCACAGACTTGGGCTTGTCTTTCTTCATTTGTGCTTTAGCTGTCCTCAACATGCCCAAAAATTCTAACAACGACTTGTCAAGATTTTTCATGTTGTAGTTCATGACAAAATGATTATATGACTCAAGAAACGATTGTAGAATCACATCATTGGCCAACACTTTGTTGGTATGTACGCCCTGAGTGCCAATCATGGGATAATTGATGGGATACATTAAGATTGATTTGATAAACATCAAAGACAAGCTTCCAATTCTTTCTGGTTCAGTCATATGATATAGTGATAGAACAGATTGAATGTCTAGAGAATGACAGTACTCAATGACGTATGCTTTCAGGTTAAGGACCTGAACGATGAGATCATACGGATGCTAAGAGTTTGTACATTCTTGTTATGTCCCTAGTCAGATGTCATTGTGGAAGGTAGATAGACAGCAATGACACACAAGACTAGATTGTGGTGTTGGTTGATGATAGAATCTCATTAGTCATGATATAGAGATATAAAACCAAACACATAGGTACTTCTTAGAGAACAAGTGTACCGGACAGACCCACCGTGAGTTTGACACATGGAACCATGACATGGTACTCAAAGTCAGTACTCACAGTGATGGTGGTGAATGTGATTCTATGACCTGAAATCACTACACTCAACACATGTCGTTGGGTACACTTTGGCATCATCAAACACAGACCTGAAACATGGGTTGTTATAAAGGTGATGATTGGGTGGCTTTAACACATGGGGCTTTTGAGGGGTGAGTGATAGATATGGGATTTGTCCCTCCTGAGGGAGTATGATATCCATGGCCACTTGATGAGTAGGATTGAGAAAGGCGTGCACACATGTGTGAATCAGTATGTGATATTGATGTCATACATATCTCTTCCAATCTACTCTGAGATCAAGAAAGTGAATGAACGTTGATAGGACGACTGTTCCATGCCTCGAGTTCATTTGGGATATCAGTGACAAAGGAATTATACGTTCACTGTAACACTATTCACATATTGTAAGATTGAAAGTTGTTCTCCAACTTTCTATTTCACTTTGGTAGCACTGATGTGTGACTAGGCACCGCTCTTTGCTTGTGAAGTCATAAGTGTTATGGACTTTCACTGCCAACGTGAAAAGGACCTGCATGGTCACACACATAGGATTTAACCTCGAAAAGGAGTTTTGTCCACAAACAATGTTTAGATTGATTACTAAAGGAGTTTAGTAGTTCAATTAAACACTCAATTAATTGATAGCTCAAAATCATAGTGTTCAAGGTGTTGGACAGATTGATTAGAGTATCAGATTGATTGAAACTGCAATTGACTATTTCTACACAATCTGTACTCCCAACCGATCGGCTCATGTGATGAACCGATCGGCTGAGCTCAGTGAACTGATCGACTCAGGTTGTGAGTCAATCGGCTCATGGACAGGGTGAAATGATCGGTTCAAGTGTTGAAACGATCGGCTCAACTGGTCCAACTGAGCAAGTTGGGAAAGTAAGATTGGTGAGAAATTTCTTTTCGTTTCACTTGCCCAATTTGATTGGAACAAGGATTAGTATTTGATACCGATTCGAAACAAAAGAGGAAAAGTCAATCAAGAACTGATCAGGACTACGAACCGACCGGTTCAGAAGTGAACCGATCATTTCATGGGTCCCAACTGATCGGTTGAGGTGTCAACCGACCGGCTCAGGTCCCCAACCGACCGTATCAGAGATGAAACGATGGGTTCAGGTCACGCAGTTGGTTGTTTTTGTGGAAAATCGCGAACCCTTCTACTCATGCTTTAGTCCCGCATTGCCCGGGATAGAGAACCTTGTCCCATGACCCTACTATATATAGGGGTATTGGGGGTTTCTCAAAGAACAACTCAGTGCAACCAGTTGCTCTGTAAAGTAGTCGTTCTCTCTGGTTTTGGTAACCGAGAGAGCCCGAGCAAGTGCTACCAGATAAGGGAGGCACAACAAGGGAAAGACAACTGCAGAAAGCGACTGGTCGCAGGAGAGTGTTTCAGCAACTAGTACGCTGATAGGAGGGTGCAACTCCTTCCAATTCCTTGTGAGACAAGGAGATTGGAGTTCGAGGTGGTCTGTGTGGACTACTTCAGAGGCGGGAGATTTCTGCCGCTCGGAGGACAGTTGTCAATCCTGACAGTCCCAGTGAGACCAGGAGTCGTCAGTCCCGGTGCAACCAGGAGCTGTACAGACACCGTCCAAGACCGGAGGTGAAGACCGCACAAGGCGTGAGGTACTATCACCGAGCAAGCCTCGGGACAAGGTATGATTCCATAAACCAATGCTTTCCTATTGTATAGACGTTGACGCGTTTCCTTGTTATGGGTTTGGGGAGGAAAAAAAAATTGTTTCTGCTGCCTTCTCTGCCTCCCCTAAAACCCAACAGTGGTATCAGAGCCACGTCAACTGCGCTATACTTTAAGATTATTGATGTGATCGATTTTGGTTTGTCTCCTTTATTTATTGCATACGATGTGAATAATATTGGCTTTATGCATGTCCAATCCTAAATCCACAAATCCCAATATAACATATATGATATGTAATATTAATGCACTCGATGCGCGTCACCCTTAAATGAGTTTTGTGGTGGATGTATAGCGTGGTTATGGCCAATAAACCCTATTTGTGTATGGTTGTATGTGGTTTCTTGCATCTCAGTCTACGCACCGATCTTCTTTCTCCTATTCCTGATGTAACTCGAAATAATTTGAGATTTCTTTCCTACCTTTGCTCCCCTCGAATGTAACTTGAGGTTTCTCATTTTACAATGTAAAATAGGATAGATTTTAGTTCCTGTTATGTCAAAGAATGATGAATATCCTGACGACAGCTGAGACGATCGGTTCAAGGAGTGAACTGATTGATTGACGTTCGAGACGATCAGTTCAAGGAATGAACCGATCGATTGATGACTGGTTCGAGGAGTGAGACGAGCGGGTGGCGGCCATGATGAGATGCACGATGAACAGGCACACCGATCGGTTGGAGGAGCCAACCGATCGGCTGGTGGCACCCAGCCGACCAGTCTGATGGCGAGCCGATCATTCATGTGATGAGTTGATCAAACCCAGAAAGGCAAAGCACAGAGTTCATCTTATACAGGTTGCATGTCATGTAGACCTAGATGATCGTGATTCCTCTTGGCTCAAGGAATCACATTAGGATGGCCATAATCATCACTTTTATTGTCTTCCAAGTTTTCTATGGGATATAGTGTGGCATCCCACTGTCAGTCAGACAGCGATATGACACGCAAAAATGTGCGGAACCACACTAATACTTGAAAACACGGGTTAACTAAAACCAATTACAAAAATGTACATAAGAGGACTTGTGCATCCAGATCCTACATCAAAACATGTTATATAAACATTACGAAGTGGACACATATCCATAGCTTAAAGGAACCAGCTGTCTCACCAACACATGAGTTCATCACCTGTTTATACATACTTAAAAGGCCGCATAAGGCCAACATCAGGATATACAAAATTACAGCAGCTAAACATTGTGAAACATCGTCAAACACCTCCAAGGACCTGAGAGTACAGGGATGACTCTAGGACTCTACTACAAAAACTACCAAAATAGCAGCATGTCCATCTCTTGCCTTCTACTGCTCTTCTCGCTGCTCGACCGCAACCTCACGACCACCACCACGACTAGGACGGTCACCTAAAAAGTTAGTAAACCAACGGGGTGAGACACACACTCCCAGCGAGAAACATAACTCCCCACCACAACTATAAAACACCAAAGGTTAAAGTAGATAACAGCAAAGAACTGAACAAACATGTAACAAGTACAGCATACTAAGCAAAGCTATTATTACCATCAAGCTTACCAAGATATCCGGAAGGCATATTACCCAGTATTTCTTCATGGTACATGATTGACAAGATAAGCTTTATAAGATCTTATCACAAGATATAAGGATCGTACACGTATCTGCAAGGTGTAGCTAGATCATCTAAGCAAGTAAGGCCTCAATCAATGTTCTGTGTTTTGTTCTAAGCAAGATATACTAGTCGGTTGGATTACATTTTATTATGCCCTGAGGAAGTGAGCCTTCCCTGCTCAAGTCCAACCATTGGATGTGAAGCCCAATCCGGTGTCATACAAGGTCTAAGGAGATCCGGACTCCATGACCTCACCTTCTCGTGGTCAGTACACGAATCATTCAGCAAGACCGCAGTCTTATGCTTATAGGCCTCAGCCTCTGGGTTAGCTCCGCAAGCTACCCATCTCTAGCTCACCTCAGCATAGGTGCTAGTATACATATCTGAGCCATGAACGCATCATGCTCATCATCATATATCCTGAGCCATGGGCCTATTCACCATGCTCCATACATTTCGATCCTGCAACCACAGTTGCACTCAACCCTCCTATTTTAGGCCAGGGGAAACCTCGCATATTCAACAATATGCGCTCCAGGTAATCCCGCAGGATAAACCTGTTTCACCATCAACAAATAATGACGGTAATGGATCTATGGCCAGGGAAAACTACATGATATGTTTATCTTTCATTAATTAGTATATTTTAAGCCAATTGTTGAGGCAAAAGAAGGTATAAACATAGTCTTATAGAATTACATCACTATTGCCATCAACATATTGTCTTGCAACCTCAATCCCTCATGATATCAACCACTGTCTCTCAAGGCACCACAATCATGCATCAGCATTCTGGGAACGCATCCCTTATCTTATCATCAGAGGATAACACCTCAACTAGGCACTCAGCCTTATATCAGGTCCTCAGACCTATCAACTTGTTACTTCACTATCAAGGATTATCATCACATTGTGCTAGTCAAAGCACCTATATCTCATAGCTCTTACCAGGCTATGAATCCACCTGAAATACCTGCATGGTTAGTATACACATTTATAGAGTTTACTGAAGCCGTCATGGATAAACAGAATGATCATTCTATCAAGTATAAAGCAACATCCATGAGTCTATTACACATAGCTATAGAAATCATAGGTTTATTTATCAATCATAAGCATATATCATACCTCATGCTTATGATCATATACTTGCATCACATTATCATGTGTAGCAACGTTATATCCTTCCAAACCTCCTAGTTCACAACCTATCATCTTATCTCAATATCAGGGTTGTAGGACTCAAGGTGAATACACCATATCAACCATATCATTATTTAACAAGGATATAACTACATGATAAAGGGTTAACGACTTAGGTTTTTCGGACCATCAAACCCTTACCAAAAACCTCCACAACCCTCACTATAAGGTTGGAGGGTAGCATCAACCCTCACTATAAACGGGGTATCAGGCAAGGTCATACCCTCACCGAAAGATTAGCCTCTAGGGTTTCAAACCCTAAGGCACTCATGCCATCTCCTCGACCAAACACTCCACCCTATCGTGCACCAACACCAACACCCTATCGGCCATGACCCTATCGGCCTCTAGGGTTAGGGTTTTCCTATCGGCAGGTTAACCCTATCGTCCAAGCATTATCCCATATCGGCCAAGCTGGTGGTGTCCAAGGCCATCACCTTATCGTTCATCAAGATACCCATATCGTCCAAGTGCAAGCAGGCTACTCAAAGAAGCATATCGGCCAACTCACTAAGGGGGAGGGTATCGTGCAAGCTCACCATCAAGGTCATGGAAGGAATCTCGGGTGTCAAGACAACCATCTAACAAGGTGCATCGTGCAAGGCACTCACAAGGCATGTCGCCCATGCACACAAGGGTATCGGCCACCCAACATCAACTAAGTGTATCGTGCAAGACACACCCGACAAGGTCGTCTTCAACCTCAAGCACAAGGGTACTAAACCCTAAATGATCAAGAAGATCGGCTCACCTCTCAACTAAAATGAGAGAGGGGTATTGCACAACCTCTATCACCAAATCGAGCCACCACAAAGGATCTAACCTCAACATTGGCCATCAAAAGCTCATCTCTCAAATCCATGGTGAGAGGTGGGTATTGCCCAAGCAACTAGAATATAAGATCACCTCTCAACTTAAATAAGAGAGGGGTATTGCCAACATTACTAGAGCTCAAACTCACTTCTCTAGACCAAGGAGAGAAAGGAGTGTTGCTACCAAAGAAAACCTCAACTATGGTTCGGCCAACAAGGTGTAAAGGCATATGAAACATCCACAACATCAACAACATCAAGTTCACCATACCTATAAGATCAACAACATATACTAGAGCAAGAAACATAACATGCAATGGCCAAACATCCACATATATGTAACATAGAGAAGTAGTATAGTTAGGGTTAGAAGTTATGTAAAACGTCTTAGGCAAACTCCTCATGCTCCAAGGCTCCAAGCTCCTAGCTCCAAGCACACCTCCTTCGGCCACCTTAAGAAAAGGAACAAGGGTCATAACCACCTTGGCCGAGGAGTAGGCAAGATGGAGAAGAAGATGCTTACCAAAGAACAAGGCCCACCTAGGGTTCGGCCACCAAGCTAGAGGAAGAAGAAGAGATCACCGCCAAGGGAGAAGGATCGGCCACCAACTTGCTCCAAAGGATAGGTGTATCATGCACCAAGGAGAGGAGCAACAAAAGAGCTAAAAGGGTTTCTAAGGAAGAGAAGGGCAAGTCATATATAGATGGGGGTCAAGGTTAGACCAAGGCAAGGTGTCACCTTCCTAAAGGACACTTGTCCACACATTCCACCACCTTGCAAAACACATGTCCATGCCATGCCACAACTCAACCAAAGATCGGCCACATGTCCAAACTAGGGTGACACAACCAAGGCAAAAAGGTCAACAAGGGTCAAAGGCCGACACACCACTCCTCCATGGTCGATACACCCCCATGGGCGATATCCCATGGCCGACACAAGGTAGCCTTGCCCGATACATGGCTCAACCAAGAAATACAACGCCCAAACAAGGGAAAACAAGGCCCAAAAGAGCTCATCCAAGCCCAAGACAACTCAAGGCATAAGCCCAAGCCTTCCTCTCAATCCTAGAGGAAGCAAAGAGAGAGAAAGACATCTCTCAAGGTGACAAACTTGCTCTTCAACCCCAACTCAGGTTATATTGCAAGTAGCACCTCCAGCAATCAACTAAGCATAAACAAACCCTAATCACCATTAAAGGTGATTAGCAAACAACCAAGCACAAGGTTTAGGCAAAACAAACAAGGTAAGCCCAAAACGAAGGTCAGGGTCCTTACAAGCCATAAACCTCTACAAAGGGATTTCGTCCCCAAAATCCAAAGAGAAAAGTGAGGGATACTTCCTTCTCATATCCTCCTCAAGCTCCCATGTGGCTTCCTCAACGCCACGATGATGCCAAAAAACCTTTACCAAAACCAGATCCTTCCTCTTCAGCTTCTTTACTCTTCTGTCAAGGATCATCACAGGACCTTCCTCATAGGTCACATCTTCATCAAGTTCAACCTCAACTGGCTGTATCACTGTCCCTATGTCTGGATGACTTTTCTTTAGCATGCTGACGTGGAACACTGGATGTAACCTGTGGAGCTCTGGCTGTAGTTCTAACTTGTAAGCTACCTTGCCAACACATGCTATTACTGGATATGGCCCCATACGCCTGGGTGCTAGCTTACCTTTCTGGCCAAACCTTAGCATGCCTTTCCAAGGTGAGACCTTGAGGTACACTTTGTCTCCCACTTAGAACTCTAAAGGTCGTCAGTGATTGTCTGCATAAGACTTCTGTCTGTCATGTGCCACCTTTAGCTGCTGCTGTATCACTTTGATCTTTTCTGTTGTCTGTTGTACTAACTCGGGACCCAAAAGCTGATATTCCCCAGACTCATACCAACATAAAGGAGATCTGCACTTCCTGCCATATAAGGCCTCATAAGGAGCCATGTTAATGCTCCGCTGGTAGCTGTTGTTGTAGGCGAACTCTATCTAACTGAGATGTACATCCCAACTGCCTAGGAACTGTAAAACACAAGCCCGAAGAAGAATATCCTCCGAAGTCTGAATAGTCCTCTCAGACTGTCCATCTTTCTGCTGGTGAAAAGCGGTCTTGAACCTCAACTGCGTTCCCAAAGCTTTGTGCAACTGTTCCCAGAAACGACTCGTGAACTGAGGACCTCTGTCAGAAACTATCATTGCTGGTACGTCGTGCAAGCGTACTATCTCATACACATATACCTACGTGAGCTTCTCAGCTGTATACGTTGTTTTTATAGGTATGAAATGGGCAGACTTCATCAATCTGTCCACTATCACCCAAATGGAATCATGAGTTCTAATTGTCCTTGGTAGACCAATCACGAAATCCATGGTTATGTGATCCCATTTCCACTGCGGTATTGGCATGGGTTGCAACGTACCTGCTGGCTTTTGATGCTCAGCCTTGACTTGTTGGCATACCGCACACCTAGCCACAAACTCGGATACGTCTCTCTTCAAGCCCGACCACCAATACAGGTCGTTGAGATTGTGATACATCTTGATGACTCCTGGATGCATAACATACATTGATGTGTGTGCTTCCTCGAGCACTAGCTTACTTAGATTATCAACGTTGGGGACCACCATCCTACCATGATAGCAAACTAGTCCATCTTCAGACTCATGGAACCCATCACACTTTTCGCTGCCAAGCTCTGATCTGATCAACTATACTATATCATCTGCCTACTATGCATTATTGATCTGCTGTCTCAATATAGGCTTGACTTGCATCTGTGCCAACAGTCCTGCCAACAAGGAAACTTCCAACAGCACATTCATCTGCCGTAAGGAGACAAACATATCCCGCTTATGGCATACCAAGGAACTCAACTGTGCTTTCTTCGTGGGGAAAGAAGAATACTTTCTACTAAGCGCATCAGCTACCACATTCGCCTTACCAGGGTGATACTCAATGGTGCAGTCATAATCATTGATCAGCTCCATCCAGCGTCGCTGTCGTATGTTTAGTTCGTTCTGCGAAAAGATGTACTTCAAGTTCTTATGATTGGTAAAGATCTGACACACTTCCCCATAAAGATAGTGTCTACAAATCTTTAATGCATGGACCATCACTGCCAACCCAAATCATGTGTCAGATAGTTCTCCACATGTTTCTTATGCTGTCGTGAAGAAAAAGAAACCACATGATCTTCCAACATCAGCACACAACCTAAGCCTTTCTTGGAAGCATCACAGAAAACAACATAGCCCTTCCCAGGCTCTGGAAGTACTAGTACTGGAGCACTAGTCAGCTTCTCCTTCAAACTTTGGAAAGCTTGCTGACAACGATCATCCCAGACAAAAGGTACATCCTTCCTGGTCAGCTTTGTCATCAGCAATGCGATCACACTGAAGTCCTTTATAAATCTCCAGTAGTATCCTGCTAATCCCAGGAAACTGCGGACTTCAGTCGGAGTCTTCGACTGCTCCCATTATGCAACTGACTCCACCTTTTTAGGGTCCACCCGGATTCCCTCTGTAGATATTACGTGACCCAAGAATGTCACTTCCTTTAACCAGAACTCACATTTGCTGAACTTGGCATACAACTGATGTTGGCGAACAAGAGTCAACGCTTGTCGGAGATGTTGTTCATGATCTTGACTGTCCCAACTATAGATCAGAATATCGTCTATAAAGACTACAACAAATTGATCTAGGAACAGACGGAAGACTCGGTTCATCAGGTCCATGAAAGCACCAGGTGCATTGGTTAGCCCAAACGGCATAACCACAAACTCATAGTGACCATACCTCATCCTAAACACTGACTTCGGTATGTCGTCCGCCTTAATCCTCAACTGATGGTATCCAAACTATAGATCGATCTTTGAGAACACTGTAGCACCACGCAACTGATCAAACAGATCATCTATCCTTGGCAACGGGTACTTGTTCTTGATCGTAACTTTGTTTAACTATCGATAATCTATACATAACCGCATTGACCCGTCCTTCTTCTTAACGAACATCACTGGAGCACCCCCAAGGTGACGTGCTTGGTCGAATGAAACCTTTCTCCAACAACTCATGTAACTGCTTCCTCAACTCTTCCATCTCTGCTGGAGCCATCCTGTATGGTGTCTGAGTAAATGGCTATGTTCCTGGTACCAGATTGATCTCGAAGTCAATCTCTCGAGGTGGGGGAACACCTGGAAACTCCTCAGGGAATACATCCGCAAACTCTCAGACAACTGGTACCACCTCCAGGCTAAGACATTTTGCCTTAGTATCCACAACGTGAGCTAGGAAAGCCCTACAACCTTGCCGCAACAACTTTTCTGCCACCATTGCTGATACTAGACATGTCAGAAGAATCTTCCTATCTCCTTGGAAGATCCACTTTTCTCCACAATCATCAAACAATGCCTACTTGGAACCATAGTCCAACACAAATTTATACTTCTCTAAGGTATTGATAACACCAAATTTTGTGACATTTTTGCCCTTTATTCCGTTATCAAAACTGCCCTTTTCTGCTATTTTCCTCTCTTTTATATGCATTTTCGCAATAATTGGCCAAGCAACGCTCTTACTCCAATTTTCCTATCTTCTACAGAGTTTTCCTCGTTTTTGTGCAATAAGGCCGATTCCGGCCCACAATAAGTCTAAGCCCGCCTCGGCCTTCCTGTCGCCAATACAACCCCAGCCCGACAGGGGCTGGGCGACACAAGGATGCTCGACGGAGAAGGGTGCTATACGAAAGGAACGTGCCGGCTGATACACCTTCTACCCGACAGGGAGCCAAAGCCGCACCGACGACCTAGCTCATCGGGCGACACGGCCACCCACCGGCAGGCGTGCCGCCCGCCACGTGACCGATAGCCAGCACCTCGCGCCAAGATGCATTTGTATCGTCCATCCACATCCATCGACCGGCGTATGGAGGAGCTACGTGGCACTTCGAGCGCCATAACTCCTTCAACCACTGCCTATAAATAGTAGCTACAGGAAGCCGAAAAGACGGTCGGAAGGTCGGACAGACGAACAATTCGCAAGTTCAGGTAGTTCGGACAAGACAGATCGGGGAGCCACCTTCGGAGGGAGTTGCGAGAGCAAGAGTATCGCGCCCCAGTGCTTGTGCCGGGCGACACTAGGTGAGCTTTCCCTCATCCCGAGAGGGAAGGGATGGTTCACTTAGTGTTGCCCCGGGCGACACTGCGGGCCGATATCGGCCAGCGAAGATGAGCGATACGAGTGCCCGACAGTAGACTCGTAGCTCTTTGCCCGACATGATATCGAACCCGATACGCTCCACCCGTCATGCGTGCCGCCCGAGAGGGTGTGCCGCCCGACATGAGCGTATCGGCCAGGGTCCTTGAGCGATACAGTCAGTCGTCAGTCGACGCTGCCCGAGAGGGGGTGCCGCCCGACACTGCCATATCGGGCTTGGCTCCTGACCGGTATTGGGCAAGAGAGCTACAGTAGTCTGTCGTTCTTCTACATCAAGAAGGCAACATCTATCTTTAATCCTGTAATTTAATTCTTAGCTTATGCATTGTATTAAGACCCTTATTGCTTATGGAAATAGAAATGCTAAATTGCTACTTGTTTAATGCTTGGTTCCTTATGATTGGGTAATTGCTGTGTTGGATATCTGAATGCAAGTTTGCATGTTTTGGATCGCGTTTCGCTTAGCTACCGAATCGTCTTTCCCGTCGCAACTACTTCGAGAGTTGGGTTGTGGCTCTAGTGTTTGGTCCGGTTCTGGAGTACGAGAGTGCCCGGAACGGAGTTGTTTTAGTATCATTCCACTCTAACTTGAGCCCAGCAACCTCGAGAGGGGTGTTGAAGCTTGGTTAGAGGCACCCTCTCTGAGAGGAGGGGTGCAGGGTGTTACTACTACCGCTTGTCTTACTAAAGTCTTATCCCTTGCATTACGCCTTAAACTGCAGTTTATCTTTCTATTTTCTGTTGCATGAAAATTCCTAAAAAACTGCTAAATGACAAAATCCTAATCTTTCTTGTAACTCCAGTTGGAGATAGTTTTCTTTGATTTAATCGTGACAACTTGTTGTTCCCCTTCGGGGAACTTTAATATCTCTTTATACCCACTGGAGTGTAGAGGTCGATTCAGAGTCATCAACACAACCCACCTTGTCCCTGTGTTCGACCCCGTATGACTACTTCGAACCCGTAAATAAAGTTGCGGGGGCCTAGAAGGATTCAGGTTATAAATGTGAAGGCTTGACTATCTCAAATACGCCTCCAATTTTAGGACGCGCGATTTAGGCCGGTCAACTTTCTGGCGCCGTTGTCGGGGACAAGGCAAATGGCACTGTTGACGAATCCGAAGCCACTAACTACACTTCCGTGCCTCAAGCTTAGAAATAGGCTTGACAACACCTCTTTTTCTTTTTCTTTTTCTTTAAGCATTATTCTTTGCCGGAACCAAATAACTCTGTGTTCTAACTTGATTTCTCGTGATATTTCAGGTACCCTGCAAAGCTGTAACCTGCTCCACCGAGCCTTGATACCATGCCTCGTTGTGAGCAACCCCTTTCTGAGGGCGAATGTCAGAGCCAAAGCGAGAGGGCGACCCAGCCCAATTGGGTTGGTCAGCTTTCCGCCTACATAAAAAGACAAGACACCATTATCAACCAGTTGGTACAGGGGACGTTTACCAACCCTGGATCTCTGAATTTCATGCAACACCAGATGGCGAGTCTGCAGATGCGCCAATGGGAGGTCGATCAACGGCTGTCTCAGATGGCTGCTCTGATGAAGAACCCTGCAGGAAAGATGATCCCTCACCCTAAAACTGCAGTAATGGCAGTGCTTAGATCAGGAAAGACGGTAGAGCGTGCTGATGAAGCCCCACCGGAACCTGAGCAAGGGCCCAAGGATGCTATTCCAGCAGGAGGCGGAGGTAGGCCTGCAGAAGACCAAGAGCCTGCGCCGAGACCGTCCGATGAGCCATCTGGTGGGAGGAATCTTTATGCTCCCAGGATACCGTTCCCGTACAAGCTGATCAAGGCAAATCTAAAAAAGCGGCACGAAAGGTTCATGGACTCGATCAGGAAGCTGCATCTTGAAGTCCCCTTCCTTGAC
This sequence comes from Alisma plantago-aquatica, assembly GCA_963693085.1. Taxonomy (NCBI): domain Eukaryota; kingdom Viridiplantae; phylum Streptophyta; class Magnoliopsida; order Alismatales; family Alismataceae; genus Alisma; species Alisma plantago-aquatica. The sequence goes on from OY856410.1 coordinate 1,303,193,495, forward strand.
GCTTTGGAGGAGATGCCCACATACGCCAAGTTTCTCAAAGATCTAATAATGAAGAAAAGAAGGGGAGGAAGGATAGAGACAGTTTACCTAGCCTCTACTTCCTCTGCCTTCGTAAAGCCCAGCTTGCCAACAAAGAGAAGGGATCCTAGAGCTTTCACAATCCCATTCGCCATCGGGGACAATGTCGAGCGGAAGGGTCTAGCGGACTTGGGAGCAAGCATCAGCCTCACACCCTTAAGTTTCACGCAAAGGATGGGTTTGACCGACATGGTTCGAACCAATATGCGAATTGAACTGGCGGATCACTCCTTCAAAAGACCTGTTGGCATTGTCGAAGATGTGCCAATTAGGGTCGGTGATTTCTTTATTCCCTGCGACATCGTCGTCATCGACACAGCCGTAGATCCCAGATGTTCGATCATCTTCGGACGCCCTTTCTTGGCAACAGGGAGGGCGCTGATTGATGTCTCTGAAGGGATAATCACCTTGAGGGTTGGAAACAACCACATGGACTTCAAGATGAAGGAGATCATGAGAGGTCCATCCCTGTCTGAATCGGCATGTTTTGCGGATAGTTACAATAAATTCTGCGAGGAAATAGAGGAGGAAATCCGGACAGTGGACCCTCTCGCAAGGGCAATAAGCTGTAAGGATCCCGACCTCAAAGATCCTGAGGTCGTGAGGCATCTTGACCTTTTCAACCTTTATGACAAAGACTTGCAAGAAGAAGAGGGGGAGGTGAACTATGCGAAGTATGCCTCCCTTGAGGGAGAACCTCAGGAGGAGACACCCAGAGCAAAGCCGGATTTAAAAGCGTTGCCTGAAGGACTGAAGTACGAATTCTTAGATGAAGAACAGAGGAACCCAGTCATCGTAAATGTCGATCTTTCAAGCAATCAGCTAGACCGACTCCTTGAGGAGTTAAGACTCCACAGGGGGGCTATAGGATATTCCGTAGATGATATCAAAGGCCTTAGCCCTGCCCTTTGCATGCATCGCATCAACTTGGATGAGTCTGCCAAGCCTTTGGCCCAACCCCAGAGGAAGCTGAATCAGATGCTCAAGGAGGTCGTCAAGAAAGAGGTAATAAAGCTTAGGGACGCGGGGATCATTTACCCAATTAGCGAAAGCAATTGGGTAAGCCCGATCCACGTAGTACCCAAGAAAGGCGGAATGACTGTGGTTAAGGGTGAGAAGGGTGACGAGGTGGCGGTAAGGACCGTCACCGGATGGCGAATGTGCATTGATTACCGAAAGCTAAATCAGGCTACAAAAAAGGATCATTTTCCGCTACCTTTTATTGACCAAGTTCTTGAAAGATTAGCGCATCACGATTATTTTTGTTTTCTTGATGGCTTTTCAGGATTTTACCAGGTACCCATCTTACCCGACGACCAAGAGAAAATGACATTCACCTGCCTTTACGGCACTTATGCCTTTAGAAGGATGTCCTTCGGACTCTGCAACACCCCCGCCACCTTTCAAAGATGCATGATATCAATGTTCTCAGATTTTCTAGAAGACATCGTGGAAGTTTTCATGGACGACTTCTCCGTCTATGGAAAGGACTTCGATAGCTGTTTGAAGAATCTGTCTTTAGTACTTCAAAGGTGCGAGGAAAACAGCCTGGTCCTGAATTGGGAAAAATGTCATTTCATGGTGCGGGAGGGCATCATTCTAGGGCATAAGATCTCGAGGCGCGGGATCGAGGTGGATACCAGCAAAATCGAAGCTATATCTAAGCTTCCTCCACCAAAATCCATCACGGGGATAAGAAGCTTCCTCGGGCACGTCGGATATTACCGAAGATTCATCAAGGACTTCTCAAAGATTTCTAAACCATTGTCCAATCTTCTGGTAAAAGATGCTGAATTTGTTTTCTCTAACGATTGTCTCAGTGCTTTTCAGGCCCTGAAAAATGCTTTAGTATCACCACCTATCCTTCAAGCGCCATATTGGGGTTTACCCTTTGAGCTAATGTGCGACGCTAGCGACTACGCAGTTGGAGCAGTCCTGGGGCAAAAGAAAGATAAAAAGCACCATGTGATTTGCTAAGCTAGTCGCACGTTGGACGAAGCACAGGTAAACTACACAACCACCGAGAAGGAGATGCTCGCGATCGTCTTCGCGTTTGACAAGTTCAGGTCGTATCTCGTCGGATCCAAGGTCAAAGTATACACAGATCATGGGGCAATAAAATACTTAATGCAAAAGAAAGACGCAAAGCCCAGATTGTTGAGATGGGCCTTGTTGCTCCAAGAGTTCGATCATGAAATTATCGACAAGAAGGGCGCGGAAAATGTGGTTGCAGACCACCTATCGAGGATAGTGGCTGAGAGACAGAGAGGGCCACAAATCGACGATGACTTTGCCGATGAAGCTCTTATGATGGCTGAAGCTCAAGAAGAAGGTTTGCCCTGGTTTGCAGACATATGCAATTTCCTTGCTTGTGGAGAGCTGCCTCCTGACATCACCTACAATCAAAAGAAGAAGCTATTCACGGATGCCAAGAATTATTACTGGGATGATCCTCTCCTGTTTAGAAGATGCGCAGACAAATTGTACAGGAGGTGCATCCCGGAAGAAGAAACTGCTGATATCCTGAAGGGATGCCACGCCTCCCCCTATGGTGGACACCTGGGTAGCGAAAGAACAACGGCAAAAGTGCTACAATCAGGTTTCTACTGGCCCTCCTTATTTAAAGATGATGCACGATTTGTAAAGGTTTGCAAAGAGTGCCAGTCAACGGGAAATATAGGGCGGAGGAATGAAATGCTAATGGCAAGCTGGATCGAAGTGGAAATATTTGACGTATGGGAGATTGATTACATGGGGTCGTTTCCCCCATCCCAGGGGTATCAATACGTACTAGTGGCAGTAGATTATGTATCGAAGTTGGTAGAGGCAGTAGCCACCCAAACATGTGACGCCAAGTCAGTTATCAAGCTTTTTGAGAAGACCATCTTTCCCCGTTTTGGTGTACCGCGCACCGTAATAAGCGACGGCGGGTCGCACTTCGGAGAAAGGCAGTTCGAAGCGCTCTACGTAAGTATGGAGTAAAACATAAGATCGCTACGCCCTACCACCCACAGACGTCGGGGCAGGTAGAGGTCTCAAACAGACAGATCAAGCAGATCTTAGAAAAGACTGTCAGCCGCACGCGGAAAGACTGGTCTATGAAGCTTGACGACGCATTATGGGCCTACCGTACTGCTTACAAGACGCCCATTGGAACCACCCCCTACCGTCTTATATACGGAAAATCCTGCCATCTACCTTTGGAACTAGAACACAAGGCCCTTTGGGCGATCAAGTTCCTAAATATGGACCTAGACAAAGCAGGAGAAAAGAGGTTTTTGCAGCTTCAAGAGCTCGAAGAGCTGAGGATTCACGCCTACGAGAATGCAAAGATCTACAAAGAAAGAACAAAAATGTGGCATGATGCCCACCTTAGGAAAAAGGATGTGAGCGAAGGGGATAAGGTCTTGTTATGCAAGTCCTCCATCCGTCTTTTTCCTGGGAAATTACAGACAAGATGGTCGGGACCGTTCTCTGTGTCAAAGATATACCCATCATGAATGATGGAGCTCCGCGACAAGGATGACCCGACTAAGATCTTCAAGGTGAACGGGCACAGAGTGAAAAGGTTTTATGAAGATGAAGCTTTTGTCAGGAAAGCAGAGATTGACTTGCTGGATGTGGGTACAACCGAAGAGCCTACGTCGGTCGAGCTGGCAATGGAAACTTCAGCGCTCCTCGGGAGGCAGCCCGAGTCATAGATTAGGATACATTTCTTTTCTTTGTAAAAACAAACATTATGGACTGTAATAAGGCCCGAGTCAGTGCATGTGCACGTGTGCTGACTCTTTTGTTTTAAGGGCCACCGCTGTGTTTTACGGAGCATTGAGGAGTAATATCATCTGAGGTAGGAGATCCTTCTCTATACCAATGATGTTTTACCCTGCAATGGCCTTTTACTTCACCCAGGTTTAGTTTTGGCCTTTTGACCGCCTGCTTTTCTACCGTGTCGACCAGCTGGGCGCAGAACCGCTTGTATCGGGCAGCCTCACCCCGGGCGTTGCAAGGGCAGCGAATGACCCTTGGACTGCCCGATGGGACTGCGCGTCTCGGGAATAGCGTGACTAAAATGCCCGACGCACGCCATGTTTTGCCCGTTTTACCCCCAGCTGGGTTCTCTATAAATAGGGTGGAGGTTTCTTCGTGTCGGGCTATCATTTTCTCCTTTTTGCCACCTGGAACGCATGCAGTGATCCACCCTTTTGCTCGTGTATCGACCATCTTGCCTTCGCCCTGGTATCGGGCGATGCCTCCTGAGAGCAAAGGTATAGCCCGACACACCTTTTGCCCGACACGGGTTTTGTATCGTGTGAGGCGTATCGGCCGGCTTGTTGTTTTCTTACCGAACGACATGGCTTGTCGCCCGACAGGGTTGTAGACCGACACGCTGATCGGCCGATAACCCTATCACCCGACGCGAGTGTCTCTTATCTAGCCACTTATCGGGTTTACATGAATTGCATATTTTATATCGCCCGACATCTTTTGCACGAATAACGACTGATTTTGCTTGCCCGATACGCCATAACGAGCGACATACTTCTGACGGCGATGGCATGTTTTTGCTTCATGTGACCTCGTATCGCCCGATACACCTGTGTCGGGCGTCGAGTCATATCGCGCGACAACATCGTATCGTCCGATCCCTTATCGCCCAGTTTTAATAAGTTTTTCTTTTCATCTTTTCGTGCCTAACGGATGAATAAATTCTAAATTTGAATAACAGGTATGGCTCGTATGGAGCAAACCTCTGGCCGCGCCAACAAGCACGGCGCGGGGATCAGCAATGACTGTCGGGCAGAAACGGCAACAACAATGAAAGGGGAGATTTTCCTTGATTTGGTAGCTCTAATAGAGAGTCACCTAGTTATCAGCCTGTCTTTTGTGTGGCTTGGGACCATCGCCAGAGACATACGGCGACCAAGGCCTCCGAACAAGTTCGGGGCGTTCAGGTTCCGTCCTCTTAAGGGAGGAGGCCCACCCTGACTACACACTCCTGGGAACTGAACTAGGGACTGATGATCAGTCCTTTTGTTCATGTCCACAACGAAGATTTGGAAAAAGGGAGGGCCAGAAGTGAATTTTGAGGGTTACGCTCAAGCTCAACCGCTACACCGCCAAAGCGAACCCGATAGACAACCTCCCAATGGCATGCTGCAACTTTGTAGGAGCATTTTGCAGCACATCAGCGAGCTAACCCTCACTAGCTAAACTCTACCTCGCTTTTTCTTTCTTCTCTACTTCTGGGACAGAGTAGGAAGTAAGTTTGGGGGGGTATGCCAGTGAGGGAGGTATAAAAATTTTATCACTTCAAGCTTTCTACGATATTCATCCTCTTTCACCTGATGTGTTCTTATAGCTTCCTGTATATGTGATGTACGCATGTATGCCACATAAAAATTTTCAAAAATATCTTTCCTTTGCAAATTTCTGTCCCTATGCATATGTACAAAGTTGTTGTAATAATAATAAAAACCTATTGTGACTTCTTGCAAAGTTTACTTTCTGTATATTTAACGAGTTACAAGTTCTGTCATATCTTTCTGATAATGCTGCCTCAAACAAACAAAAGATTGTGCCTTGCCATCCAAAATTTTTTGAAAAATAATAATCTCGCAAACAGCTAAGAGACAAGTATGGAGAAGGAAAAAGCTGCCCAAACAGCAGATATCTCTTTTGTTTCCCCTTACCCAGCAAAAATCCCAAAAAGAGAAAGAAGCCTTATGAGCGTGAATAAAAGCATGAGAGTTGTGCCCAATAAAAGAAAAGAAAAATATATATATATACACACTTGTTTTCCAAAAGTACCCATCTTTAGGCATGGTAGATCCGGGGCAGTGGTACGTAGGATGTGAAATCACTGCTCTAAAGCCAACTGGCTTGGACTGCAGGGACCACTTGCCCGTTAACAGACCCTTACCTGGATGGACTGATGGGAAACAAGATGAAAAACCCAAAAAGCCTTAGCCTACCCTATACACAACTTTCTGCCCCTAAAATAAAGCTGTTTGGTGTGGAAGCTAACTTCGGAATCATACACCAAAGTCTCGCTGAAGCTGTGGAGAAGAAATATTTTACTTAAATAATAAGGCAAGTAGGTCAAGGTCTTTTGTTCGCATTAAGACAACATTACCTCCAAGACATCGCAATTCTTGTTTTACCCTTTTAGCCCGAAAGTTTTACGGAGCAAGAAGAAGCATCACAAAATAAAGTTTAGTTTAAATATTGATTGAGGACAATCAAAAAGCTAAGTTTGGGGGAGTTGATAACACCAAATTTTGTGACATTTTTGCCCTTTATTCCGTTATCAAAACTGCCCTTTTCTGCTATTTTCCTCTCTTTTATATGCATTTTTGCAATAATTGGCCAAGCAACACTCTTACTCCAATTTTCCTATCTTCTACAGAGTTTTCCTCATTTTTGTGCAATAAGGCCGATTCCGGCCCACAATAAGTCTAAGCCCGCCTCGGCCTTCCTGTCGCCCAATACAACCCCAGCCCGACAGGGGCTGGGCGACACAAGGATGCTCGACGGAGAAGGGTGTTGTACGAAAGGAACGTGCCGGTCGATACACCTTCTACCCGACAGGGAGCCAAAGCCACACCGACGACCTAGCTTGTCGGGCGACACGGCCACCCACCAGAAGGCGTGCCGCCCGCCACGTGACCGATAGCCAGCACCTCGCGCCAAGATGCATCTGTATCGTCCATCCACATCCATCGACCGGCGTATGGAGGAGCTACGTGGCACTTCGAGCGCCATAACTCCTTCAACCACCGCCTATAAATAGCAGCTACAGGAAGCTGAAAAGACGGTCGGAAGGTCGGAAGGTCGGACAGACGGACAGTTTGCAAGTTCAGGTAGTTCGGACAAGACAGATCGGGGAGCCACCTTCGGAGGGAGTTGCGAGAGCAAGAGTATCGCGCCCCAGTGCTTGTGCCGGGCGAAACTAGGTGAACTTTCCCTCATCCCGAGAGGGAAGGGATGGTTCACTTAGTGTTGCCCCGTGCGACACTGCGGGCCGATATCGGCCAGCGAAGATGAGCGATACGAGTGCCCGACAATAGACTCGTAGCTCTTTTCCCGACATGATATCAAACCCGATACGCTCCACCCGTCATGCATGCCGCCCAAGAGGGTGTGCCGCCCGACATGAGCGTATCGGCCAGGGTCCTTGAGTGATACAGTCAGTCGTCAGTCGACGCTGCCCGAGAGGGGGTGCCGCCCGACACTACCGTATCGGGCTTGGCTCCTGACCGGTATCGGATAGGAGAGCTACAGTAGTCTGTCATTCTTCTACATCAAGAAGGCGACATCTATCTTTAATCTTGTTATTTAATTCTTAGCTTATGCATTGTATTAAGACCCTTATTGCTTATGGAAATAGAAATGCTAAATTGCTACTTGTTTAATGCTTGGTGCCTTATAATTGGGTAATTGCTGTGTTGGATATCTGAATGCTAGCTTGCATGTTTTGGATCGCGTTTCGCTTAGCTACTGAATCGTCTTTCCCGTCGCAACTACTTCGAGAGTTGGGTTGTGGCTCTAGTGTTTGGTCCGGTTCTGGAGTACGAGAGTGCCCGGAACGGAGTTGTTTTAGTATCATTCCACTCTAACTTGAGCCCAACAACCTCGAGAGGGGTGTTGAAGCTTGGTTAGAGGCACCCGCTCTGAGAGGAGGGGTGCAGGGTGTTACTGCTACCGCTTGTCTTAATAAAGTCTTATCCCTTGTGTTACACCTTAAACTACAGTTTATCTTTCTATTTTCTGTTGCATGAAAATTCCTAAAAAACTACTAAATGACAAAATCCTAATCTTTCTTGTAACTCCAGTTGGAGATAGTTTTCTTTGATTTAATCGTGATAGCTTGTTGTTCCCCTTCGGGGAACTTTAATATCTCTTTATACCCACCGGAGTGTAGAGTGTCAATTCAGAGTCGTCAACACAACCCACCTTGTCCCTGTGTTCGACCCCGTATGACTACTTCGACTCCGTAAACAAAGTTGCGGGGGCCTAGAAGGATTCGGGTTATAAATGTGAAGGCTCGACTACCTCAAATACGCCTCCAATTTTAGGACGCGCGATTTAGGCTGGTCAGATATCCATCCCAAGGATCACGTCAAATTTATGCATATCAAGTGGTATGAGATCCACTTGTATCATGTGTCCCGAAAAAGATAGAACACAGGATGGACACACTTCTCGAAGCATCGACGAACCGTCAAGAGGGGTTTCTAAAAACAAGCTATCTTTCTTACAACTAATAGGTAAAAGACAGTTATCAAGCATAGAATGCGTGATAAAAGAGTGTGTAGCACCTGGGTCAACCAAAACAGATATAAAGCAAGATGAAGACAAATCAGAATGAAATAACTCCATCTAACCTGCCACAACTCGCAGGTTGACTATTGCCTCTGGCTGACTCATAGCGTAGAATCGAGTTGTTGCTTGATGTCGTCCTCATCCTCTGCTTCCTTGAGCAGACATCCCTACTTGTGATGCTTGACCGCATCCTCACCCTCTGCTAGCACTGGGCTATTGTCTGTCTGGTCCTTGTTGGTTCTGTCTTCGTTGTTGGGTTACCTCAACATCTCTCTTTGGGTAGTTTGACCTCAGATGCCCAGTTTGTCCATAGCTATAACATGATCTTCCTTCTATCCAAGGCCTAGATGGCCCCGTCACTACCACAGAAGTTGTACTATGCACTCTCAAAGGCAAAGAACCATGACTTCTTCCCTTACTCGGAGACCATTGTGACGGTGCACTGGAACCTTTCATCATAGAAGGTGCTGAAAACCTTGGTTTCTTAAAGCCACCAAACCTCTGTCCCTGGAACTGAGCAGGCCTTTTCTTGGACATGGACTCCCTTTTCTCCCTAACATATTGTTCAATCCTTCGAACTGACTACACGAACGTGGTAAACCGCTCCCAATTCTCTAGAGTAGCAGCAGGTGTCGACAGCTCAACACTCAAATCTTTCTCAAACCGTCTGATCTGCTCATCATCCGTCACCGCCATGTGAGGACAAAACCTCAGCAAGTCCATGCACTTGGCTTCATACTCAGTGATGCTCATCATGCCTTGGCGTAGATGCTCAAACTGGCTGATCTTCTCGTCTAGATACGTCTTTGAAAAGTATCTACTGACGAACTCTTATCGGAAAACCTCCCAACCGATCTCCTCACTGGGTCGCTTTTCCTCCTCGATGGCCCACCAGTGGCCAGCACTACCTTTCAGAAGGTAGAAAACGTGCTTGACTTTGTCTGCTTCGGGGATGTCGAGGATCCGGAAGGCCTTCTCAAGACCTGTCAGCCACAGATCTGCATCCGTTGGATCAGCCGTCCCAGCATAATCTGAAGCTCCGACTCGACGAAGCCGCTCGAAGGTCTTCCCAATACTCGATGTTTCACCATGGGGAGCATGTGTTCTTGACGGAGGTACTGGCATTCTTTCCACCATGTGATTCATCGTAGCCATTAACTGCCCCATAAGATGTTGATAGGCAGGGTTCTCAAGAATGGCTGGGTCAATTTGGGGGACCTCAGGCACCCGATCTCCATGTGCCTGCACTCGTGATCCATCAACAGATGCAGCCTCACTGCTCTCGACAGCATGTTCTTCATGGTTTCCAGACATCTTTAAGTTTTATCTTCCATTGAGGGTAGAAGTTTATTTGTAAGAAAATCTAGAAAACTCACCAGAATAGATGCAAACCTTGTCGTAGATCCCTGTAGACTCAGCGAACCTAGAGCTCTGATACCAAAAACTTATTGTGGCATCCTGCTGTCACTCAGACAGTGAAATGACACGCAAAAACGTGCAGAACCACACTAATACTTGAAAACACGGGTTAATTAAAACCAATTACGAAAATGTACATAAGAGGACTTGTGCGTCCAGATCCTGCATCAAAACATGTTATATAAACATTATGAAGCGAACACATATCCACAGCTTAAAGGAACCAGCTGTCTCACCTACACATGAGTTCATCACCTATTTATACATACTTAATAGACCGCATAAGGCCAACAACAGGATATACAAAATTACAGCAGCTAAACATTGTGAAATGTTGTCAAACACCTCTAAGGACCTGAGAGTACAGGAATGACTCTAGGACTCTACTACAAAAACCACCAAAACAGCAGCATGTCCATCTCTTGCCTTCTACTGCTCTTCTCGCTGCTCGGCCGCAACCTCACGACCACCACCACAACTAGTACGATCACCTAAAAAGTTTGTAAACCAACGGGGCGAGACACACAGTCCCAGTGAGAAACATAACTACCTACCGCAACTATAAAACCCCAAAGGTTAAAGCAGATAACAGCAAAGAACTGAATAAACGTGTAACAAGAGCAGCATATAGAGCAAAGCTATTATTACCATCAAGCTTACCAAGATATCCGGAAGGCATATTACCCAGTATTTCTTCATGGAACATGATTGACAAGATAAAATTTATAAGATCTTATCTCAAGATATAAGGATCGTACACTTATCTACAAGGTGTAGCTAGATCATCTAAGCAAGTAAGCCTCAATCAATGTTCCGTGTTTTGTTCTAAGCAAGATATACTAGTCGGCTAGATTATGTTTTATTATGCCCTGAGGAAGTGAGCCTTCCCTGCTCAAGTCCAACCATTGGCTGCGAAGCCCAATCCGGTTCCATACAAGGTCTAAGGAGATCCGGACTCCATGACCTCACCTTCTCGTGGTCAGTACACGAATCATTAAGCAAGACCACAGTCTTATGCTTATAGGCCTCAGCCTCTGGGTTAGCTCGGCAAGCTACTCATCTCTAGCTCACCTCATCATAGGTCCTAGTATACATATCCGAGCCATGAACGCATCATGCTCATCATCATATATCCTGAGCCATGGGCCTATTCACCATGCTCCATACATTCTGAGTCTGCAACTGATGGAGTTTTGCAACGCCACTAAAAATCCTAGAGATGGTGAATCTCTAAGTTTAGCCTTGCTTGTATTATGGTAAGATCTCCACCCGAGTGTGCTAAGACACGCGGAAGTCTTATTGTAATATAGTTTAAGGGTCGGATCCACGAGACAACGGTCTTGTTTAGAGTTAAACAAGATGGAAAACGTTTTAGTCGTGCTTAACTACTTAACGATTGATATTTAGATTGAAAGTTTGGTTTGATTGTTTAAACTAAGTACGAGGAAAGTAAAAGCAAGAAAGCATAAACTAAGTTTGTAGACAATGATTAAAAACCACTAGGATGTTGCCGGGTTTCACACCACTACACATGGATCATAAACATGCAACATAATAAAAAGACCTGCAAAGAGAAACTAATCAGCTAGTATCTTTGTAGACTTAGTTTCCTTTTGGATAACTAACTACGAGGAGTGTGGAGTATTACAATGCCAGCCATCCCCTAACGAATGGTCACTTGCTTTGCATTACTCCTTCATGAAGTGTGTTCCTTGACCTTACCAAGGTTGCACTTCCATACGTCAACTGATTCCATTTCATAGTATGAAAGTGCAACGATGGGAGTGAGTTTATGTAACATCCCTGACCTGGGTTATGAGTTAACCCTAGGTGTTTTGCCTAAATATGTAATTAAATATTTGTGATTAACTCTGAGCATGTAATTAAATTTCTCAGAAACATATATTTCAGTATTTGCTCCTTTTTATTTAAAGTTGTAGCATTGTTTTGATATACAGGGACCTATGTGCAATTTACCCAGTTGAAAGGGTTAGCTTGCAATTTGCACATGATGAGATGTTCCTCTAATGTTGAGACATCATGAGAATATTTTTGGTAAAGTTTGAGGGATTTCCCAAGCTTGGGCACCAAGGTGCAGCTGTGGAAGCAATCCCGGTGCTTGAAACCCTAATTTGGGGTAAAATGCAATTTACCAAAATTAAGGGATGCAATTTGTAAAAAATATATCATCTAATGTATCTTTTAAGACTCTTGCCATCATTTAGAGAAGAAATTATGAGGAAGTCACCTCAATTGAATTATCAAGTTATGAAATATACCTTGTGATTGAATAATCAGGGTATATGTGCAATAGCTCTTTATGTATGTACCTTAGTATTAGATTGATCTTCTTTGCCTCTTTTTTCTAGACCTTAAGAGAAGGTTTGTCCTTAGAATAAAGAGGAAGGGACGAGCAAGTAATGAAGGAAGGACCTAGTTGGAATTAGGGGAAACTTATGGGCCTTTAATGAAACCCCACCCAAGTATATATACACTTTACCTCTCAAGCAAAGGAACCTTTCCTTCGTGCATATCACTGTTTTCCCTTGCTTGGCCGACTAAGGACTGTCTTGGAGCTCAAGAGGAACGACCAAGGGTGCAAGGTAGGTTTGGGACCTTCTTTTGCCTAAATTCCATGGTCAGAACTCGGATTTAAGGTTAATTTCATGGCTAACTCACGAAACTCTACCTTTCTAGCCATCTCTTTTCATCTTTCCTTGGAGTTTTCACCTTGGCCAACCTGTGAGAGCTCAAGGACGCCATTAGAGCTTGGAGCTTGAAAGCTTGGAGCTCAAGGAGCAAGCTTTAGGCAGGTTTTATAACTCTAAACCCATGCTTTACTATATACATCTCTTTTATGCGGTTAGATGATAGTTCTTCATGTTCCCTACTTTTATTTTCTATCTTGCAAGCAAACCCGTGGGATATCCATACTGTTCTTGAGCTAGGAGATGAAGGCATGATTCCAAGAAAAACCCACCGCTTTTCACTTTCTTAAACGGTCTCCCTAACTTGCTCTCTCGGTCTCAGGACCGCGAGGTGAGCAAACGGTCTCTGGATCGCGAGAGGGCAAACGGTCTTCACGACCGTTTGGACCCATTGACCGAGCATGGACCGTATAAGAAATCTGTTCCTAATTATGTAGTCTAATCACCTCAAAAATTGAGAGGTTAACTCCAAAGGAATCAGGAGATATGGCCTTTTTAAGTAACAACTTTAATTGAATTTATTCCTGATTTTCAAACGGTCTGAAATTGCCTTTTTGGGCAAATGGTCTCAAGACCGTGTAAGGTCGTTGACCAAGCTTTGACCATATGAAATTACTGTTCAAAATTATGTTATTTAACAATTCACCAAGTTTGATGGTCTAATTCCAAACGAGCTAAGAGTTGAAGGGTGATTACTAGGGCTAACCATAGATGAAATCAATACTGAAATTATGGTGACTTAATTAGGGTTTTTAGGGTTGATTGACCTAAACGGTCTCAAGACCATTTGGGGGTCATCCAAACGGTCTCAAGACCGCGAGGGCAATCAACCATGACCGTTTGGAGGTCTGGGATCAAGAATAGTTGACTAATTGAAGGTACATTTATACCAAATTATATCGACATTAAATATTGATATAATCCTCAACTCAATTGATCCAACCTTGAAGAAATTTCACTAGAATCCAAAATTGGATGGGCAAACGATCTCAAGACCATGTTGGGTCCACCCACATGATCTCAAGACCGTTTGGGCCAAGTTTGGGCCCAATTGGAGCTCAATTGAAGGGTTCAACCTTGTGTTGATACACATTGTTGAGTGTTGATGGGTGAACATTGATAGACCCTAATTGGTCAACAATTGAGGGTCAAATTGAATGACCAATTGGTTAAGCATAATCTTAATTGACCTAATCCATAATTGGTCACCATGGCTTTGACCTTTTTGAGGGCTTCAACATTGGTTGACATCATCGGTTGTAACCATTGAACTTTGTTGATGGCCCAAGCGGTTGAGACCATGTGAGCCTCACGGTCTCAAGACCGTGAGAGGGCTCACGGTCTCAAGACCGTGAGAGGGCTCGCGGTCTCAAGACCATGAGGGGCCTCACGGTCTTGAGGTTAAAGGTGAGCAAACGGTCTACATAACCTTCGCGGTCTTGAAACCAAGTTGAAGGCTCGCGGTCTTGGAGTAAGATGAAGGCTCGCGGTCTTGGAGTAAGATGAGGGCTCGCGGTCTTGAAAAGTCAAAATAGAGCAAACGGTCAACACACCCTCGCGGTCTTGGAAGTCAAAATTGGCTAAACGGTCAACTCTTTCAAACGATCTCAAACCAATTGGAGGTTGATGGTTGAGATCGATCAAGGTGATTCAAGGTTGACTTCACTCAATCATTTGAAGATATAAATGGATCAATTATGCCCTAATCTAAACCCTAATGATAACCTAGGACATTAAGGGATTAATTGACTAATGACTTGACCATGATGATGATCAATGGGGTAAATTACCAAAATACCCTTGAAGGGTCAATTGAGTAATACCTTGATCAGATCAAACCCTAATCACATGGTGGTGATGTTTTTGGCTATGTTAGCCTATGATGACTTAATCCAACCTGATCTAGAGTGGTGTTATCACCCTCTACTAGTATGAGGAGAGAGAAAGTACTTCTAGAGAGAGAAAGTACTTCTAGAGAGAGAAAGTACCCTTTTTAGGTGGAAACTCAATTAAAGAACCTTCAATACACATGAATGTGCATAATTAGGGTATGATCCACCTGTGTGAAGTCATAGAAACCCTAATTATGATGAATGATGAATCTTTAACTAATCTGAGAGCATCAATGATAATGATACTCATACTTGATGATGTTATGAGTTCAATTCAATGTAATGTGAATAGTAAACCCTAATTCAAGGGTGATGACATGTAATGTGAATAGTAAACCCTAATTCAAGGGTGATGACATGTAATGTGAATAGTAAACCCTAATTCAAGGGTAATGGCATGCAAATGAGTATTAAACTCCAATTGATGAGAATTAGAGGAGTTAACTGTTATGATAAGAGTGGGAAATGTATTCCTTATATTGTATTACATTTATCAGTTGAATTAACCATGCAGGTTCTAATATGAAGGTGATCTTATCCAGGTATGGATATTGATGTTATATTCATTAAAGGCATGTTGTTAGCCTTATGAATAAGAAAAGTAACTTGATGCCCAGTCAGTGGCATCCCATGAGTTAATGGGCTGTAAGAGCCATGAATACCATCAAAGTCATGCTTTAGAGATGACTTGTGATGAGTATGATGAGAAATTATGATTGATATGAGTTAGGCATGTTACATTTAGTATTCTTCCTTTATAGCTGTTATGCTACTGTTATTGTTTGGAGAACAATGTATGTTGTTAAAGAATACTGAATGTACCTAACTAATCAAGTATAATGTAGAGCCCTGATCATAGATCCATCATTGTCAGATATCAAGTGATGGTGAAACATGTTTTCCTCAGGGAACTCCTGGAGCACATACTTTTGAGTATGTGGGGTACATGGATGTGTAGAACCTTACATCCTAGTGTAGGAAAGTGATGTAGATGTGTAATCCATCCATCCTTCACTATAATTCCATACCGTATCAGTGGTAGGTAAACATGAAACCTCCTGATGACAAAGAAAACACAGATATCCGTATCAGTGGAGATAAACATGAAATCTCCTGATGACGAAGATAGTACATAACGCCACTGTGACTCTAGAATAGCGAAGGACCAGTTTACCCTGGTGAGCTATAGTAGTAGAGACACGAGATGTCCTACAAGTGATCCTCTTACTGACTGAGGAAGGTGAAGGTCATGAGAATCCGGATCTCTTGATGACCTATGTATGATACTGATGTGACTTCTCAGCGATCAGTTGGAGTATGAGTGGTATGCCTCATCTCCACAGGGCATAATGTTGTTTGTAAAACATAATCAACCACGTAATATACTTGTTAGAGATAACTCCAAGTTAGTTGATTAATGTTACACTGTAATAGTGCTTATATTTCTTCATACCTCATAAATGTTGAGTTCCTGGTTATAGCTACAACTGTTATCTAATACCTTGAAGGCTTTATCGCTTAAGATATTCTTTGATGTTATATTAAAGCTTCTGGCGGAGAGTTATAACTCTCGCTGGGACAATTATGTAAAATTGTCTCACCCCGTAGACTTCAACTTTTAGGTGGACGTCGGAGACGAAGGAACCAGCTTACAGGTGATCAGTCTCAGCAGCAGCAGCACCAGGAGCAGTAGTAGAATCTCAGGTGGAGATTATCTTGCCATATGGTGTAGTTAGAGTCAGTCCTATGTGTCCTCTGTAATCTCAGGTCTTGGAGTCTTTTGTTATGTGATCTTGAGATTTTGTATCTTGATGTATATAATTACTCAAGAAGTAATTATCCTAAGATGTAAACAGTTTATCTCTCTTTATGAAAGAAGTTTTTATGGATTAAAGCTCTTGTCTTAAAAGTTTTAATTTCCCGTGATTTTTGTCTTCCGCTGATTTTCAAATCACTTCCGTTAAGTTTTAATCGTGTTTATGTCATGGGTTGGAGATCAGATCCCACAATTAGTGGTATCAGAGCTCTAGGTCAGTTGAGTCTACAGAGGCATAGGACTTAGGATGTCGAGTCTATCTTTAGTACTCCTTCCTTATCTAATAGAATCTTCTGCTCCTCAGGAGAAGAAGATACCTAAGGATGTCAGAACATCACGATGAGTATGTGGCAGAGAGTAGTGCTAGTGCACCTCGAGGCGGTGCAAGGGTTCCGAGAATAGAACAACCTGCACCTGAGTCACCAAGAGAGCCACCCCAGTTCGACCCAGCTGACATGAGTAACCCAGTTGTACAGACGATGTTCGGGCAGTTCATGACTTCCATGACACATATAACCGATAGGATGCCCATTCCTGCATCTAGGGCACCTATCCAGCATGAAGCACAAGGTATCGGTAAGACGTTCGAACGACTTCGTCGTGTCGGAGCTACCGAGTACTTCGGAACTGCCGACCCTGCAGATGCTGACTTATGGTTGATAGAGTTGGAGAAGGCTTTCAGGATTCTTATAATTCCAGAAGCTGAGAAGGTTAGACATGCTGTATATCTTCTCAAAGGCAGTGCTGGTCATTGGTGGAACATGGAAGAGCAGAAGAGACCTGTAGTAGAGTTCTCATGGGAAGAGTTTTGTCGGGAATTTATCAATAGATATTTTCCAAAGACCTTCGTAGATGAGAAGATCTCTCAGTTCGAGAAACTAAAGTAGGGTATGATGAACATTAGCGAGTATGAAGCTAAGTTCATGGAGTTGCTGCGGTTCTGTCCGCACATGGCTGCTACGGATGAGGAAAGAATCAGAAGATTCGAGAAGGGTTTGAATTCTGATATGTCAACCCCTGTATCTACCTTAGAGAACCGAGAGAGATTATCTACCTTCGTTGAGTCAGTCCGAAGGATAGAGATATCTGTGGTTGAGAAGAGACAAACCCATAAAAGATATCCACAGTTCCAGGGTTCTTCATCTAGGGATTCCAAGAAACCTAGATTCTCTGCACCTAACCCTCCACCACACAGATCAAGTTTTCAAACTCAATGGACACCAAGCAAAGGTAGAGGACAGAGTCAACCGCTGCAAGGGATGCACAGTTCTGCATCTGTGTCAGTCACTGGACCACCCAGACCACAACAACAAGAGAGGAGTTGCTATAATTGTGGTAAGGTGGGACACTTGAGGAAGGATTTCCGTTCTAGGCCTGCTAGTGTGACACAACAACCTCTGAGACAGAATCAACAGGGATCTCAGAATAGACAACATCAAGGAGCAGCTCGAGGACGTGGACAAGCGTCTCAAGCTGGATCATCAGCACCACCTCAACACCAGGCGACTGCGAGGTTCTATGCTATGAACCCACATGAAGCAGTGGTCAATCCATGGGTAGTGGCAGGTCAGATGGAACTTTTATATTCTGATATGTCTACATCCTGTGTTGTATCTGTTCTGATTGATCCGGGTGCTACACACTCTTTCATCACTCGTGAAGTGATTCGTAACTGCAATGTGATTGTTAGTCATAGGACAGATAGTTTGTTGTTGGAGACTCCATTGAGTGGGTCTGCCGTTTTGCAGGAGGTATGTTCTCCCTGCATCCTCTTCTTTTCTGACCATCACATTCAAGTGGATCTTATACCACTTGATATGCAAGGATTTGATATAATCCTTGGGATGGATACCTTGGAAAGGTATAGAGTTGTCTTGGATTGTGAGTCCAAGTTGGCTGTGTTTGCTGATGAAAGCAACACCTGGATCTTTCAAGGTGAAAGAAAGATTCTTCCCACCTGTCTTGTATCAGCCATGGTTGCTGATAAGCTGTTGAGGCAAGGATGTTATGCATTCTTAGCCCATGTGGTAGATGTTACCAAGGAAAGTTCCAATCCTGCTGAAGTTCCTATAGTCAGGGAATTTGAAGATGTGTTTCCTGAAGAACTTCCTGGTATACCACCACCTCGGGAGATTGATTTTGAAATCAATCTTATCCCAGATACGAAACCCATAGCTCAGACTCCGTATAGAATGGCGCCTGCTGAGATGGCAGAACTCAAGAAACAACTTCAAGAGTTACTTGAGAGAGGTTTTATCCGACCGAGTACTTCACCTTGGGGTGCTCCGGTCTTGTTTGTTAAAAAGAAAGATGGGTCAATGCGGTTGTGCATCGACTACAGACAACTCAATAAAGTAACAATAAAGAATAAGTACCCTCTACCGAGGATTGATGATCTCTTTGACCAGTTGCGTGGTGCAACAGTCTTTTCAAAGATAGACCTGAGGTCTGGATATCATCAACTCTGTATTAAGGATAGTGACATATCCAAGTCTGCCTTTAGGACAAGGTATGGTCACTATGAGTTCACGGTTATGTCGTTTGGACTAACCAATGCACCAGCTGCATTTATGGAACTCATGAATAGAGTTTTTCGACCTTTCCTTGATCAGTGTGTTGTCGTCTTCATAGATGACATTCTGATCTATAGTAAGGATGCTCAGCAGCATGAGCAGCATCTTTGCCAAGCTTTGACCTTGCTAAGAGAACATAAGCTGTATGCTAAGTTTAGCAAGTGTGAGTTTTGGCTACTGGAGGTATCTTTTCTTGGTCATGTGATATCCGCCTCGGGAATTCGTGTTAACCCTACGAAAGTAGAATCTGTTCTACAGTGGGAACAACCGAAGACACCGACGGAGATTCGAAGTTTCTTGGGGTTAGCTGGCTATTATCAAAGGTTCATTAAGAACTTTAGTTCTATAGCCTTACCTTTGACCAAGTTGACCCGGAAGGATGTTCCTTTTTCTTGGAATGATAAGTGTCAACAGTCTTTCCAGTTGTTGAAGGAGAGGTTGACAAGTGCACCTGTGCTAGTGCTACCTGAACAAGGAAAAGGATATGTAGTTTTCTGTGATGCTTCCAAGAATGGACTAGGATGTGTGTTGATGCAGGATAAACAAGTGATTTCTTTTGCTTCCCGACAGCTTAAGAAACACGAGGAGAATTATCCGACACACGATCTGGAGTTAGCTGATGTGGTTCATGCTTTGAAGATCTGGAGACATTATCTCTATGGAGAGACATTCCAGATTTTCACAGACCACAAAAACCTTAAGTATATCTTCTCTCAGCATGAGCTCAACATGAGGCAACGTCGCTGGATGGAGTTAATCAAGGACTACGACTGTAGAATTGATTATCATCCAGGCAAGGCCAATGTTGTTGCAGATGCCTTAAGTAGGAAATCAGCAACATCAACCATGAATAGAGCACAACTAAACTCTTTAGTATGCTCTAGGAGAGATATTCTTATCTCTTTAAGGCAAGACAATGTACAGTTGAAAGTGTCATTGTTAGCCGGTCTGTTAGCTGAGATGCATATTAAACCTACCCTAAGAGAGCAGATTAAGGAAGCACAGCTAGGTGATGCTGCAGTTCAACAGATTAGATCTGAGTATGGAGATGAAAAGCGAGATGGTTTCCATGACTCAGAGGATCAAGTAGCTTGTTATAATGGAAGGATGATAGTGCCGGATGTGGACAACTTGAGGAAGTTAATCCTGGAAGAAGCTCATTCTTCCATGTATGCTATGCATCCAGGGAGCACCAAGATGTATCGGAATTTGAAAGATTTGTATTGGTGGCCTGGAATGAAGAAGGATGTTGCAGAATTTGTTCTGAGGTGTCCTGTGTGTCAGCAAGTTAAAGCTGAACACCAGAAGCCTGCAGGGACAATGCAACCTTTACCCATACCACAGTGGAAGTGGGACCATGTGACCATGGACTTTGTTGTTGGCCTACCCAGGACAAGAAAAGGACATGATCCCATTTGGGTAATTGTTGATAGGTTGACTAAGACAGCACATTTCTTACCTGTCAAAACAACCTATTCTGCTAAAAGGTTATCAGAGTTATATGTTCAAGAGATAGTGCGTTTGCACGGAGTTCCTGTCACAATAGTTTCTGACAGAGGTCCTCAATTTATGAGTCGTTTTTGGGAACAGTTACACCGAGCCTTAGGCACCAAGCTGAGGTTTAGTACGGCCTTTCATCCGCAGACTGATGGACAGTCGGAAAGGACCATACAGACCTTAGAAGACCTGTTGAGAGCATGTGTTCTCCAGTTCACCGGAAGTTGGGATCTACACCTAAGCTTGATAGAGTTTTCCTATAACAATAGCTATCAGCATAGTATTGATATGGCACCTTATGAAGCCTTGTATGGTAGACGTTGTAGATCACCTCTGTGTTGGTTTGAGACCGGTGAACATCAGTTGTTGGGTCCTGATCTTGTGCAGCGGACCACAGAAAAGATTAAAGTAATACAACAAAAGATTAAGACTGCACAGGATAGGAAGAAATCTTATGCTGACAAACGTCGTAGACCCTTAGAGTTCCAGGTTGGAGACAGAGTGTATCTCAAGGTCTCGCCTTGGAAAGGAGTCCTTTGTTTTGGAAGGAAAGGGAAGTTAGCTCCTAGATTTATGGGGCCTTATCCAATCATTGAACGGATTGGAAAGGTAGCATATAGACTAGAGCTGCCCCCTGAGTTACAAAGGTTACACCCTGTATTTCACATTTCTATGTTGAAGAAATGTCACCCAGACACCGAGTCAGTTCTACAACCCATGGAAGTAGAATTGAATGATGATATATCCTATGAGGAAGGACCAGTGTCAATCCTTGATAAAAGAATTAAAAAGTTAAAGAAGAAAGATATAAGTCTTGTAAAAGTCCTCTGGAACCATCGTGGTGTTGAAGAAGCCACTTGGGAGTTAGAGGATGAGATGAGAAGGAAGTATCCTGCCCTTTTCTCTTAATATGTCTTATCGATTTTGGGGACAAAATCCTTGTAAGGGGTGGATAATTTGTAACATCCCTGACCTGGGTTATGAGTTAACCCTAGGTGTTTTGCCTAAATATGTAATTAAATCTTTGTGATTAACTCTGAGCATGTAATTAAATTTCTCATAAACATATATTTCGGTATTTGCTCCATTTTATTTAAAGTTGTAGCATTGTTTTGATATACAGGGACCTATGTGCAATTTACCCAGTTGAAGGGTTAGCTTGCAATTTGCACATGATGAGATGTTCCTCTAATGTTGAGACATCATGAGAATCTTTTTGGTAAAGTTTGAGGGGTTTCCCAAGCTTGGGCACCAAGGTGCAGCTGTGGAAGCAATCCCGGTGCTTGAAACCCTAATTTGGGGTAAAATGCAATTTACCCAAATTAAGGGATGCAATTTGTAAAAAATATATCATCTAATGTATCTTTTAAGACTCTTGCCATCATTTATAGAAGAAATGATGAGGAATTCACCTCAATTGAATTATCAAGTTATGAAATATACCTTGTGATTGAATAATCAGGGTATATGTGCAATAGCTCTTTATGTATGTACCTTAGTATTAGATTGATCTTATTTGCCTCTTTTTTCTAGACCTTAAGAGAAGGTTTGTCCTTAGAATAAAGAGGAAGGGACGAGCAAGTCATGAAGGAAGGACCTAGTTGGAATTAGGGGAAACTTATGGGCCTTTAATGAAACCCCACCCAAGTATATATACACTTTACCTCTCAAGCAAAGGAACCTTTCCTTCGTGCATATCACTGTTTTCCCTTGCTTGTCCAACTAAGGACTGTCTTGGAGCTTAAGAGGAACGACCAAGGGTGCAAGGTAGGTTTGGGACCTTCTTTTGCCTAAATTCCATGGTCAGAACTCGGATTTAAGGTCAATTTCATGGCTAACTCACGAAACTCTACCTTTCTAGCCATCTCTTTTCATCTTTCCTTGGAGTTATCACCTTGGCCAACCTGTGAGAGCTCAAGGACGCCATTAGAGCTTGGAGCTTAAAATCTTGGAGCTCAAGGAGCAAGCTTTAGGCGGGTTTTATAACTCTAAACCCATGCTTTACTATATACATCTCTTTTATGCGGTTAGATGATAGTTCTTCATGTTCCCTACTTTTCTTTGCTACCTTGCAAGCAAACCTGTGGGATATCCATACTGTTCTTGAGCTAGGAGATGAAGGCGTGATTCCAAGAAAAACCCACCGCTTTTCACTTTCTTAAATGGTCTCCCTAACTTGCTCTCTCGGTCTCAGGACCGCGAGGTGAGCAAATGGTCTCTAGACCGCGAGAGGGCAAACGGTCTTCACGACCGTTTGGACCCGTTGACCGAGCGTGGACCGTATAAGCAATCTGTTCCTAATTATGTAGGCTAATCACCCTCACAAATTGAGAGGTTAACTCCAAAGGAATCAGGATATATGGCCTTTTTAAGTAACAACTTTAATTGAATTTATTCCTGATTTTCAAACGGTCTGAAATTGCCTTTTTGGGCAAATGGTCTCAAGACTGTGTAAGGTCGTTGACCAAGCTTTGACCATATGAAATTACTGTTCAAAATTATGTTAGTTAACAACTCACCAAGTTTTATGGTCTAATTCCAAACGAGCTAAGAGTTGAAGGGTGATTACTAGGGCTAACCCTAGATGAAATCAGTACTGAAATTATGGTGACTTAATTAGGGTTTTTAGGGTTGATTGACCTAAATGGTCTCAAGGCCATTTGGGGATCATCCAAACGGTCTCAAGACCGCGAGGGCAATCAACCATGACCGTTTGGAGGTCTGGGATCAAGAATAGTTGACCAATTGAAGGTACATTTATACCAAATTATATCGACATTAAATATTGATATAATCCTCAACTCAATTGATCCAACCTTGAAGAAATTTCACTAGAATCCAAAATTGGATGGGCAAACGGTCTCAAGACGATGTGGGGTCCACCCACATGATCTCAAGACCGTTTGGGCCAAGTTTGGGCCCAATTGGAGCTCAATGGAAGGGTTCAACCTTGTGTTGATACACATTGTTGAGTGTTGATGGGTGAACATTGATAGACCCTAATTGGTCAAAAATTGAGGGTCAAATTGAATGACCAATTGGTTAAGCATAATCTTAATTGACCTAATCCATAATTGGTCACCATGGCTTTGACCTTTTTGAGGGCTTCAACATTGGTTGACATCATTGGTTGTAACCATTGAACTTTGTTAATGGCCCAAGCGGTTGAGACCATGTGAGCCTCGCGGTCTCAGGACCGTGAGAGGGCTCACGGTCTCAAGACCGTGAGAGGGCTCGCAGTCTCAAGACCATGAGGGGCCTCGCGGTCTTGAGGTTAAAGGTGAGCAAACGGTCTACATAACCTTCGCGGTCTTGAAACCAAGTTGAAGGCTCGCGGTCTTGGAGTAAGATGAAGGCTCGCGGTCTTGGAGTAAGATGAGGGATCGCGGTCTTGAAAAGTCAAAATAGAGCAAATGGTCAACACACCCTCGCGGTCTTGGAAGTCAAAATTGGCTAAACGGTCAACTCTTTCAAACGATCTCAAACCAATTGGAGGTTGATGGTTGAGATCGATCAAGGTGATTCAAGGTTGACTTCACTCAATCATTTGAAGATATAAATGGATCAATTATGCCCTAATCTAAACCCTAATGATAACCTAGGACATTAAGGGATTAATTGACTAATGACTTGACCATGATGATGATCAATGGGGTAAATTACCAAAATACCCTTGAAGGGTCAATTGAGTAATACCTTGATCAGATCAAACCCTAATCACATGGTGGTGATGTTTTTGGCTATGTTAGCCTATGATGACTTAATCCAACCTGATCTAGAGTGGTGTTATCACCCTCTACTAGTATGAGGAGAGAGAAAGTACTTCTAGAGAGAGAAAGTACTTCTAGAGAGAGAAAGTACCCTTTTTAGGTGGAAACTCAATTAAAGAACCTTCAATACACATGAATGTGCATAATTAGGGTATGATCCACCTGTGTGAAGTCATAGAAACCCTAATTATGATGAATGATGAATCGTTAACTAATCTGAGAGCATCAATGATAATGATACTCATACTTGATGATGTTATGAGTTCAATTCAATGTAATGTGAATAGTAAACCCTAATTCAAGGGTGATGACATGTAATGTGAATAGTAAACCCTAATTCAAGGGTGATGACATGTAATGTGAATAGTAAACCCTAATTCAAGGGTAATGGCATGCAAATGAGTATTAAACTCCAATTGATGAGAATTAGAGGAGTTAACTGTTATGATAAGAGTGGGAAATGTATTCCTTATATTGTATTACATTTATCAGTTGAATTAACCATGCAGGTTCTAATATGAAGGTGATCTTATCCAGGTATGGATATTGATGTTATATTCATTGAAGGCATGTTGTTAGCCTTATGAATAAGAAAAGTAACTTGATGCCCAGTCAGTGGCATCCCATGAGTTAATGGGCTGTAAGAGCAATGAATACCATCAAAGTCATGCTTTAGAGATGACTTGTGATGAGTATGATGAGAAATTATGATTGATATGAGTTAGGCATGTTACATTTAGTATTCTTCCTTTATAGCTGTTATGCTAATGTTATTGTTTGGAGAACAATGTATGTTGTTAAAGAATACTGAATGTACCTAACTAATCAAGTATAATGTAGAGCCCTGATCATAGATCCATCATTGTCAGAGATCAAGTGATGGTGAAACAGGTTTTCCTCAGGGAACTCCTGGAGCACATACTTTTGAGTATGTGGGGTACGTGGATGTGTAGAACCTTACATCCTAGTGTAGGAAAGTGATGTAGATGTGTAATCCATCCATCCTTCACTATAATTCCATACCGTATCAGTGGTAGGTAAACATGAAACCTCCTGATGACAAAGAAAACACAGATATCCGTATCAGTGGAGATAAACATGAAATCTCCTGATGACGAAGTGAGTACAGAACGCCACTGTGACTCTAGAATAGCGAAGGACCAGTTTACCCTGGTGAGCTATAGTAGTAGAGACACGAGATGTCCTACAAGTGATCCTCTTACTGACTGAGGAAGGTGAAGGTCATGAGAATCTGGCTCTCTTGATGACCTATGTATGATACTGATGTGACTTCTCAGCGATCAGTTGGAGTATGAGTGGTATGCCTCATCTCCACAGGGCATAATGTTGTTTGTAAAACATAATCAACCACGTAATATACTTGTTAGAGATAACTCCAAATTAGTTGATTAATGTTACACTGTAATAGTGCTTATATTTCTTCATACCTCATAAATGTTGAGTTCTTGGTTATAGCTACAACTGTTATCTAATACCTTGAAGGCTTTATCGCTTAAGATATTCTTTGATGTTATATTAAAGCTTCTGGCGGAGAGTTATAACTCTCGCTGGGACAATTCTGTAAAATTGTCTCACCCCGTAGACTTCAACTTTTAGGTGGACGTCGAAGATGAAGGAACCAGCCTACAGGTGATCAGTCTCAGCAGCAGCAGCACCAGGAGCAGTAGTAGAATCTCAGGTGGAGATTATCCTGCCATATGGTGTAGTTAGAGTCAGTCCTATGTGTCCTCTGTACTCTCAGGTCTTGGAGTCTTTTGTTATGTGATCTTGAGATTTTGTATCTTGATGTATATAATTACTCAAGAAGTAATTATCCTGAGATGTAAACAGTAGATCTCTCTTTATGAAAGAAGTTTTTATGGATTCAAGCTCTTGTCTTAAAAGTTTTAATTTCCCGTGATTTTTGTCTTCCGCTGATTATCGAATCGCTTCCGTTAAGTTTTAATCGTTTTTATGTCATGGTTTGGAGATCAGATCCCACAGTTTACTCCACTCATGAAAGCACTCCTAGATACCGAAACAGACATATGGTGACTACATACATCTAGAACCAACATTCAACTGATATTCAGATCTAAGGGTACAAATGTAGACAATTCATACCAATAGACAATAAGTAACACAAGTTGATGATCAAGAAACAAGCATTCATTAAACGATTGATGTTGAGCCAAAAAGGGTAATATCTCTATTGCAAACAGTTGAATTACACTGCATGAAATGAAAACATGGGTAGCGGGGCTACTCCCCACACCCTAGTGAAAGGAACTACTCGCTCATATCAAGAGGAAAGAAGGAGGCGAGAAGAGAGAGAAAGAACGTCATCTCCACAGAGTAGGGAAGGTTGAACCCTTGCTGGAGAGAGAAACGATCTTCACACTTCGTGGCTGCTTGATGATGGATCTTCTCTTCCCACCTTCTTTGTTGATGAGAGAGAAGGTAGCTTGATGATGGGACGTGGATCTCAGACTGGTAGCCTTGGGGCGATGGATGAAGGATGGAATTACTCTGGAACTGGAGAGGCAGCCTTTGGGCGTCTGAGAGATGTCCCCCTCATGAGGGCTCTTGGGTCTTATTTATAGGCCTTAAGTGAAATCCAAATGGTTTGGAGACCGTTTGGACCTCAAGACCGTTTGGACCTCAAGACCGTTTGGTCCTCAAGACCGTTTGGTCCTCCATGCGGTCTCGGGACCGTTTGGCTTTTATGCGATCTCAGGACCGTTTGGCTTCCATGCGGTCTTGGGACCGTTTGGCTTCCATGCGGTCTTGGGACCGTTTGGCTTCCATGCGGTCTCGGGACCGTTTGGCTTCTATGCGGTCTCGGGACCGTTTGGCTTCTATGCGGTCTCGGGACCGTTTGGCTTCCATGCAGTCTTGGGACCGTTTGGCCTTTATGCGGTCTCGGGACCGTTTGGCTTCCATGCGGTCTTGGGACCATTTGGCTTCCATGCGGTCTTGGGACCGTTTGGCCTTTATGCGGTCTCGGGACCGTTTGGCTTCCATGCGGTCTTGGGACCATTTGGCTTCCATGCGGTCTTGGGACCGTTTGGCCTTTATCCGGTCTCGGGACCGTTTGGGGCTTTTGTAATGATTTTTTTTTGTGTTTTTCTGCAAGGATAAAGAAGAAAAAAAGTTAATCTATTGATGTGTAAGAAATAAGGTAAAGAGTTAATGATTCTATCTCATTTATTTAAGAAAGAGTATGGAAAATAAGGGAAAACTAATAAAATAACATCACAAAGTGAGAGGTTATCACCCCCCCTAACTTAGAGTCTAGCTTGTTGTCAAGTTAGATAGAGCTAAGACATGCAGTGGCGAGGCGATTTTATTTAGTTGGGGTTTCCATACTCTTGTTTCAATTCTCAACCTGAGTTCTCCTCAGATCATATCAGGTCTTATTGATTGCCTTGACTCTTTCAGGTTTTTGAGAGATGCATGGGTCTCAGGTTCCTTCCGTATCTCGTAGCTTGCATTGAGACTACTTCTATTTTGTGCATGTTGTTAACTCTAATCAGCTTTATACCTCTCTGAAGAACCTATCGGTAACTAGAGTAGGTATGAGGGTTGGCTAAAGGCTTAAAGTGTAGCTCTCCCTTTTTGTGGGAGAGGGCTTATCTATGCTTTCTAGAGACTCACTACCGGGCACGACATATATGCCTTCATGAGGGCAGCTGAATGTACCGGCCGGGCGAGCTCTTTATCAGCCTTTTCTTATATTTGGAGACCTTAGGATCCCACTACCGGGCACGACACATCTGCCTTCATGAGGGCAGCTGAATGTACCAGCCGGGTGAGACCTTTATTGGCTCTTCTTATAAGTCCTTATGCATGGCACAACTCTCATGTTTTTATTCAACACTCTGGCTTTTATTCAAAAAACTCACATGCTTGGGATTTGGGGATTATTTTGGAATTTATTTTGGGTGGCCAGGCCTCTTTTATTTGAAGAGAGGAAAGCTGTTCTTAGAGTTTTTCAGCATGCACTTATTGTGTGGTCCGCTTGCAAGGCTTCTTAATTCAGAAGTTGCCTGATACCCCTCTCGTCCTTGAGAGCTCGGCTTATTTCTGCCTTGATATTGACCTGTGGAGAGTCAGATATAGAATTGAAACAAAAGCATGAAAACCCAAAGTGGAGAGATATTATTAATTCGCCGTTATATGTCTAAGTGCTATTTACTTTTGAGGACTAGCATGATTCTATAGTTAGCTGAGGGTGATTTTTCAAAAAGGAGTGATATATATTATGCACCAAATTTATTTTGACTAGGGAAATACTAAAAAGAAAGGCTAAAAGTAAAGATAAAAGGAAAAAGGAAAGTGAGTTTTGTTCAGGGAAAAATGTATGCAAGAAAGAGAGAGTAGAGGGAAAATAGTACCTCGCCCTTGTCAAATGCACTCCCCCCTAACTTATCATGCACTCTGTCCGCAGAGTGTCAAAGTGATAGGTTGAGAAGTGTATTGACAAGGGCATCAGGTTTGCAGTAATTCTGAGGTTGCTCCTTGAGATTGAAGTAAGATAGCTGTGTACTGTCCGCGTAGAGCGTGGTAGTCCACATCAGTCATATCCTCTACTGGTCTTTGAAGGGTGATGATGGTATACATCCAGTAGAGGACGTGGAAGCCACAGTCATTAGATTGTCGGATTTGTTGGGGATATTTGTGGCTGAAGGAGGGGCGATGAAAATGCTCTTTGTCATAGGCATGTGTGTGCTGGCTGAGAAGGGCAATTAATTTGTCAGCGCATTCCTTTGCCACTACCTCTGTTGGCGTTCTTGGTGTCACAACGTAGTTCTTCTGTCTCGGGTTGTACTGGCTGTCGGAACTGTTATAAATAGTGGATGTTCCTTCTGGTAGGTTAGTTGCCAGTAGCAGCCAGTGCTTGTGATAGAGGAAGGGTAACATGATGAACTTCGGCGTTGTGTGTTGTAGAAAGGAGATCAGTGTTTCAGTTGTGCCGAAGTTCTTTAGTTTGAGAAGATCATCCTTCATATATGGGGATGCCATATATGTAGTGGGGTGGTGTTTGTTGAGCAGAGACTGGTAAGCACTCATTAGGCTCACGTAAAGGGATCCTTTAATCTGTAAAGTCTCTCAAAGCACGTTTGCCATAACTAAAATGTCCCCAGACATGAATACGAGCTCATCCTTCTCGGTTGAAAGACTTGACATGATGAGACGTAGTTTGTAGTCGGAGAGGCCTTTGCAAGCATTGAGATCAAAGTCTGGGAAAGATGGTTGTATGGTAGACAAAGGATCTATGTCACCTTTGCTTGGTTTGGTTGTTAAGGCCGGTTCCTTTGATTTCTCCGACTCCTTCAGAGTTTGTCGGAAGGGTCGCCGCTACGGTCGCTGGATGGCGGAGAAGAGATAGCAAGGGACATCAGCTGGTGCCATCGTCGGATCCTTGAAGAACTGTCTATCACAGATAAGCTCCATGGTATAATGTCCTTGCAAGGAATGAAAATCTTCAGCAACCAGATCAAAGAATGGGATTTCTTGGTTTAGTGATAATATCTTCTCGTGTCATCTTGCGCTTTGTTTTAGTATTGTGGTAGATAATATCTTCCCCTGCCTTTGCATCATCCACGATAGTGTTCAGTATAAAAATATCCTGTTTTAGTATTGTGGTAGATAATATCTTCCCCTGGCTTTGCATCATCCACGATAGTGTTCAGTATAAAAATATCCTAAGCATCTAATGTGGAGATGGCCGCCATATCTAGGTCATGCATCTTGTGCGGTAGGGGTGGTGGCGGGGGAAGCTCTTGAGGAGGGGGGGAAGGAGGTAGTTCTGGAGCTTCCTCATAGCCCTGTATGTCATCGTCTGAGTCCGAAGCAGAATCGAGCTCTTCATCAGTATCTAAACGCACTCATTCTGATTCGTCCTCGTCATGAGGTGAAGTTGCTGACGTGTCGGGCACTGAGAGGGGTGGTACGGCTGTTGCGGGAAGGCTGGCGTTGGTTCCTATTATGCATTGGTGGAAATCAGCGAAAGCCGCATCTTTAGCAGCCTCCCCGATGGATCCCATAGTGTAATAATCAAGACATTGATCCCCATACGACATGTTAACGTTATCATTGTGTGGGGATTTGGGATCTTTATCACCGTCATGGTGATCTTTCTATTGTTTGGGTTCTGTTTCATGGCTGGGACCCTCCCCAGCATCATCTGGTTTATCAGAATCATCACTTGAGGAGGTACTATTTTTGGAGTCAGCCGAAGAATCAGAATCTTCATCTTCATCGTCTTCATCAGCTGCTGATTTATCAGTTGTTTTCTTATGTGTTTTCTTCTTGCACTGACGATGGATGGATTGAAGCTCGTCGTATGCCACTTGCACGTGCTCGTGTGTTTCGAGCAGTGCGTCGTGGGTTTCTTTTAAATCTGAATAACGTGCTTCAGCCGAGAGGAGTCATGTGGTAAGGTCAGTCACTTGAGCTCTTAGTTGATTAAGCTCATTGTTTGATGACTCCTCTTGGCGACTTTGTAGCTGTGTGAGGGTATTGTTGTTGTCGTCCAGGCACGTGCTGAAAGCTTGTTGTTGCTGCTTGAGCTCGCGGAGGGTCTCAGGCAGAGGTTGAGTCTGCACTGAGATCCTTTTGACTTGCTTTACCATCGCCTTGTGCTGGCTTTGGACTCCAAGGACTAGCTTGGGCACGGTTTTGTAGTGGCTGTCGACGTGGTCAACTTGCTTAGCCACTAGATCTTGTCGTTGCTAGATTTCATGGAGGATGCTTGGCATGGCGCGGTGTTGCTCATCGATCTTGGAGACTTGCTTTGTTAGACCCTACACACAAGTGAAAATAGAATTTAAAATGTTAGAGGGGTCGGTGAGGAGGTTTCGGATGGTTTCAAATTGCCGTCCGAATTCCTCACCGATGTTAGTGAAAGGGACCCCAGTAAGTGGAGGGTGGGGCGGCTGGGTTCGAGGTGGAATGATGGTGGTAGTGTCGTGCAGAAAGGACACTGTGGATGGTCCCGCAAACTACGTAGTGACTGTGGAAGGGGTCACTAGCGGTGTCGGGGCGGCGGCGGATGAGAACGGTAGTGAATCCGGTAATGTTGATGGAAAGTCGGTGGAGGTGAAAGAAGTGAATTCGGGCGTTGTGGCGGAAAATGGGATGCCCGAAGTGAAAAAGGTTGATGTGGAAAAAGGTGGAAGAGTGGTTGATTGTGGAAAAATGGAGGATGGTGGGGTGGTGGATGTTGGGATGGTGGATGGTGGAGTGGTGGTATCGAGATCAACATTTAGACTCATTATGAAAGAGTCTAGTGATGATGTTGTTATATGTTCTTTTGGGAGGGTGGATTCTTTTTCGGGGTTGGGTTTGGATGTTGGTGTCCCCGACAGCTCTTGTTCCTTCAAAAGCCTTTTGGATGGTCGCTTTGTAGGAATTTTTTTGGTTTTGCTGTCGGGGCGGTTATGCTAAGCTCTGTCTGTCCCGTTGGTGCTTGCTTGTCGGTTGCTTTAATCGAAGCTAAGAGTTGTAAAATCTCCTTGCCGGAGAAGAGGAGCTTTTCTTCATCATAGTGTGCAAGCTCCGGAAGCGGGAGGAGCGTTCTGGAAGACTTGACTGTAGGGCAAAAGACATAATGCAGTTTTGCATCCTTTTTCTTGATAATGAAGGAATTTTTCAATGTTTGTTCATTGGTTAGGATGTCACCCTTTATTTGCATGCAGCGAGATAGGGGTCTGTCCATCTTGAAGTATTTTATGATGGATGTGACATGGCCCCCCATGCAAATTTCCTTCCCCAAGGCGTAAGTTGATAATTTCTAGATTATTTGTCATCCAATGTTGACTGGATTTCCGTTAAGGATGTATCGGAGAACAAAGAGATCCGAAATTATGACGTTGCCGCCTTCAAACCTGGGGAAGAGTGCGCCAGCAAGAATTTTGTGGACGATGCGCACAAAACTAGAATGTATGTTTGATGCTTTGCATGTCTTAGCATCATATGTGGGGAGCCCAGTGATAGATTTCCAAAATTTGTGTCTGTTGAAATCAGGGTGCTCGGTTCCCACAGCCTTGGCTTTATTTAGCTGGTCCGGGTTGTCGATGAAGATTGTGTTCAAAATATTTTCTGTAATAACAATTTCATTCCCGAATAGCTTGGTGATCAGTCGGCGATCACCACCATCTCTTGCTCTGTGAGTAATATCTACTGTTTCTTTAGCTAGGAAGGTGAAGAATTCAGTGGTGGGTTAAGAGTATGAGATCTCTGGTACTAGACATAGCCTTGCAAGGTTGGCTTTGTCTAGTGTGCTGAGGAGTCGGTCATGGATCCCCATCTTCAGCAAGACTCTTGAGCAGACGTATTTAATGGGTCTCAGGATTTTATCGATGGATTGGATGGTGTGGATGTAAAGATTTTCGGGTGGGGGTGCGGTGGTGGTGAGAATTGAGAAGGTGGGGGTGGTGGCAGGAATGGTGGTGGTAGGTGTTGCGAAGGGTTGGTCCATAGCAGAGGCAGGGCGAACTTGCTTTCTCGCCCGTTTCTTGGGAGGTTGTCTGGGTTCAGATTCCTGGACTTTCCGTTTTCCTTTTGATTGTTCGGTAGGAGACTCCTCTTCTGGGTTTGGCTCGTATTCTGAGCCCTCATCGTCATCGGAAGAGAGTTCTTCCACTTCTTCTTCCGGTGCCTCTGCTAGGCACTTATTGATTCGATCGATTTCGAAAAGGACCTCCATGATTTTGACTCTTGGAGGGGCCTTCCCTATCTTGTTGTAGTTGTCCACGATCTGTTGGAGCTTAGCACGGTCTTCTTGGAGTTGCTCCGTAGTATAGAAAGGGGCATCTTCGGAGCCTGTTGGTTTCTTTGCTGGAGATGCCATTTCTGAAACGTGGAAAATCATGAGTTAGAACAAATTGAATTCTATTTGTGTTTATATGGCTTTATGTAAATATATATTTTTGTATTTTTAGAGATAGTAGATGAATGTGCAAGGCCAAACGGTTTCAAGACCATTTGGTTCCAAACAGTTTCAAGACCATTTGGTCCCAAACGGTTTCAAGACCGTTTGGTTCCAAATGGTTTAAAGGTCGTTTGGTTCCAAACGGTTTAAAGGCCGTTTGGTTCCAAACGGTTTCAAGACCATTTGGTCCCAAACGGTTTCAAGACCGTTTGGTCCCAAACGGTTTCAAGACCGTTTGGTCCCAAACGGTTTCAAGACCGTTTGGTCCCAAACGGTTTCAAGACCGTTTGGTCCCAAACGGTTTCAAGACCGTTTGGTCCCAAACGGTTTCAAGACCGTTTGGTCCCAAACGGTTTCAAGACCGTTTGGTGCCAAATGGTTTAAAGACCGTTTGGTTCCAAACGGTTTCAAGGCCGTTTGGTCCCAAACGGTTTCAAGACCGTTTGGAAAACGAAGCGTCGTGCAGCCACCGCCGAAAATGAAGATGAAGGTGAGACGTCGCGGAGTCGGCGGGTGCGTTGGTGACGACGGTGAAAGCGGCGGTTAACATCGGTGATAAAAGCGGTGGTGATAAAAACAACGGTGGAGACAGTGATGAAAAAGGTGCTAAAAAAACGGCTGTGAGGATGGCGGGGATGGAAAGAGCCGTTGGTGAAAATGACGAAGACGATGGTGGTGCCGGCGATAGAGGAGGAGTTCGGCAGCGCCGCGAGGGGCTGGTGATGAGCAGAGCGGTGGCGGTGCGTAAGCAACGTCAGAACTGTCGTCGTCGGCGATAATGATGCGCTCACCTTGCTGTAGGGAGAGCGACGGAGGCGAGGTTGACGAAGGTGCGATCGCGCGGGAAGAAGGGCAATGAAGCCAAAGAAACAGTGACGCGCAGAAGCTCAAGAGTCGAAGAGAGAGGAACGAGGGTGCTGGGTTGTATTTATAGGATTCAGGGAGGGCGTCTTTACAAATACCTGAGATCAAACGGTTTCGAGACCGTTTGGTCTCAAACGGTTTGGAGACCGTTTGATTCCCAACGGTTTCAGGACCGTTTGGGTCCAAACGGTTTCGAGACCGTTTGGTCTCAAACGGTTTGGAGACCGTTTGATCCCAAACAGTTTCAGGACCGTTTGGGTCCAAACGGTTTCGAGACCGCTTGGTCTCAAACGGTTTCAAGACCGTTTGATCCCAAACGGTTTCAGGACCGTTTGGGTCCAAACGGTTTCAGGACCGTTTGAAAGGTAAAGTTTGAATGGATATTTTTATGTGTATTTTTATTTTGTTATTTTTATATTTTCTTTAGTAATGTGAATTTTTTGATTTTCAGAAGATGAAACTATGGTAATCTAGGAGAAGAGAGATAAAAGAAGAAAATCAAATCTTGGGTTGCCTCCCAAGTAGCGCCTGGGTTTTACGTCGCTGGCTCGACGAAATTCTGCTCTGGCTATGCTGATATCATAGGATCTTGAATTTCTATAGTTTGTCTTGGCAATTTGTCTGCTGGAGTGTAGTATTTCTTCAATCTATGAACATTGAAGGTTCTTTCACCCTCGTTAGCATCAAAGATAATAACTGCTCCTGTCGGGTAAATATGTTTGATTGTGAAAGGCCCCGACCATTTTGTGCGCAGTTTTCCAGGAAACAATTTCAGTCTGGAATTGAATAGGAGAACCTTATCTCCAATGATTATATCCTTTCTTTTTATGTGGCTATCATGCCACATCTTGGTTTTTTCTTTGTAAATTCTGGCATTATGGTATGCTGTCATTCGCAGTTCTTCCAATTCTTGTAATTGAAGTTGTCTAGATTCACCGACACTTTTGAGATCAAGGTTCAATTGTTTGATAGCCCACCAAGCTTTATGTTCTAATTCTACTGGTAGATGACATGACTTCCCATACACCAATCGAAACGGGGTTGTTCCAATTGGTGTTTTGAAAGTTTTGCGATAGGCCCATAGAGCGTCAGGAAGTTTGGTAGACCAGTCTGTGCGGTGCCTATTAACAGTTTTTTCCAAAATGGCTTTGAGTTGCCTGTTAGAGACTTCAACCTGTCCACAAGTCTGTGGGTGATAAGGTGTGGAAACTTTATGGTTGACTCCATATTTTCTTAAAAGAGCTTTGAAACTCTGCTCCAGAAAATGAGATCCGCCATCGGATATTATTGTTCTTGGAACGCCAAATCTGGGGAATATTATTTCTTTAAACATTTTAATGACTGGTTTGGAATCACAGGAAGTGGTCGGTAGAGCTTCCACCCATTTTGAAACGTAATCCACAGCACCTAGAATGTACGTGAATCCGTAAGATGGGGGGAAGGGACCCATGTAATCTATTCCCCAAACATCAAAGAGTTCGACTTCTTGCCACATATTCAAAGGCATTTCATTCCGCTTGGTTATTCCTTCGGAGAGTTGGCATTTGTCACATGATCGCACGTATTCATGTGCATCCTTTGTGATGGTTGGCCAGTAAAAACTAGATTGAAGAATTTTAAGAGCGGTTTTCTTAGAGCTCATGTGCCCCCCAGTAGGGCCTGAGTGACAGTGCTCTAAAACTGGGGTGATTTCCGTTTCCAGAATGCATCGACAAAAAAGTCCATCTGCGCATAAGCGGAATAAGTAGGGCTCGTCCCAGAAATACTGCTTAGCATCATGAAGGAATTTCTTTTTGTCATGGTATGATGCAGATGGATGGATGATTCCTGTTGCCAAATAATTCACAATATCAGCATACCAAGGAAATCCAGTAGTAATCTTCATTAGTTGATCGTCTGGTAAAGAGTCTCGAATGGGTAATTTATCTGAGTCTTTATCTTCAATACGACTGAGGTGATCCGCGACGACATTTTCAACCCCACTTTTGTCTTTAATCTCTAAATCAAACTCCTAAAGCATTAATACCCATCTGATAAGTCGGGGTTTAGCATCTTGTTTTTGGATCAAGTATCGTATAGCAGAATGGTCAGTATACACTATGACTTTTGACCCTATTAGGTAAGACCGAAATTTTTCAAAAGCATAGATAACTGCCAGAAACTATTTTTCGGTAGTAGTATAATTCTTTTGTGCCTCATCAAGCGTCTTGGAGGCATAATATATAACATGAGGCTTTTTGTCGATCCTTTGTCCAAGGACTGCCCCTATAGCATAATCGCTAGCGTCACACATAATTTCAAATGGTTGTGACCAGTCAGGAGCTCTTAGAATAGGGGCAGAGATAAGGGCATTCTTCAGAGTCATGAAGCTATTAAGGCATTCTTGGTCAAAAATAAAATCTGCTTCTTTGGTCAGCAAGTGAGTCATTGGCTTTTCTATCTTTGAGAAATCTTTTATAAATCTTCTATAGAATCCTGCATGGCCAAGGAATGCCCTGACTCCTCTGTTGTCTTTAGGTGGAGTTAGCTTTGAGATGACATCGACCTTTGCTTTATCTACTTCAATCCCTTTATCACTTACTCGATGTCCTAGGATCACACCTTGAGTCACCATAAAGTGACATTTTTCCCAATTCAAGATCAGGTTGGTGTCCTCACATCTTTGTAAGACTTTTCCTAGATTGAGTAAATAGTTATCGAAAGAATCTCCGTATATAGAAAAATCATCCATGAAGACTTCCATGATAGATTTTGTTAGTCCGGCGAAGATAGCAGTCATACATCTTTGGAAGGTTGCGGGTGCGTTGCATAACCCGAAAGGCATTCTTCGGAAGGCATATGTTCCAAAAGGACAAGTGAAGGTTGTATTTTCTTGATCTTCAGGATGGATTGGAATTTGGTAAAATCCTGAATATCCATCAAGGTAACAGAAAAAATTTTGGCGGGCGAGACGTTCGAGAACTTCATCCAAGAAGGGCAAGGGGAAATGATCTTTCCTTGTTGCTTTATTAAGTTTTCTGTAATCTATGCACATTCTCCACCCAGTTACTATTCTAGTAGGTACCAGTTCATTCTTATCATTAAGAACAACAGTGGTCCCCCCTTTTTTAGGGACCACCTGCACGGGGCTTACCCATTGAGAATCTGAGATTGGGTAGATGATACCTACCTTCAAAAGTTTGAGAACCTCGATGCGAACTACCTCCTTGAGATTAGGGTTCAACTTCCTTTGATGTTCCCTTGATGGTTTGAGTTCTTCCAACATAGGCAATCTGTGCATGCATAAAGCTGGATTTATACCAGTTAAGTCAGTCATCTTATATCCGATAGCTTTCTTGTGTTTCTTTATCTCATCAAGAAGTTTGTTTTCTTGGTCTTCTTCCAGAGTAGAGCTGATAATCACTGGACAAAGTTTCTCGCTGTCAAGGAAGACATGTTTGAGTCCCTCAGGTAAGGCCTTCATTTCAGGGGCCTTAGGTGGCTCGGTTGCTTCTATAATGGTGACAGCCTTGAGTTCTTCAAAGGTGGCTGTTTGGGTTTCTTCAGCTTTTTCTAAGTATTGAAGGCATTGTTGCACTAGTTCATTTTCCGATAATTCTACTTCCGGATTTGTCAAGGCACTTTCCAACTCATCGGAGGGTTCGGACATTTCTAACTCGGACATTTGATATATAGCATCTAGGAGAAAAACTTCCTCTTGAATGCTTGGACCTTTCATGCTGTTAAGGACTCTGAATTGAAAAGCTTCCTTCCCAAGTCTCAGGATAATCGTTCCTACTTCTACATCGATGAGTGCTTGGGCATTAGCTAGGAAGGGTCTTCCAAAGATTATCGGGTATCTTAGATCTTCTTGTATGTCCATAATAACGAAATCGCACGGAACATAAGAATTTGTTCCTATCCTGACAGGTATATCTTCAATAGTTCTAAGGGGAGTAGTTATGGTAGAGTCGGCTAACTGAATTGTCATTGTCGTAGGTAACAAATTAGTGAAGCCTAAACTTTTACACATAGAATAGGGCATAATGGATATACTTGCTCCTAAATCTGCTAATCCCTTTTTGCTGGAGCCATTTCCAATCGAACACTGAATACCGAAGGAACCTGGGTCCTTCTTTTTCTTTGTCATTTTGTTAAGCAGAATATCTGAAGTGGTCTGAGCTAGTTTCACTGTTTCATGCTCTTCTGTCATATATTTTCTCGACAGCAGGGTTTTCAGGTATCTGGCCCAAGCGGGCACTTCAGAAAGAGCATCTAGGAATGGAATATCAATGTATAGTTTCTTCATAGCTTCTTTGAATTTCTGGAACCTAGTGTCCATTTTGGTTCCTTTCAGCCTGTCTGGATAAGGAATTCTAGGCGGATCTTCTGGCATTGGTTCCTTTTCTTTTTCTCTTTCAGTAGTTTTAGTAGATTTTTCCTTTTCATGGGTTGAGCTTCCTGTTGGGGAAAGAATAGCTACATCATCATCATCATGGATGATTCTGGTGGTATCGGGAAGGACACGACCAGACCTTGTGGTGACAGCATTCAGTTTCTCAGGTCTATTTTGGTCATGCCTTGGATTTGCCTCTGGTTGCCCAGCAAAGGTACATGCTGGTGGTTTCAACTGAGCAGCAATCTGTGCTAATTGGGCCTCCACAGCCTTTTGTTGAGCCTGTTGGTTTGCAAGCATGGTTTGCTGAGATTGTAGCATCTGTCTAATCAAAGATATTTCATCAGATGGTTGGGGAGGAGCACTCCTCTGTTGATATTGAGTGACTTGTTGCCCTTGAGGTTGCTGTGGAGGTGTTGTCAACTGCGTTTGTTGTGGCTGCTGCAACTGAGGTTGTTGTAGCTGTGGGTGCAGTCCTGGGTATCGATAAGAGGGATTCCTAGGATAATTAGATCGTTGGAACCCATTTCTAAAATTCCCTTGATTTTGGATGAAGTTATTCTGAAATCCTGGTGGTTGTCTACTGAAAGATCCACCTTGAGTCTGTTGTTGTGGATTGGCAGTTCCTGCAGGATTTCCATATTGGAAACTAGGGTGATTTCTTGGTTTGTCTGGATTGCAATACACTTGGCCGAGTATTGAGTGAATGGAGTTGACTTGCTTCGGCATTTGGTCCTTAGGATGTTCAATAATGGGTTCATATTGCGGCACTGGTGGTTGTAAATCCATCATAACATTGTATAACAGGCCACATGATAATGTGGGATGATCAGATGCATGACAGGCTTCACAAGTTCCGGTAGCAGCTTTTACTTATTGAACCTGAGAGCTTTTCTTCTTGTCGTACTCTCTGAAAGAAGTTTCGAGAGCTTGTTGCTTGTTAGCGATAGTCTTCAGGGCCTCTGCAATAGCCTTGAGTTCCATGGATTCTTCAGCCTTGTAAACTTTAAGAACTCCCTTGGTTTGGTTAGATGACCTTCCCCAATTAGATTGGTTCTTGTCCCCTATCGTAACTATATTCCAAGCATCTTCATAGTTCTTTCTCATAAAGTTTCCTCCAGATGAGGAATCTAAAAATTGTTTGATATCATCACTTACTCCTCTATAGAATGTTTCTATCAATTGATTTTGAGATATGCCATGGTGAGGGCACTTCCTCAAGAGTTCCTTGAATCTTTCCCAAGCTTCCGCAAGTGTTTCTCCAGGTAGTTGGGCAAAGTGATTAATCTGTCCCCTGATCTCATAGGTTAGTGAAGGTGGAAAGAATTTCTCAAGAAATTTTTCTTCTAAGGGAGTCCAAGTAGTGATGATAGGATGCCTATCTAAAGCATTGTACCAGCTTAGAGCTCTCCCAGATAAGGTGAAGTGGAAGAGGTGTAACATTATAGCTTCAAGAGGAACTCCTGCTTGAGGTACAAGTCGGTAGAGTGACTTGAATCTCTTAAGATGATCCATGCAATCGTCTCCCGGTCCTCCAAAGAAAGAGATGCCTTGCATGATCTGGATCCATTGCGTCCGGATTTCAAAGTTTGGAATGTTGATAATTGGTGGTCGGATTGGGTGATCATCTTCATAATTCTTTGGGACTGTGTAATCCTGAAGTTGCTTACTTCTTAATGCTAATTGAGCAGCATCATTCTCGGCTTGGATGCGAGCTTGTTCCTCAGCTCGAATCTCAGCTTGCACTTGAGCACGAGTGTCAGCGATGAGTTGTGCTCTTTGTGCAGCTATGGCGGCGTTAACTCTCTCCGCAACGAGGTGTTGCTCTTCAGCCATCTGTCTGGCTCTTTGGCGATTAAGTCTAATCCTTCGGTGGAAACTTCTTTCTACCTCAGAGTCATACTCTGGTTCAGGGGAGAATCTGATGTGATGTGGGGTTTGCATACACGTTTTCTACCTGAGTAGAAAGAAATTCACACGTTTAGATGATGGAAGGAAACAAAGAAAACAAGAAGATTTGGAGTAGTTATCAAGGAAAAAGTGTAAAATCCTAATCAACCAAGAAGTTGTTAAGTAAAAACTAAAATGTTCCGTTGTCCCCGGCAACGACGCCAATTTTTGATGGAGTTTTGCAACGCCAATAAAAATCCTAGAGATGGTGAATCTCTAAGTTTAGCCTTGCTTGTATTATGGTAAGATCTCCACCCGCATGTGCTAAGACACGCGGAAGTCTTATCGTAATATAGTTTAAGGGTCGGATCCATGGGACAACGGTCTTGTTTAGAGTTAAACAAGATGGAAAACATTTTAGTCGTGCTTAACTACTTAACGATTGATATTTATATCGAAAGTTTGGTTTGATTTTTTAAACTAGGTACGAGGAAAGTAAAAGCAAGAAAGTAGAAACTAAGGTTGTAGACAATGATTAAAAACCACTAGGATGTTGTCGGGTTTCACACCACTACACATGGATCATAAACATTCAACATAATAAAAAGACCTACAAAGAGAAACTAATCAGCTAGTATCTTCGTAGACTTAGTTTCCTTTCGGATAACTAACTACGAGGAGTGTGGAGTATTACAATGCCAGCCATCCCCTAACGAATGGTCACTTGCTTTGCATTACTCCTTCATGAAGTGTGTTCCTCGACCTTACCAAGGTTGCACTTCCATACGTCAACTGATTCCATTTCATAGTATGAAAGTGTAACGATGGGAGTGAGTTTACTCAACTCATGAAAGCACTCCTAGATACCGAAACAGACATATGGTGACTACATACATCTAGAACCAACATTCAACCGATATGCAGATCTAAGGGTACAAACGTAGACAATTCATACCAATAGACAATAAGTAACACAAGTTGATGATCAAGAAACAAGCATTCATTAAACGATTGATGTTGAGCCAAAAAGGGTAGTATCTCTATTGCAAACAGTTGAATTACACTGCATGAAATGAAAACATGGGTAGCGGGGCTACTCCCCGCACCCTAGTGAAAGGAACTACTCGCTCATCTCAAGAGCAAAGAAGGAGGTGATAAGAGAGAGAAAGAATGTCATCTCCATGGAGGAGGGAAGGTTGAACCCTTAGTGGAGAGAGAAACGATCTTCACACTTCATGGCTGCTTGATGATGGATCTTCTCTTCCCACCTTCTTTGTTAATGAGAGAGAAGGTAGCTTGATGATGGGATGTGGATCTCAGACCGGCAGCCTTGGGGCGATGGATGAAGGATGGAATTGCTCTGGAACTGGAGAGGCAGCCTTTGGGCGTCTGAGAGATGTCCCCCTCATGAGGGCTCTTGGGTCTTATTTATAGGCCTTAAGTGAAATCCAAACGGTTTGGAGACCGTTTGGACCTCAAGACCGTTTGGTCCTCAAGACTGTTTGGTCCTCCATGCGGTCTCGGGACCGTTTGGCTTTTATGCGGTCTCAGGACCGTTTGGCTTCCATGCGGTCTTGGGACCGTTTGGCTTCCATGCAGTCTTGGGATCGTTTGTCTTCCATGCGGTCTCGGGACCGTTTGGCTTCTATGCGGTCTCAGGACCGTTTGGCTTCCATGCGGTCTTGGGACCGTTTGGCTTCCATGCGGTCTTGGGACCGTTTGGCCTTTATGCGGTCTCGGGACCGTTTGGCTTCCATGCGGTCTTGGGACCGTTTGGCTTCCATGCGGTCTTGGGACCGTTTGGCCTTTATGCGGTCTCGGGACCGTTTGGTTTCCATGCGGTCTTGGGACCGTTTGGCTTCCATGCGGTCTTGGGACCGTTTGGCCTTTATGCGGTCTCGGGACCGTTTGGGGCTTTTGTAATGATTTTTTTTTGTGTTTTTCTGCAAGGATAAAGAAGAAAAAAAAAGTTAATCTATTGATGTGTAAGCAATAAGGTAAAGAGATGATTCTATCTCATTTATTTAAGAAAGAGTATGGAAAATAAGGGAAAACTAATAAAATAACATCACAAAGTGAGAGGTTATCAGCAACCACAGTTGCACTCAACCCTCCTATTTTAGGCTAGGGGAAACCTCGCATATTCAACAATATGTCCTCCAGGTAATCCCGCAGGATAAACCTATTTCACCATCACCAAATACTAACGGTAATGGATCTATGGCCAGGGAAAACTACATGATATGTTCATCTTTCATTAATTAGTATATTTTAAGCCAATTGTTGAGGCAAAATAAGGTATAAACATAGTCTTATAGAATTACATCACTATTGCCATCAACATACTGTCTTGCGACCTCAATCCCTCATGATATCAACCATTGTCTCTCAAGGCACCACAATCATGCATCAGCATTCTGGGAACACATCCCTTATCTTATCATCAGAGGATAACACCTCAACTAGGCACTCAGCCTTATATCAAGTCCTCAGACCTATCAACTTGTTACTTCACTATCAAGGATTATCATCACATTGTGCTAGTCAAAGAACCTATATCTCATAGCTCTTACCAGGATATGAATCCACCTGAAATACCTGCATGGTTAGTATACACATTTATAGAGTTTACTGAAGTCGTCATGGATAAACAGAATGATCATGCTATCAAGTATAAAGCGACATCCATTAGTCTATTACACATAGCTGTAGAAATCATAGGTTTATTTATCAATCATAAGCATATATCATACCCCATGCTTATGATCATATAATTGCATCACATTATCATGTGTAGCAACGTTATATCATTTCAAACCTCCTGGTTCACAACCTATCATCTTATCTCAATATCAGGGTTGTAGGACTCAAGGTGAATACACCATATCAACCATATCATCATTTAACAAGGATACAAGTACATGCTAAAGGGTTAACGACTTAGGTTTTTCGGACCATCAAACCCTTACCAAAAACCTCCACAACCCTCACTATAAGGTTGGAGGGTAGCATCAACCCTCACTATAAAGGGTGTATCGGGCAAGGTCATACCCTCACCGAAAGATTAGCGGCTAGGGTTTCAAACCCTAAGGCACTCATGCCATCAGCTCGACCAAACACTCCACCCTATCGTGCACCAACACCAACACCCTATCGGCCATGACCCTATCGGCCATGACCCTATCGGCCTCTAGGGTTAGGGTTTTCCAATCGGCAGGTTAACCCTATCGTCCAAGCATT
Organism: Alisma plantago-aquatica; assembly: GCA_963693085.1. Classification (NCBI taxonomy): domain Eukaryota; kingdom Viridiplantae; phylum Streptophyta; class Magnoliopsida; order Alismatales; family Alismataceae; genus Alisma; species Alisma plantago-aquatica. The sequence goes on from OY856410.1 coordinate 1,303,236,877, forward strand.
ATCCCATATCAGCCAAGCTGGTGGTGTCTAAGGCCAGCACCTTATCGTTCATCAAGATACCCATATCGTCCAAGGGCAAGCAGGCTACTCAAAGAAGCATATCGGCCAACTCACTAAGGGGGAGGGTATCGTGCAAGCTCTCCATCAAGGTCATGGGAGGCATCTTAGGCGTCAAGACAACCATCTAACAAGGTGCATCATGCAAGGCACTCACAAGGCATGTCACCCATGCACACAAGGGTATCGGCCACCCAACATCAACTAAGTGTATCGTGCAAGACACACCCGACAAGGTCGTCTTCAACCTCAAGCACAAGGGTACTAAACCCTAAATGATCAAGAAGGTCAGCTCACCTCTCAACTAAAATGAGAGAGGGGTATTGCACAACCTCTATCACCAAATCGGGCCACCACAAAGGATCTAACCTCAACATTGGTCATCAAAATCTCACCTCTCAAATCCATGGTGAGAGGAGGGTATTGCCCAAGCAACTAGAATATAAGATCACCTCTCAACTTAAACGAGAGAGGGGTATTTCCCACATTACTAGAGCTCAAACTCACTTCTCTAGACCAAGGAGAGAAAGGAGTGTTTCTACCAAAGAAAACCTCAACTATGGTTCGGCCAACAAGGTGCAAAGGCATATGAACCATCCACAACATCAACAGCATCAAGTTCACCATACCTATAAGATCAACATATACTAGAGCAAGAAACATAACATGCAATGGTCGAACATCCACATATATGTAATATAGAAAAGGTAGTATAGTTAGGGTTATAAGTTATGTAACATGCCTTAGGCAAACTCCTCAAGCTCCAAGGCTCCAAGCTCCTAGCTCCAAGCACACCTCCTTCGACCACCTTAGGAAAAGGAACAAGGGTCATAACCACCATGGTCGAGGAGTAGGCAAGATGGAGAAGAAGATGCTTACTAAAGAACAAGGCCCACCTAGGTTTCGACCACCAAGCTAGAGGAAGAAGAAGAGATCACCACCAAGGGAGAAGGATCAGCCACCAACTTGCTCCAAAGGATAGGTGTATCGTGCACCAAGGAAGAGAGGAGCAACAAAAGAGCTAAAAGGATTTCTAAGGAAGAGAAGGGCAAGGCATATATAGATGGGGGTCAGGGTTAGACCAAGGCAAGGTGTCGCCTTCCTAAAGGACACTTGTCCACACATTCCACCACCTTGCAAAACACATGCCCATGCCATGCCACAACTCAACCAAAGATCGGCCACATGTCCAAACTAGGGTGACACAACCAAGGCAAAAATGTCAACAAGGGTCAAAGGCCGACACACCACTCCTCCATGGTCGATACACCCCCATGGGCGATATCCCATGGCTGACACAAGGCAGTCTTGCCCGATACATGGCCCAACCAAGAAAGACAAGGCCCAAACAAGGGAAAACAAGGCCCAAAAGAGCTCATCCAAGTCCAAGATAACTCAAGGCACGAGCCCAAGCCTTCCTCTCAACCCTAGAGGAAACAAAGAGAGAGAAAGACATCTCTCAAGGTGACAAACTTGCTCTTCAACCCCAACTCATGTTATATTGCAAGTAGCACCTCCAGCACTCAACTAAGCATAAACAAACCGTAATCATCATTAAAGGTGATTAGCAAACAACCAAGCACAAGTTTTAGGAAAAACAAATAGGGTAAGCCCAAAACGAAGGTCAGGGTCCTTACATATAGCATGTATATGATACGTACTATGTATTGTGGTGATTGGATATGTGTATGTATATAAAACCAAATCCCTCATTAAATAATAAGTTTTAGATGCCTTCCAAATGTGACACACGTGAAAAGTTTGATCGACCAAGTGTGGGCACGCCCAAGCGTGGTGCACCGTCTATCTCGTGGAAGCGTGAAGGATGAATGTGTGGGTCTGCCCAAGAAGGGTGCATATTCATCGTGTTGGCTTTGGGTCAGACTTATCAAGGTGACCTAGATAGGATCTAGCACCTTGAGGCATGGAGATGCTCATAGCAAGGAGTTGCATATGACATCTTATCAAAGAGTTGCATATGATGCAATTGGCAAAAGTTGCCTACCTAACATCTAAATTGTGGGTGACAGCCCTAGCTAGTCTGTGACATAGAGGATTTCAGGATCTTGCCCACTAGAAGGTTGTACACCGCAATCTTCTGAATTGATGGTGAGGGCTATCAATTTGAACTAAAATAGTGGGAGAGATAATTAATTAAAGGCCTAATTATATCTTCAACTTTTCAAATCAATCAAATAAGTCAAAATTGAGTTTTGGACTAAAATTGCATATTTTCCTTTTTGTAGTACAAATGGCAACAAACAACAATCACTTTTCTTTGCGATCGGTCCTTGACAAGGACAAGCTGAATGGGACAAACTTCCACGACTGGTATAGGACATTGAGAATTGTTCTCACTCAAGAGCAAAAGCTCTATGTCCTGGATACTCCAATTCTAGAGGAACCTACTCCTAATGCACCAAGGGCAGAAAGGGATGCTTACAAGAAGCATTCTGATGATGCCATTGATGCAATGTGCTTGATGTTGTGCTCTATGAACCATGAGTTGCAGAGACAACATGAGCACATGGGTGTCATTGAGATGGTTCAACATGTCAGGAACATGTATGAAGATCAAGCATGACAAGAGAGATACGATGTCTCAAGGGCACTGTTCAAGTGTGTCATGACAGAAGGAGATCCAATTGGTACTCACACACTCAAGATGATTGGGTATGTGGAGAACTTGACAAGCTTGGAATTTCCACTTAGCTAAGAGTTGGCTACTGACGTGATACTGCAATCGTTTCCAGAATATTATAGTCAGTTTGTGATGAACTACAACATGAACAACTTTGATAGGCCACTGTCAGAGTTGTTAGGCATGTTGAGGATAGCCTAGACACAGATGAAGAAAGACAAGCCTAAATCTATGATGGTGATCATGGGCAAGAAAGGCAAGTCCAAGCACAAGGGCAAGGGCAAAGCTAAGAAAGGTTCTGATGCTAGCCAGGAGTCCAAGTCGTCTTCAACTCTCAAGGCCAAGGGAGGCGTGACCAAGAAAGGAAATTGCCTCCATTGTCAAAAGCCAGGACATTGGAAAAGGAATTTTCCTCTCTATCTGGAAGAACAAAAGAAGAAGGAGGCAACTGTCGTCTCCACATAAAGGTGTCATGGAAATAAACTTGTAACACTTTTTGAGGTATATGATACCAAGATGTAAAGTGTAAAGCACTCAATAAGTGGGGCAAGTGTTTCCGCCATAGATAGGAGTATTTTAGTTTATTTTTTAGCCTTAAAGGCATGTAATAGAGTTATGAACATCTATTTCATATTTGTCAATAGATAGAAACACTTTATTTTTGCATATTGTATGACAATGATGGCAATCAATAAAGTTGATGTTTCATTCTTTAAAAGATATGATCTTTGTGGAAATGTATTTTTTATCTTGTGGTATTTGATACGCATAAGATAAAATGATACCTAAAAGTTATTGATAACTCAAACAATCAAATTAGCATCAATCATGAGAAATTCATTTCTAGTTTCCATGTGATGGATAGATCTAGACTCTTTTGGTTAGAGAACCAGTAAGAGACATGAATATCTTGGACATGATTAATCAATCTTCACTAGTGGTAGTGGGAGAATGATTATCCTATTAGGTATAATACATGGGATGTATTTACATACCTATTGGAATACATGCTAATACTTCAAGTGGTGTTTAGAGAAATATCAATATGAATATCTTGAAATGTTCAAGGATATCATAGATGAAGTTGAATTTGGTAAAGTGTTAATTCTTGATGAGATCAATGAATGAAATACTTGAACCAAATGTTTGAGAACCTTATGAGTGATTATGATAGTGTATCATAGTGAACTCGTGATTAAGGCATGGTGATATCTAAATCAAGAAGGAGTCATACTCTAAGGAGTTAGAGAATGATTATCAAATAACTAAATTCTTCATAATAAAAGAATACCTCACACTAATAAAGGACATTAAGAATCACAAGGAGTTGTGAGTTCTTATATCCTTGACAGATATACCTCAATTATCTATGTGATAAGTTGGTCATTTGATGAGTCAACTATCTAGATGAATATGAGGAACCAGATTTTGAGTTATGGTATATGACCATTACATCCTAAATGACTTCCATGTAAACCATAAGGTATGACCTTGATGGTAGCACCCATTGGATGGAAATCCATAAGTGAAAATAAGTCTTAAGTGTTAAGACACATGGATGACATTTTGAGAAGGATGATGCTTGTTAATTACAACTTAATGACCAAGAGATTTGGCATAAGGATACTAAAACCGCATTCCTATGAGGAATAAAACAAGGATATGTACGTGACACAACCTATAAGGTTTATGAATCCACTAATGCAAATGAAGTCTATAAGTTACAATGGACTAATCAATGTGATTGATTGAGTACAAGAAACTCAGAATTGGATCTTTACTTTGATAATATGGTCAAAGGGTTTGACTGATATGACAAAGATAAAGAAGGGATCTGTGATTTAGTGGGAGTGTATTCACATTCCACATGATGATGTGAAATGGAAATGTTCTAGAATGGAAATCCAAAGTGGAAATTATCTTTAAGGAAGATAGAGACATTTCCTATGTGATAGGAATAGAGATCTATAGAGATAGTTCTTGAAAACCTCTTGACCTGGAAAGGAGAGAGCATACATTGGCAATCTGTATTGAAGGATTCAGTGTACGCAGATTCCGTGGGAGAAAACTTGTCCATGTTACATGGAGTTAGTATCCCAAGTCCAAGTGTTCAATTCTTATGAATAATGCAAACACTATGAATAGATTTGGATCTATCATGTATGTAATCATCCCATTATCTTGCATGTATGGACATGGCAAGAATAAAATGCATTCATCATCTTGTATGTAGGACATGACAATATGATGTGCTCATCCTGATAACTCGTATGTGGGACATGACGAGTGGATTTCTATCTATTTCAGTAAGGTGTACTGGAATACCCTGAGAACTTGATAAGTACTTATGAAGTACTAGTTCTATGGAGATAAGGAAGAGTTCGATGTAAAGAGTTACATTGATGCGAACTTTCGAAAAGGACAGAAAAATTAATCGCAAAATATATATAGGATATATAAAAGTGAAAGTTTGTTGATAATTGGAAGTGTTCCAATAAAGTCATTTAAAAGGAAATATCGAGTATCCGTGTGTTAGAGAATAGCAGCGGATATTATATGGATCTGGAAGTTCATGAGATGAACTTATAGATATTTCGGTCATTCATGGCAAGTATGGAATCCTTGATCATGCAATGTGGCTAAAGGTTAGCAAAGGAATATTGGATCGTATATTATGGCAGCTCAATCTCATACGTGTGACGTACAGCGAAGAGATGTGAGACATGCAATTGATGCTGACTTTGGCAAGCTGTTTCCATAACTCACTATGTTTGCACTAGAGCACAATAACATGTGGGACATGTTTGAAAATCACTATGAATATGATTCAAAGGGTGATTGGCTCACAATGCAAGTGGGAGTCTATTGGTATGTATGCCCTGAGAGCCAATCATGGGATGATTGATGGGATACATTAAGATTGATTTGATAAACATCAAAGGCAAACTTCCAATTCTTTCTGGTTTAGTCATATGAGATAGTGATAGAACAGATTGAATGTCTATAGAATGACAGTACTCAATGACGTATGCTTTCAGGTTAAGGACCTAAACGATGGGATCATACGGATGCTAAGAGTTTGTACATTCTTGTTATGTTCCTAGTCGGATGTCATTATGGAAGGTAGATAGACAGCAATGACACACAAGACTAGATTGTGGTGTTGGTTGATGATAGAATCTCATTAGTCAAGATATATAGATATCAAACCAAACACATAGGTACTTGTTAGAGAACAAGTGTACCAGACAGACCCACCGTGAGTTTGACACATGGAACCATGACATGGTAGTCACAGTCAGCACTCACAGTGATGGTGGTGAATGTGATTCTTTGACCTGAAATCACTTCACTCAACACATGTCATTGGGTACACTTTGACATCATCAAACGCAGTCCTAAAACATGGGTTGTTATAAAGGTGATGATTGGGTGGCTTTGACACATGGGGCTTTTGAGGGGTGAGTGATAGATATGGGATTTGTCCCTCCTGATGGAGTACGATATCCATGGCCACTTGATGAGTAGGATTGAGAAAGGTGTGCACGCATGTGTGAATTAGTATGTGATATTGATGCCAAACATATCTCTTCCAATCTACTATGAGATCAAGAAAGTGAATGAACGTTGACAGGATGAGTGTTCCATGCCTCAAGTTCATTCGGGATATCAGTGACAAAGGAATTATACATTCACTGTAACACCATTCACAGATTGTAGGATTGAAAGTTGTTCTCCAACTTTCTATTTCACTTGGGTAGCACTGATGTGTGACTAGGCACCGCTCTTTGCTTGTGAAGTCATAAGTGTTATGGACTTTCACTGCCAATGTGAAAAGGACCTGCAGGGTCACACACATAGGATTTAATCTGGAAAAGGAGTTTTGTCCACAAATAATGTTTAGATTGATTACTAAAGGAGTTTAGTAGTTCAATTAAACACTCAATTAATTGATAGCTAAAAATCATAGTGTTCAAGGTCTTGGACAGATTGATTAGAGTATTAGATTGATTGAAACTACAATTGACTATTTCTACACAATCTGTACTCCCAACTGATTGGCTCATGTGATGAATTGATCGGCTGAGCTTGGTGAATCAATCGGCTCAAGTTGTGAGTCGATCGGCTCATGGACAGGGTGAAACAATCGGTTCAAGTGTTGAAACGATCGGCTCAACTGGTCCAACCGAGCAAGTTGGGAAAGTAAGATTGGTGAGAAATTTCTTTTCATTTCACTTGCCCAATTTGATTGGAACAAGGATTAGTATTTGATAATGATTCGAAACAAAAGAGGAAAAGTCAATCGGGAACTAATCAGGACTACGAACCGACCGGTTCAGAAGTGAACCGATCATTTCATGGGTCCCAACCGATCAGTTGAGGTGTCAACTGACCGGCTCAGGTCCCCAACCGACCGTTTCAGAGATGAAACGATCGGTTCAGGTCACGCAGTTGGTTGTTTTTGTGGAAAATCTCGAACCCTTCTACTCCTGCTTTAGTCCTGCATTGTCTGGGATAGAGAACCCTGTCCCATGACCCTCCTATATATAGGGGTATTGGGGGCTTCTCAAAGAACAACTCAGTGCAACTAGTTTCTCTGTAAATTTGTCGTTCTATCTGATTTTGGTAACTGAGAGAGCCCGAGCAAGTGCTACCCGATAAGGGAGGCACAACAAGGGAAAGACAACTACAGAAAGCGATTGGTGGCAGGAGAGTGTGTCGGCAACTAGTACGCTGATAGGAGGGTACGACTCCTTCCAATTCCTTGTGGGATAAGGAGATTGGAGTTCCAGGTGGTCCGTGTGGACTACTTTAGAGGCGGGAGATTTCTACCGCTCGGAGGACAGTTGTCAATCATGACAGTCCCGGTGAGACCAGGAGTCATCAGTCCCGGTGCGACCAGGAGCTGCACAGACACCGTCCAAGACCAGAGGTGAAGACCGCGCAAGGCGTGAGGTATTGTCGCCGAGCAAGCCTCGGGACAAGGTATGATTCCATAAACCATCCCTTTCCTATTGTATAGACGTTGACGCGTTTCCTTGTTCTGGGTTTGGGGAGGAAAAAAAATTTTGTTTCTGCTGCCTTCTCTGCCTCCCCCAAAACCCAACACTCTTGACCTAGGGGAAATCCCAGCTTGGATAGGCTTTCCACATATCCAATTAAAGTGAATATATGGTTGCCAACTAAGTCTCCCTCTTTCATCTTGCTCCTGAACAAAGCCTTGGAGACATCATATCTCTCCTCTCTTTCTTGATGTTGATACATGTTCTTGAGATGTGTTACCATCTCCATGACATTCATGTTCTCATTCTGCTCTTGCAACTCATAGTTCCTTGAGCACAACATCAAGCACTTGACATCCACGACATCATCAAGGTGCTTCTTGTAAGCATCCTTTTCAGCCTTGGGCACATTTGCGGCGGGTTCTGCTGGCTCTGGTGTTTCAAGGACATAGAGCTTACGCTCATGTGTGAGAACAATTCTCAGCATCCTAAAGTAGTTTTGAAAGTTGGTTTCGATAAGTTTGTCATTCTCAAGGACCGATCACAATGAGAAAGTGTGAGTGTTGTTTGCCATTTGATTGCTATAAAATAAAAATTTGCATTTAGTCCAAAACATTTTGACCTTTAAAGATTTGATAAATGAGATTAATTAGGCATTTAATTAATCACTATCCCACTATTTTATTCAAATTGATATCCCTCACTATCAGCTCAGAAGATTGCAATGCACAACCTTCTAGTGAGCCAAGATCCAAAATAACTAGACCAATGCCCAGCCAACGCCGACGTCAAAGACCAAATACTAAGGTAGGCAACTTTTGTCAATTGCATCATATGCAACTCTTAGATAGATGATCATGCACAAGTCCTTGCCATGATGCATCTATGTGCCTCTAGGTACTTGATCCTATCAAGGTTCCCTAGTTAAGTCCAACCCATAAGCCAACACGATGAGTGTGCACCCTACAAAGGCAGACCCACACACCCACCATCACACTTCCACGAGATAGATAGTGTACCACGTGGAGGCGTGCCCACACACAGTCGATCAAGCTTTCATGTGTGTTGCTTTATGGAAGGTAAATAATACTTAATATTATTAATTGAGGGGTTTTATTAATACATATACATATCCAAACACCACATACTTATAGTACGTATCATATACTGTTATATTTACAACCACAAACGATAGACATGCAATCACAAACACAAATACATCAGTTATGTCCATACTATTGTAATCCTTTGGAGAAACAAAGGATTACGATCCACCTATGGTCTTATGCATCTCATGCAACACCTGTGAATCAACATGTAAGCCTGTAAGGATCAACATTACAATGAACAACTTCATGGATGCTTCTTGAGGTTGGAACTTCAAGTTGCTTCTTGGAATTGGATCTTCTTGTTACTTCTCCATGGACACTCCTTGGAGTTGGATCGTCATGTTGCTTCTTGGAATTAGATCTTCATGGTGTTTCCCCATGAACAATCCTTGGAGTTGGATCTTCAAGTGGTCTCCTTACATCAAGTTTACAAAGACTAAAACTAATCCTATCTCTATTACATCATATGAGTACAGATATAAAGGGAAATAATTAATTACACTTTGAAATAAGAGATGAGGCTCGACATGCAAGCCAAATACTTTATACAAAGGATCCATATACAACCATTATACATCCATGGCATTAACAAACAAACATATCCACAAGATAGACATCCACATTCATTCACAACATTCACAAAAGGGGATACTAGGCCATAATTCTGCATGCATTCACCAAATAAAATAGATTTTAAAGGAGACATGTATGCTATTGTAGGTATATCTACATATACATATTAAAATTGCAGTACTTTTAATGTGGGACATTCCCCATTAAATAAATTTTTGACTCCCACACAGACTATGCGGGGTACACATGGGTAGTGCCCATGTGCGGGGGTCGAGGGGAGGCCACCCCTCGTGGGGTCTCAGGGGCAGAGCCCCTGAAAGGTTTATGGAATTTTACTTATGTGCGCTTAGCAAAATTAAAATTTTCCATAGTTGACCCCATCCAAAACGTCAAAAACAAAGCATGCAGGGTATGTAGAATTAGGTTTAGATTTGGACATTAGCAGTTTTAATTCGCATTGTATGCAACATACAAAATAGGTATACTAAATCGATCATATCGAAACAAATCCAAATACGTCGTAGATCGACGCTGCACTGATATCACTGTAGGGTTTTGTGGTTAAAACATGTGCGGCGGAAGCAACACAATCCACACAACCCGACACAAGATCTCGTCGACAACAGCGTATTTAGAAGAAGTGTTTGTGGGATATACCTTATCACAGAGCAAATCCGGCGATGTCCCGCTGCACAATGGTATGCAACGATGCTGGCCTACACAGACGGAACTTCTCTCCCGTTTGCTATCACAGGAAGATCCACCAGAGCTCCTTTCATGCGGTGACATACACCACTCGTAGCGTGTACAGGTCGTCGTCTACGTCCTCCGAATGTAGGCGTCTCTGTGTCTATGTCTCTACTTCGTCTACGCAGATGGACGGAACTCCACGTCACGCTTCCCAAGCCGGCGGGAAGGAGTCGTGTCTGTTCGGCGGCGTGCTAGTGGCGCATTTCTCTCCTTTCCCTCCTAAGGACGGTGAATGTGACACCCCGCTATCACACAGACAGTGAGATGGCACGCGAAAATGCGTGGAATCACATAATACTAAAAACACGAGTTAATTAAAAACTAATTGTGGAAAATATACATAAAGAGATCTTTAATTTGCATCCAGTTCCTACAGGAAAAACATTTCAGCCTAATGTATGTCCACAGCATAAGGGAACCGCTATCTTACTAGCACATGAGTTCATCACCTGTTCATATGTACATAACAGACCACACAAGGCCAACAGTAGGATAAACAAAAGTACAACAGTTGTACATTGTGAAACGTCGTCAAAACACCTCCGAGGACCTCAGAGTACAGGGATGACTCTAAGACTCTATTACAAAACACCAAAACATGCAGCATGTCCATCTCTTGCCTTCTACTGATCCTCTTCTTGCTGCTTAGCCACAACCTCACGACCACCACGTCTAGTGCGATCACCTAAAAAAAGGTTATAAACCAACGGGGTGAGACACCCACTCCTAGCGAGAAACATAACTCCCCATTGAAAGTATAAAACTCCAAAGCTTAAAGCAATAAAATAGATAACTGGTATATACAGATAATAAGAGCAGCATACTAATAAGAACTCATTATATTGTTCATCTTACCAAGATTGCGGGAGGCATACATTTTGAGTTTCTTTATGGAACATGATTGATAAGATAAGATTTATAAGATCTCATCACAAAACATAAAGAACGTGTAAGTAATTGCAAGGTATAACAAGATCGACTACACAAGCAAGGCCTCAACCAATGTTCTGTATTTTGTATTAAACAATCAACACTACTCGGATGTATTCGTATTATTATGCCCTAAGGAAGTGAGCTATACCACTCAAATCCAACCATCGGCTGTGAAGCCCAGAACTGGTGCCATAAAAGGTCAATGGAAGAGCCGAACGCCACGACCACTCCACCTCATGGTCAGTGCATGAGAACCGAAGAAGGATCGCAGTCTCATGCTTAACTGGCATTAGCCACAGGGTCAGCTCCGCGGGCTACCCATAACTCTAGCCCACCTTGGTACAGTTTACGATGCTAGAAAACATTGAGCCACAGGCTTATTCACCGTGCTCCATATATGTCTTGAGTCTGCAACCACAACTGCACTCAAATCCTCTCTATTTTAGGCTAAGAGAAACCTCACGTATTCAACAATATGCGCTTCGAGTTAACTCACAGGAGAACCTGTTTCACCATCACTAGCTACTGACGATGATGGATCTATGACCAGGGAAAACTACATGAAATATTCCACTGTGATTAATTAATATATTTTAAGTGGATTGTTGAGACAACCAAGTTGTAAAACATACAATCATTGAGTTATGTTATTACTGCAATCATCACACTATCTTAGAATCTCAATCCCTCATTGTAGAAAGCCACTGCCTCTCAAGGCATCACTACCTAGGATAGCAATCCCTCATCTCATCAACAAGAGGATAACACCTGACTAGGAAAGCAGCCTTTATTAGGTTCACGGACCTATCTTATTATATTAGAGATACAAGTTATCTCATCAATAAGAGTTATTATCATGATACAGTGTGATTCAAACACATAGGCCTCATAGCTCTCACCTAGCTATGAATTCATCTTATATACCTGCATGGTTAGTATATATAGCAAGAAGGATAACTTAACATCATCAAACATTGAGATTTACTGATTATCATTTCATTAGGATTTGTCGTTACACATGTCATGATCAAAACTATGTGGGGGTATACTACTTTCAAGTCGTGGGCATCCATTTAAACTTATAGCATAAACTAGTATCTTATCATCTTAATAGGCATCATCTTCAAGCATTAAACATAGCATTGGCTTACAAACCATCTTCAAGAGGATTGTCTCACCTTTCATCAACCAAGATAGAGGGGTTTTGCACAACCTCCATCACCAATCGGGCAACATGATGGATCACTTTCCATATCGGCCGAGATGCCACCTACAACTAGGTCATCACTCCACCAAGGCTCGCCTCTTAAACCCAAGGTGAGAGAAGAGTATTATCCACACGACTAGAGAATAGACTCACCTCTTAACAACTAAGAGAGAGGGGTATTGTCTACATCAATAGGGCCAGACTCACTTCTCAAGACCAAAGGGGAGAAAGGGGTATTGCCCAAGAAACTCTACTCATAAGGTTAAACCACCAAAATCAAGGCACATCTATAACATATCCATACGAGCAAATAAGATCATATATCCAACAAGATTAAAGGTTCAACTAAGTAAGAATTATATTCAACAAGATACTGGCCGATCTAGAGAGAACATAATCATACAACAAGAAAGGGAAGTAGTATAGATAAGTTTAGGAGTTATGTAACCCGCTTTAAGCAAGCTCCAAGCTCCTAGAACCAAGAAACACCTTCGTCCACCTCAAGGAGAAGAAAGAAGAAGACTCCAAGGAGAAGGGTCGACCACCAAGCTTAGCTCATCCAAGAGTAACGGCCACTAAGGTTGGAAGGGAGAGATATCGTCCACAAAAGAGAAGAGAAACTAAGGAACTAAAGGGATCCTTATCAAGAGAAAGGGGATGCATATATAGAAGAGGGTGGAGGAAAAATAAGGCAAGGTGTCACCCACTTTGGGACACTTGTCCATGGGCAATGCCACCTCCTTACCTCGCCTTATACACATGTCCAAGGCCATTGCCACATGCAAGAACTATGCACCAAGTGTCCACTAGTGGTGACACAAATGAGGTCAAAGGGGTCAAAGATGGTTCATGGCCGACACAGTCCATTCCCGTGCCAGATACACCCCATGGGTGACACCCCCATGGGTGACACAAAACCTTCCTACCCGATACAGGGTTCAACTAGGCAAGGAAAGGCCCAGACAAGGTAAAACAAGGCCCAAACAGAGCTCAAAAAAGTCCAACCCTTCCTCTCAACTCTAGAGGAAGCAAAGAGAGAGAAATACATCTCTCATGGTGACAAACTTGCTCATCAACCCTAGACTTAGGTTATTTTCAAGTAGCACATCCAACTCTTAACAAAGCACAACCAAACCCTAATCACCACTAAAGGTGATTAGCAAGCAACTAAGCACAAGGATTAGGCAAAATAAATAGGGTAAGCCCAAAACAGAGGTCAGGGTCCTTACAAGCCAGAAACCTCTACAAAGGAAGTTTGTCCCTGAAATCCGAAGAGAAAAGTGAGGGGTACTTCCTCTCCATCTCTTCCGCAAGCTCCCACGTGGCTTCCTTAACACCACGATGATGCAATAGGAATTTCACAAGCACCAGGTCCTTCCTCTTCAACTTCTTCACTCTTCTATCAAGGATCATCACTGGACCTTCTTCATAGGTCACATCTTCATCAAGATCAACCTCAGCTGGCTGTATCACTGTCCCTGTGTCTGGTTGACTTTTCTTTAACATGCTAACATTGAACACTAGATGTAACCTATGCAACTCTGGCAGCAGCTCTAACTTGTAAGATACCTTGCCAACACGTGCTATTACCAAGTATGGCCCCATATACCTGGGTGCCAGTTTACCTTTCTGACCAAACCTCAAAACCCCTTTCTAAGGTGAGACCTTTAGATACACTTTGTCTCCCACCTGGAACTCTAAAGGACGTCGACGACTATCTGCATACGACTTCTGTCGGTCCTGTGTCATTTTCAACTATTGCCGTATCACTCTGATCTTTTTAGTTGTCTGTTGCACTAATTCTAGACCCAAGAGGTGATATTCACCAGACTCAGACCAACATAAGGGAGATCTGCACTTCCTTCCATATAGAGCTTCATAAAGAGCCATGTCAATGCTCAGTTGGTAACTGTTGTTGTAGGAAAACTCCATCAAACTGAGATGCACGTCCCAACTACCTAGGAACTATAAAACACAAGCTCGGAGAAGATCCTATAAAGTCTGAATAGTCCTTTCAGATTGCCCATCCACTGCTACAAAAATGGCTTATAAAGTCACATTTACAGGCGTCGGTTTTTTGTCAAAACCGACGCCTAAACCCTAAAACGTCGGTTAAGTACACAAACTGACATATATTTGTTAGGAGTGACTAGACATGGGTACCTCTTTTTATTTAGCGTCAGTTCCTAAATAAGCAACCGACGCCTAAAAACACCTGCCAAATCCAATCTTTTCAATGAAAAAAATTACCTCCAAAATTTAACATACGGCGTCGGTTGTTAATTAAACAACTGACGACTAAATATTTTCTGTGAGATAGAAATTGGGCCCATTTTAATCGTCAATTTGGTTGTAATAACTGACACCAGTGTGTTTTCTCACAATGTACCTGTGAAAATTTTCACCCCTATTTGGTGTCGATTCCCTACAGAAATCGACGACAATTGTCAGAATTTGAGAACATTTTATTTTTGTCAGCATATGAGGATAGTCGTCGGTTTTGGTATAAAAACCGACGACTATAATTGAGTATAGGTGTCAATTTTTTTATTTATAACTGACACCTTTTTTTATAAGCGTCATTTTTTTTAATTAACCGACGCATATTGGTTACTAAATAGCACCCGTGCGAAGCAGACTCTTCCCCTTCCACTGTTTCATTACGATTGAGAATAGGTCAGGTGATTCTGTGATTTCGCCCCCACCCTCTCCCTGCTCGCCGCCGCCACCCTCTCCCTACCCTCCACCAGCTCTCTACCCTCTGTGCTCGCTGACTCCATGCCCTCTGCCGCCCGAAAACCTCCTACTTCCCTCTGCCTCCCAAGGACGCGTGCCTAGATACTCCGGCTGTGAGATGTGAGCCTAGCTGCTCTGGCTACCAACTCGCTGCTCGATTCTTGCCGTCGGTGCTGCTCCTCACACTGTTGCTGCTCTTCTCCACACTACTAGCTATTCCACAGGTAGCCCTCTTCTTCTTCCTCCATGCCCCTCTTCTTCTTCCTTCTCCCTCATTACCAACAGTAAGCACGGTTGTGGCTGTGTTGGCTGACCACAGCCGTGCTGCCCAGCAAGGCCGTGGTCGGCCAACACAGTCACGGCCGTGCTTGCTGTTGGAAAGGAGGGAGACGGAAGAAAAGAGGGTATTTTGTTCATGTACTTTTTTATCTATTGCTTTGTATTTGTTTATCTACTGATTATATTTATTTATCTAATGTTTTGAGTTTACTTATTTAGATGTTGCTATTCTAAATCAACCTTGGATATGAACATATGTTTTGCTTGCATATATTTCTGCTTCTAATCCTAATGCTTGACCGAATTCAGTAAATTTTGATGCATGTTGAAATAAGATTTAAACTTGTCCATTCTAGCATCCTCATTTGATTTGATTAAACCCTACCATTGATGAAACCCTAACATCAATTGTGATGAAACCCTAACATCAATTGTAATGAAACCCTAACATGTACATATCTATCATTGTGTTTGTTGGCCTAGAAACCCATCCAAGATTTACTCATTAGGAGTAAATCTTGGATAGTCCCGAGTTTGGGACTGTTCTTGAACACCTAATCTCACTTAGGATGTAAGTGTATAATGTGTATTTGGTTTTCAAGAAAATTTCGGCAGCATTTACCCGTTTGTTCTCTAAGTACATATGTACTTAGACTCTAAGTACATATGTACTTAGAGAACAGTGGGGAAATACTGCCGAAATTTTCTTAAAAACCCAATACACATTATACACTTACTAGTGAGATTAGGTGTTCAAGAATGGGATAGATGGTACACATTTATTATATATAAGAATGACAGCACGTGTATTTGTTGGCCTAGAAACCCGTCCAAGATTTACTCATTAGAAGTAAATATTGGATATTCCTTAGTTTGGGACTGTTCTTGAACACCTAATCTCAATTAGGATGTAAGTTTATAATGTGTATTGGGTTTTCAAGAAAATTTCGACAGCATTTCCCCGGTTGTTCTCTAAGTACATATGTACTTAGAGAACAGCAGGGAAATGATGCCGAAATTTTCTTGAAAACCCAATACACATTATACACTTACTAGTGAGATTAGGTGTTCAAGAATGGGATAGGTGGTACACATTTATTATATATAAGAATGACAACACATGTATTTGTTGGCCTAAAGTTTTAACCATGCAAAAACTCTAACCCGTTAACCCTAGACCCTAATCTTGTTGTAATATATACTTGTTTTCTCTTTGATCATAGAATGGATAGATCATGGATGTCCATTCGCAATTGCTACACCCCAGAGTTTATATATGGTCTTGACCAGTTTATTAGATTTAACGAGGAACGTAGGAAACAACCTGGAGATAGGTTCTACTGTCCATGTAGGCATTACGGTAACAACTTGAAAGTCAGCACTGGTGACGAAATCAAAAGTCATGTCATGTGCAACGGGATTATACAAAGCTATACAGAATGGCACTGGCATGGAGAGATTTCAAACCCGAAACCAGTGGATGTCGATAGCAGTGCTTGTGTGAAATAACAAATTGCCTTCGATGATGTAGATGTGAATGAACCAGTTCCAGTAGACATCGTTGATGTGATGTTGGATAGTTGTGGGGTAGAGCACACCGATCCACCTCCCATCTTTAGAAACATTTTGCATGATGCTGAGATACTGTTATACACAGGTTGTACTAAGTTTACGAAGTTTAGCATTATGTTGAGATTGTATAAGCTGAAAGTTAACAATAGATGGAGCGACAAAAGCTTCACGTCATTATTGTCTTTGTTGAAAGAAATGCTTCCTGAAGGAAACGAGCTGCCAATCTCAACATACCAGGTAAAAAAATTATTGTGCCCAATGGGAATGGAGGCCAAGAAGATACATGCATGCCCGAATGACTGTGTATTATTTCAAAAGGACTATGTGGATTTGAAAGATTGTCCAAAATGTGGTGCGTCACGGTATAAATTGACAACTTCGGGGGAGTCCAAAACTGGTTCTCCTACGAAGGTGATGTGGTATCTACCTATAATATCATGTTTTCAACGCTTGTTTTCCAATCCAATAGATGCGAAGAATTTGAGGTGGCATGCAGATGTTAAGAAAAATAATGATGGGATCCTACGACATGCATATGATTCCCCACAGTCGAAGAAGATTGATCTATTGTACCCTAAATTTGGTGAAGAAGTCAGGAATCTAAGACTTGGGCTTTGTACAGATGGGATGAATCCGTATGGGACATTGAGAAGCCAACATAGCACTTGGCTAGTCATGCTTGTTATATACAATCTTCGTCCCTGGCTTTGTATGAAAAATAAGTACGTAATATTGTCGTTGTTGATATCAGGCCCTAAACAACCTGGAAATGATATCGATGCGTATCTTGAGCCTCTGATTGATGACTTAAAGAAACTCTGGGGTGAATGTGTGATGACCTATGATGCTTCATGAAGAGAGACATTTTGTTTGCACGCTATGTTGTTTTTTGCTATTATGACTTTCCAGCATAAAAGAATTTGTCTGGATATAGTTTCAAAGGAGCTAAAGCGTGTTCTATATGTGAAGAGAACACTGATTCAACAAGACTAAAATATGGTGGTAAGACCGGATATCTTGGTCATCGAAGGTTTCATACAAAATTTCATCTGTATCGTAGGAAGCGCAAAACATTCAATGGATTGAATGAGGAATGGAGTGCACCTAAACCTATACTAGGGGAGGTTGTTTATGAAAGAGTAAAAGACTTTGTCAATGAATTTAGTAAGAGATCACAATGTACTATGGCCACACGGAGTGAAAAATCTTTATTCAAGAAGAAGTCAATATTTTGGGATGTTTCTTATTGGAGTTCTTTGACTGTCAGGCATTGTATCAATGTCATGCACGTTGAGAAAAATGTATGTGATAGTGTCATTGGTACTTTGTTGAATATACCAGGTAAGACTAAAGATGGGATAAAATCCAGACTGGACCTACGTGAAATGGGAATAAGGTCAGAATTAACAGAATTACATGAAATGGGAAATCGGAGAACATACTTACCTCTCGTTTGTTACACGTTGTCTATAAAGGAGAAGAAAGCTTTTTGTGAATGCTTGGTAAATGTTAAGGTGCCACAGGGTTACTCATCCAACATCTGTAGATTGGTATCAATGAAAGATCTAAAGTTTGTAGGTCTTAAATCTCATGATTGTCACACTCTAATGCAACAAATATTGCCCATGGCAATTTGATCTATTTTGCCGAAGCATGTAAGGTTTGCAATCACTAGACTTTGTTTCTTTTTCAACAGTCTGTGTAGCAAAGTTATTAACCCTGATGCTCTCGATAATTTGCAAATAGAAGTGGTTGTTACCCTATGTCAGCTTGAGATGTATTTCCCTCCTTTCTTTGATATCATGGTACATCTTGTTGTCCATTTGACTAGGGAAGTGAAAATGTTGGGACCAATTTTCTAGCATTGGATGTATCCCTTTGAACGATACATGAGCATTTTTAAAAGTGATGTTCGAAACCGTTATCCGCCTGAAGGGAGTATTATTGAGGGTTATGTGGTGAGAGAGGTTATGGATTTTTGTAATGAATTTCTTAGTGGTAATGATGCTCCTGGTAATAACAAGAATATTGAGGAGCTATTTGGAAAAGGAATTTTGGGATCACAGGTGAAAGTAATCAGCCATGAGCAGTTGCAACAAGGTCACTTGTTTATTTTACACAACATGGACAGAGTGAGTGTTTATATCGAGGAACATACCAATTTCATCAAGAGACAATATCCTCAAGCCAATACAATGTGTCTTGCTAGAGAGCATAACAAGACATTTATTAAGTGGTTTGAAGATAAAGTCTTACATCAACTATCTCAAACACCAGATGATATTATTGAAACTATCAAATGCCTCATCTTTAACCAAAATTGAATGTTATGTCTTATGAAGGGTATGACATTAATGGATTCACATATTACACAAAGCGCCAAGATGATAAGAGTGTCGTCTAAAACAGTGGGGTCACCCTTCAAGTATCAACTATGTTTTTTTACAAGTGCAAAGGATAAGTGTCCACATGAAGCTAAAATGTCATATTACGGTGTCATTGAAGACATATGGGAGTTTGACTACATAGATTTCAGAATTCCGCTCTTCAAATGTAATTGGGATGATAACACCAAAGGAGTTATAGTGGATGAATTGGGTTTCACTTTAGTGAACTTTGAAAATATTGGCGAGAAGGGTGAACCATTCATATTAGCATCACATGAGAAACAAGTATTTTATATCGATGATCCTGCAAATGATAAATGGTCGATTGTTCTTCATGGTAAAAGACAGTTCATTGAAGATCCTATAGATGAAGAAGAGTACTACGATAAGTATGATGACTCCAGTCAATTCTCAGTTGGGTTGCCAACACCACCAAATATTGAAGCTAATGATGACTTGTATGTGCGCTGAGATCACAATGAAGGATTGTTGATTGATAAAAAATTGCAATATTAGAGGCATGTTTATATTTTTTATATGTTTTATTTTTCTGAATGTGAACTTTACAACGTGAATTACTTTACAATGTGAATGTGAACTTTGCAATGTGAATTTTACAATGTGAATTACTTTACAATGTGAACTTTACAATGTGAATTACTTTACAATGTGAATTACTTTACAATGTGAATGTGAACTTTACAGACTGAATTACTTTACAATGTGAACTTTACAATGTGAATGTGAACTTTCAGATGGCTAAGCATTCTCCTAATGAGCATGCTGATGATTACCGTGAGGGTGAGGACATGAATGTGCCGCCTCACAATGTAAGTTTTAAAAATATAGAATATATTTCTATCTATATGTCCATTTATAGTTATATCATGTAAGTGTGTTTATGTAACGCCCGGGCCCACTGCCCAAGGCTCAAGTAGAGTTTCAGGAATGACAACTGGCCCCACAAACTACCACTAGCCTTAACTACACACATTGTCCACACTGACGTGCAAGATAGGATCAACTTCCCGACTGGTCACCCATCCCAGTACTACTCCAAGTCAAGCATGCTTAACTATGGAGTTCTTTAGAGATGGGCTCCTTGAAAAGGAGGTGCACCTTGGTGATATGGGTAGTCCAATCATTCCTTTTAAGATCATGTTATCTGAGGTCTCAAATCCTAGGATGTTACAATCTCCCCCACTTAGACTCTTGACGTCCTCGTCAAGGCTCAACTATATGGCCCCATAATCTGACCCCATTTCAGTGCAGACCCACAATGGCCAATGAACACCCAACTCCCGATCAAGGAATACTAGCGCAAGGGTGGCTATGTCAACCATGGACAGCCCTTTCCTACATGCCTGGATTGCACGGCTCAAGACTGGCATGCCATGCCCATGTGGGCCCCACTTACTGGAGGGGAATTGGCTCTAATACCATTTGTAACACCCGGGCCCACTCCCCAAGGCTCTAGCAAGGTTTCAGGAATGACGACTGGCCCCACAGACCACCACTAGCCTTAACTACGCGCTTTGTCATCACTCACGCGCATGCCAGGATCAACTTCCCGACAGGTCACCCATCCCAGTACTACTCCAAGCTAAGCACGCTTAACTATGGAGTTCTTAGTGATGGGCTCCTGGAAAAGGAGGTCCACCTTGGTGATATGGGTAGTCCAATCATTTCTTTTAAGATCATGTTATCTGAGGTCTCAAATCCTGGGATGTTACAGTTTATTTTGTCAAATTTTAGGTTGATGATGCACATATACCCTCTAAAGCACTTGAGGCACTTGATGAGCAGCACCAAAAAGTTGACAAGAGAAGGGGCATCACTATGATGAAGAAGTTAATAGCACAAAGGGGCTATGGACCCAAACTTGTTGTGGATTTTGATAATACAGGAAATGCAATTGGAGTGAACCGCAATTCGTTTGTTTCATATCTTGGGTATGTTACTCGTAGCCATTGTGGCTATAAGATAGATTCTTGGCATCAAGTTCCTAAGGGAAAGAAAGACATAATATGGAAGGATTTATGTGTGAGTTACTATTATTTGCAATTCTATTTTGTAGATTACTAATTTTTTGGATACTAGTTAATAGCAATTCTATTTTGCAAAGTATATTTGCATTGGATGAAAATTTGCATCATAAATGCATGATGCAACATTGTGGGAGGGTCCTAGGGAACTATAGGACAAATCTCATCAGAGAATACATAAAAGAAGGTGACAAGAGGAAGAAGACAACCACTGAACAGTGGAACTTCCTTGACCAAGAAGAATGGAATGCGTTTGTTGCTTCAAGACAAACTGATGAATTCAAGGTATAAGGCGTCAATCCTAATTTAATTAATATATGTTGTATTCACCTATTCAAAATTAACATTTATTGTTACTAACCAAATCAATGTGCATTCTAACTAGGCCCTCAGTGAGGCACAAAAAGCAAGGCATGCACTGAATGTGCATGACTACACAATGGGTCCAAAGGGGTATGCAGGCATTCACCAAAGACTACAGGCTGAGTCTTCTGCTCAGTCTGCTGCTACTTAGGAGTCCTCTACTATAGGTACCACACCTCTGCCTCGCCATGATGTCTAGATAGCTGGGAGGCAAAATAAGAAGGGAGAAATATGGAAGCCCGCCACTGCTGAGGCGACTGCAAAAATGGTAAAATACAACTCTTGGAGCAATCGTTTGAATATTGATTATTTGTGGTGTTTACTTACTTACCAATTTGTGTTGATGGCAATTAGCGGGAGCTGCACGAGCTGAGGAAAAAAGGCAAGTTCATCCCTGAGGGCATGAGGGATGAATTGACATTTTCTCTGGGTAACCCAGAGCATCCTGGATGTGTTAGGGTTGTAGGTGCTGGTGTGGGCATCAAAGCTTTCTTTGGGCTATGCCAGCACAAACATGTCCCAAAAGTAGGAATTTCACAAGAAGAGGGAACCTATTCTTTTTTTAGGATGTTACTGTAAAAGGGAATTCAATAATCAGAAGCTAACGTTTCTTTTATCCATGTATAGGTAGATAAGATAGTTGATAGGAGAGTCGATGAAGTAGTTGATAAGAGAGTCGATGAAGTAGTTGATAAGAGAATCCAGGAAGCAGCCCATGAAGCAATGAGCAAGTGGAGGGAATCTCTGACTACCACTCAGACGGTACCTGTGGCATCCCTCTCTACTCCTACTGTAGAGGTTGAGAGTAGTAATCCTATAGACCCACCTAGCACATCTGTTGTAAGTATTTTTATGACATAGTAGCTAGTCTTTTCAAGATGATATGTATATATGTATATAACATTCTTTACATAAATTTATAGGGGTTGAAGCCATGACATCTAAAAAGTAAAGAATATGTCGTTGCATATGCGTCGGCTTACCCATCCCTACCAAGGGAAATGTTTCATGGGTCTCCACTACCAGATGGTTGGGTTCGTGTGAGCTTGCTACATATATTCCCCAATTGGGTGCATCTTCAATTGCCATATGCCCACCTAGATTGTGAAACACTTGGTGAGGCAGAAGGCGGAGTGATATTGTGGCCAAAAGCAGATGTCGTCTATACTGAAATTGTATGGTAAATTTACATTACGTTAGATTATTAGTGTGTGTATATGAGGTCAATTGATCTAAAATTATATATACAGGTTAAAAAGAAGACACCTTGAGCATCTAGGCCTTCACCTCCACCTCCTACATTACCAAGATGGGTTCCACAGGACCTACCTCTTCTGTTAGGTCCTAATTTTAGGGGTATGGCAATATGGTTAGGCGAGCATGATATAAATTTCCCTATAACTATTTCTATAGATGCGGATGCTACAGGTCAATCATACAAAAACAAACTGTTTATACAAGATATTTTGGAGTTGTTTCGCTATGATAGACTGAATACATCTATGATAGAGCTATGGATAAGGTGAGATCTTCTTTATACATCCATATACCTTGTGTAGGATCTGGTGATCTTGTTTCTTATATATTAATGCATCCGTAATACATGTTTTGCAACTACCTATTCAAGATATCTGCAGATTTTTCATTTGAACATGTAGGATTTTTATTCCATCTTTGATTAGTCTAGTAGCTAAAGACCCTTTGTCAGTTCAACAATACTGTTGTGATGCTTTTACAAATTTTTATCAAAATAAGAAGACGGTGATAATAGCTCCATTCAATGTGGAGTAAGTTTACTTTGCTTATAATTTGGACTTAAGAAAATTACATTTTTATTGTGGATTTCGAGTTATTAATTTTTAACTTTTTTACCTCTAGGGGTACGCATTGGGAATTGCTAGTTATTGTCCCCGAGACGTTCACTGTCTATTATCTAGATCCTAAGGGGACTAAATTGAATCCAACATATGGACACATAATGAAAATGGCATTATTCCGGTGAGAAATATTCCATTTTCATATCTGTTAACATATGTTATTGCATTACTATTTAATTATGCAATTTACTGTGTTACATTAACATGTAGGGGTTTACATGAGTTCAAAAAGGCTGGAGGAAAGGTCCCCAGGAAAAAGAACCAACCAATAATTTGGGAGAATGTGGAAGTAAGTTCCCGACTCCAATGTATATATTATTTATGTGAATTGTGCTTAGTTGTATGTTTTTAATATTTTGTATGTTTCAATTTATAGTGTGCTACACAAGACAACGGATGGGAATGTGCATACTATGTGATGCGATTTATGCGCGTGATTATCAAACATGCCGCAGTGGACATTGATACCATACATGAGGTATTATATATAGTCTCATTAGATAATATGAAATATATAAATCTTATTTATATATTATTGAATATATATATACATCATTCTCTTTGTAGGTGTTTAAAACTGACCCCACTACAGGAAAGGCCTTGTTAGATGTCCATGCTCCCTATACGACGGAAGAATTAAATGATGTAAGAGAAGAATGGGTAAAAGCCATACAATTAGTGGGGGTTTTAAAATATAATTGGGATGTTGATAGAGAATAATGACTAAAGAATGATATTTTTGTAAATGAATTTTTCTGAATTGTCATATGTGTGAATGTTTCTACATGTCTGAATGTTTCTACATGTGTCTGAATGTTTATACATGTGTCAATGTGAAAATGAATGGAACTGATGGTTGCTACATGAATGTTTCTACATGTGTGAATGTGAAAATGAATGGAACTATAGATTGCTACATGAATGTTTCTACATGTGTGAAAATTGAATGGAACTGTAGGTTGCTAAATGTGTGAAAATTAGTGTTGTTAATTTTGCAGGTTTGTGGCCTGTTTTTGGCTGATATTAATGGATGTCGTAAACCTATAGTTCATAACTGAACTGCAGGTTCTCATCCTGCGACCAACCACAGCAGGCCTGCAGACTGATAACAAAAAAAACATACAATAGGCGTTGGTTATTTGCATAAAACTGACGACAAATGATTACAGCGTCAGATAAATAAACGACGCCTAATGCATGCGATGTGGCGTCAGTTATCACTAATAAACCGACGTTGATGGTTCTAGCATCGGTTTCCCTACTAGTGATCGATGTCGATTCCCCTAATGTGGCCAGACACCACGGCCGTACTGGCAAGCACGGTCGTGGCAGCGGGCTAGACAACACGGCCGTGCTGGCCAGCACGACCGTGGTAGCGGGGCAGACAACACGGCCGTACTGGTCAGCACAACCGTGGCAGCTGGTGATATGGCGTCAGTTTTCACTATTAAACTGACGTTGATAGTGCCCTAGATGGCACCCTTTCTATGGCGCGAAGGTTTATGGCGTCGGTTTTCATGCTAATAATCGATGCATATACCCCCTGCTGGCACATTTTCGGTGGCGCGCAAAGGGTTATGGCGTCAGTTTGAAAACTGACGCCTAACAATTTGCTTTTTAGCGGCACCCACATAGGTGTCACATTAAAACCGACGCTAAAGGCCTTAAATAACCGACACTAAAGGTCGGTTATGTACTAGTGATCTGTCTGTGGATGAAAGGCAGTGCTAAATTCCAGTTGTGTTCCCAACAGTATGCAACTGTTCCCAAAAATGACTCGTGAACTGAGGACCTCTATCAGAGACTATTGTTCTTGGTACACCATGCAAACACACTATCTCATCTACATACACTTGAGCAAGCTTCTCTTTTGTATATGTTGTCTTTATATGTATGAAATGAGCAGACTTTGTCAATCTGTCCACTATCACCCAAATAGAATCATGATTCCTAGTTGTCCTTGGCAAACCAACTACAAAATCTATGGTTATATGATCCCATTTCCACTGCGGTATCGGCATGGGCTGCAACGTACCTGTCGGCTTCTGATGCTCAGCCTTAACTTGCTGGCAGACCGCACACCTAGCCACAAACTCGGCTACATCCTTCTTCAAGCCAGGCCACCAATACAAGTCCTTTAGATTATGATACATCTTGGTGACTCCTGGATGCATAGCATACATTAATGTGTGCGCTTCCTTGAGCACTAACTCTCTCAGATCATTAGCATTGGGGACCACCATTCTATTATGATAGCAAACTAACCCATCTTTAAACTCATGGAACCCATCATGCTTTTTGCTGCCAAACTCTGATCTTATCAACTGCACTGTATCATCTGTCTTATGTGCATCCTTGATCTGATGTCTCAGCGTAGGCTTGACTTGTATTTGTGCCAACAGTCCTGCCAATAGGGAAACTTTCAACTGTACATTCATATGCCATAAGGAGACAAGCATATCCTGCCTATGGCACACTAGGGAACTCAACTGTGCCTTCTTTGTGGGAAGAGAAGAAGACTTCCTGCTAAGTGCATCATCTACTACATTTGCCTTACCAGGATGATGCTCAATGGTGCAATCATAATCGTTGATCAGCTCGATCCATCGATGATGTCGCATGTTTAGTTCACTCTACAAGAAGATATACTTCAAGTTCTTATGGTCTGTAAAGATTTGACACACTTCCCCATAGAGATAGTGTCTCCAAATATTCAATGCATGGACCACCGCTGCCAACTCCAAATCATGTGTCGGATAATTCTCCTCATTTTCTGAAGCTGTCGCTAGGCAAAAGATACCACATGATCCTCCTACATCAGCACACACCCTAGACCCTTCTTGGCAGCATCGCAGAAAATAACATAGCCCTTCCCAGGCTCTGGAAACACCTACACTAGAGCACTCATCAACTTCTCCTTCAAACTTTGGAAAGCTTGTTGACAACGATTATCCCAAATGAAAGGCACATCCTTCCTGATCAACTTTGTTAATGGCAACGTGATCTTGCTGAAATCCTTTATAAACTTTTGGTAGTATCCTGCTAGACCCAGAAAGCTACGAACTTTTGTCGGCGTCTTTGGTTGCTCCCAATCTGCAACTGACTCCACCTTCTTGGGGTCCAATCTGACTCCTTCAAAAGATATCACATGACCCAAGAAAGTCACTTCCTTCAACCAGAACTCACACTAACAGAACTTGGCATATGGTTGGTGTTGGCGAAGAAGAGTCAGTGCTTGTCGAAGATGTTGTTCATGCTCTTGTCTATCCCGACTATAGATCAAGATGTTGTCTATAAGGACTACAACAAATTGATCCAAAAATGGACAAAACACCCTATTCATCAGATCCATGAAAGTAGCAGGTGCGTTGGTTAGCCCAAACGGCATAACCACAAACTCAAAGTGACCATATCTTGTTCTAAATGCCGACTTTGGTATGTCATCATCCTTAATCCTCAGTTGATGATATCCAGATAGTAGATATATATTTGATATAATTGTGACACCATGCAACTGATCGAACATGTCGTGTATCCTTGGCAATGGGTACTTGTTCTTGATCGTAACTTTGTTCAACTGTCGCTAGTCTATACACAACCTCATCGATCCATCCTTCTTCTTAACGAACAAGATTGGAGCACCCCAAGGCGACGTGCTTGGTCGGATGAAACCTTTAGTCAACAACTCTTGTAACTATTTCTTTAGTTCTGCCATCTCTGCTGGGGCCATCATGTATGGTGTCTGAGCAACTGGCTGTGTTCTTGGTACCAGATTGATCTCAAAATCAATTTCTCAAGGTGGGGGAACACTAGGAAATTCATCAGGAAACACATCGGAAAACTCTCAGACAATAGGCACTTCCTCAAGTCTAGGACCTTAAGCCTTGGTATCCACAACATGACCTAAGAACGCTCTACAACCTTGCCACAACAACTTCTCTACTACCATAG
Organism: Alisma plantago-aquatica; assembly: GCA_963693085.1. Classification (NCBI taxonomy): domain Eukaryota; kingdom Viridiplantae; phylum Streptophyta; class Magnoliopsida; order Alismatales; family Alismataceae; genus Alisma; species Alisma plantago-aquatica. Next base: position 1,303,264,360 of record OY856410.1, read on the forward strand.
CTGACACCAAATAGGTTGGAAGAATCTTTCTGTCTCCTTGGAAGATCCACTTCTCACCTCTGTCATCAAAAACTACTTGCTTGGAACCACAGTCCAGTACAACCTTATACTTCTCTAAGGTATCCATCCCAAGGATTACATTGAATCCATACATATCAAGTGGTATAAGATCCACTTGTATATTGTGTCCCAAAAAAGATAAGACACAAGATGGACACTCCTCTCAAAGCATTGAGGAACCATCAAGAGGGGTTTCTTATAATAAGCTATCTTTCTTAGAGCTAACAGGTAACAGACAGTTATCAAGCATAGTACGTGCGATAAAAGAGTGTGTAGCACCCTGGTCAACCAGAATAGATATAAAGCAAGAAGAAGACAAATCAGAATGAAATAACTCCATCTGACCTGCCACCACTCGTGGGTTGACTATCGCCTCTGGCTGACTCATAGCATAGAATCGAGCCGTTGCTTGTTGTCGTCCACTTCCTCTGCTTCCTTGAGTAGACGATCATGCTTACGATGCTTGACCACATCCTCTCCCTCTGCTACTACTGAGCTGCTATCTATTTGACCCTTGCTGACTCTGCCTTGGCTGTTGTGTCACTTCAACATCTTTCTTTGGACAAACTGCCTTCCAATGTTTGGTCTTTCCACAAAGATAGCATGCCCTATCCTCAAAATGTGGCCTAGATGGCCCTGTCACTGCCACTGAAGTTGTACTATGCACCTTCGACGGTGAAGAACAATAACTTCTTCCCTTACTTGGGGACCACTGCGACGGTGCACTGGAACCTCTAATCATGGAAGGTTTTGAAAACCTTGACCTCTTGAAGCCACCAGACCTCTGTCCCTGGAACTGAGCAGGTCTCTTCCTGATCATGGACTCTCTCTTCTCCCTGATAGATCGTTCTATCCTTCGAATAGACTCTACAAACATGGCAAACTGTTCTCTGTTCTCCAAAGCAGCAGTTGGTGTCATCAATTCTACGCTCAGACCTTTCTCAAACCGTCTGATCCGCTCATCATCTGTCGCCGCCATGTGAGGACAAAACCTCAACAAATCCATGAACTTGGCTTCATACTCAGTGATGTTCATCTATCCTTGGCGTAGACGCTCAAACTGGGTGATCTTTTCATCCAAATACGTCTTTGAAAAGTATCTATTGATGAACTCTCGCCGAAAGACCTTCCAACCGATCACCTCACCAGGTCGCTTCTCTTCTTCGATGGCCCACCAGTGGCCAGCACTACCTTTCAGAAGGTAGACAGCATGATTGACCTTGTCTACTTTGTGGATGTTGAGGATGCAGAAGGCCTTCTCAAGTTCTGTCAGCCACAGATCTGCATCTGTTGGATCAGCTATTCCAGCATAATCTGAAGCTCTGACTCGGTGAAGCCGCTCAAAGGTCTTCCCAATACCTGATGTTTCACCATGAGGAGCTTGTTCTCTTGGCAGAGGCACTGACAATCTCTCTACCATGAGATTCATCATAGCCATTAGCTGCCCTAGAAGCTGTTGGTAGGCAGGATTCTCAAGGATGGCTAGGTCTAGTTAGGGGACCTCAGGCACCCGAACTTCATGTGCATGCACTCTAGCTCCATCAACTGATATAGCCTCGCTTCTCTCGGCCGTACATTCTACATGGTTTCTAGACATCTTTAGGCTTTTTCTTCTGCTGAGGTAGAAGATCATTGTAAGAAAATCTAGAAAACTCACAAGAACAAACACAAACGGAGTCCTAGATCCCTATAGACTCAGCGAACCTAGAGCTGTGATACCAAAACTTGTGACACCCTGCTATCACATAGATAGTGAGATGACACGCAAAAATGTGTGGAATCACATATTACTAAAAACACGAGTTAATTAAAAACTGATTGTGGAAAACATACATAAAGAGATCTTTAATTTGCATCCAGATCCTACAGGAAAAACATTTCGGCCTGATGTATGTCCACAGCTTAAGGAAACTGCTATCTTACTAGCACATGAGTTCATCACCTATTCATATGTACATAACAAACCACACAAGGCCAACAACAGGATAAACAAAAGTACAATAGATGTACATTGTGAAACATCGTCAAAACACCTCCGAGGACCTGAGAGTACAGGGATGACTCTAAGACTCTATTACAAAAGACCAAAACATGCATCATGTCCATCTCTTACCTTCTACTGCTCCTCTTCTTGTTGTTTAGTCACAACCTTGCGACCACCACGTCTAGTGCGATCACCTAAAAAAAGGTTGTAACCAACGGGGTGAGACACCCAGTCCCAGTGAGAAACATAACTCCCCACTGAAACTATAAAACTCCAAAGCTTAAGGCAAGAAAACAGATAATTGGTATATACAGATATTAAGAGCAGCATACTGAGAAGAACTCATTATATTGTTCATCTTACCAAGATTGCAGGAGGCATATATTCTGAGTTTCTTTATGGAACATGATTGACAAGATAAGATTTATAAGATCTCATCACAAAACATAAATAACGTATAAGTAATTGCAAGGTATAACAAGATCGACTACACAGGCAAGGCCTCAACAAATGTTTTGTATTTTGTATTAAACAATCAACACTACTTAGCTGTATTACGTATTATTATGCCCTGAGGAAGTGAGCCGTACCACTCAAATCCAACCATCGGCTATGAAGCCCAGAACTGGTGCCATACAAGGTCAATGCAAGAGTCAGACTCCACGACCTCTCCACCTCATGGTCAGTGCACGAGAACTGAAGAAGGATCGCAGTCTCATGCTTAAGTGGCCTCAGCCATAGGGTCTGCCCCGCATGCTACCCATAATTCTAGCCCACCTTGGTATAGGTCACGGTGCCAGAAAACCTTGAGCCACATGCCTATTCACCATGCTCCATATATGTCCCGAGTCTGCAACCACAGCTGCACTCGAATCCTCTCAATTTTACGCTAGGAGAAACCTCACATATTCAACAATATGCGCTCTGGGTTAACTCACAACAGAACCCGTTTCACCATCACCATCTACTGACGATGATGGATCTATGGCCAGGGCAAACTACATGAAATATTCCACTGTGATTAATTAATATATTTTAAGTGGATTGTTGAGACAACCAAGTTGTAAAACATACAATCATTAAGTTATGTTATTACTGTGATCATCACATTGTCTTGGAATCTCAATCCCTCATTGTAGAAAGTCACTGCCTCTCAAGGAATCACTACCTAGGATAGCAATCCCTCATCTCATCAACAAGAGGATAACACCTCACTAGGCAAACAACCTTTATAAGGATCACAGACCTATCTTATTATATTGGTGATACAAGTTATCTCATCAACAAGAGTTATTATCATGATATAGTGTGATTCAAACACATAGGCCTCGTAGCTCTCACCTAGCTATGAATTCATCTTATATACCTGCATGGTTAGTATATATAGTAAGAAGGATAACTTAACATCATCAAACATAGAGCTTTACTGATTATCATGTCATTAGGATTTGTAGTTACACATGTCATGATCAAAACTATGTGGGGGTATACTCCTTTCAAGTCGTGGGCATCCAATTAAACTTAAAGAATAAACTAGTATCTCATCATCTTAATAGGAATCATCTTCAAGCATTAAACATAGCATTAGTTTACAAACCATCACCCATAACCCAATATTATCAAAGGTGTGGAAACATGTTAAAGATTTACTAGCTGCAATTTTCGAGTTGGTCATGACCCTCACCAAAAGTTCCCTCTACCCTCCTTAAAAGTGTGACGGGTAGAGAAATATTCACCACAGGTGGTATCGAGCAGGGTACTTCCCTCACCCAAACCTGTCGGACAAGCATATTGGGCAACCAAAAATGGCTGATCTAAGGGAAAGGTATAACGGACAACCACTCCATGGTGTAACGTGCAGCGAGAGTGCTATCATGCAACTCCTATCATGCTTTCATGTAGCACAAGGTATCATGGGCATATCGTGCACCCAGCTCAAGGCATGACGGATGGCTAAGTGTGTCGGGCAAGGCTCAACGATTAGCTAGGGTTAGGTTTTAGGCTGTATCGGGCAACCATCACCACTCTATCGGCCAACCTGTATCGTTCATTAACACGGCACCCAAGGCCAGCACCATAACGGCCATCAAAGAGTCCATCAACAAATGACACAAAGTTACCATGAGGGATTCTATCGATCAACTGAGTCAAGCATACCCTATCGACCATTAGGGTAAGACTAGGGTTTCTTTAAATAACTCTGTATCGGTTAGCAACTAACTTATGTATATATATCGTCCAAGCTTTATCAAACAGAGGTATCAACTAGGCACTCTATCGGCCAAATGGGGCAACACCGTCTTGAGTAAGGGGTCGACTAAGTCAAGGCATATCGCCCAACCTACTACCAAGATCAAAGGAGTCATATCAGGCACAAGGTCATCCAAACTCAATCATCATTATGTCGGCCAACGATCCTAGACTAAGAGAATGTATCAGGCAACACCACAATAAGGGTATTGGGTAAGGCTCAAAACTAATCCCGATATGATCATCTTCAACCTGAAGATCACCATCTTCAAAACCCTAGAAGTTCAAGAGGATTGGCTCACCTCTCAACAACCAAGAGAGAGGGGTTTTGCACAACCTTCATCACCAATCGGGCAACATGATGGATCACTTTCCATATCGATGGAGATTCCACCCACAACTAGGTCATCACTCCACCAAGGCTCACCTCTCAAACCCATGGTGAGAGAAGAGTATTATCCACGTGACTAGAGAATAGACTCACCTCTCAACAACTAAGAGAGAGGGGTATTGTCTACATCACTAGGGCCGGACTCACTTCTCAAGACCAAAGGGGAGAAAGGGGTATTGCCCAAGAAAATCTACCCATAAGGTTCGGCCACCAAGATCAAGGCACATCTATAACATATCCATACGAGCAAACAAGATCATATATCCAACAAGATCAAAGGTTCAACTAAGAAAGAAGTATATTCAACAAGATACATGGCCGATCTAGAGAGAACATAATCATACAACAAGAAAGGGAAGTAGTATAGCTAAGTTTAGGAGTTATGTAACCCGCCTTAAGCAAGCTCCTAGCACCAAGCAACACCTTCGGCCACCTTAAGGAGAAGAAAGAAGAAGACTCCAAGGAGAAGGGTCGGCCACCAAGCTTAGCTCCTCCAAGATTATCAGCCACCAAGGTTGCATGGGAGAGATATCGTCCACCAAAGAGAAGAGAAACTAAGGAACTAATGGGATCCTTAGAAAGAGAAAGGGGACGCATATATAGAAGAGAATGGAGGAAAAATAAGGCAAGGTGTCGCCCACTTTGGGACACTTGTCCATGGGCAATGCCACCTCCTTACCTCGCCTTATACACATGTCCAAGGCCATTGCCACATGAAAGAACTATGCACGAAGTGTCCACTAGTGGTGATACAAACGAGGTCAAAGGGGTCAAAGATGGTCCATGGCCGACACAGTCCATTCCCGTGCCTGATACACCCCATGAGCGACACCCCCATGGGCGACACAAAAGCTTCCTGCTCGATACAGGGTTCAACTAGGCAAGGAAAGGCCCAAACAAGGTAAAACAAGGCCCAAACAGAGCTCAACAAAGCCCAATCCTTCCTCTCAACTCTAGAGGAAGCAAAGAGAGAGAAAATACATCTCTCATGGTGACAGACTTATTCATCAACCCTAGACTTAGCTTATTTGCAAGTAGCACCTCCAACTCGTAACAAAGCACAACCAAACCCTAATCACCACTAAAGGTGATTAGTAAGCAATTAAGCACAAGGATTAGGCAAAACAAGTAGGCTAAGCCCAAAACGGAGGTCAGGGTCCTTACAATGATGACTAGGGTTTACGTACGTGAGCGTAAACTGAAAAGCCTCTCTCGATATCTTATATAGATATCGGTCATCAAGCCCCTTTAAATAGGAGACAAAGGGAAGTAGGGTTTCCTAAACCCATCGGTAAACAAAAACATTGAGTTAATTAAAATGCTCGTGGATTAATTAGAATAATCCAGAATTCATTAATTAACCAAATAATCGCATTAATTGATTAATTAATATTCAACTCTATGCAATCGCTTGGGATGGCTATATGGGCATATATACCAACAACAAGGTCATTGTGGTGGCTGGTAGAAGGGGGAAAGAGAAGGCATGCAAGCTGGAAAAGTGGATGTGGGGGGCCTTCATGGCCCCACAGACCTCTTGGGAGGGTTCCCTAACGACGTGGGTGGCTAAGTGTGAAAACCCCAAATCTCAATTTGGGCGGTGACAAGGAGTGTTACAGGTTAAAGACGGTCTGGAAAGGGGCGTTGAGGGGCGAGAGGGAGGAAGAAAAGAAAAGAAATGAGTTGAGAGAGAAGATTTATAGGCAAAGTTAGGGATAGATGTTGAAAACAAGGCTCATATGAGGGTATTGGTCAAGCTATGGTGGGGGTAGGTGGCGGCAGCACCACCCCTGTCGGCCTCCCGTACGGAGGTTGAGGACAAAACATCCACCGTTGGATCAAGGGACCAATCCGTGGATACGGATCCAAGGGTCAAAAATTATCACACCAAGGGCTGGATCCAGGAGAGAAGAAAGAGGGCACATCCAATGTAGCTGGGGCCCACACCCCCGTTTGGGCCCCAGGAGACCCTAGGCAACCTAAAGGCAGAAAAAGGAGGCTAAAATGAGAATTAAATCAAGATTTAAAAGTAAACTTCCCAAGGTCATAACTTGGGCCACATACCAAGACAAGAATCTATATCTACTTCTTTACCAGAAACATGTCTTGATAATGCTGAAGAATAAAATATGCCTGCTAATACTTGCAGTAGTGGTGTTATAGACTTGTCGGTAAAAAGAAATAGAGTTGAACATAACTTAGAAGAAATTGAATCAGATCCTGGGTTGCGACCAAACATATATGACTACACTGTCAATAAAAGAGATGAAATTTGTCGATGTTATTAACAAAATGGAACATGCCAACCAGAAAATCATGAATTTCCTCAAAAAATGATTGGCACTAAATTTTGAAGGTTTAACAAAGCATGGTTTCTCGAATTCCCAGCATGGTTAGAATATAGTATTTTTCAAGATGCTGCCTATTGCTTGTGTTGTTATCTTTTTACACCTGAGGGAGAGGGACATGGAGGAAGAGATGCTTTTATATCTAAAAGGGTTCACTAATTGGAAAAAGAAAGAATCTCTTCAAACTCATATAGGAGGACCAATAGCTCTCATAATCAAGCTCTTAATAAATGTGAAGATCTCATGAAACAAAATCAAAGTATTAAATATGTTCTCCAAAGACAATCTAAAGTTTCTAAAAGTGCTTATGATATACTATTAAATGCATCAATTAATTGTGTTAGATTTTTTCTACGATAAGGCTTAGCATTTAGAGGGCATGATGAGTGTAATGAATAAAAAAATAAAGGAATTTTTTTAGAGTTGTTACAATTTCTAGCAGAACACAATGATGAAGTCAAAGGTGTTGTCTTAAGTAATTCTCTTGAGAATTTAAAGTTGACAGCACATGATATACTAACTGATATAGTAAATGCTTTTGCAACTGAAACAACTAAATTAATAATGCAAGAGAGAGGAGACAAAAACTATATCATCCTAGTTGATGAAGCTGGAGCTGTTTCTAATAAAGAACAAATGGCAATCGTTCTAAGATTTGTTAATGGAAAAGGTCAGGTGGTTGAAGATTTTTAGGGCTTATTCATGTGACTGATACCACGTCATTGTCATTGAAGAAGGAAATTGATGGTTTTTTCTCTATACATAACTTAAGTATATCTCAATTAAGAGATCAAGGTTATTATGATACAAGTAACATGACAGGAGAACAAAATGGACTTAAGACTCTTATAATGAAAGAAAATCCTTTTGCATATTATGTTCATTGTTTTGCACATCAACTCCATTTATCATTGGTTGATGTAGCAAAAAATCATCCACAAGTTGCGTTATGTGGTCAACTCTGTTGGTTCCTCATGCAAGCGTCATGATCAACTTCGTGAATTGCAAATCGTTACAGTTAAGAATGCACTTATAAAAGGAGAAATTGTTAGTGGAAGAGGATTAAACCAGGAAACAAGCCTAAGTCGTGCAGGTGATACACGATGGAGTTCTCACTATAAAATTTTGATTAGCATAATTGTCATGTTTTCTGCTATTGTAGATGTTTTGGACATAATATCAGTAGATGGATACAATTCATTTGATAAGAGATATTCTTGGCATCACAAATAAATTGTCCCAAGCTTTGCAATGAAAAGATCAAGATATTATTAATGCCATGAACTTAGTTGATATTTCAAAGAGGAGATTATAGAAAATGCGTGATAATGGTTGGGATTCACTTTTTGCACAAGTGTCATTGTTCTGCAACAAAAACCACATAACTATTCCTAACATGGACGACTTGCGGGTTATGAAAGGTAGACCACGTCGTAGAACAAATGGTTTGACATTTCTACACCATTTTCAAGTTGATTTATTCTATTTTGTGATAGATATGCAACTACAAGAATTAAATAACAGATTCACTGAAGTCAACACAAGATTGTTATTTTGTGTGGCATGTTTGAATCCAAGTGACAACTTCAAAGCATTCAATAAGGAAAAGTTTATGGAAATGGCCCAATTTTATCCCAAAGACTTCTCTTCTATACAAATGACTCATCTTGAAAATCAACTTGAGACATTTATTATGGATATGCAATCTGACGAAAGATTTTTTGGAATCATAAACTAACCCGATCTACTCGTGAGAGGAAAACTCTAGGGAAGACCAATCGCTCCCTCGAACTCCAAACCAACCCCAACACCCATTTCTCCTGCAGTCATATGGTACTCAACTTAGGAGGGAAGACCAATCGCTCCCTCGAACTAACCATTTTCCCTGAGTGTCGATCTGCTACACCCAACTTAGGAGGGAGTACGCTACACCTCGTCTATCTACACCTTGTAGACGAAGAGAACAAAGTTGTTCTCATGTGTTGCCACCTTTTGTCTTCCTTCTCGAGGAAGGAAGCAACGTTGAGATGAGTAACTTCTTCTTATGAAAAGAAAAGAAAGGACGGACTGAAAAAGTGATTCCCCCTTTGAGTAAAGGGAAAATGCGAGGTTGAGGTTGGTTTGCAGTCACCAGATCCGCACTCACAAGACGTAACGTCTAGTAGTTATTCGTTGCCGGGTCGGTTAGTTTGCAGCCACCAGATCCGCACTCACAAGACGTAACGTCTAGTAGTTATTCGTTGCCGGGTCGGTTACTTATATAAACCCTTCAAGTAGCTACCATTCCAAACCATCATCAATTTTCAGAATGATAATTTGGTAGGGCACCGAAGCACATTTTGCTTCTACTTAACTCAATTTCATATAGAGATGTATACAATTTTCAGAATGAAGGTAGGGCACGTGCCCACCGACTGGTGTATGTGGCTACGCCACTGGCAGCAGCAATGGCGAGCGAGCAAGCCAGAAAAGCAGGAGGAAGAGAGGTATCACGATGCCACCAACGGCAACATGGCCACTCCTCTGATGTCGTCCTTTGACGAGCAAATCCGTCCCCTGCTTGATGCTGTGGATCGTCTCCGGCAGCTGAAGGTGACGAACGAAGGAATCGAGCTTCCCACCATCGTCGTGGTCGGCGATCAGTCGAGTGGGAAGTCCAGCGTGCTGGAATCTCTGGCAGGCATCAGCCTCCCTAGGGGCCAGGGAATCTGCACAAGGGTCCCGCTCATCATGCGCCTGCAGAACCAACTGGTATCCCAGGACGATGACGATTCCGGGGAGCAGCTTGTCCTGGAGTACCTCCACAAGCGTGTCCTCACCACCGAGGACAGCATCACTGACGCAATCCGTGCTGCCACAGACGAGATCGCCGGAGACGGCAAAGGGATCTCCAATACCCCTCTCATACTCATCGTCAGGAAGCCCGGCGTCCCAGACCTTACTATGGTTGACCTCCCCGGAATCACCCGTGTTCCAGTCCACGGCCAGCCGGAAGATATCTACGAGCAGATCTCCACGATCATCATGGAGTACATCTCTCCCAGGGAGAGCATCATCCTCAATGTCCTCTCCGCGACAGTTGATTTCCCGACCTGTGAGTCTATCCGGATGTCCCAGCGCGTCGACAAGACCGGAGTACGCACCTTGGCTGTCGTCACGAAGCCGGACAAGAATCCCGAGGGGCTCCTTGAGAAGGTTACCGCCGACGACGTCAACATCGGGCTGGGATATGTCTGTGTCCGGAACAGGATCGGAGACGAGACGTATGAAGAAGCCCGTACTGCCGAGGCAGAGCTGTTCCGCTCCCACCCTTTACTAAGTCGCATCGACAAGTCCATCGTGACCGTCCCTGTCCTGGCTCAAAGGCTCGTACAGATCCAAGCAGCCAGCATAGCCCGCTGCCTCCCTGACATTGTCCGGAAAATAAATGATAAGCTGGACCACAATCTCGCCGAACTTGACAAGCTGCCGCAGAACCTTACAACCGTCGCCGACGCCATGCAGGCTTTCATGCACTTCGTCGGCGTGTCCAAGGACCGCCTCAGGAAGCTCCTTATCCGAGGCGAGTTCGATGACTTCCCTGAAGAAGCTGAGTTGCATGGCACCGCCCGTCTCGCTGACATGCTGAACGCGTACTCCAAGGAGTTCCCCACGTGGTGCTCTGATTCCACCGACGGGAAGTTCCTGACCGCCGAGATCAAAGTCCTCGAGGAATGCAAAGCGATCGGGCTCCCCAATTTCTTACCCCGCACAGCCTTCCTGGTTCTTCTCAAGACCAAGATCAGCACAATCGACCACATCCCGCGTGAGTTCGTCGACAAGGTCTGGCGGTACATCGCAGACGTCGTGACCCGGATCACGTCCGAGAATTCCGACATATACCCACAGTTACAGGTTTCCGCTCGGCGAGCTGTCCACACTCTGATGGAGAAGATTAGGAAGCGGTCCACGGAACACGTCAAGGAACTATTGAGGATGGAGGCCCTGGCGGATTACACATCCAATCCCGATTATTTGAAGACGTGGACTGCTCTCATGGAACAGCAAGGGGAATTCATGCTAGCCGTTCAGGATCACACACGGTCAACCAAGATCCACCTGAAGCTCTTTGGCGATGTGGACGTCGGGCACCTCCGTGACAACCCTGCCATGGCGGAACAAGCTTTCGACATGACAATGCGCCTGAATGCCTACTGGCGGAGCGTGATCTTGCGTCTCGTCGATGGGCTAGCTCTCCATGTCGTTGCAGCTGTGCACAGTCTGATTGAGAATGAGCTGGAGAAGGAGACCGTTGAGGTGCTCGTCGGCGGTGGTGGGAATGGGATCGAGCGGATGCTGCAGGAGACTCCCGCCAGTGCCAGGAAGCGGGAGCGGCTCAAGGAGAGCATCCAGTTGCTAAGGGAGTCCAAGGATGTTGTGGCGAACATCATGGATCGAATCGTCACTTTTGGGGATGAATCTTAGGCAGTTTTGACAATTAAAGTAATTGTTGGACATTATAAAGTAATTGGGTGAAAAGTAATTGTTGGACATTATAAAGTAACATTGGGTCCACAAGAGTAACGTAGGGTTCCACAATATAATGAAAAAGGATTCTTTCCCTTTTCAAAATGGCTGTGTTCAATTAGAACACTCTTGCTATATATCTGAGAATGACGACTTTCATTATGATCAACATGTTCATAAGGTTCATCAGCTTCTTGTTACTGCTACTAAATAACAAAGTGTGATTATTCTAGCTATTAAGTAACACTTTGAACAAACACATAAATATGACAACTGAAAAGTAACACTTTGAATTAAAAAGTAACGGTGAGATAAAACTTAACCTATTGAACAAAAAGTAACTCAATGAACCGAAAGGTAACTGTGTAATTTACAATGTAACTATCAGACGTATTTGTAAGTGTCATCTTTCTAATTGTTCAGTAAATATGTGAACATAAAAGTAATTATATGAACCGAAAAGTAACATGAACAACATAAGTGTAACATGTTGAACCAAAACGTAATAAATTTTACAATAAGAGTAACTATAGGGTACAAAAGGTATCATTTTGACATAAAAGTAACTTTTTGATTGAACTATAAGAGGACGAGCCTGATATTAAGTAAAGACTAGATTGTAGATTGAAGGATTTCTCAAATATGATATTTAATAATGGAAAGAGGATAAATGAAATCACAAATCTGATATGTAACAAAAAATAGAAGAATATATCACATGTCCAATGAACTTTAAAGAATCTTTAACATAGATTTGAAATTGATACAAAGGCATCTCCATAGAAAAGAGTTACTATATAATTGAAGTGTAATCTATTGTGAATTACAACTATCACAAAGTACATCTGAACCGTTACCTTTACATCAAATGTTGGCATGACTCACACACTAAATAATTGGATAACATTACACTAAAGCAACACAATACATCAAGTCCATCAGCAGCAATAGCATCAATGTAGATGAGAGGTCCACATAAGAAAGCCAACATCAGAAGAAACAATAGCAACTACAATATGATGGAGCAGGTAGCATCATTCAGGTCAACCAAGACAGTAGTGTATCAATCAGCAACACCACAATCCGGAACAACCACTACAAAATTTCCAACCACAACTTTCAAGAAAGAACCTGCTTAGTTCCTTTTTTTTTGTCCTACTCACAAACAAAATAAAAAGAAAGGTAAGATGACAATTAGGTAGATTTGCAAAATATCTTTACTTAATAGGTAACACACACATATTTCTTCAAAGGGTAATTTTTGCTATCATGATTGATATTGTATTGTAAGCAAATTTTAAACTGTCTTGCTTTAGACTGAAAATTTTCAACTCTAGATTTATACACACATCAGTGGCTCTAGATATGCATTTAGTTTTGCAAATACTTGGAATATGGGCCTTTACTGAAGAAGAAGAAGAAGAAGTTGTATTAGAACCAGTTACACCAACATCAATAATATCTAATTCCAACAGCTCCTTTTGCAAAGCAATGAGCTTTTCATAACAATGATGTATAGCGTTGTTCCTGGACGCTATGTTCACAACTGAATTACAAGTAGAAACCAGATGAAGTGTACTCCTAGTGAATGAATGCATAACATATACTTTGTCAAAAACCAAAAGGTGATCTCTATATCCTTTTCTCCACCGCATTAATATATATGGCTCGAGAAGAGTGCAAAAATCATGACTCTTTAGATAAGTAAGAATGTACCTATAACATGAAATACTTACATGATAGTATATCAGTAGATGAATCTTTTTTCAAAACACAAGGACAATTAGAACCACCAACACGATAGACCTCAAAAACACCTTCATCAGAAGTTTCCTTCATGTTATACACCATACTTTAATGTACTTCATATTGAAATATCTTAAAATAAACTTGGTGTATATACAAAGGCCACAATGAAGACAAAGGCAGATTGTTGTACTCATCATCAAAATCTTTGAAATTTTATATCTCCCGCAGATGAGAATAAGCAGTCTCTAAACTACAAATAAGTTCAAAGATAGTTTTCCTACTGTTGATGTGGCTTCTAATGAATACATTAAGGATCTCACTTCTTTATGTTGTCCTCATGCCAGCAAAGAAGGAATCCTACAAAACACATGGCACCCACTTCCACCACGTAGCATACATATCACAAAACCAACTAATGGACAATAAACCAGTCTCTTCAATTACAACATTCCATCTCTCTTTAAAATTGTCTACCTCATCTATATTCCAGAAAAAATCATTCAAATCACTGATTATTTGATCCTTGCTTGAAATTCCACCAAGTTTTGAGGAGAGTTTCTACAGAATATGACAACTGCAAAAATGATGCTTGCATGATGGAAAAATAGTATTTGATCGCAATATTCATTGATGGATCTTGACCAGTTATGATGGAAATTGACTCTTTACCAAAACACAATAAATATTGATGGAAAACCCATATAAATGAATCACACTTCTCATCTGACAACAAAGCTAAAGCAAATAGCATTTTTTTGCAATGATGATCAACACCACCAAATATTTCAAAAACCATTGAATACTTATTAGTATTATAAGTGGTATCAAATACAATGGCATCACCAAAGAGTGCAAATCATCAACAGAGATCGGATCAGATCAAAACAAATGTGTCGAGCAACAATCAAAATATTTTTATATGTATAAAACAATTTAGATCCAAAACCTTGAAGCTTGCAAAAGGTTCCAACACCATGTCCACGTCATATTTAGATGAATCCTTTCTCTTACAATTGAGGTGTCCACAAGCTTGTCTACTTGTAAATGTCAACTTGTCATAACCACCATACTCAAATGTTATTAATGCAAGTTGTTTGGAGATAGGTATGTTTTCTTGTCTCATAGAAGAAATCATTTCTTTTTTTAGTTTGGTCAAGAGATGAATTACACTTCAAGTAGAGCAAATGAGCATCATCAATAAGATCACGATTGTGTTCATTAACAATCATGAATGACATTTCTTTTTTAGATGTACTCCCCATAGAATCATGGAGGGGACTAATCACTATACCTAATTGATATGTATAAATGATGTTGCCACATATGGGTGGATAGAAAAGTAATAATGAGCTAATTTTGATTCCAATACCCATGTGTACATTGCCTATATAGTATATGGATGGCATATGCTTGTTTATTATGCTCACCCCCACCCCGGGAACACCACACAGAAATAGTCACAGGCCCAAACACACCCAAATAAGTGACCAACATCATCATTTCAAGGATCATAAAAAGGCAACCCACTATGGAAAAAGGTGCAAAGTCAAGAGGAAGCTAGACAGACAAAGGACGTGCTTTGCGTGAAGGAATTATGGTAGGAGAGAGAACCTGGTCCCCCAAAATGTTGATCGTCTGTGACAAATAGGGAGAAGGTCTGGTAGAGGAAGGAGATGTTTCTTACCTAGTTGTCATATGAGCAACATTGTCGTCGTCAATGTTTGCAACCTAGGTCACCTACTCCTCCTCTTCCCACCATCAATAGAACCTCCTTGTAGTCAGGTGCGCATAGAGTTCCAAGGGGAGAAGGTCGTCGAATGTGCTTGGAGTTATAGAAGGGAGAAATTCTCCATCTTCATATGTGAGGAATCAAAAAATGAGATTTGATCCAAACACTTTTTAATATTTGAAAATTTTCCATTACATTTTTTAGATACGGGAGGATTGCTACAGTACTTGTGTGCATATTACATGAACGACATATATATACACATACATATATATGATATATGTGCAATTTAAATGTGTCACCCTAAAATTGATTTTGGCGGTGGATGATTAGCATGGTTATGGCCAATGACTCCTATATCTTTATGTGTGGTTGGATGGTTGTTATTCCTATTTCATATCTCAACTTGCATGTTGATCCCCGATCTTCTCTTTCCTATGTAAAAGTATTAATTCTTTCTTGTATATGCTTCCCTTGAATGTAACTCAACGTTTTCCTATTTCCATGTAATATGTTAAATGGGATTATGATAGTTTTGATTCCTATTATGGCTAAGAATTCGTTATGCACCAGACGAACCGTCCATTTTAGCGGGCAAACCAATCAGTTGGAGGATCGAGGAGGCCTGACGATAGGAGGAGAAAAACTGACCGGTCGGAGGCCCAATCAAGCAACTAGGTGTCCAAAAGTCACTTGGACTGGAGACCAACCGACCAGCCAAGAGGTGGACTGACCGGTTCAAGAGTTGAAGCGATCGACCCAGGTTGGTTAGAGCACATATATTCATCAATAATAGGTTTCTACATATGATGTAGACCTTATGTGGTAGTAATTCCTTGTGATTTTATGGAATTACAATACATATGGCCATAACCATCGTTTTTTTTATAATTGCATACTTTCATTTGCGGAATATAACAAGTATATGATATGTACTATAAGTGATATGGGAACCCATTGAGGAAGAAGAAGACCAGAGGAGAAAACAATAATTATTTATATCAATTCATATTGAATTGTTTGGAACAAACCCCCAAGGCTAAAAACCCTAGACATGAGACAATTACACAATTGTCTAAAAAACAAAACTAGAAATAAAACTTTTTAAAATTGCAACTAAGTGCATGTAAATATATAAATTGCACTTAGGTCTATATATAGATAATAACACAAATAAATCTAATCAAGTGGAGTTTTTTCTGCATCAAATCCCCCGGGGTTCAAAAGACGAGCCACCGATGAGTTAGCCTTATTTCTTGTGCCGACTCTCCCAACATTGATCGACGATAGGACAAGTGAACTGGACGTTTCTGGAAACCAGACTCGAACTGTTGTCAACCTTAGGCATGTAGTGGGGTCAAAGTATTTGTACTAGTTTTAACTATTGACAACAATAGGGAGGAGGTTAGGAATCATCAATGTGGTCAAGGCATGTAATGGATGGATCTATCAATGAATGATGTGGAGTAGGGATGAGGCCAACATTTGTTAGAAGTGTATAGGGATGAACTGGTAATATGTGGATGGTGTCAGAATCATTGGCACTATCAATTTATAGAGGTATCAAAGAAGCAATCTTGGGCTCTTTCAAAGGGGACAGCAAAGGAGATTTGGTTGATGTTTTACCTATTGTGGGGCATGATAACAGGGTTGTTGGGGTGGTTCCGCAATGTGGGGCCAGTGGTTTGGCTGGATGGCAATGGATTTGAAGTTGTGAAGGCGGGGGTTATGGAAGTTGGCGGAGGCTGATGGGGTCGTGTTCCTCTGGGCAGGGGTTTATCGATGGGGTTCTTGTTAGGATTCTTGGTGGCGTTTCTTTGAGTGGGGAGGTTTGAGTGGGGAGGTTGGAGATCTGCTTGTGGTCGGGTTTGGGTGTCAGGTGAGAAAGGTTCAGGGATGAGGTAGATCTAGAGTGGGTCGGGAGAGGGATGTGGAGGGGGTGTGGATGTAGATCTACTGCTCAAAACAGGGGCTAGATCTTACACGACCGTCTGATGGTGAAGGAAGCGGGATGGAGATAAAAATATGATTTTTAATGAGCACAGTCGGTACATTTGCTCAGGAAAGTGATAACACGAGGAAGAAGATAGAGGAACCGTACCCCAAAAGACTAGGGTTTGGCTATGATACCATTTGATGCGAGAACCCATCAAGGAAGAAGAAGACTAGAGCGGAAAACAATAATTCTTTATATCAATTCATATTCAACTTCCTTGGATAAACTTCCAAGGCTAGTATATATACTAAAAGACATAAAACCCTAGACTCGAGACAATCACACAAATTTTCTAACAGAGTATGAAACTAAAAATAAAGGTTTTTGAAATTGCAACGAAGTGCATATAGCTAGATAAATTTTCCTTAGGTCCCTACATATAAAATGACACAAATAAATTTAACCATGTGGAATTTGTCCCATATCAATAAGAATGTGGTGGCTGGATATGTATATATTTATGTGGTCTTTCTAAGCGGGGTGCAATACTATCATGTTGGCTTTTGGGTTAGAATTCACTAGGTGATCTTAATGAGATTAAGTACCTAAAAGTATGTATAGATGACTATGGCAAAGAGTTGCACAAACCATCTCTCTAAGAATTACATAAGATGCAATTGGCAAAATTTGTCTGCCTTAATAATTGGTTTTGGAGTTGGTGTTGGCCGGGTAATAATGCAATTGTTTTGAGTCTTGTCTCACTATAAGGTTGTACGTTGCAATCTTCCGGATTGATATGTGAGGGCTATCAATTTGAACAATAAGTGGGAGCGATAATTAATTAAAGGACTAATTAAATATCATCAAATTTTATATTAATCAAATCAAATCAAAAATATTTTGACAAATTGTAGATTTTATATTGTAAAATCAAATGAAAAAATATAACATGTTTTCTTTACGATCGGTCCTTGAGAAGGACAAGTTGAATGGGAATAATTTCCATGAATGGTTCAGGATGCTAAAATTGTTTTAACACATGAACATAAGATCTATGTCTTGGAGACACTAGAGCCAGATGAACCTTCTCCCAATGCACCTAAGGCTGACAAAGATGCTTAGAAGAAGCACTCTAAGGAAGTCGTAGATGTCAAATACCTGAGTCTATTCTCAACGAACTATGAATTGTATAGGAAACATGAGAATATGGATGTGATTGAGATGGTAATGCATCTTAAATATATGTACTTGTTGACTCAAGGACTAAATTGACTAAACCCTTGTTTTGATGATGACTAAACCATTCTAATTAATTGTGTCTAATGTCTCTACTTTAGTGATTTCACATTATTCATAGACACACTCTTAATGCCCTAACTTGTGCATCTCAACTTGGAGAAAAGACAAGTCAAGGTCAATACAAGTGCAAATTTTTAGAATATGACATAAATCTATTAGAATCATGTTGGAAATCACGAGTAATGATTGTATGACTTTTAATTAAGTTTAGAAAACAAATAGGAGCACTTTGATCGAATGTTTAAGCACTCAAAAGCCATTTTCTAAAATTCACATCAGGTTGTTCACTGGTTGAGTTGCAAACCCGACCTATCCTGATTGGATCTTGAAAATGAATTTTTATCGGTCAAGTTTTCACTTCATAGAACTCGATCGATCCCTCTGTAGACCAAAAATAATTTAAGTGAATCGGTCGAGTTACCCCAGGACAAACTCGATCGATGGACTAAATTGGTCTTGTCTCTTAGTGGGATCGGCCGAGTTACTTTTGTAGAAACTCGACCGATAGCACAATACTGAAAAGTGCATAAAAGTGTTTCTAGTTGTTGTGGAGTTTCAACAAATAAAAATATATTTGTTCCAAGCCACAAAACAACTAGTTTTCATTCTTAAGTGTTCCCAAAGGATAAGAGGCATCCCCAGCTATAAATAGGACCCCTTAGGCTTTATTCTAAGGTTTAACATTCAATGCAAAATTCTATATGAGGTTCATAGTCTATAGTTGATTGCCTCTTACAGCCTCCTCTCTCTCTATATAAGATTAATCACTTACTACATCTATAAGAGTGAGTAGGAGATTTATAAGAGAGATCATCCTACATGTATATCTTGTGAGGCTCTCACTTCCACCACCTCCCTATCTCTCATTTAAACCATGAAGATGAAGTTTTTCTTTCTTTTCTAAGAGAGGTGAAGAAGAACAAGGGAAGGAGTCCCTTGGTGAAGATCAAGGCTGAAGACTTGGAGCAAGAGTGGGTAATACCTTGGTGAAGGCATATGACTAATTGCTCAAGTGGGTAAATCCTTGGTACAAGCTTCGTTGAGTGAAGGTGAAGTCAAAGACTGAAGATCCAAGAAGAGTGGGTAATTCCTCAAAGGTTGGAGACTTGTGCAAGAGTGGGTAAGTCCTTGGAGAAGGCCAAAGACTCATTGCAAAGTGGGTAATTCCTTGGTAATTGAAGACTCTTTGTATTGGATAGGTAAGTCCGTTGGTGGGTCATGTATTATAAGTCTTATGAATGAATATAAGAGTGCAATGATTAAGAAATCCTAGAGGTTAACTCTCTCCTAGTTTGGAGAGTGGAACCAGTCTAAGTAGCTTGTTAGATTGGTGCATGTTCAATCTCTCTCTCCCTTTCTATACATGTTTTAGTTGCACTCAAATTTCCTATTTAGAAACCTTATTTTGTAGTATATCTTGAAGGTCTATGAATTTTATTTAAGTGCATTCAGCTCTATTCACCCCCCTCTCGAGAGCATCGAATCACCCCCAACAATTGGTATCAGAGCAGATTTCTCCAAGAATACTTCAACAAGTAGGATAAGATGGGTGACTACCAAGGTGGGAGATACTTCATCAACCTTCTAGTCTTTAATGGGAGTAACTTTCTTTATTGGAAAAGAAGGCTACAATTCTACATCCAAGGATCAAGTTTTGAGCTATGGAAAATGGTGGAGCATCCATACAAGCTACCGATGACAAAGATAGAAGAATGGGTTGAAGCTACCATGAAGATTCCACCTTGAATACAAGAGAAATCAACATCCTCTATGCCACCATGACATCCACCAAGTTCAACCGAATTTCTTCTTGTGAGATGGCCTATGAGGTATGGAGAAATCTATGCATCACTTACGAGGTGACTCAATAAGTGAAGGAAAGCAAAGTCTACATGCTTAATGGACTACTTGAGAACCTCAAGATGGGAAAGGAAGAGAATATAGCCAATACGTACTCAAGGCTCAACATCATTGTGAATGGTCTTGCTATTCTAGGACTTCCTATCAGTAGAGGAGAGATCAACCCAAATATCCTTAGAACTCTCCCCAAGAGATGGGAACCCAAGGTGACTTCCATTGAAGAAGTAAGGTCTCTTGATGATATCCCCATTGAAGAGCTCATTGGAAATCTACAAGCCCATGAAGCCACACCTGACAAAAGAGAAGAAGTTGAACAATGAGAGGAGAAAGAGCTAAAGAGAATGAAGAAGACTAAAATGAAGGCTCAAATTAAAGCTATTATGGGACAAGCCTCTCCATCCTCTCATGTTGAAGAAGATGCCATGTACTCCAAGGGTAGATTGTACAAAGGTAAGAATTCCTCCTGCATCTGGTGCCTCAAGTGTGGAAAGAAGGGTCACTTCAAGATAGATTGTCTACAAGGCAAGAAGACCCATCATCACAAGGAAAGAGAAGAGAAGTACATGAAGAAGGAGAAATGGCACTCAAGCTCAAGTGACTCCTCTAACTCAAGATCAAGTGAAGATTCAAGTAGAGGATCAAGATCAAGCTCTAGTGTTGAAGGAGAATGCCATTTTGCTCTTATGGCTTCTAAAATAAAAGACTCAAATGAGGTAAATCTAAACTCTTTAGATAAAGAACCTTTAATTATTATCATTAATGCTACTCGTGCCTCTCTTAAGTCTTCTAAAAAGAAAAAGCTTGCTAGAACTATTGATAATATGCATGTAGAAATAGATGACCTTGAACATGCTAATTCTTGCTTGCTTGATGATAAAAATGTTTGTCTTAGCCAAGTAGACTCTCTTAAACTTAAAAATGCTAGTTTTCTTGATAAGATTAAATTTCTAGAAGCTCAACCTCTTATGAGTAGTTCTAATGAAGAGCATACCTTAATTTTTTATTATCTCATGCATGATATATATGTTCTTAAATCTAAAAATAAGGATTAAGATTTTGTTTTGCAAGGATTAGAATCTGAAAGTGGTGTTTATTTTTCTAAGATTTCTTTGCCTGAAACAGAAAATGCCTCCTTGCTTGCTAAAATCAATGTGCTTGAATCTTATTCTAGTTATACTAGTAGAGAGAATAATGTTTCTTTTATTCATATTGATAGACATTCTGAATCAATTAAAGCTCTTTACTTAGAAAATGATCTTTTGCATGCTGGAGATAATATCAGTCATTAGTCTTCTACTATTGCTTCTCTTATGCATGATAATGATAGTTTGAGATCTTCTTTGTAAAGATTCTTTGTTGGTAAAAAGAATCTTAATGATATCCTACACCATACTACTAAACAAATTGATAGACATGGTTTAGGGTATGATGGTAGTCAAAGGAACAACAAAAGTAAAGGACCTCAAATCTTACATGGAGAATCCTCTAGTTCTAAGACTATGGACACATGAAACTATTGTAATAGAATTGGTCATTATTCTACTTGTTGTCCTTTTAGGAAAGCACCGAAGAGAACTATTCTTGGGTTGCTAAGCTAACCCCTCTGGGCCCAAAAACATGATTGGGGACCATTTCTTTTTCTTCTTGCAAGTTACTTGTAAATGGATTGACGTGAGCTATTGAATTGCAAATTGACTTCTCAATCCACATGAAAGAAGAAAGGTGAGATGTGTAGGGGACAACAACAAGTGGAAAAGGAATGGTAAGAACAAAGGTAAAGGTTTTCTTTCTTATAATCAATCCTAACTTATTTTTGTCGAAATAGTGTGCACTATACATATGGTCTTTGAGTCAAAAGTGGTTTTTTATGTTTCTCTTCACACTCTTGCTCAAAAACTATTTCTAATGCTTTTATAGTACATTATTAACTTGCTTACACATGTTTGGATATGGTTTGTATTATTAGCATGCCTCTAAATATTTTTTATGAATATATGTGTTTTTTATAGCAGCTTTGTCGGTCGAGTTTGTCATGTTTGAAACTCGACCGATAGGCACCAATGGGTGTAGCCAACAACTATCATCGGTCGATTTGTCAATACACAGAATTCGACCGACAACACTATACACAGAATATACAATTAGCTTTCTGGATGAGAACTTCATCTACATTTTCTCAACCAATAGTCTTATTCTTTGGCACTCCCTTGGTACTGTTACATGTGTTGATTGTCGTGCTATAAATTTCCTATCTTTCTTACAACTCTATCTCTCTAATTGCCCAAAAGTATATCTATATCTTGCAATTACTTTCTTTGAGTTGTTTTTCATGTTTTGATGATGATCTCTTTGGATCTCTTGGTCATGTATTAAATTGCTTCCGTCATGCTCTAACTTGCTAAATCTATCTAGTTGTATATCTTGTTTGGATACAACCTTGAGGTTCTTAGTGATAATCATCATTTGGTAATGATGCATATTTGACAGTGAGTTATATCCTTTCATGCTTCTAAAATTTCATGTATTTTTCTTTGGATATATCTCTACATCTACTCATATCTTGCTTTATCTTGTGTATCTCTTGCTATGATCTAGATCCTACTAGTAGTCCTAACTTGTGATACCATCTACTAGTAGTTCATATACATGTAGTTCTAGCCTTGTTCATCAAGTGGTATTTTCTTATATCTTGTCTCATACATGCTTAAGCTTGTTCCTTGAATTGCATATCTACTATCTTGAGTTGCTTGCATAACATTGTGATGTAGGATACATAGATCTACATTGTATGTAGAAATTGGAGCATTTTTGGATTTCATGCAGATTTTACTCTAGTTTCAAATTTTAATGCAAGACTAGTATTTTTTATGCAGAAACGGACTTCTGAGCAAGACTCATTGCTTTGCCATGAGCCCTGACACTTTTTGGGAAAATTCTATCATCTTGAGGGTAAAATTGTGATTTATTATTTTTCTGCAGCACTTTATCTTGCATTTTAGGTTGTTCAAGTGCATGCTTTAACTTGCTTTTCTTTCTATACTTGGATAAGCCCCTATCAGTTCTCTTCTACTCTCCTTATATAAATTTTTGTTATCTCTTTTCTCTTAACAAGTGGTGTTTTTTATTTCTTCATACTCCCACTTTTTGAAATGATAAAGGGGGAGAAAGGTATGTCTTCTCTCAACAAAAGAGGGAGATGGCATGCCTTACATGAAGAGGAGAAGCATGTTCTTGTAAAAGGGGAGAAGACATATGTGTGGAACATATATGAGTAGAATATATAGTATTCTATAAATGTTATGAAAGCTAACCATGTAGGAGAAATAGCATCAATTGAGGGGTAGTACGAGAACTTCAGTAGCATCAATTAATGGGGAGCATATGAACTCAATACTATTGAAACCCCTAGGTTTTTCCAAAGGTATGATTTTACTTAAATGCTTATTAATACATTTATGGAATGGTTTGTCATCTTCAAAAAGGGGGAGAATGTTGATTCAAGGTCAAAATTGACTAAACTCTTGTTTTGATGATGATTAAACCATTCCAATTAATTGTGTCTAATGTCTCTAATTGAGTGATTTCAGATTATGCCTAGACACACTCCAAATGCCCTAACTTGCACATCTCAACTTGGAGAAAAGACAAGTCAAAGTCAATACAAGTGCACATTTATGGAATATGATGTAAATCCATTAGAACCATGTTGTAAATCACTTGTAATGATTGCATGACTTGTAATTAAGCTTAGAAAAAATTAGGAGCACTTAGATCAAACGTTTAAGCACACAAAGGTCATTTTCTAAAATTCACATCAAGTTATTCACCGGTCGAGTTGCAAACTCGATCAATCCTGATTGGATCTTGAAAATGACTTTTGATCGATTGAGTTTTCACTTCACAGAACTCGACCGATCCCTCTACAGACCAAAACTGATTTAAGTGAATCGGTCGAGATACCCCAGGACAAACGTGACTGTTGGCCTAAATTTGTCTTGTCTCTTAGTGGGATCGGTCGAGTTACCTTTATAGAAATTCAACCGATAGCGTTGTATGAAAAAGTACAGAAAAGTGTTTCTAGCTGTTGTATAGTTACAACAAGAAAAAATACATCTATCGCAAGCCAAAAAAAGGCTAGTTTTCATTCTTTAGTGTTCCCAAAGGCTAAGATGCATCCCCAGCTATAAATAGGACCCCTTGGGCTTCATTCCAAGGTTGATCATTCAATGCAAAATGCTATATGAGGTTCCTAATCTATAGTTGAGTGCCTCCTACAACCTCCTCTCTCTCTATCTCTAAGCTTAAGCACTTGCTATATCTATTAGAGTGAGTAGGAGATTTATAAGAGAGCTTGTCCTACATGTATATCTTGTGAGGCTCTCACTTACACCACCACCCTATCTCTCATTTCAACCATGGAGATGAAGTTTCTCTCTCTTGGCTAAGAGAGGTGAAGAAGAACAAGGGAAGGAGTCCCTTGGTGAAGATCAAGGTTGAAGACTTGGAGCAAGAGTGGATAAGACCTTGGTGAAGGAAGAAGATTACTTGCTCAAGTGGGTAAGTCCTTGGTGGAAGCTTCTCTGAGTGAAGGTGAAGTCAAGGGCTGAAGATCCAAGAAGAGTGGGGAATTCCTCAAAGGCTAGAGACTTGTACAAGATTAAGTAAGTCCTTAGAGAAGGCTAAAGACTCATTGCAAAGCGAGTAAGTCCTTAGTAAGGTTGAAGATTCTTTGTATTGGATAGGTAAGTCCTTTGGTGGGTCATATATTATATGTCTTATGAATGAATATTTGAGTGTAATGGTTAAGAAATCATAGAGGTTGAACTCTCTAGTTAGTGGATTGACTCTCTCCTAGTTTGGAGAGTGGAACCACTCTAAATATATTGTCAAATTGGTGTATGTTCAATCTCTCTCCCCCTTTCTATGCATGTTTTAGTTGCACTCAAATTTCCTATTTAGCAACCTTATCTTGTGGTATATCTTGAAGGTCTAATAAATTTTGTTTAAGTGCATTCATCTCTATTCACCCCCACTCTAGAGCATCCAATTGCCCATCTAGGATCTAACAGTACAAAGATCAGGCAAGACAAGAGAGATATGATGTCTCCAAGGTGTTGCTCAAGTGCAATATGGAAGAAGGAGATCCAGTCAGTCTCCATGTGCTCAAGCTTATTGGGTTTGTGGAGAACCTTGCTAGACTGGGATTTCCCTTGGGTCAAGAGTTGGCCACTGATGTGATTTTGGTGTCACTTCCAGAGTCATATAGTCAATTTGTCATGAACTACAACATGAATGATTTCGACAAGTTGTTGTCAGAATTACTTGGCATGTTGAGAACAACTGAATCGCAAATGAAGAAATACAAGCCCAAGTCTATGATGATGATTAGTAGAAAAGGGATGTCAAATGGAAAAGGTAAAGCTAATATAAGTTCTAAAACTAGACA
Source organism: Alisma plantago-aquatica (assembly GCA_963693085.1). NCBI lineage: Eukaryota > Viridiplantae > Streptophyta > Magnoliopsida > Alismatales > Alismataceae > Alisma > Alisma plantago-aquatica. The sequence goes on from OY856410.1 coordinate 1,303,289,918, forward strand.
AAAGCCCAAGTCTTTCGCAGTCAATGAAAAGGGAGGGGCGAACAAGGGAGGCAATTGTCACCACTATCACCAGCCTAGACATTGGAATAGAAATTGTGCTCTCTACCTTAGAGGAACTAAGGAAAAAGAAGGAGGGGATAGAGATCTCCAGTTCAAGTATATACATTATTGATATAAATTTATTTACTTCTTCATCTTGGGTACTTGAGACTAGGTGTCGAGCTCACATATGCTCAAATATGCAGGAATTGAAAAGAAGTCAGTCTTTACAAAAGGGTGAGGTCGAACTACGCTTTGCAAGTGAAGAAAGAGTTGGTGTCACTACAGTTGGAACCTATATTTTATCTCTTCCCATGGGGCTTGTACTAGAGTTAAAGAATTGTTATTTTGTATCCTGTCATAAATAGAAATTTAATTTTTGTGACTTGTATGGACAAGGATGGATATGAATTTCATATAAGAATGGTCAATGCTCTATTTCAAAAGATGAGATCTTTTATGGAAGTGCCTCGATGTATTATGGTCTTTATTTGTTGGATTTAAAGATAAATTTGTAACATTAATATCAAAAGATTTTTCTGGTGACTGAGAGAACCAACCTCGGGTGAGTCCTACATGGTAAACTATCAAGGCATGAGACAGTGTAGTCCGGTCACCCCCCTCCCACGCCAAATCAGTGTAGATTTCCATTCGCAAAGTGCCTTCGGTGAGGTTCAAACCCTAGTCCTTCATTAGGACTTACTGAGTTATTACCTCCTAGACTACTATGGTGGGACTAATATATCTTTGGCATTGTCATAATGGGAACATCAATGAGGATCACACATCTAGACTCCATAAAGATGGATATCTAAACTCTTTTGAATTCAAATCAATAGAGACATGTGAGTCCTTTTTATTGGGCAAGATGACCAAAACTCCCTACATTGGTAATAGTGAGAGGGCTAGTGATCTATTAAGACTCATACATACTAAGTTAGTGTCCATTTTAGAACAAGTGTTAGAGGTGGTTATCAATAATTCATTACCTTTATTGATGACTTTAGTCTATATGATTATGTTTACTTGATGAAACATAAGTCAAAAACTCTTGAAAACTTCAAGCATTTCATGAATGAAGTATAGAACCAACTTGGTAAAAGTATTAAGGCACTTCATTCTAATCGAGGTGAAGATTACTTTAGACAAGATTTTAAGGACCTTATGCAAGCCTGTGGTATCATATCAAAATGGACTCCACCTGGAACACCACAACACAATGGTGTATCAAAAAGAAGGAATCACACATTACTAGAAGACCAACATGGATGGTAATGTAGAAACTTACAAAGGTCGATTGGTTGCAAAGGGTTTCAGACAAGTTCAAGGTGTTGACTATGATGAAACCTTTTCTCCAATTTCCATGGTTATGTCCATCAGGATCATGCTTGCCATTGTAGCTTATTCTGACTATGAGATTTGGCAGATGCATGTTAAAACCAAATTCCTTAATGGGACTCTTTTTGAGGATGTGTACATGACACAGTATGAGGGTTCTATAAATCCAAAAGATGTAGATAAAGTATGCAAGCTACATAGGTCAATTTATGGATTGAAGCAAGCATATCGGAGCTAGAATCTTTGATTTAATGAAACATTCAAAGAGTTTGGCTTTAGTCAAAATGTAGATGAACCGTGTGTTTTCAAGAAGGTTAGTGGGAGCATGATTATATTCCTCATATTGTATGTAGATGACATACTATTATTGGTGAATGATATCCCTACTGTACAGATGGTAAAGACCTGGTTAGGAAATACATTGTCTATGAAATACTTAGGCAAAGCATCCTAAATTCTAGGAATCAAGATCTATGGAGATAGATCTACGAGGCTTCTTGGACTAAGTCAGAGCATATACATTAACAAAGCGTTGAAGAGGTTCAACATAGGGAACTCAAAGAGAGGCAACCTACCCATGTCTCATGGTGTTACTATCTCTAGAGCTCAATGTCTAAATTCTTGTGAAGAAAGGGAGGACATGAGTAAGATTCTATATGCTTGTGCAATTAGATCTATCATGTACGCAATGTTATGTACTCATCCAGATGTCTTGTATGCTTTGAGCATGATGAGAAGATATCAGTCAGATCCTGGTGAATCTTATTGGACTACCATGAATAACATCCTTAAATACTTGAGAAAAACTAAGGATCAGTTCCTTGTCTATGATGGTGAGGATGTGATAACATGCCCTTTTCCCTCTCCTCATCTATGTGATGTGCACTTCATCCTTGCACTAATTCATTAATGTGGCCTTAATTGCATGATTAAAGATGTCTTGATGTTCATTTACTGAGTCTTATGTACATGCATCTTGTAGTGACACTCAATTTGTCTTTAAACCAATGTCTTAAATTTATAACAGGTCACCATATTGAAAATTAGTTTTAACCTTATTAATATCCTCAACTTACTCACTACTATAGTCATGTTGTATAGGATTCAATTGTGAACTCAATGATGCACAAATTACCTCAATCGAACCATCATGCTTGAGTTATAACCATTTGAAATTGACTCAAATTTAATTGATTTGTATCGATTTTATCCAGATTTGATCTAGTCGGGCCTTTATTCAAGGGTGTAGCCCAATTAAAAGGGCACCCATGGTTCTCCATCCATCCAGCCCTTAGATTTGTTGGCCAATCAATGCACACGATTTTTGCCTTGATGAGATAGGCCCATTGGATTGACACCCCATGGCTTGCACCCTAGATCAACTATTAAGAGGTTTTGTTTAAGCTCCATACATTGCCTAGTGCCTATGGTGTTGCAAACCCACCTACCACCTTTGATGGCGCCAGCCTAACCCCTCTACACACCATGTTAGCCAAATTGTCACCACTATTCCCTTCGCATCATCTTCTTTTCATTTTCCCCTCTTTTCACTCCCATCTGTGCCCTAATGCCCCCTCCTATACTTCATTTTCTTCCTGGTTCCCCAATACCTCTGTCGTGGTCCAATCTTCAGGGACCGCCCCTTGACCCCTCCTAGTGAGAAGAAACTTCATAGCCATCCTCATGAAGTCAAGGGGAGATCAGGTGGCTACTTCTCTAGGGCTCCGGTGGTCCATGCCCCCTTGTATGCCTTTCTCCACCATGATGTGTGAATTTGACGTTGTTGTGTCTGAATCCACAAGCATGTAATCTCTTACTTATGGGTAGATGATTTGGGACCACCAATCCCGATCAAATGGTCATCATGCCCAAATCTAATGGCTATAAGTACGATTGTGACCTCCTTTTGCTCTCAGTGATGTCGAACCGACCTCTGCGCCTGAAGGGAGGCTGCCTGGGCCCAAGCCCATGAAGCACATATACAAGAGGGAGCACCTGCTCAGATGTCCCTATTCAATCATTGGATCAAAAATCAAAGCTCCAGATCTATTTTTTATGGTAAATAATAAAAAGTTCATATCTTGGTCATGCTAGCTCCAAATGTAGACATCCAATATGTCATTTTGATAAGAAAATTGAGATTTTCCAATAGAATTATTTCTAGAATCTAATTTCATTTATACTTCTGCTTATATCTTAAAATACATTATTTTGATGTCTTTTTAATATGTTTGTCTTATTTGAATGCATAATCTTGATGTTTTATGTCCCAGATTATAATGTTATCCTAATATTAGTCTCTTGAATACCTTTATTCATAAAGATTCAAACTCGATCCATCTTTTTACCCTAAAATGATCTAATGTGGTTTAGATGACCTAAAATGGACTTTTATGCTAAAGGATACTTCTTTAATGGCTAACCTTGACAATTTGTACCCTAAAACCTTATGCTTTATCCAGATCAGTAGTTTTTGGTGCATGATATACTAAGATTCGGATTTTTTTCATACTTGTACTCCTTTTTGACCTAATGATGTACTATGAACCTTAAATATACTTTATGTGGATACATTGATATTGAATTTCAACCCTAGCTCACATATGGGTCTTTTATGTCTAAAATGATCATGTGAATTCATAATTCAGTAAATTATCATACTTTGTATACTAATTGCTATATAGATCATTCTTGTGTCTTAATGTGACTACTTGACCTAACCTAAACATGAAACGTGACCTATGTTTCATGATGGTTATTGGAGCTCTAACCTTGTGCAAATCTTCCCCAAATGATCGTACACACTACTTTATGATTTCAAATCAGTAGTTTGTTGCTGCCTATGACACAAATAGACCCCATATGTACTCTAATGATGACAACCTTGCATGATAATGACCCAACATGACAATGTTGATGTTGGTTTTATCTATCTTGCTCCAATCTTATGATTTCTCAAATTAAGATCATGAAACCCTAATGTTAAATATATGAATTAGTAGTGATGTGTCAGCCTAATATATAATTGAATTCATATTGTATGATGTAGCTTGATTATGAACATGCAAGACCTAGTTTGAGATCTTTATATCGATGTTGAAGGTTTTGGTACCTAGACTTAGGTCTAACATCCAACTACCATGATAATGATTAATGAGACCTAATATTTCTTATGTTAATCTAGTTACACTTATTTCTTATCCTAGGATCACTTGATTGACTCTATGGCCATGATCTAGTCAAGATTGCTAATTAAGGTTTTTCTAAATCAAGTTGTTAATCTTGTATTGTACTCACGGTACACTTTATCCTCCTATTAGCTAGACTAGTGGTATTGAACTTGTTTTTATGTTTGTCTTCTTAAACTAATTATCTTTAGATACTTGTTCGAGCTACTTGTTCCTTATGATTAGTATGTTCGCTTTTCTTAAAATATGTTGAAAAAATCTTGAACACAATTGAACTTGTCCGTTATAAAACCTTTGTACCTTCCTATATTCTCAAAGTAAGAGCACAAGGCATGTTGAAATAGGGTTAGCTCATTAACTTAGTTCTTTAGGTCCCTCACATATGAAAAAGGGTTAGCTAATTTTGAGCACCCTTATGGACCCTTCCTTTGATGAAGTTGGTCAATGGACATATATATTTGTTTAGTATAATGGAAATGCATCTAAAACACACTTTCTTGTTAATAAGAAAGTCTTTAATGTTGTTGCTTTCTTTCTTGATATTATATTAAAATTTTTCAAGTATGTTCTCTTAAACTTGTGATTTTATGTACTATAGATTACTCAACACATTTATGATGATGTATCCATTTTATGTTTTTAGGTAATGAGTACACTATGAATCTTGCTATGATCGTTGCTTCCACTCTATTATGACAATATGCTGCTCTTACTCTTGGAATCATCTAATGTCATGCAAATGGAATTCACATGGGTAGTTTAGTTCATTTTGATATGCCATGTTGTCTCTTATCATGTTCTTATTTGTGGTTTTATTGATGCAGATGTTATGTGATCCATTCTAGGAACGGACACCCAGGTCCACTCACCTTTGGCAATGTATTCATTAGAAGTATGGACTTAGGCTAATAAATGGTTATGTGGGAAAGAGTTGGTGATAAAAGGTTACATCGACGTAAGCTTCCAAACTGACAAGGATGACTACAAATTACAGTCTAGATTAGTGTTTTGCTTCAACAACGAGTTGTGAGCTGGAAGAGTTTCAAATAAGAGATAGTTGTAGATTCTACAATAGAGGTTGAGTATATTGTTGCATCCAATGCAGCAAAGGAGGTTGTTTGGATCAAGAATTGTCTGAGAACTTGGGGTTGTTCCAAGCATTTGCGATGCAATTGAGGTATATTATGACAACAATGGAGATATTGCACAAGCTAAGTAACCTAGATCACATCATAGTTCCAAGCATATATAAATGTGGTTCCATCTTATACAAGAAATCAGACAATGAGGAGATGTGAAGATTTTCATAGTACCAACCGAGAGCAATGTGGTTGATCCCTTGAAAAAAGAAATTTTGCAGTAGAAGCATGAAGGTCATATCAAATTACTTGGGATTAAATTCATGGGTGATTGGTTCTATGTGCAAGTGGAAGTCTGTTGGTATGTATGCCCACAAAGCCAATCATATGATGATTGTAATAACATATCTTGTAAATGATTTAATTAATAATAAAGGTAGTCTTCCAATTTATTCTATTATGTTCAGTTATGAGATAATGATGTAACATAATAAATGTCTAAAGAATGATATTATATAATGATGTATTTCTCTATGTTGAGGACCTGAACGATGAGATCATATAGACGTCAAGAGTATATACATTCTTGTTATGTCCCTAGTCATATGTTACTATGGAAGGTAAGTAGATAGCAATAACACTTAAGACTAGAATGTGTGTTGATTAATGATAGAATATCATTAGTCATGATAAGTGGTATCAAACCAAACACATAGATACTTGTTAGAGAAAAATGTATTGGATAGACCCACCTTGAGAATGACACATGGAAACTATGATTGGTAGTCAGAGTCATCTCTCATTGTGATGGTGGTGATTATGGTTCTTAGACTTGAAATAACTACACTCATCACATCTTGTTTGATATACTTTGACCTCATCCAGCGTGACTTTTAATAATGGTTTCCATAAAGGTACTGATCGAGTTCATTGTGACACATGAGGTGATTGTGAGTGATGTAGATGGGATTTCTCCCTCCTATAGGAGTTTGATATCCTGAACACTTGATAAGTGATACTGAAAAATGCATGGTCATGTTGGTTTGAGTCAATATGTGATATTGAGCTTACACATATCTCAGACAATATTATCTAGTTCAAGGGACATGGATTGAAATTTTGAAGAGGATGATTATTCCATGCCTCGAGTTGAATCTGGATATCAGAGAGAAAGGAATTATACAGTCACTATAACACCAACCATAGATTGTAGCTTGAGGTTGTTCTCCAACTTTCCAATTACTTGGGTAGCAATGATGTCTTGCTAGATACCATGCACTTGTGATCTCATAGATTAGTTATGGACAGTAACTGTCAGCATAACTTGGAACATATAGGTAACACACATAGGATGCACTTGCAATAGAAGTTTATTAATGAATGAAGTTTAAACTTTATTACTAAAGTGTTAGGTAGGCTAAAAGTTGACTGACTAGACTTTGAACTGATCGGTTTAAGTGTTAAATTGATCGATTCAACTGTTAGGTCAATTGAACCAATATTGGCAATCAGAACCATGAGACGACCGATTCAGCAAGTGAACCAGTCGACTCAGGACTTTAAACCAACCAATAAAGGTTGTAAACTGGCCATTTGATTGATCAATTTGATTGGATCAAGGATTGATGATAACGTCATCTTGTGCATTAATCGAGTATTAATTTCTATAGATAAACTGAGTCTTGTTTATTAAGTGAGTAAAATAGTGTATAATGTAGTCTCTTATATAACAAAAGAGAATAGAGACTAAAGCAGAGGTGAGCAATATGGAACTAAACTACATAAGAGAACAACATAAATGAGGCACATGTTGTGTACATGACACTCAAAAAGACATAACAAAACACAAACATATCTCTATACTCCCCCTCAAGCTGGAGCGTAGATGTCGAACATGCCCAACTTGTCAACTAGAGATTGAAATCGAGCTTTGGCAAGTATCTTCATGAAGATGTCTGCAACTTGCATGTCTGTACTGAGATATGGAGTGCAAATCTGTCCAGAGAGAACTGCTTCTCGAATAAAGTGACAATCGGCCTCAATATGTTTTGTCCTCTCATGAAAGGTGGGGTTGCTCACAATAAAAATGGAGGCTTTATTGTCACAAAACATCATAATAGGGCTGGAATAACATATATATAAACTCTTGAAGGAGACTCTGAGCCCATAGTCATTTGTAAGCAGTATGTGCCATCACTCAGTATTCCACCTCTGCACTAGATCTAGAGACAACAGACTGCTTTTTGCTTCGCCAGGTGACAAGATTTCCACCCACAAATGTACAGTAGCCTGATGTTGACTTTCGATCAGAACGACTTCCTGCATAGTCTGAGTCTGAGAAACTAAATAGGTTGTAGTGTTCGTGCTTCTTATACATCAAACCTTTTCTTGGAGAACTTTTAATATATCTCAAAATATGGCATATAGCATCCCAATGACATTGTTGGGGTTTGTCAAGATACCAATTGATGAATCCGACATCAGTAGTAAGATCATCTCATGTGACAGTCAAATAAATAAGTTTTCCTACCAGCCTCGTGAATTGGTGATGATCACCATAGGGAGGAGAGTTTGCATCATCCCAGTCCATGTTTGGGTCAAGTGGAGTGTTAGGAGATTTGTAGCCTAGCATGCCAATTTCCTACAATAGATCATGCACATATTTTCTCTGAGATGGACACAATCTTACAGATGATCTGGAGACTTCAATGCCTAAGAAATATCGAAGTTTTCCAACATCTTTAGTGACAAAGTGCTTTTCTAAGTAAGTTTTAGTTTCTTGTATGCCCACAGTGTCACTATCAGATGAGATAATACCATCCACATAAACAATCAGAATGACAAGTCCAGCCATTGTCTTGTGAATAAAGACTGAATGATCTATATGAGAATGACGAAAGCCAAAGGTGACTAATATCTGACTGAGCTTGTCAAACCAAGCTCGCGGACTTTATTTGAGACCAAACATAGCCTTGTTCAGCTTTCATACTTTGTAGGCAGACTCCCCCTAAGCAACAAACCCAGGTGGTTGCTCCATGTAGACTTCTTCCTGTAAATCTTCGTAAAGAAATGCATTTTTCACATCAAGCTGAAAGAGAGACCAATCTTTATTTGCAGCAATAGAAATCAAAATGTGAATAGAGTTTAATCGTACAACAGGAGAAAAGGTCTCAAAATAATCGACACCGTATGTCTGTGTGTATCCCTTTACAACAAGACGGGCTTTGAGACGTTCAATAGTCCAATCAGGATGATATATAATCATAAAGATCCAATGACAGCCCACTGTAGGGCAAGAAGAAGGGTGATCTACAAGATCCCATGTCTTGCAATCACACAAAGCCTACATTTCCTGGTCCGTTGCCTTAGATCAAGCTGGAATAGTAAGAGCCTCTATAGCATTTTTCGGAACAGTGACAGTAGAAAGTGCAGAAGTAAAGCAGGCAAAGTTGTTATGCAGATTGTCAGATGTGCAGAAATTACTGATAGGATGTTTAGTATAGGAGTGAATACCTTTCCATAAGATGATAGGAAGGGGCAAGTCAGAAGTTACCTCAATGTTTATTTGATCACATCTATAGACGGGGGAATTGGTTGAGGAGGGGCCATGGAAGGAGTACTTGTCTTTAGTTAGTGTTTGTATACTTGCAGTGGACGTTCTTTAGGCTGGTCAGAGACAGATTGATCTTCAACAATGTCTGGTAGAGGTGTTTGTGCTAACACATCATGAGATAGGCTTGCTCTATTCTTAGAAAAAAAGGGCATATGCTCAAAAAAGACTACATCCGCACTGACAAACCACTGTCAGAGTATTGGATTAAAGTATTGATGGCCTTTTTGAGTTCTAGAATATCCCAAAAAGATGCACTTATTAGACTGAGGGTCAAGTTTTGACATTCCTGGGTGTAGATTCTTAACAAAATAGGTACACCCAAAAATGTGAGGTGGTACAGAAAATAGAGGTGCATCAGGAAACAAAATAGAGTAAGGGATGCAATTTTGTAGAACAGAAGAGGGCATGTGATTTATAAGAAAACATGTCGTAGTGACAGCCTCAGGCCATAAACGGTAAGGAACTTTGTAATGGATAAGAAGAGTGCAAGTAACCTCTAAGAGATGGCAATTTTTGCATTAATCAATACCTTTTGTTGAGGAGTATAGGGGCAAGTGGTTTGGAGTATGGTGACATGATCAGAGTAAAAAGAGATGACAGACTTCTGCATAAACTCTAGGGCATTGTCAGTACAAAGTATTTGTATGGTTTTATTGAATTGGGTTTTTATTTCAAAAAAGAAAATGTAGATATTGTCCAATACAACACTCTGGTCTTTAAGTAAGAAAAGCTAGGTAGCATGGGAATAATCATCAATAAATGTCAAAAAATATATAACACTAGTTTGACTCAGGACACTACAAGGACCCCAAATGTCAGAATGAACAATATCAAACATATCTTTAGATCCAAGATCATGTTTAGCAGGAACAATAGACCTCGTTTGTTTACTCAAAACGCAGGTTTCACAAGAGAATTTATTTTCAGCTAAAGCGGGAAATAAAAGTTTCATCTTCACAACAGATGGATGACCCAACCGGAAGTGCCACTGAAGTCTTGAGACAGATGTAGATAAGAGAGATGATGTCGCAAGTGGTCCATCCAAGTAGTAAAGTCCATCTGGTCCTTCATGGCCCGAACCAATCCTTGTCTTTGTGTGGAAATCCTTCAAAACACAACCAGAGGGATCAAATTTAATAGAGCATTAAAGTTGTTTGACAGTTTTACTGACAGAAGATAATTTAACAAGAAATTGAGGTATTTATCAAACATAGTGAATATTCATCTTGCTAGAAAGCGGAACTGTGCCAACACCATGGACAGTTGTTTTTGAGCCATTGGCAACTGTGACCGATGGAATATGTGAAGTTTTAGATAGAGTAGAAAATAAGTGGATGTCTCCTGCCATGTGGACAAATACCCCAGAATCAATACACCGCTTATGGTTACCAGCAGAGGGAGATGCAAGCATAGCAGAAGAACTAACCACCGATGTCAAAGGTAGTTGGGTCACTCGCTCCTAGAATAATTTCTTGAACTCAGAGTGGAGCCAGTCAGTGGATGAAGGAGCAGCTGGTGGATCGGATGCAACTTCAGTAGTAGCTTTAGTGCAGGCCTCGTTTGCCTAGGTTGGCTTGTTGCGCTTGATCCAGCACATATCTTTAGTGTGATTGTCACGACCACACCAGTTGCAGCAACGAGGTCCATTGACTTGATCTTGGCCAGGAGATGTAGAAGTGCCTCTTCCTCTAGAAGGTGGTGGACATCCTCCCTAGCCACGTCCTCGACTGTGACCACATCCAAAATTACTAGTGTGAGCAACCAAGGTAGGATGCTCAATAGCATGTGTAGAGGATACAGATGATAGTCATTGGACTCACTTTAGAACATCTCAAAGAGCTGGTAGTGGATCACTTGATAGTATTTGATCAACCATGCCTAAAAAAGATGCAGGTAGGGAAACCAGAAACTGAATAAGTTGGATTTCATTGCGCTACTTCTGAGCCTCTTTGATGTCAATAGTCAGAGGGTGGTAGATCTCATACTTCTTCTAGAGAGAAGAACATTGGTTGTAGAAGTCTTCAATAGACGCATCTGAGGGGTACTACTTCTTGGCTAGGTTTTTGAAAATTTTAGAGAGCCTCTTCGGATTTTGTTGGTGCGAGTAGACATGAGAGAACTGGTCCCACATTGCTTTGGCATCCTGAAGGCATAGTAGAGACTAACTAATGCACGACTTACTGCTATTGAGAAGCCATGACATAACTCTCGAGTAGTCTTTAGACCATTGGGAATAAGCTTGTTTGGCCTTGTCTTCAGCAGTATCATCAGGGGCAGGAGGCAGATCTGGTAAGATGTGAGTAACAGCCTTGAGCCTTCACATATAATACAAAGGAAGCCAACCACAGATGGTAGTTTGATTAGTTGAGATAGACTATGGTAACACAGAGAGACCTAGTTTGTTCCACGGAAGCCATACTGAGCAAAGGTAGGTGGTAGCAAGGTGGTGGTGTAGCAGCAACCACAGCAACAACAAAACCCACTAAGGGCAACAACAAAAGAACCCACTAAGGGCAGCAGTAGATAGTAAATCCCCTCTATGGGGCAGTAGCAGTAGCAGGGATCTAACGCATCAGATAAGAAGGACCTGTTTTTGGGAAGATATGGATAAAAAGGACCTACGCCAATATAAGGAAATCAAAATTCCTTCATGAGGCGCATGCATAAAGAAAGACAGAGACATAGAGGACTCTCAATGTGAGAGAGCAACTGATGTCCTAATGAACATATTAACCACTGAGAGAAGAGGAAGGGATGTGATAGGGGAAAAATAGAGGAAGGAGAGGAGCAATAGTTGGCGGGTGTAGGAGTGGGAAGGAGAGAAGCGGTGGTAGAGAGGGACCGTGTTGTAGCAGTAGTAGGAAGGAGGGGCGGGCGGCGAGTGGTGGGAAGGAGGTGGCGGCAGTGGGTGGAGGGGTAGGTGGTGGTGGCGGTGGGTGGAGGTGAAGGGGCGACGGGTGGAGGTGGAGGTGGGGGAGGGCGGCGGTGATGAGGAAGAGAAGCAGTGGTGCTGCATTGGGAAGGGAGGCCAATGGAGGGGGTGGCGGGAGGGGGTGATTCAGGGCATGGGGGCAGGGAGGGAAGAAAAAATGGGGACCGAGCCTGCTCTTGATACCATATAGATAAACTGAGTCTTGTTTATTGAGTGAGTAAAATAGTATACAATGCAGTCTCTTATATAACATAAGAGAATAGAGACTAAAGTAGAGGTGAGCAATATGGGACTAAACTATATAAGAGAACAACATAAGTGAGGCACATGCTATGTACATGACACTCAACAAAACATAACAGAACACAAACACATCTCTATAATTTCCAATACGATTGTGATTGGAAACATACTGAAATGACATGTTCAAGGGATGAATTGATCAGCTCACATGTGAACTGATCGGTTTCGTAGTTAACCGACCGATTCAGCATTCGCAGGTTCCAAAAAAATCCTAAAGTTTTGTCTCTTTGACTCCCAGATGAACTGGAAGTCCTGACTCTCCTATAAATAGAGGGGTATTGGAGCCTTCCAGAGATACAACAATAAGAACCAATAACTATTGTATTCTCATAGTTGTGGTAACATGAGAACCCAAGTAAGTTCTACCCGTTAAAGGGAGGAACAACAAGGGAGAGACAATCGAGAGAGAAAGTTGGTGCTAGCATGCTGACTAGGAGAGATAACTCCTGCCTATTTGTTCATATAGAATGACAGAAGTTCCCAACGGTGTGTGGACTACTAAAGAGGCAAGGAGACTGTTGCCTGCCACAAGGAGGACAAAGTCAATTGCCACCTATCGTGATCAACCAGGAGGCCACTGCTAACAGCCATCTAGGTGCAATTTGAAGAAAGGTGCACGTTGTTGCAAGGGATTATAATTGGACTTTCTCCAGGACCAAGTACAAACCTTGCAAAAGCTCCTTCCCATTACATAGTTGTTGACGCAATCTACAATATTAGGAGAATATAGCAATTAAAATTTTATTTTTGTTGTCTTGTCTAATTGCCATATTTCCCAACACAAAATAGGATGTTGAAAGTGACATTTTCTAGACTTCCCTCTTATAATAGTGAGATTGTTATTTTCAATGACATTCAAATTAGTACTAGATCCTTCCGTGTCATTTACTTCTTTTAACCACTCATGATCTCCTATCAAACACAAAATAACCTAAACCAAATCATGTATAAAACTAGGAGCATATGTATATTATTTATTCAGATGACTTGGTTGATGTATTCATATAATGCTCTTTCTTTTTTGATACAATTACCATATGTTAGAATACATATTTTGGATCAAACCTTGCCCCAAGATACCTCACTTACAAGTTCCCCCTTTTTGGTCTATAAAGAATGCATACCCATATAGTTTTAGCTATATATATATATAAAGAATTTTCAATTTTGAATTATCTTAAATTATTATGTGTTCAATTTTATGTTAGTTTCTTGTGTTTAGTGAAATTTTATGTTCGTTGTGGTAAGTCAATATCGAATGAATAAACCATCCCATCCAACCTTTAATCCTTAAAAGCATTGACGTATGCACATCATCATCCTTGTTAAAACTCTTCCCTATTGACTACATCAGTTGCATCAACCATAAGCACCCACAACATGTGTTTTTCCATTTCCCAAGTAAATGGACCGCTGGATGCTTCGTGTAGACCACATAATTATGGCCCATAAAATTGCATTGCTTATAACATTGCATCATATTTGATGCCCCATAGATTGGTTTTTAGTATCGCTCAACACCATGCGTAGAATGAAACCCATTCTCTCCACACCGTCTATATTACCCTACAGAAATGATCAATCATCGTGTTGGAATGACCATTCATAGTAGAAGACACGTTTCATGTATGGTCTCTTCACACTCCTTGCCTAATGAATTCATCAGATGGTCGAAATGCATCTTCTCGAGGTGCGTGCCTATATTAGTTAAGGACCATAGGGACCACACGGAGTCCTTGAAATGTGAGGTATGTGTCTTTAAATAGGCACCCTAACCTTTAATTTAAGATCATCTATATTTAATTCAAGACTTAATGCCAAACTATTTTTGCTCCTATGCTAAAGTTAAGAGTACTGATCATGATTGTCTTTCTGATCTGCTTCTACCTCTACCACAACTAAGATTCCAAGGTTAGACATTGACAGAGCAAAGGCTGTGAAGGAAATCCATCATATCCATCATCTATTTTTTTATTGCCTACCCCATATTGTTCTTTTACAGACCCATATCTAACCTAATAAGGAGAGTTGATAGAGAAGAACATATCCAATCACAAACAACACCCCAAATCATCTTGATCTTCAAAGACAAACCTAACATGTAGCTACCAAACCTACCATGGCCATGTTGGTATGCATGTTTAGAGAGCCAATCGTATGATGATTGTAATGGCATAACATGTAAATGATTTGATTAATAATAAAGCCAAGCTTCCAATTTATTTTATATATTTAGTTATTAGATAATGAATAACATAGTAAATGTCTAAAGAATGATGTTACTCAATGATGTGTGTCTTCAGGTTGAGGAGCTGAACAATGAGATCATAAAAATTTTAAGCGTATATGCATTCTCATTATGTCCCTAGTCGGCTGTTGTTGTGGTAGGTTGATAGACAAAAATAGCACATAAGATCATGGGGAGAGTTGGTAGATGACAAAATCACATCAGTCATGATATGGCAATATCAAACCAAGGACACGGATACATGTTAGAGAACAGTGTATCAGACAGACCCACCGTGAGATTGACACATGGAAACCATCATCATAGAAGTCATAGTCAACTCTCACAGTGATGATGGTGGTTGTGGTTCTTTGTTATGATCATATTTGAGCTTAATCAGTAAGTTAGGGTTTATGTGGATGATTACATGCTTTACTAGATTGATAATTACTTAAACATGATTAATGATGATATCTCAATCATGATATTTTAAACCTAATGTCTTTGTATAATTAGGGTTTGAGAAAATATAAACACTAGTCGGCTGAAATTAGGGTTTTCACCAAATAGGCTCATGTTGTGGAGGAATGAGAGAGGTATGCAAAGGAGAATGAAAATGGTAGTTGAAGGATAGGATAGAACCACCGTGGTGGGTAGCACAGCCGTGGTGGGTCGTTGGTGGCACAGGCATTCTAGGCCACACGACCCTTTTGAAAGAATTGAACTATTGACCAACTTTTATACTCAAATCTGATGGAACTAATGGATGACAGTCGTGGTAGGCACCATGGCCGTGTTCGGTCCATCTTAGCATAGTTGTGGCAGCTAGCATGGCCGTTCTGGGGCATTTACTCTTCAACTAACATTTCTGTAGAATTCTAGATAGCAGTGCACTATTGGATTTTATTTATTTAACAGAAGATTTGAATGATCTCAAATTTTATCTAAAGCATTATAATTCAATTATATACGACATGCTAAATTTTCATAATTTTTGGAGAAGATTTGGTCTCTGAGATACACAAATTATGGTAACTTTTTTATGACAGAAAAATCTGCTGAAATAAGAAAAAGTTTAGTGAGTGATCAATGTACAATTCACCCAAGCAACTCAATTTCTCTATATGGTCAACCTAACACACTAGTAGCTCTCATAATTCATGATTCATTCTAGAGAAATGAAATCCTAGAGAGTGAGGGAGAGTTAGGGTTTGAGAGGAGAAAGTGGTGGAATTTTTTATCTAGGGTTTCTCTATCTGAGATATGATGAAATCAAGTAAGTTTAACTTCTTTGATAGACTTTAATGGTGAATCTTCTCTCACATGTCAAGATTCCGTCCCTCCTCTTATTTGATCCAAAATGGTATCAAAACTTTCCCTTTTCTCACTCTTTCTTCATAATCCTTCATTTCTAGGGTTTCCTAGTTGAAAGGAAGAAGATTCAGGTGAATTGCTACGGATTTGATATGAGATCAAGATTTTTAGGGATGAGATGTGTTTTTAAGGTGTTTTCACACCTTAGGGTGAGTGGGAACTTCCTTTAAACAGTATATTGCATGAAAATTGGTTAAATCATCCATAATCTTTAATTGGTTAGTATGCGACTACAAACCCTGAATTGTCTGTTTGATCTAAGCTGTTACAAAATGATATGAAATGGAATCTTCCTCTATTTGGATGAATTTTAGATGATAAAATCATATTATAAATGTATACAATACATCCTAATGAGAATTCCCTAAGTATTCGCAGAGGTTATAAGAGTAAACTGAAATATAAGGGAATTTGTCTATGGCTGAAATTGTTGTATAATTAAAAAAGAGAAATGTGTTTATCTGGATCCCCTTGGTTATGAATGATTGTTTATCTGAATTCATAGTACATATATGTCAGATACTATCTTGGATTTTGTTTAAGGTGAATAGTGTTTGTTTGATATCTTAGTAAAGAGGGTGAAACCCTAGATGCGAGGAAAGTTGGATATTTGCAAATAGATATCGTGAAATCCATTTGAAGGGATTTTCTTGACATGATAGACTTTATTTATTCAATTTTATTATTTCTACATGGTATCTCAGTAAATGGCATGGAAACATAAATTCATCTCAGTTCTAAGGTTTCATACATATATTGATTTTATATGATAGTTGATAGCAGTCTTTATTCAGTGAATGTTTATGTCGCATGAAATCCTTGTGAGATCCATGTGATAAGTGAATGAGGTAAATGAATTCCTAAGGATAGGGTGTTCAATGAATCAAGTATTTTGATATCAATGTTATCAGTATGAGATGTGGTGATGCTTAACAGTTTAGTTGTGGTAAATGTTATAAGATGGTCTATGAAACGAATGGTATACAGAGCTAAACTAAGTTATGTTGATGTGATGATTGAATTGAGAATTTAAAGAGTGAATTAGATATGTGGATGCCCTGAAAACTATAGAATCCTCACATGATGAGGCCTACGCTATGAGGAGGAAATGGTTTCCCGACTGGAGGTAGTCCAGATCGAGGTAAGCCGGAGTGCACCAGTAGGGTGCGGGGGTCTTGACCAGTAGGGCAGACTCCTTACAATTGTGTGGTACCCAACACCAACTCGGGATGCCGGTGGGACCTGTGTTACATGTTCACTACTATAGAAATGGCTTATAAAGTCACCTTTCAAGGTGTCGGTTGTATACATAAACCGACACCTAAACTCTACAGTGTCGGTTGATAAGATAAACCGACATCCAATCTATGAAGGTCGACCAGACACGGGTACCGCTTTTATTAAGTGTCAGTTAATTAATAAAAAACCGACACCTAAAATCAACCGCCAAAACCAAAATTCCAGCGAAAAAGTTACCTCCAAAATTTGACATATGGCGTCAGTGCATAAATAAACAACCGACAACTAAAGGTTATTCGCGAGACAGGAATAGTTGTCGGTTGTCTTTTAGTTAAAAACCGACGACTATAATGTAGTATACGTGTCGGTTTTTTGAAAAGAACCGACACTGTTGGTTCAGTTGTCGGTTTTTTTTAAATAACCGACACTTATTGTCAACTTAATAGCTCACCAGCGTGAGCGACTCTTCCCCTTTCCCAGTTTCATTCCCGATTTCTACCAGGTCCGGCGATTTCTTGCTCCGTGCTCTGCCGCTGCTCCGTGCTCCTCCGCCGCTGCCGTGCTCCTGCTCCTGCCCTCGCCGCTGCTCCGTGCTCACCGGCGGCCGTGCTCCTGCTCCTGCTCCTGCTCCTGCCCTTTGTGCTCACCGGCGGCCGTTCGTGCCCTCACCGCTTCTCTGTGTCCTCGCCAGCGCTTCTCCTCTCTTTGTCGCCGCCCCCGCCGGTGGCTGCTGTGCTCCGGCCGCTGCTCTCCTCTTCCCTCAAGGTATGCCCGCCCTGCCTTCTTCCTTCTTCCTCTGCTCCGGCGGCTACTTGGGCGGTTCCAAGGCACGCCCAAGCAGCTGCTGGGTGTTTTTTTATTTTTTTTAAGTTATTTACTTCCTATGAGAATCAGTTTTTATTTCCTATGTTTGATGATAACATGGTTGATTAATATTAGTTTGATGCTTTGTTTTGAGTAATCTCGATTTGAACATGGTTATTGAACAAATAGTGACATGATAGTCTTTTTTTTAGGCAATATGACAATAGCTTCATCACTAGATGTAGTGGGAGATCGACTATTTTATTAGGGCTCATACATATTTATGTACATAAACCTGTTAGAATAAATGCTAAAAAGGTGTGATTTTAGGGTTTAGGTACTGATTTTGTGCTTCTATTGAGCTGAATCCTCTATTGTCTATACAATACATGTTCTATGATAAGCCTTAGTTAATTTAATATGCATACTTTGTATGTAAGACATAGTAATCAGGTACTGCTGTATATCCAAGTAAATTACATGTAACTAATCATGACATAGATTTTAGAATGCATACTTTGGTTAAATGTACTGCTATAATTTATGATCAAGTGATGATATGTAAATGTAGAATTCATCATTACAAGTAATTACATAGATGTTCTAAGGTCGTTTACATAGAAAACCCAAAATGCACACTTGTAGCCATTTTGACTTGAACTTGACCCATTCTAGGGTTTGGATTTTAGATCATTTTCATGTACCTAATGCCTGCAAACATAATATCAAAATAATTTTCAGATTTGATGTTTCATTATCTTCTAGTTAATACAAATGCTAAATGTTTGCCTTTTTAATGTTTTCCTTTTTAATTTGATTTAATTAAACCCTAACATTGATGAAACCCTAACATCAATTGTGATGAAACCCTAACATGTACATATCTATTATTGTGTTTGTTGGCCTAGAAACTCGTCCAAGATTTACTCATTAGGAGTAAATCTTGGATAGTCCCCGGTTTGGGACTGTCTTTGAACACCTAATCTCACTTAGGATGTAAGTGTATAATGTGTATTGGGTTTTCGAGAAAATTTCGGTAGAATTTCCTCATTTGTTCTCTAAGTACATATGTACTTAGAGAACAGCGGGGAAATGCTGCCAAAATGTTTTTGAAAACCCAATACACATTATACACTTACTAGTGAGATTAGGTGTTCAAGGATGGGATAGGTGGTACACATTTATTATATATAAGAATGACATCACATGTGTTTGTTGGTCTATAAAGTGAACAATCTTGGATAGTATACCCTAATCTTGTCCTAATATATACTTGTTTTCTCTTTGATCATAGAATGGATAGATCATGGATGTCCATTCGCAATCGCTGCACCCCAGAGTTTATTTCTGGTCTTGACCAGTTTATTAGATATGCCGAGGAACATAGGAAACAACTTGGAGATAGGTTCTACTGTCCATGTAGGCATTGCGGTAACAACTTGAAAGTCAACACTGGTGACGAAATCAAAACTCATGTCATGTGCAATGGGATTATACAAGGCTATATAGAATGGCACTGGCATGGAGAGATTTCAAAACCAAAACCAGTGGATGTCGATAGCAGTGCTTGTATGGAAGAAGAAATTGCCTATGATGACGTAGATGTGAATGAACCAGTTCCAGTAGACATCGTTGATGCGATGCTGGATAGTTGTGGGGTAGAGCACACCAATCCACCTCCCATTTTTAGAAACATTGTGCATGATGCTGAGATGTCATTATACACAGGTTGTACTAAGTTTACGAAGCTTAGCGCTGTGTTGAGATTGTATAAGTTGAAAGCTAACAATAGATGGAGCGACAAAAGCTTCACGTCATTGTTGTCTTTGTTGAAAGAAATGCTTCCTGAGGAAACGAGCTGCCAATCTCAACATACCAGGTAAAGAAATTGTTTTGCCCAATGGGAATGGATGCCAAGAAGATACACGCATGCCCGAATGATTGTGTATTATTTCAAAAGGACTATGCGGATTTGAAAGATTGTCCAAAATGTGGTGCGTCACGGTATAAATTGATGACTTTGGGGGAGTCCAAAACTGGTTCTCCTGCAAAGGTGATGTGGTATCTACCTATAATATCATGGTTTCAACTCTTGTTTTCCAATCCGATAGATGTGAAGAATTTGAGGTGGCATGCAGATGTTAAGAAAAATAATGATGGGTTCCTACGACATGCGTCTGATTCCCACAGTGGAAGAAGATTGATCTATTGTACCCTGAATTTGGTGAAGAAGTCAAGAATCTAAGACTTGGGCTTTGTACAGATGGGATGAATCCGTACGGGACATTGAGCAGCCAACATATCACTTGGCCAGTCATGCTTGTTATATACAATCTTCCTCCCTGGTTGTGTATGAAAAATAAGTATGTAATACTATCGTTGTTGATATCGGCCCCTAAACAACCTGGGAATGACATCGATGATTATATTGAACCTCTGATTGATGACTTAAAGAAACTCTGGGGTGAAGGTGTGATGACCTATGATGCTTCACAAAGAGAGACATTTCGTTTGCATGCTATGTTGTTTTGCACTATTAATGACTTTCCAGCATATGGGAATTTGTCTGGATATAATGTCAAAGGAGCTAAAGTGTGTCCTATATGTGAAGAGAACACTGATTCAACAAGACTAAAACATGGCGGTAAGAATGTATATCTCGGTCATCGAAGGTTTCTTCCAAAATTCCATCTGTATCGTAGGAATCGCAAAGCATTCAATGGATTGAATGAGGAACAGAGTGCACCTAAACCTATACCAGGGGATGTTGTTTATGAAAGAGTAAAAGACTTTGTCAATGAATTTGGTAAGATATCACAATGTACTACACGGAGTGACAATTCTTCATTCAAGAAGAAGTCAATATTTTGGGATCTTCCTTATTGGAGTTCTTTGACAGTCAGACATTGTATCGATGTAATGCACGTTGAGAAAAATGTCTGTGACAGCATCGTTGGTACTCTGTTAAATATACCAGGTAAGACTAAAGGTGGGATAAAATCCATACTGGTCCTACGTGAAATGGGAATAAGGTCAGACTTAACAGAATTACGTGAAATGGGTAATAAAAGAACATACTTACCTCCCGCTTGTCACACGTTGTCTAGAAAGGAGAAGAAAGCTTTTTGTGAATGCTTGGTAAATGTTAAGGTGCCACATGGTTACTCATCCAACATCTGTAGATTGGTATCAATGAAAGATTTGAAGTTGATAGGTCTCAAATCTCATGATTGTCACACTCTAATGCAAAAAATATTGCCTGTGGCAATTCGATCTATATTGCCGACGCATGTAAGGTTTGCAATCACCAGACTTTGTTTCTTTTTCAACAGTCTCTGCAGCAAAGTTATTGACCCTGAGACTCTCGATAATTTACAAAGAGAAGTGTTTGTTACCCTATGTCATCTTGAGATGTATTTCCCTCCTTCGTTCTTTGATATCATGGTACATCTTGTTGTCCACTTGACTAGGGAAGTGAAAATCTTGGGACAGGTTTTCTTGCATTGGATGTATCCCTTTGAACGATACATGAGCGTTTTTAAAGATGATGTTCGAAACCGTTATCAGCCTGAAGGGAGTATAATTGAAGGTTATGTGGCGAGAGAGGTTATGGATTTCTGCAATGACTTTCTCAGTAGTAATGACACTCCTGATAATGACAAGAATATTGACGAGCTATTTGGCAAAGGAATTTTGGGTTCACGTGTGAAAGTAATCAGCCGTGAGCAGTTGGAACAAGGTCATTTGTATATTTTACACCACATGGACGAAGTGAACATTTATATCAAGGAACATACCAATTTCATCAAAAGACAATATCCTCGAGCCAATACAATGTGACTTGCTAGAGAGCATAACAAGACTTTTATTAAGTGGTTTGAAGATAAAGTCTTACATCAACTATCTCAAACACCAGATGATATTACTGAAACTATCAAATGCCTCACCTTTAAACCAAAGTTGACTGTTATGTCTTATGAAGGGTATGACATTAATGGATTCACATATTACACAAAGCGCCAAGATGATAAGAGTGTCGTCCAAAACAGTGGGGTCACCCTTCAAGCATCGACTATGTTTTTTGCAAGTGCAAACGATAAGAGTCCACATGAAGCTAAAATGTCATATTACGGTGT
The DNA here is from genome assembly GCA_963693085.1 of Alisma plantago-aquatica. Taxonomy (NCBI): domain Eukaryota; kingdom Viridiplantae; phylum Streptophyta; class Magnoliopsida; order Alismatales; family Alismataceae; genus Alisma; species Alisma plantago-aquatica. Next base: position 1,303,312,190 of record OY856410.1, read on the forward strand.
CATTGAAGACATATGGGAATTTGACTACATAGATTTCAGAATTCCGCTCTTCAAATGTAATTGGGTTGATAACACCAAAGTAGTTATAGTGGATGAATTGGGTTTCACTATAGTGAACTTTGAAAAGATTGGCGAGAAGGTTGAACCATTCATATTGGCATCACAGGCGAAACAAGTATTTTATATCGATGATCCTGCAAATGATAAATGGTCGGTTGTTCTTCATGGTAAAAGATAGTTCATTGAAGATCCTATAGATGAAGAACAGTACTATGATAAGTATGATGACTCCAGTCCATTCTCAGTTGGGTTGCCAACACCAACAAATATTTAAGCTAATGATGACTTGTATGTGCGTGGAGATCACAATGAAGGATTGTTAATTGATAAAAAATCGCAATATTAGAGGTATATATGTTTTGTTTTATACGTTTTTATTTTTCTGAATATGTGAACTTTACAATGTGAGCTTAATTTATAATGTGAATTACTTTACAATGTGAATGTGAACTTTACAATGTGAGCTTTATAATTTGAATTACTTTACAATGTGAACTTTACAATTTGAATGTGAATTTGTAGATGGATGACCATTCTCCTGATGACTGTGATGATGGTTACCGTGAGGGTGAGGACATCAATGCACCGCCTCACAATGTAAGTTTTAAAAATATATCATATATTTATATCTATATGTCCATTCATAGTTATATCTTGTAAATGTGATTATTTTGTCAAATTTTAGGTTGATGATGCACACGTACCATCTGAAGCACTTGAGGCACTTGATCAACAGCACCAAAAAGTTGACAAGAGAAGGGGCATCACTATGATGAAGAAGTTAATTGCACAAAAGGGCAATGGACCCAAACTTGTTGTGGATTTTGATAATGTAGGAAATGCATGTGGTGTGAATCGCAATTCATTTGTTTCATATCTTGGGTTTGTTACTCGTAGCCATTGTGGTTGTCGCTTAGATTCTTGGCATAACGTTTCTAAGGAGAAGAGAAAATTAATATGGAGGGATTTATGCGTGAGTTATTATTAATTTGCAATTCTATTTTGTAGATTACTAAATTTTTGGATACTAGTTAATAACAATTCTATTTTGCATAGTATATTTGAATTGGATGAAAAGTTGCATCGTAAATGTGTGATGCAACGTTGTGGGAGAGTCCTAAGGAACTATAGGAAAAATCTCACCCGAGAATACATAAAAGAAGTTGATAAGAGGAAGAAGACAACCACTGAATAGTGGAACTTCCTAGACAAAGAAGAATGGGATGCGTTTGTCGCTTCAAACAAACTGATGAATTCAAGGTATTAGGTGTCAGTCTCAATCTCATTAATTAATATATGTTGTATTCACCTATTCAAGATTAACATTTAGTGTTACTAACCAAATCATTAATTTGCATACTAACTAGGCCCTCAGTGAGGCACAAAAATCAAGGCGTGCACTGAATGTGCATGACCACACAATGGGTCCAAAGGGGTATGCAGGCATTCGCCAAAGACTACAGTCTGAGGCTACTGCTCAGTCTGCTGCTACTCAGGAGTCCTCTACCATAGGTAGCACACCTCTGCCTCGCCATGATGTCTGGATAGCTGGGAGGCAAAATAAGAAGGGAGAAATAATAGAGGCCGCAACTACTGAGGCGGCTGCAAAAATGGTAAAATACAACTCTTACAGCAATCATTCAAATATTGATTATTTGTGATGTTTACTTAAGTACAAATTTTTGATTTGGCGATTAGCGGGAGCTGCACGAGCTGAGGAAACAAGGCAAGTTCATCCCTGAGGGAACAAAGGATGAATTGACAGTTGCTCTAGGTAACCCAGAGCATCCTGGACGTGTTAGGGCTGCAGGCGCTGGTGTGGGCATCAAATCTTTTTTTGGGCCATCCCAGTGCAAACATGTCCCAAAAGAGGGACTTTCACAAGAAGAGGTAACATATTCTTTCTTTATAATGTTACTGTAAAAGAGAATTCAATAATTAGAATTTGATGTTTCTTTTATCCATGTATAGGTAGATAAGCTATTTGATAGGAAACTCGAAGAAGAAATGAAAAAGTGGCAGGCATCTCAGACTGTCACTTACCAGACAATACCTACCGCAGGCTCTACTCCTACTCCTACTCCTACTCCTACTGCAGAGGTTGGGAGTAATCCTATAGAACCACCACCTAGAACATCCGCTGTAAGTATTTTTATGACATAGTAACTAGTTTTTTAATTCAAGATGATATGTATATATGAAATTGTAGTTGTTTCAAAAAAAGATGATATGTATATATGTATATAACATTCTTTACACAAAAATTTGTAGGGGTTGAAGCCATGCCGTCTAAAAAGTAAAGAATTTGTCATTGCAGAGGCGTCGGCTTACCCATCCCTACCAGGGGAAACGTGTCACGGGTCTCCAGTACCAGCTGGTTGGATTCGTGTGAGCCCGATACATATATTCTCCCAGTGGATGGATCTTCCATTGCCATATGCCCACCCAGATTGTGAAACGCTTGGTGAGGCAGTAGGCGGAGTGATATTGTGGCTAAAAGTGGATGTCCTCTTTACTGAAAAGGTATGGTAAATTTACATTACGTTCAATTGTTAGTGTGTGTATATGATGGCAGTTGATCTGAAATTATATATATATACAGGTTAAAAATAAGACACCCACAGCATCAAGGCCTCCGCTTCCACCTCCTACATTACCTAGTTGGGTTCCACATGACCTACCTGTCTCGTTAGGTCCTAACTGTAGGGGTATGGCAATATGGTTAGGCGAACATGATATAAACTCCCCAATAACTGTTTCTTCTGATTCAGATTCTACAGGTCAGTCATATGAAACAAAACTATTTATACAAGATATTTTGGAGTTGTTTCGATATGATTGGCTAAATACATCTGTGATAGAGCTATGGATAATGTGAGATATTCTTTATACATCCATATACCATGTATATGATCTAGTGATCTGGTTTCTTATTTATTAATGCATGCGTAATTAATACATATTTTGCAGCTACTTAGACAACATATGTGCAGATTTTGGATTCGAACATGTAGGGTTTTTGATTCCATCTTTGATTAGTCTAGTAGCTAAAGACCCTACGTCAGTTCAACAATACTGCTGTGAGGCTTTTTCAAATTTTGTTGTAAATAAGAAGACGGTGATAATGGCTCCATTCAATGTAGAGTAAGTTTACTTTGCTTATTATAATTTGGACTTAAGAAAATTACATTTTTATTATGGATTTTGAGTTGTTAATTTTTAAATTTTTTTCCTCTAGGGGTAGGCATTGGGAGTTACTGGTTATTGCCCCCGAGACGTTCACTGTGTATTATCTAGATCCTAAGGGGAGTAAATTGAATACAAGATTTGGACACATAATGAAAATGGCATTATTCCGATGAGAAATATTTCATTTTCATATCCGTTAACATATGTTATTACATTACTATTTAATTGCAATGTTTTGTGTTACATTAACATGTAGGGGTTTTGAGGAGTTCAAAAAGGCTGGAGGAAAGGTCCCCACAAAAAAGAACCAGCCAATAATTTGGAAGAACGTGGAAGTAAGTTCCCGACTATAATATATGTATATATTATTTATGTGAACAATGCTTAATTAGTTGTATTTTTTAATATATTATATGTTTGAATTTATAGTGTGCTACACAAGACAACAGATGGGAATGTAGATACTATGTCATGCGATATATGCACATGATTATCAAACATGCTGCACTGGACATCGAGTGTATTGCTCAGGTATTATATAGTCTCATTAGATAATATGATCGAAATATATCAAACTTTTTTTATAGCTCATTAATTATATATACATCATTCTCTTTACAGGTGTTTAAAGCTGACCCATATTACAGGAGAGGCCTTACCAGATGTAAATGCTCCCTATACGATGGGAGAATTAAATGAAGTAAGAGAAGAATGAGCAACAACCATACAAATAGTGGGGACTTTAAAATATAATTGGGATCCTGATAGCAAATAATGACTAAACAATGATATTTTGTAAATGAATTTCTGAATTATAATATATGTGTGAATGTTTCTACATGTCTGGATGTTTCTACATGTGTCTGAGTGAAAATGAATGAAAGTGTTGGTTGCTATATGAATGTTTCTACATGTGTGAATGTGAATGAATGGAACTACAGATTGCTAGCTACATGAATGTTTCTAAATGTGTGAAAATAAAATGGAACTGCAGGTTGCATTGCTAAATGCATGTGTGAATATTTTTGTTGTTAGTTTTGCATGTTTGTGGCCGGTTGTCAGCTGATATCAATGGATGTCGTAAAACCTGCAGTTCATAACTGAACTGAACATGTTTCTCATCCTGCGACCAGCCACAGCAGGTCTGCAGACTGACAGAAAAAAAAACAATAGGCGTCGATTATTTGTAAAAAACTGACACCCAATGTTATAGTTTCAGTTTTATATAAATAATCGACGTCTATTTCCTGTGGCGCGAAGATATATGGAGTCGGTTATTTGTAAAAAACCGACACTGATAGTGCCCAAGATGGCGCCCTTTCTATAGCGCGAAGGGTGTGGGCGTCGGTTTCTTATCTAATAAACGACGCCTATAGTCCCATGATGGCGCGTTTTCGGTGGCACGCGAAGAGTTTGGGCGTCGGTTTTGGAACCGACGCCTAATGGTTGAGCTTTTAGTGTCGCCCACATAGGTGTCGCTTAGAAGCTGACACTAAAGGCTTTAAATAACTGACACTAAAGGTAGGTTCTGTAGTAGTGGTTGTAGTGATCAGTGGTCAGTAGGTCCACTGATGCACAGTAAGCCTGAGGGCTTTGACTCACCACCTGAGTACCCAGGTTGAGAGGTGGAGTCTGAGATATTCGGCGGCTCCCATTATCCACCGAGAGGCAGACGTGTCGAGGCCCACTATAGATGGGGTCTTACTCGAGAGATAGGCTTAGGAACATGTGCATGCTTCTAAGCCTTGTAAAGTGAGATTGTAGCTTGTTGTGATTCTTTTACATGTTGTGGTACACCTCATGTGGGTTTAGGGCATAATAAGATGAATGAGAGGTTAAACAAGTGTGTACAGTTATTCAATTACTCTTTGTATGTTTTGGAATCATTAGTTCTCTTTATGATCAATCAAGCCTTTCATTTATTGATTCACTCTTTTAGATATCTAGAGTATCCTGCCATATTTATGATTGTCAATGATTAGACTCTTTAAAGCTTACTACTGTTATAATAGATATCAGTTGCTCAAAAGTATATCTGTAATTAAATCAGTTCTTTAGATTGTTTCTTTGAAGTACTCATTCACTGAGTGAGTTGGCTCTCACCTCTACTCACAATTTTTAGGGAAATCAAATGGACTTGAAGAAGGTCAATGCATTAGAGTAGATCTACCATAGAAGTTAAGTATGAGATTATTTAAGTTCATTCGGTCCCTGTCACTCTAGGTCCTTGTATAGATGTGAGAGAGTTGTAAATGATGTTTTGTATGTTTGTTTCCTTAATAATAGAGAATGCAAATGATTGTCATGTCGTATGTACATGGAAGCGTGAGAAACATAATGAATGTATGGATTTGTATTATTACTGTTGAGATCATATTAGATTAATAAAAGTTTAATTCTCTTATAAAGTTTGTTTATGTGATTGGATGCAAGAAAAAAAAAGAGTTTGAACTGAAATAAAGAAGAAGAAGAAAAAAAGAGTGCACTTAAGTATAATCCTCAAACTTACGTCCTAATCTCATGATTAGTGGTAATCGGGGGATGTGGGTGTGACATTCTTAGACCTGAAATCAATGCACTCATCACATGTCGTTGGGTACACTTTGACATCATCAAACTCCATCCTGAAACAAGGGTTGTTATAAATGTGATGATTGGGTGACTTTAACACATGGGGATTGACTATGAGTGATAGAGATGGGATTTGTCCCTCCTACATGGGTATGATATCCAAAAGCCTCTTAATTAGCAAGACTGAGAAAAGTATGGCCATACACATCTGAGTCAATATGTGATATTGAGTTTATATATATCTCATGCAGTCTGCTCTGGTTCAAGAAACAAGATTGAATAATAATGAGTACAACTACTTCATGCCTCTAGTTCAATCTAGATATCAGTGACAAAGGAACTATACAAACACTATAACACCATACACATATTGTAGGTTGAAGTTGTTCTCCAACTTTCCATTTACTTGGGTGGTAATGATGTGAGACTAGGCATCGCTGATTGCTTGTGATGTCATAAGTTGTTATGGACATTCACTGCCAACGTAATATGGGGTGTATAGGCTCACACACATAGGAACTCATTTAGAAGAGGAGTTTTGATCTTAAATGATGATTGAGTTGATTACTAAAAATTTTAGATATTCAATTCACGCAACAAATCAGCTGACTAGACTGCCAAACAAATCGTTCAAGTGTTGAGACTGTCGTTTGGAGTGTCAGGATGATTGTATTGTAAATTTGTAGGAATTTTGTTTGACCTGGGTTGTGAGATGCCCATATCACCTATATGAGATGGTCATTTGGTATGGTGTGTGACGCTTGTCTCATTTACACTAGATGCTCATTTTGGGGGTGAAATTCGATTGCATCGAGGATTGATGTTGACGTCATGTTAAGAATTAATTGAAATTGAATTCAAAAACATGTACATATTTGGGAAACACACAAGACGATTATCTGGACTGATCCAGATGGTCGTTTGGGATGTCGTAGGTTATAAAGTTTTCAGAATTGTTGCAAAAATTTGAGATCTCCCGGTTCCTTCCACTCCCGCACAGACTGGCAACCCTAACTATGGCATCTACTATAAATAGAGAGGTATTGGGGGCTTCTGAGATCACAATACAAATAATTTAGAATCGGTTGCTCTGAAAAAATGTTGTCTTTTCCGATTGTGGTAACCACGAGAGCCCAGACAAGTCCTACCCGACTAAGGAGGGATAGACTCAAGAGATAAACAACTAAGGATCATTGTTATGGGAGAGCAGGTTGGAGACTAGTATCCTAACGTGACAGACAACTCCTTCCTCTCTATTCTAGTAGGACAATAAGAGTTCTAGTTGGTCTGTGTGGACTACTCTAGATGCAGGAGTCATTCGGCTGCTACTAGGATGGCAACATCAACTCACAGTCTGTGGCGAGATCAGAAGAGCCGCTGCAGCAGTTGTCCGAGTCTATTATTCATGGAGGAGCAGTCATATGTGTCCTAATGCAACCATGAGCTACATAGACACCATCCAAGACAGAGTACACATCTACATCGACGAGGATTGTCATTAGACTTGCTTCACGACCAAATATATCTTCATGAAACCATCATTATCAGTGCATAGTTATTGACGCGATCTACTGGTTAATGAGAAATATGTCAGTAAATTTTTTATTTATACTGCCTATATAATGTCACAACAACCCCCAAAACCATTAGTGTACCTCCAACCATACAGTTGTCACATAAGATTTAGATGATTGAATGATAAGACTCATACATAACGCTCTGAAAACAACCATTTCATCAACTCTACATCCCATCACTTCTCTAAATACCTCTCTCTCTCAAACCAAATGTCTTGTGCCAAAATATGACAGCTGAAGGCAACCAACAAACCAAAACAACATGATTAAATAAATATCCAAAAACAAAGACCCTCACTTATATCACTACCAACACCCACATACATCACCACACCACAATATCTATAACGCCTACTCAAACCTTCTAAATTGTTGGCTTATAAGAAGAAGAAAAAATCATTTCCTCCTATCTTGGTGGTCCTTCAAACCACCTGAATTGTTGTACATCTTTTTCTTCGCCTGTATTTAGCTGAAGTGACACACCCCAGTCACCTCTTTTGCAACACCATTTACAACCCACTTACTGATAAGAAATTGGCCCAAGAACGAGTATGAACCTGAATTAATACTGTAGCACCCACACTGAATTTAACCTAATAAACTCAAATGTTGAGTCTAATAGAAGAGGACATGGGGATCTTATCCGTTGGCTGAGGGATTCCATAGACCAAATGTTAAGACCACATTTGAGCTTAATTGGGAAATTAGGGTTTATTTGGATGATTACATGCTTAATTGGATTGACCATTGCTTAAGTCTAATTAATGATGATAATTAAATTATGATGTTTTAAACCTAATAAGAACTTTAAGTGTGCTTTTACTTTTAGAAATTAGGGTTTTATAAATATAACCCTAGTCGGCTGAAATTAGGGCATTTACCCAACAAGCCAATGTTGGAGAGGAATGAGAGAGGTAAGAAAAGGAAAATTAAAATGGTATCTAGTCTTGGATAGCATGGTCGTGTTGTGTCCATCTTGGCATGGCCGTGGCACCTTGCGCAGACATTCTAGGGAATTTTCTCTTCAACTGACATTTCTGTAGAGTTCTGGATAGCATTGTGCTATTTGAATTGTAATTATTTATTAGTATATCCAAATGATCTGAAATATTTATTGGAGATATAAACTCAATCATAAACAACATATAAAATTTTCATAATTTTTGGAGAATCTGTAAGCTATTCAGTAGATGAATTATAGTAACATTTGTATGACAGAAAATCCAGCTAAAATAAGAGAAAGTATAGTGAGGGGTCAATGTGCAATTGACCCAAGCAGCTCAATTTCTCTATATGGTCAACCTAACACACTAGGAGATCGCATAATTTGTGATTCACTCCAGAGAAATAAAATCCTAAGAAAGAGGGAGAGTTAGGGTTTGATAGGATAAAGAGGTGGAATTGTTGATCAAGGGTTTCTCTATCCAAGATATGATAAAATCAAGTAAGTTTAGCTTCTTTGCATAGACTTTAATAGTGAATCTTCTCTCACATGTCAAGATTCCTTCCCTCCCCTGATTTGATTCGAAATCATATCAAATCACTCCCTTTTCTCACTCTTTCTTCATAATCCCTCATTTTTAGGGTTTCCGAATTGAAAGGAAGAAGAATTGGGTGAATTGTTAGGGATCTTATATGAGATCGAGATTTTAGATACGGGATACATTTTTATGATAATTTCACAATGTAGGGTGAGTGGTTAAAAGAATAATTCAATCTATTTTACTCAATTAGATGATTTAGTTGATATTCTCAATTTCTGCCTAGATGACAATAAATGAAAAGAATTGTTTTTAAATTCAGTTTATAGTATACCTCAAACCATGTTCTAACTATGATCTGAAATTGTTTATATGATGACATGGATATAGATATCCTTGTATCTTGAATAATAGAGAATTTATAAGTTGATTGATAATCTTCTGAAGATCTAAATTATTAAGTTATTTGGGTGCTTGAACAACATTATAGCTAAAATTCAGATTTAAGGTTAATTGATCTTACTTATGCTCTTAGTGCATTCAATTCTACATGTTTGATCTCTTTGATTTGATATATAGACAATAGAGTTTCTAATTTTCATAATACATATCTCGTGAATAGTAAGTAATCAAGGATGGAAACCTAATCTAGTATGCTTTTAGAAGTATACATATCTAATTTAGTATTAAATGGCGGATTGAAATGATTAATGTGATATTGTGGGTGTTTAGCTGAATATTATATTATATGCATGTATGATTTGTTTATGAGATTCGGATTCTCTAATTCAAGTACTTGTCATGAAATGATAAGTTATTATGCTATTGCAAGCAGAGAGATATGACATGCCCTAGATTGGGATGTTATTGATGCCATGTATAAATGTGAGAAATGTTTAATGAGAATACTTGTTTAGTAGACATGATATATGCTTGAATACATGAGAAATGCTATATGTACACGAGTAAGGAGAAACCCTGAGAAAAGGGTAAACAATATGTTAAACATTTAGTTCAATATCATTAGTGATGTCATTTTAGTAGTCTGAGTAACTCTTCTTGCTTAAAAGAGATCAATCTAAGAGAAATATATAATCAAAGTTACAGTAGTAATAGACATAGGTGCCCTAAACACTGTAGATTCCCTATGAGAGGTCTACGCCTTAGGGATGAAACGACCTAACCCTAGCAGTGTCCAGTATACGGGGGTCAGAATGTACTAACAGGCGGTATGGGGGACAAAGCCCAAGTACAAGTCTCACTAAAATACAAAATGTAGTGTCCAACATCAACCAGAGATCCTGGTGGCACTAGAGTACAGAAAATCCAATAGATGGATTGACTCTCCGCCTTAGTGCTCAGGTTAGAGGAGGGGTCTAGTTTTATGACCCACAGGTGTGTCGAGGCCAGAGTGCCATTTTTTCCTGTTGCAGACCAGTGACGTGTCAGGCTTAGCAAATCACAGGGTGTCAGCTAAGTCTTGTATGGTGAGATCGTAGTTTGCTACGAATCTTCATATGTAGAGTACACTGCATATGATCAAGGCATAAGTTAGAATATGATGATATAAGTTTAAAGAGTTTCCTATAAGCAAGAAGAGTTAAGAAAGATCTGAGTACAGTTTCACAACAATTGTACTTTAAATGTAATATTGGCATTCCCTGTTATTTAAGTGTATTGTTCCTGATGTGATCAGTATAGTAATTTCCTGTATTTCATACATGTTTTATAAACATAAAATAAGTCACGCAGGTAGTGGCTTTTCTTGTATGGTACAATCCAAGTGAGTTCAGGGGCAAAGTAAAAGAGAAAGAGAATTGAGTCCGGTTGAGTTCAAATAAAGAGTTTTGTAATCATGTCAAGTTAAAGTTAATGAAAGATAAAAAAGAAAGTAGTTTATACTTGTTTATTCTAATAATGAAGGCTTCAATGCTATTTCTAAATTTCTAAATATTTAGTATTTTAATATGATATACTATCTTGCTATTATTTTAGTTATTCAAGAAAGATAAATGTCTAGTTTAGTGCTTTATATGGTATTATTGTTTTACTCATTCACTGAGCGAGTAGGCTCACCCCTCCACTCAAACTTTTTAAGGTTAACCACGTGAAATTGAAAAATGTCAAAGCATCAGAGAAGATCTACGACATGAGTTAAGTATGAGATTAGTTATATTCATTCGGTCCATGTCACTCTAGGTGCTTGTATGGATGTGAGAGAGTTGTAAATGATGTTTTGTATCTTGTTTCCTTGATAAGTGAGAATGTATCTGATTGTCATGTCATATGTACATGGAAGTGTGAGAAACAGAATGAATGCATGGATGTGTATCATTAATGTTGAGATCATGTTAGAGTGATTAAGGTTTAATTCTCTTGTAAAGTTTGTTTATGTGATTCAATGCAAGAAAACAACGAGTTTAAAAAAGAAGAAAAAGTTGAGAGTGAAGTTTGTCTTAAGCATATCCACAAACTCATGCCCACATCTCATGATTAGTGGAAACTGTGGGATGCGGGCGTGATAGCTTTGGTATCATAGCTTAGGCTGAGTCGTCAGGGATCATTAGAATAGAAAGTCAGAGTTATAAGTGTGGCAGATAGGAGGTGATGTATCTATAGCTCTGGGAGGTCTGATTATTTAGATACCCTAGCCCGGTATCTGAATACTTAGGTTGACCGGTATCAAGCTACTCTGTTTATTCTTCTCTGGATGCCCTAGCCAGGTATGCAGAGGAAGGATGGGCTAGAGAGAAACCCTAGAAATCTTAGGGCTAGAGTAGCTCTTGGCTTCAGGACTGTAGGTTCGGCCTGGTCGGCTGGCAGGATGCATTACTAGGATCTAATGACTCCTATTGAAAAGATAATAAGAGTGGACTCTGGATAAAATTAGACCCACATCATAGTGAGAATGTACATACACTAAGATGTTGAAACATATAGGAAATATTAGAATAGATAAGAATCAGTTGGAACTGATATATGAGATCCAATTTTGGGGCCTCATATGAAAACCCCTTAATTGGGAATAAAAGGAACATGGCATAAGGATTTGATTAAGTTGAATGATAAGTATTATATAAACTCTAAATATGAAATATGCGAAATATATGAGAAAATTATGTAAGGGCCAAGATAGTAAGAATCAATCATGTGGAATGGATCATATAATCGAGTATAATGTGTTTATGTACTCTAAAGAAAAGGCAATATAGGAGAAAAGAGTTGAGTATACGATAAGTACATAGAAGTGAATAGTCTTCAGAAGAGTTAAAGTAAAGAGAATTAGATGAACATGTAAATCATAAGACTAGAACAACATATTTTGTTGAAATAAAGAGGAATGTAAAAATGATGAGCTTGATTAAGGAATGAGCCTTATGATATAATTGATAGCATAGAATGTATACCTTTATTATAAAGCTTAATACATTCATCCTTATTAATTTTGTATTTCAAGTCTCTATAGAACAACAAACTAGTTTCTAAAAGAAGAACAAAAGTGTAGTTTAACAAATGAATAAGTCATACAAAGGTAGACTATATTCAGGAAGGAGAAAACTTGATTGAAAGAGAAACTAAGTTTGACCCATGCATGATCAGTTTGATTTAAAATGAAGAATATGTAATGTATTAAATATGAGGTGAAACTAGTAGAGAGAATATTGATTTATAATTTTAACTTCACATTAGTAGAAGGATAAAAAGAAATATGTGCAACATGGTATACATGATCATACACATGAATAAGCAACATGGTCATAAGAGAAAATTAGAAGTTAAAGATGACATGTGGAAGAGTAGTATATGGTAAGAGGATTATGGAAAGTAAGGAAGGGTTTGAAATATGATGGAGTAATATAGATTATAAAAGAAAGAGTTTGTGATATTCAAGCAAGTGCTAGTTAGTCAAGTATCATTGTTGATAACCAATTAAACATACATACGAGAAATGTATCAAGGGAATGTTTGAATATAAGAATTCTAAGTCTCAGAATCATCTTCTCTTTCATATATTCCTTAATGAGAGCAAGGTGGGAATGAAGTGATAATAAAATGAATCATATAGGATGCATAACCACCATGGTAGGGACATCTAGTGAATGTAATTGTGACACACAATATGATGATGAAACCCTAGTACGGTAAATTGAGAATGTTATCTATTTGAATGGCCAAGTAAGAGAAAAGAAAATTGAATTGATAAGATAATGAAGACTTTAGTAAAACTTATGAGATCCAAAGTTTGAATTTTAAATTAAGAGAATAAAGGCACATCACAATAACGTCATGCTACTGATAAGGACCAAACCCTAGAATGTTCAGACTTGTAGTAGTTAAGGGACGTCACTAGTGATTTGACCTTGAATACTAGCATTTCTATAAAACAAGATCATGAAATTTGAACTATGAGAAGTAAACTGCCATTGGTAGTAATCCAGGTTTTAAAGGTAGCTAATATGAAAGGTAGATAAACAATATGGAAATGATTCAGAGTAAAGGATAAGAAATAGATTGGAAATATAAGAGGTGTGTTTTGAACAAAAGGAGAAATACAATATGAGTGAAGTGTAATATGAAATAAATTCTTGCAGTGATAGCAAGAATGATGAATAATCTATTTGTACCTTGTATGTTTCAATTTTAGGGATGTTATTCTATATGATCAAAATGAGAAGGATAAGTTGAAAAAAGTAAGCAGTAATGAATGAAGACAGAGATAAGAGAAAACAATGGCTTTTAGTAATATGTGAATTTGTTTTTAGAAGTATAATGTGTTGAAGGTATATTAAGGGGTGTAAATTAGTTCTACGTATGATTTCAATGTACATGTGCAAACAATATGTTAATTAAAGGAGTTTGATAGTTGTAGGCATTCATACCAGTAATCCATCTTAGTATTGTACAATTGTGGTATGGTGATATGGGTTGAATGATGATGGAACAAATGAAGGGTTACCCTTAATAAGGTAGTCTCACCTATTCACTCATATTAATAGAAGGGATGATAATCATATTGTGTTGATATGTTTCCCTAATGAGGTATAGTTTGTTATACCTAGCTTTAATATAAGTAAGTGATGGTAAATGGTTGTGAATAATCATTGAATGACTAATACAATCATGAAGTACTCTGTTACTAATTTTGAAACCCTTGTATGCTATAACCCGATGGTTACACCTTGAATTATGTGTGGGTTCATACTTGAGCATAGTATGGAACGTGATGATAATACTTCACCTTATGCATCCATGATCCAATGGGGATGCCATGAGTGGTATTGTACAATTTTTGTTGGATTTAGTCTTCCAACTCAAGATTGTTTTGCTATTTGAGTAGCACAATAGTACAATTCAAAACAACATGGTGAACTCTCTTTTGTAACTTAAAGGTAATACAGAACAATAGTACATATTGAGCCGTATGAATTGAGATAGTTGGATCAGATTATCAATGTTGAGGTAACACAAGAGTATGAAAATATTGAAATGGTTGTTTATCTCTCTATCCTATGATTGATCGTGGCACAGAGAATTTGTTTGTTATCATTGAGAACTATTTAAAACATGTTGTGATTTAGTAAAGAACTAAAGGACTTAATGTTAAAAACTGAGTATGAAATACAAGAATATAATGACATGTAAGATTTCAGAAGCTTAAAATAAACCTTGAATGTACTTTCCTTGCATGTTTATGTTTCGAAGACGAAACATTTTAAGCGGAGAAGAATTGTTATGACCGCGTCTAAGCTTAATTGGTAAACTAGGGTTTATATGTATGATTACATGCTTAATTGGATTAATCATTGCTTAAATCTAATTAATGAATGTAATTCAATTGTGATGTTTCAAACCTAATAAGAACTTTAAGTGTGCTTTTACTTTGAGAAATAGGGTTTGAGAAATATGACCCTAGTCAACTCAAATTAGGGTTTTTACCCAACAAGCCAATGTTGGAGAGGAATGAGAGAGGTGAGCAAAGGAAAATGAAAATTGTATCTATTCTTGGATAGCATGGTGGTGTTGTGTCCATCTTGGCACGGCCGTGGCACCTTGCACGGGCATTCTGGGGCATTTTCTCTTCAACTGACATTTTTGTAGAATTCTAGATAGTAGTGCACTATTTTATTTTTTATTATTTATTGGTAACTCAAAATGATCTAAACGTTTTAATGGGGATCTGAAACTCAATCATAAACAACATATAAAATTTTCATAATTTTTTTAGGATATGTTAGTTACTCAGTAGATGAATTACAATATCCTTTGTATGACAGAAAATTCAGCTAAAATAAGAGAAAGTATAGTGAGGGGTCAATGTGCAATTGACCCAAGCAGCTCAATTGCTCTATATGGTCAACATAACACACTAGGAGATCTCATAATTCGTGATTCAATCCAGAGAAATGAAATCCTAGAGAGAGAGGGAGAGTTAGTGTTTGAGAGGAGAAAGAGGTGGAATTGCTGATCTAGGGTTTCTCTATTCGAGATATGATGAAATCAAGTAAGTTTAACTTCTTTGCATAGAATTTAATGGTGAATCTTCTCTAATATGTCAAGATTCCGTCCCTCCCCTAATTCGATTCGAAATCATATCAAATCACCCCCTTTTCTCACTCTTTCTTCATAATCCCTCATTTTTAGGGTTTCTGGGTTGAAAGGAAGAAGAAATTCGGTGAATTGCTAGGGATCTGATATGAGATCGAGATTTCAGATATGGGATACGTTTTTAAGCTGATTTAACATCCTAGGGTGAGTGGGTACAAGAATAATTCAATAAATTTTACTCAATTAGATGATTTAGTTGATATTCACAATTTCTACCTAGATGAAAATAAATGAAAAGAATTGTTTTTTAATTCAGTTTATAGTATACATCAAACCATGTTCTAACTATGATCTGAAATTGTTTATTATGACATGGATATAGATATCCATGTATCTTGAATAATAGAGAATTTATAAGTTGATTGAGAATCTTCTGAAGATCTGAATTATTAAGTTATTCAAGTTCTTGAACAACATTATAGTTGAAATTCATATTTAAGCTTAATTGATCTTACTTATGTTCCTAATGCATTCAATTCTACATGTTTGATCTCTTTGATTTGATATATAGAGAGTAGAGTTTCTAGTTTTCATAATACATATCTCGTTAGTAGCAAGTAACTAAGGATGGAAACCCAATCTAGTATGCTTTTAAAAGTATACATATCTAATTTAGTATTAAATGGCTGATTGAAATGATTAATGTGATATTGTGGGTTTTTAGCTAAATATTATCTTATATGCATGTATGATTTGTTTAGGAGATTCAGATTCTCTAATTCAAGTACTTGTCATGAAATGATAAGATTATGCTATTGCAAGCGGAGAGATATGGCATTCCCTAGAATGGGATGTTATTGATGTCATGCATAAATGTGAGAAATGTTGAATGAGAATACTTGTTTAGTAGACATGATATATGTTTGAATATATGAGAAATGCTATATGTTCATGAGTAAGGAGAAACCCTAAGAAAAGGGTAGACAATATGTTAAACATTCAGTTCAATATCATCAATGATTTCAATTCAGTAGCCTGAGTAGTCAGTAAAGTACAAAGTTAAAAGAGATCAGTCTAAGAGAAAGATATAATCAAAGTTACAGTAGTAATTGACATAGGTGCCCTGAACACCATAGATTCCCTATGAGAGGTCTGCACCTTAGGGATGAAATGACCTAACCCTGGCAGTGTCCATTATACGGGGGTTGGAATGTACTAACAGGAGGTACGGGAGCCGAAGCCCTAGTGGAAGTCCCTTTAAAATACAGAATGTAGTGTCCAACATTAACTAGAGATCCTAGTGGCACTAGAGTACAAAAAAGCCAATACGTGGCTTGATTCTCCGTCTGTGTGCTCAGATTAGAGGAGGAGTTCAGTTTTACAGCCCACAGGTGTGCCGAGGCCAGAGTGCCATTTTTTCTTGTTGCAGACCAGTGATGTGTCAGGCTTAGCAAATCTTGGGGTGTTAGCTAAGTCTTGTATGGTGAGATCGTATTTCTCTACGAGTCTTCATATGTAGAGTACACTGCATATGATCCGGGCATAAGTTAAAATATGATGATATAAGTTGAAAGAGTTTCTATAAGCAAGAAGAGTTAAGAAAGATTTGAGTACAATTTCACAACAGTTGTACTTTAAATGTAATATTGGAATTCCCTATTATTTAACTGTATTGTTCCAGATCTTCTCAGTATAGTAATCTATATTTCATACATGTTTAATAAACATAAAATAAGTCAAGTGGGTTGTGGATTTTTCTTGGATGGTACAATCCAAGTGAGTTCAGGGGCAAAGTAAAAG
This sequence comes from Alisma plantago-aquatica, assembly GCA_963693085.1. NCBI lineage: Eukaryota > Viridiplantae > Streptophyta > Magnoliopsida > Alismatales > Alismataceae > Alisma > Alisma plantago-aquatica. The sequence continues at coordinate 1,303,329,414 of OY856410.1, forward strand.
ATAAAGAGAATTGAGTTCAGTTGAGTTCAAATAAAGAGTTTAGTAATCATGTCAAGTTAAAGTTCATGAAAGATCAAAAAGAAAATAGTGAGGATTATGTTTCTATACTTTTTTATTCTAATAATGAAGGCTTTAATTCTATTTGTAAATTTTGAATATTTAGTATTTTGATACGAATTACTATCTTGCTATTATTTCAGTTATTCAAGAAAGATAAATGTCTAATTCAGTGCTTTAGATTGTATTATTGTTTTACTCATTCAGTGAGCGAGTAGGCTCACCCCTCTACTCAAAATTTTTAAGGTTAACCACGTGGACTTGAAGAAGGTCAAAGCATCATAGTAGATATACCACATGAGTTAAGTATGAGATTAGTTAAGTTCATTCGGTCCCTGTCACTCTAGGTCCTTGTATAGATGTGAGAGAGTTGTAAATGATGTTTTGTATCTTGTTTCCTTAATAAGCAATAATGTATCTGATTGTCATGTCATATGTACATGGAAGTGTGAGAAACATAATGAATGTATGGATGTGTATCATTAATGTTGAGATCATGTTAGAGTGATCAAGGTTTAATTCTCTTGTAAATTTTTGTTTATGTGATTCAATGAAAGAAAATAACGAGTTTGAAAAAGAAAAAAAAGTTGGGAGTGAAGTTTGTCTTAAGTATATCCACAAACTCATGCCCACATCTCATAATTAGAGGAAATCGTGGGATGCAGGTGTGACAGCTTTGGTTTTAGAGCTTAGGCTGAGTTGTCAGGGACCATTAGGATAGAAAGTCAGAGTTATAAGTGTGGCAGATAGGAGGTGATGTGTCTATAGCTCTGGGAGGTCTGAGTATTTAGATACCCTGGCTCGGTATCTGAATACTTAGGTTGACCAATATCAAGCTACTCTATCTAATCTTCTCTGGATGCCCTGGACAGGTATGTAGAGGAAGGATGGGCTAGAGAGAAACCCTAGAAATCTTAGGGTTAGGAGACTGAAAAGTATTGAAGGAGTAAGAGATTAAACATAGAATGTGATACAACTCTTGCTTTATATTGTTTCTTTGATTGAAGATCAATAGAAATGTTCTTATATCTGTGAATTCATATTATCAGTTTGTAGAATATACATGGTTCCTTTATATTGTTGTGTATCATGAAGTTATTCAATTATTAGTCATATTCTTTGTATCAAGTAGACCAGAAGTTATGTTTAAATGAGTTTATCTATGTGGATATTCTTTCCACATGTTTGAGAGTAATAGGAGATTGGTTAATCTTGAGTAGCTCTTAGCTTCAGGACTGTTGGTTCGGCCTGGTCCGGCTGGCATGATGCGTTACTGGGATCTAATGACTCCTATTCAAAATATAACAAGAGTAGACTATGGATAAAATTAGAATCACATCATCGTGAGAATGTACATACACTAAGATGTCGAAACATATAGGAAATATTATAATAGCTAAGAATCGGTTGGAACTAATATATGAGATCCAATTTTGGGGACTCATATGAAAAACCCATAATTGGGAATAAAGGAACATGACATAAGGTTCTGAATAAGTTAAATGATAAGTATTATATGAACTATAAATATGAAACATGGGAAAGATATGAGAAAAGTATGTAAGGGCCAAGATAGTAAGAATCAATCAGGAGGAATGGATCATATAATCGAGTATAATGCTTTTATGTACTCTAAAGCAAAGGCAAAATAGAAGAAAAGAGTTGATTATACAATAAGTACATAGAAGTGAAGAGTCTTCAGAAGAGTTAACGTAAAGAGAATTGGATGAACATATAAATCATAAGACAAGAACAACAAACTTAGGTGAAACAAAGAGGAATGTAAAAATGATAAGCTTGATTAAGGAATGAGCATTATCATGTAATTGATAGCATAGAATCTATACCTTTATTATAAAGCTTAATACATTCATCCTTATTAACTTTGGATTTCATTGCTAAAACGATTATGCGAGTTGCGATGACGGGGAGCGTAAGGGACAGAGGCGGCAGTGGGGGAAGGAAAGGGGGCGACGCAACTGCTAGAAACCACGATCAGGGAGGGATCAGCCTGGCCAGAAGTAGTGGTGGAGAATCAGAAGTTGACGATGGCAAGAGGAAATGATCTGACGAGGCGTTTGGGGGTAGAAACGTCGACGTTGGACGGGGCGTGAAGGTTATCGTCCCGATCATTGGCATCGAATTCCAATTTGCTGGAACAAAGGGAGGCAATGAAAATAACAACCAGGAACATGATGTTGATATGCAGAGAAAGAGCAGATGATTTGAGAGTACCATTGCGAGGACGGGAGAACCAAATCATCAAAGGTGAAGGAATCCAGTTCTGTAGATAAACTGTCATTCAACGCAGTGGTTGGAGTACCAATCAGATAACTTCTGGTTTGGCAAATAATGAGATCTTTTTCTTAGAAAATCTCTTTGAAGATACACTGGATGACAAGGTTGTAGAACTATCACAAATCAATGAACAACTGGCGATCTTCATTGATCCAGAGGCAGAATCAAGTCTCACCAAACTGTGCAAATATGTGGTGGTCGTCAGACTCCTTGGATCATATGTTGGTTTCATGACGATGAGGGATCGAATCAAACTGTTGTGGAATCCCAAAGGTTGCTTTAATATGTATGAATTAGATCTTAGCCACTACGTCATCTAGTTCTCGTACAAAATTGATTAAAAACTGCCATGACCGAAGGTCCCTAGAAACTCTTTGGCAGTTGTCTGGTAGTGTGGGATTGGTATCTAACCTTCAAATTGACTGAAGAACTACCTAAGTATGTTTCCACTTGGGTCAGAATCTTAAACCTTCCTCTTCACCTTTATGTGAAAACTATTCTCGGATATATAGGGTTAGCACTGGGAAGGCTGATTAAGGTTGATGATCATACGACCTTCAGGTCATAGAGCAAATTTGCTAGATTGGTGATTCAGGTGGACACCTCTAAATCGCTCTACAACTCTATCTGGATTAATATTATGCAATACACTATTGAATATGAAGTCACACCAGAATAGTGCACTGCATGTGGGAACCTGGGACATAACACTAAGTACTGCAGAAAAACACATACTCAAAGGAACACCCAAGGTGCCAACAGCTCAGACATGCCAAATGACACCCACAATCTGGACAATCATGTTGAATCTCGAGATGAAGGGGGAACGGAGGTTGGAAGCAATGAGGGAGAAAGGGAGGCAGATATAGAAGACATCGCAAACATATGAATCAACTGGAAATACTAGTCTCCACCAACAGATATGAAAATCTACTCTACAAGGGGGATACTCAGGAAACGGAGAAAGGTGCAAGCGAGGATCTGAATTCCAACCAGAGAGAAGGAACTCAAGACAAACCAAGGAAAATCTGGAAACCAAAGCAACGGTCAAAGGAGGCGAAGGACAGCACTGAATCGATTGAAAACAAAGACACGGAGGAGAAAAATGAAGATACTATGAAGACAACATCTACACCCGCAGAGCACATTGCAGTCTATCCTGGAACTGACGAGGTCATAGTTGAAATGGAGCAAGTCCTCGAATACCAAATCATAAATATAGATGATGAAATCATGGACGGAGTGGCAATGGAGGTACAAGGCAAAAATAATAAGGAGGACCAAGCAATAAGAAGCACTTCCAACACTGATAAAACTGAAACAACGCAGTAGGATGAAATCGGTCCTCGGGGCATAGATCCTCCCAAACCTCCTACTACAGGTAGGAAGATCAAGGGTAACACATCCAAAATGAAAAAACCAAGTCTGCTCCCTCCCTATGAACACAGAAGGAAGATTCCTAGACTAAATTCCCAATCTATTGGATCTATAGTTGAAAGGACTGGTAAGAAGACTGGAGTTGGTGAACAAACTACCTAACTCCCAACCCTTCGCCATGATAAATCTCCTCTATTGGAACGTCATAGGCATAGGCAGTGATGATAGGAAAAGAACTCTCAAGGAGATGATGACCATACACAAACCTGGCATAACCTCTATTCTTGAGCTGAGAATCAGTTCAGAGGCAGCAGATAAAATGATTTGTGCTTTGGGTTTCTCCAACTCCTATAGAGTTGAGGCCAGGGGCTTTACATGCAGGATTTGGGCCTGCTGGAACAACAACATCTGCAATGTGGATACTATTCACAACCATAGACAATTTATCACTTGCAAAGTCAAGAACAGATGCATCATTACATTCATTTATTCTAGCCTACAGATAGCCACTAGAAAATTGCTTTGGAAACACCTTATATCAATCGTCAAAAGAACTAAGCTCCCTTGGATTGCAATGGGTGACTTCAATGTAATTTTTGATCCTAAAGAAATGAGTGGGTCTTCCCATTTCAGCTCCTCCGAATCCACTACTTTCCAGAACACTATGATGTAGGCAGATCTCAATGACCTGGGGTGTTGTGGTATGAACTTTACTTTCCGACATGGTCTTCTTCTTAAAAGGCTTGATAGAGCGCTTGTGAACTCCTCCTTCGTCAATGACTTCCCTAATGTATTGATGGAGCACCTTCCACATCTTGGCTCCGACCATAATCCTTTGCTTGTTAAATTTGGCCATAAATATCATGGACAAAAAGGTTCATTACTAAGGCCTCATGGCAGAAAGGCCCCGACTTTAGTGACATGCTTAATAGACACTGGGATCAGGAGATGAGGTTCAATAAGGCGTTACTTAAAGCCAGCAATAGCATCCAGAACTAGGATATGAGGATTAGAAAAGATAGAAGAAAGCATAAAGATTGCCTCCTCTGCAATATCTACAACCTGCAGACGCAGCTTGCCCACCAATATAACAATATATCTGATGCATCATGCAGTAATTTCTAAGCTGAACTTGACAAGATTTATAAAGATGAAGAGCTAGATCTGAAGCATCGTGCTCACATTAACTTGATCATTGATGGTGATAATAATACGAGATTCTACCATAATTTCGTGAACCAAAGGAAAAGGAAGAAATCCATACATAAACTGAAAAATCAAGATGGATCTTGGGTCACCGACGAGGAAGCACTTATGAACTAAGTGACTGCACATTTTGAGCATATCCTCATCGCCCCCAATCGCAATAGCTGCGGACCCACGCCAAACTTCCCTGGTGCCTTCAAGCCGCTATCCGACACCACTCGTGCCATGCTGGCTGTCGCACCTTCTGAAGACAAGATCAAATGCATTTTGATGACCCTAGAGCCTGTGAAGGCTCCAGGGCCGGACGACGTCTATGCGATGTTTTTTCAACAGAACTGGAGAACTGTAAAAGCGAGCCTCATCAAAATAGTAACTTCAACCATCACTATGGGATAAGCACCTAAAGTTATTTGCAACTCTACCATAGTTCTGATCCTCAAAACAGCTATGCCTGAGAAATGTGAACATCTTTTCCCTATCTCCCTAAGGAATGTTGCCCTAAAGGTGACCTCTAAACTAGTTGTTGAACATATTAAAGCCTTTATGCCAAACTAGATCTCAAACGCTCAGAGAAGCTTCGTGCCAGGATGCAGAATCACTGACAACATAGCCATCGTGCAAGAAATCATTCACAAGATGAAAAGCAGAAGCTCAACTCCAACCATGACCATCAAGATTGACCTTTAATAAGGCATTCGATCATATGAATTGGGACTTCATCAGGGACACTCTCAACCACCTTAACCTACCGAAGAACATCAGGAACTACACCATGTCCTCCATCATGGGGGCGAGGTGAGGATCTCTCTGAATGGCATAACTTCATGGGCTATTAACACTAGTCGGGGGCTCAGGTAGGGAGACCCCATGTCCCCATACTTATTCTGTGGCAACACATCCCGCTATCACACAGACAACGAGGTGTTACGCAAAAATGTGCGGAAATCACCATAAACCACAGATTACCAAAAACACAAGTTAATTAAAACCGATTGCGGAAAGCGGGTAAACTGAGAAACTATTACATTTATATCCTCATCCTGCAAGGAAACAAGTTATATAACATTTACTAGTCTTGATATGTGTCCACATCTTAAAGGATCAGTTGTCCTATCGTCACGTGAGTTCATCACATGTTTATACATACATAACGGCCCACATCCAGCCATCAGCAGGATATACAGAACATTAACAGCTATACATGGTGAAACAATGTCAAAACACCTACAAAGACCTGAGAGTACAGGGATGACTCTAAGACTCTACTACAAAACATCCAAAACAGCAGCATATCCATCTCTTGCCTTCTACTACTCGTCTTGCTGCTCGGCCGCAACTCCACGACCACCACCATGTCTAGCTCGAACACCTAAAAAGGGTGTAAACCAGTGGGGTGTCACACAGTCCCAGTGAGGAACATAACTCCCCGCCTAAACTCCAAAACCTCAGAAAGATAAAGCAATGATAGTAGATAACTGACAAATATATATATATATATATATATATGAGCAGTCTATAGAGCAAAGCTATATGTATCACCGAGCTTACTAGATGTACAGAAGGCATATACCAAAGTATCTCTTTATGGAACATCATTGACAAGATAAGATTTACAAGATCTTACCACATAACATGGGAAATGTATAAGTAACCGCAAGGTTATAACAAGATTAATTACACAAGCAAGGCCCCAACCTATGTTCTGTGTTTTGCCTTAAGCAGCAAATACTATACGGCTGTATTACGTATTATTATGCCCTTAGGAAGTGATCCGTACTGCTCAAATCCAACCTCCGGTTGCGAAACCCAAGCCGATGCCATATAAAGTCAATGGAAGAGCCGGACTCCACGACCTCCCACCTCGTGGTCAGTGCACGAGTACAACACAAGCAGGACCGCAGTCTCATGCTTAAGTGGCCTCATCCACATGGTCAGGCTACCCTCTGCCTAGCCCGCCTCAGTACAGGTATCCGCGCAAGTGAAACTCAGCCACGGGCATATTCACCGTGCTCTGAGCCATGAACGCATTCATGCTCCCATATCACACATCCTGAGCCATGGGCATGTTCACCATGCTCTTCACATATTGAGCTATGGGCCTGAATCCGCACTCTGGAGTCTACAACCGAAGTTGCACTCATACCTCCTCATTTTCGGCTAGGAGAAACCACACATATTCAATAATATGCACTTCCAGGTTAACCCGCAGAGAACCTATTTCACCATCACCAGCTCTTGACGATGATGGATCTATGGTCAGGGCAAACTACATGATATGTTTCACTATGATTATTTAATGTATTTTAAGTGGATTGCAAGATTCAATCAAGTTGTATAACATGCAAACTAAAACAAGAATAAACAACATGAAACTCAACATTATGCTTTCATTGAAATCTACATCATCTTGATCCATCACAAGGATCCAACATTACATGTTATCACTTGGACTCTTGCCAAACATCTAGATCCATCTCAAGGATCATCACATTGCCATGGGATCTCAATTCCTTATCACATAGTGCCACTGCCTCTCAAGGCATTCTCATCAACTTAGGCACTTTAGCCAAACTCAGGTCCTCAGACCGAAACATCATGTATATTACCTCATCCAGAAGAGTAATTATCAAAGCAGTGTTACTCAAACATATATACCTTGTAACCCTTTAACTGGCTATGCACCTGTATGGAACACCTGCGTGGTTAGCATATACAATCATTGGGGATTGACATAAGATTCACATTATCAACATAGAGCAACATTGATGATTATATACTTTACAAATCATGTCTCAACCTGTGACCATAGACATAGGTCCTATCATCAAGCAAAGCATCTTATATGTTTACCATTTATTCAACGTTATACAAATGATTCAAGATGATTATAAGCAGATGTAGCATTGTGTCAAATTACATAGATGTGAGATACCATCTTAGTTATCAGCAAGCATATCATAGATCAATATAAACCCAAACGTGACTACATAAACAAGATCTAGCATAGACATTTTACAGAAGGACCAAAACCCTCACTAGAAGAGTTCACTTTCCTCACCAAAGGTGGTATCAGGCAGGGTACTCACCCTTATTGCCCAACACTAGAACGCATAACGGTTAACATCTAGTGTATAGCGTGCAACACTCTGTTGTGCACGGCGCATTATGCATCAGGGAACCAAGCATGCCGTGCAACCATGCATATCGTGCACCTCAAGACAGGAAACTCTGTGTCAGGTAACAAGGGTACAGCGGCCATGAAGCCTATCAGGCAACTGAGCCTATGGGCGTGTCGCTCACCAGGTGCAATGGGCATCTATAAGCAATGGTTTGGGGATACTAGGTGACGCTTTGTCGGGCATCACCACAACGCCATGGCGCCCGGCACTTAGCTAGACACAACTCCATAACGTCTAAGGTATGACGGCCACTAGGCTACCACCACAGGTCAGGTATATCGGGCACCAAGGACCTGTTGTGTGACGCCTGACACACAAAGGTCAACATCCAAGAGTCTGACGCCCGACACAACACCACAACTAGCTAACAATCTCCACCCTCAACACACAAAGACCTCAAACCATCACATAGGATAAGTGTATTGGGCAGGTTACTCGTCAAGGTGTGATGCTCGACACACACAAGGCAGGGACCAAGTGCACCGCCTGACATAGCCACAACGTGTGTCGTCCAAAGCTCAAGGTCAAGAGGGATATCGGGCAACACCTCCCCCAAGATCTTAACGGTCAAGATGCAACTCCACAAGATTGTCATCTACCTCAAGCACAAGGGAACCAAAACCCTAATGGATCAAGAAGATGGCTCACCTCTCAACAACTAAGAGAGAGGGGTCTTCCACATCTCTTATCACCAATCGGGCAACACAAGGAACAACCCTAACAAGGTTTACAACCACCACAAAGCTCACCTTTCAAGTCCATGGTGAGAGTAGGGTGTTGCTCAAGCAACTAGAACATAAGGTCACCTCTCAACTTAAACGAGAGAGGGGTATTTCCCATATTACTAGAACTCAAGCTCACTCCTATAGACCAAGGAGAGAAACGAGTGTTGCTCACCAAGAAACCCTAGCACATAGGTTCGGCCAACAAGAGGTAACTAAGCAAGAAACTAAACTAGTAACATGCATAGCCGACATGATCATAAGCTACATATAAGAACGTAAAAGAAGGTAGTGTAGTTAGGGTTAGGAGTTATCTAACCCGCCTTAAGCAAGCTCCAAGCTCCTAGAACCAAGCTCCAAGCACCACCAAGGAAGAAGAGCAAGGCACTCTAGGGTTTGGCCACAACTAGAGGAAGAAGGAGACTCCAAGAAGGATTGGCCACCAAGCTTGCAAAGGAAGAGAGGATGTCGTGCACCAAGGGAGAGGGAGACTAAGGAACTAAAGGGATCCTTAGCAAGGGAAAGGAAACGCATATATAGAAGAGGATGGAGGAGAAACCAAGGTAATACAAGGCAAGGTGTGCCCACCTAGGGACACTTGTCCATGTGCAAGGCCAGCACTCTAACATGCCCTAAACACATGTCCACGACCATTTCCACATGCAAGCATCAAGAACCAAGTGTCCACTAGTGGTGACACAAACAAGGTCAAAGAAGGTCAAAGGGGTCCATGGGTGAGACACCCATACAACATGGCTGACACACCCCCACCATGGCTGACACAACCCTGGGCGACACACTAACAGGGCGACACACATCTTGGGCGATACTCCTAGGCTGACACAGGGCATTCTTGCCCAACACAAAGTCCAAAGAAGTAAAGGCAAAGCACCACAAGGCACAACAAGCTCAACCAAGCCCAAAGGAACTCAAGCAACGAGCCCAAACCTTCCTCTCAACACTAGAGGAAGCAAGGAGAGGGAGGAACACCTCACAAGGTGACAAACTTTCCCACAAACCCTAGACTTAGGTTAATTGCAAGTAGCACCTCTAGATCTCAACAAAGCACCAACAAACCCTAATCACCGGCAAAGGTGATTAGCAAACAACTAGGCCTCAGGGTTAAGAAAAGCAAACAACATAAGCCCTAAACGGAGGTCAGGGTCCTTAAAAGCTAACCCCTTACAAAGAAATTTCGTCCCCAAAATCCGAAGAGAGAAGCGAGGGATACTTCCTCCTCATCTCTTCCTCAAGCTGCCGCATGGCTTCCTCAATGCCAGGATGATGCCAAAGAACCTTCACAAGAACCAGGTCCTTCCTCTTCAGCTTCTTAACTCTTCTGTCAAGGATCGCCACAAGGCCTTCCTCGTAGGTCACATCTTCATCAAGCTCAACTTCAACTGAATGTATCACTGTCCCTGTATCCGGATGACTTTTCTTCAGCAACTGGCATGGAACACTGGATGTAACATGTGCAAATTTGGCAGCAGCTCTAACTTGTAGGCTACCTTTCCCATACGTGCTATAACTGGGTAAGGCACCATATATCTGGGTGCTAGCTTACCCTTCCGGCCAAACCTTAACACACCTTTCCACGGAGAGACTTTAAGATACACTTTGTCTCCTACCTGGAACTCCAAAGGTCGTCAGTGATTGTCTGCATAAGACTTCTACCTATCCTGTGCCGCTTTGAACTGTTGATGTATCACTTTGATCTTTTCTGTTGTCTGCTGCACTAACTCCGGACCCAAAAGCTGATATTCACCAGACTCATACCAACACAAAGGAGATCTGCACTTCTTGCCATACAAGGCCTCATAAGGAGCCATTTCAATGCTCCGCTGATAGCTATTGTTGTAAGCAAACTCTATCAAACTGAGATGTATGTCCCAACCACCTAATAACTGCAAAACACAAGCTCAAAGGAGATCCTCCAAAGTTTGAATAGTCCTCTCAGGGTGTCCGTCTGTCTGTGGATGGAAAGCGGTGTTGAACCTCAACTGTGTTCCCAACGCTTTGTGCAACTGTTCCCAGAAATGACTCGTGAACTGAGGACCTTTGTCAGAAACTATCATTGATGGCACACCGTGCAAATGTGCTATCTGATCCACATATACTTGAGCTAGCTTCTCAGTTGTATACGTTGTCTTTACTGGTATGAAATGGGCAGACTTCGTCAATCTATCCACTATTACCCAAATGGAATCATGATCCCTAGTTGTCCTAGGTAGACCAACTATGAAATCCATGGTTATGTGATCCCATTTCCACTGCGGTATCGGTAGGGGTTGCAACGTACCTGCCGGATCCTGATGCTCAACTTTGACTTGCTGACAAACTGCACACCTAGCCACGAACTCGGCTACATCTTTCTTCAAACCAAGCCACCAATACAATTCCTTCAGACTATGATACATACATCGACGTGTGTGCTTCCTCGAGTACTAACTTTCTTAGATCATCAGCATCAGGGACCACCATCCTATCACGATAGCAAACTAGTCCATCCTCAGACTCATGGAACCCATCACGCTTTTCGCTGCCAAACTCTGATATGATCAACTGTAGTGTATCATTTGTTTGTTGTGCATCTTTGATCTGCTATCTCAGCGTAGGCTTGACTTGCATTTGTGCTGAAAGTCCAGCTAACAAGGAAACTTCCATCTGCACATTCATTTGCCGTAAGGAAACAAACATATCCCATCTATGGCATCCCAGGGAACTCAACTGTGCCTTCCTTGAAGAAAGAGAAGAAGTCTTTTGGCTAAGTGCATCAGCTACCACATTTGCCTTACTAGGATGATACTCGATGGTGCAATTGTAATAATTGATTAACTCCACCCATAGACGTTGTCGCATGTTTAACTCATGTTGCGAAAAGATGTACTTCAGATTCTTATGATCCATAAAGATATGACACACTTCCCCGTAAAGATAGTGTCTCCAAATCTTTAACACATGAACCACTGCTTCCAACTCCAAATCATGAGTCGGATAGTTCTCCTCGTGTTTATTAAGATGTCGCAAAGCAAAAGAAACCACATGATCTTCCTACATCAGCACACAACCCAAACCTTTCTTGGAATCATCGCAGAAAACAACGTAGCCCTTTCCAGGCTCTGGTAGTACTAGCACTAGAGAACTAGTCAGCTTCTCCTTCAAACTTTGGAAAGCTTGCTGAAAACGATCATCCCAGACTAAAGGTACATCCTTCCTAGTCAACTTTGTCATTGGCAGCACAATCGCACTGAAGTCCTTGATAAACCTTCTGCAGTATCCTACTAATCCCGGGAAACTACGAACTTCTGTCAGCGTCTTCGGCTGTTCCTACTCTGCAACGGACACCACCTTCTTCGGGTCCACTTTGACTCCTTCTGTAGATATCACATGAGCCAAAAAGGTTACTTCTTCTAACCAGAACTCACATTTACTGAACTTGCATACAACTGATGTTGGTGAAGAAGAACCAACGCTAGTCGAAGATGTCGCTCATGCTCTTGCTTGTCCCGACTATAGATCAATATGTCATCTATGAAGACTACAACAAACTAATCTAGGAATGGACGGAACACTCGACTCATCAAATCCATGAAAGCAGCAGGTGCATTGGTTAGCCCGAACGGCATAACCACAAACTCAAAGTGACCATACCTCGTCCTAAAAGCTGACTTGGTATGTCATCCGCCTTAATCCTCAACTGATGATATCCGGACCGTAGATCGATCTTTGAAAACACTGTAGAACCATGCAACTGATCGAACAGATCATCTATCCTCGGTAACGGGTACTTGTTCTTGATCGTGACCTTGTTCAACTGTCGATAATCTATACATAGTTGCATCGACCCATCCTTATTCTTAATGAACAACATTGGAGCACCCCAAGGTGACGTACTCAGTCGGATGAAACCTTTCTCCAACAATTCTTGCAACTGCTTCTTAAGTTCTGCCATCTCTACTGGAGCCATCCTATACGGTGTCTGTGCAACTGGTTGTGTTCCTGGAACCACATTGATCTCAAAATCAATCTCTCGGGGTGGAGGAACACCAGGGAAATCATCTAGAAACACATCTGCAAACTCTCGGACAACTGACACCTCTTCAAGGCTAGGACCTTTCGCCTTGGTAGCCACAACGGTATCCACAACGTGAGACAAGAATGCCTCACATCCTTATTGTAGCAACTTCTCTGCCACCATAGCTGATACCAGACACGTCAGAAGAATCTTCCTATCTCCCTGGAAGATCCACTTCGCTCCATCATCATCAAACACTGCCTGTTTGGAACCACAGTCCAAAACAACCCTATACTTCTCTAAGGTATCCATCCCAAGGATAACATCGAAACTGTGCATATCAAGTGGTATAAGATCCACTTGTATATTGTTTCCCAAAAAAGATAAGACACAAGATGGACACTCTTCTCAGAGCATCGAGGAACCATCAAGAGGGGTATCTAACAACAAGCTATCTTTCTTACAACTAATAGGTAAACGACAGTTCTCAAGCATACTATAGGCGATAAAAAAATTTGTAGCACCGGGGTCAACCAGAACAGATATAAAGCAAGAAGAAGACATATCAGAATGAAATAACTCCATCTGACCTATCACTACTCGCGGGTTGAGTATCGCCTCCAGCTGACTCATAGCATAGAATCAAGCTGTTGATTGCTATCCACGTCCTCTGCTTCCTTGAGCAGACGATCCTGCTTGCGACGCTTGACCACGTCCTCACCCTCTACTACCACTGGGCTGCTGTCTGTATGCCTCTTGATGATTCTGTCTCGGCTGCTCTGTCACTTCAACATCTCTGTTTGCGTAGTTTGACCTCCAATGCCCGATCTGACCACACAGATGGCATGACTGGTCTCGCTGTTGTGGCATAGATGGCCCTGTCACTGCCACAGAAGTTGTACTATGTGCCTTAGATGGCAAAGAAACATATCCTCTTCCCTTACTTGGAGACCATTGCGATGGTACACTGGAACCTCTCATCATTGACAGTGCTGAAAACCTGGGCTTCTTGAAGCCACCAAACATCTGTCCCTGAAACTGAGCAGGCCTCTTGTGAGACATGGATTCTCTTTTCTCCCTTACTGACCTTTCAATCCTCCAGACAGATTCCACAAATGTAGCAAACCGCTCTCAGTTCTCCAACGCAGAAGCAGGTGTTGTCAGTTCAGCACTCAAACCTTTCTCAAAACGCCTGATCCGCTCTTCATCTGTTGTTGCCATGTGAGGACAAAACCTCAACATGTCCATGAACTTGGCTTCATACTCGGTGATGTTCATCGTTCCTTGGCGCAAGCACTCAAACTGACGGATCTTCTCATCCAGATACGTCTTCAGAAAGTATCTACTGACAAAATCGCATCGGGAAACCTCCCATCCGATCACCTCACTAGGATGCTTCTCTTCCTCGATGGTCCACCAGTGACCAGCACTACCCTTCAGAAGGTAGACAATGTGCTTTACTTTGTCTGCTTCGGGGATGTCGAGGATCCGGAAAGCCTTCTCAAGACTTTTCATCCACAGATCTGCATCCGCTCGATAAGCCGTCCCAGCATAATCCGAAGCTCCAACTCGGCGAAGCCGCTCAGAGGTCTTCCCAATACCCGATGTTTAACCATGGGGAGCCTGTGCTCTCGGCGGAGGCACTGGCAATCTTTCTACCATGAGATTCATTGTAGCCATCATCTGCACCATAAGTTTTTGATAGGCAGGGTGTTCAAGAATGGTTGGGTCAGGTTGGGGGACCTCAGGCACCCAATCTTCATGTGCCTACCCTATAGCTCCATTAACTGATGCAGCATCGCTGTTCTCAACAGCATGTTCTTCATGGTGTTCAGACATCTTGGCTTTTCTTCCACTGAGGGCAGAAGATAATTGTAAGAAAATCTGGAAAACTCACAAGAACAGACACAACCTAGTCCTAAATCCCTGTAGACTCAGCGAACCTAGAGCTCTGATACCAAACCTGTGGTCACACATCCCGCTATCACATTGACAACGAGGTGTTACGCAAAAATATGCGGAAATCACCATAAACCATAGATTACCAAAAACACGGGATAATTAAAACTGATTGCGGAAAGAGATAAACTGAGAAACTATTACATTTAGGTCCTCATCCGACAAGGAAACATGTTATATAACATTTACAAGTCTTGATATGTGTCAATATCTTAAACGATCAGCTGTCATGTCGTCACGTGAGTTCATCACCTGTTTATACATACATAACGACCCACATCCGGCCAGCAACAGGATATATAGAACATTAATAGCTATACATCGTGAAACAATGTCAAAACACCTCCAAGGACCTAAGAGTATATGGATGACTCTAAGACTCTACTATAAAACATCCAAAACAGCAGCATATCCATCTCTTGCCTTCTACTGTTCATCTTGCTGCTCCGCCGCAATTCCACGACCAACACCACGTCTAGATCGAACACCTAAAAAGGGTGTAAACTAGCGGGGTGAGACACACAGTCCCAGCGAGAAACATAACTCCCCACTGAAACTACAAAACCTCAGAAAGATAAAGCAATGATAGCAGATAACTGATAAAGATATATATATGAGCAGTCTATAGAGTAAAGCTATATGTATCACCAAGCTTACCAGATGTACGGAAGGCATATACCAAAGTATCTCTTTATGGAACATGATTGACAAGATAAGATTTACAAGGTCTTACCAAATAACATGGGGAATGTATAAGTAACTGCAAGGTTATAACAAGATTAATTACACAAGCAAGCCCCCAACCAATGTTCCGTGTTTTGCCTTAAGCAGAAAATAATATACGGCTCTATTACGTATTATTATGCCTTGAGGAAGTGAGTGTACCGCTAAAATCCAACCTTCGGTTGTGAAACCAAGCTGGTGCCATACAAGGTCAATGGAAGAGCCGGACTCCACGACTTCCCACCTCGTGGTCAGTGCATGAGTACAACACAAGCAGGACTGCAGTCTCATGCTTAAGTGGCCTCAGCCACAAGGTCAGGCTACCCTCTGCTTAGCCGCCTCAGTACAGGTATCGGCGCTAGTGAAACTGAGCCACAGGCCTATTCACCGTGCTCTGAGCCATGAACGCATTCATGCTCCCATATCACACATCCTGAGCCATGGGCCTGTTCACCATGCTCTTCACATATTGAGCTACAGGCCTGAATCCGCACTCTGGAGTCTACAACCAAAGTTGCACTCATACCTCCTCATTTTTGTCTAGGAGAAACCACACATATTCAATAATATGTGCTTCCAGGTTAACCCGCAGGAGAACCTGTTTCACCATCACCAGCTCCTGACGATGATGGATCTATGGCCAGGGCAAACTACATGATATGTTCCACTGTGGTTATTTAATGTATTTTAAGTGGATTTCAAGATTCAATCAAGTTGTATATCATGCAAACTATAACACGAATAAACAACATGAAACTCAACATTATGCTTTCATTGAAATCAACATCATCCTAATCCATCACAAGGATCCAACATTACATGTTATCACTTGGCCTCTTAACAAACATCTAGATCCATCTCAAGGATCATCACATTGCCATGGGATCTCAATCCCTTATCACATAGTGCCACTGCCTCTCAAGGCATTCTCATCAACTTAGGCACTTTAGCCAAACTCAGGTCCTCAGACCAAAACATCGTGTATATTACCTCATCCATAAGAGTAATTATCAAAGCAATGTTACTCAAACATATATACCTCATAGCCGTTTAACTGGATATGCACCTGTATGGAACACATGCATGGTTAGCATAGACAATCATTGGGGATTGACGTAAGATTCACATTATCAACATAGAGCAACATTGATGACTATATACTTTATAAATCATGTCTCAACCTGTGACCATAGACATAGGTCCTATCATCAAGCAAAGCATCTTATATGTTTACCATTTACTCAACATTATAAAAATGATTCAAGATGATTATATGAAGATGTAGCATCGTGTCAAATTACATAGATGTGAGCTACCATCTTAGTTATCAGCAAGCATATCATAGATAAATATTAACCCAAACGTGACTACATAGACAAGATTTGGCGTAGATGTTTTATAGAAGGATCAAAACCCTCACTAGAAGTGTTCACTTTCCTCACCAAAGGTGGTATCGGGCAGGGTACTCTCCCCTATCACCCAACACTAGAATGCATAACGGTTAATATCTAGTGTATAGTGTGCAACGATGTGTTGTGCACGACGCGTTATGCATCAGGGAACCAAGCATGCCTTGCAGCCATGCATATCGTGCACCTCAAGACGGGCAATGTTGTGTCAGGTAACAAGGGTACAACGGCCATGAAGCCTATCAGGCAACTGATCCTATGGGTGTGTCGCTCACCAGGTGCAACGGGCATCTATAAGCAACGGCTTGGGGATACTAGGTGACGCTCTGTCGGGCATCACCACAATGCCATGGCTCCCGGCACTTAGCTAGCCACAACTCCATAATGTCTAAGGTATGACGGCCACTAGGCTATCACCACAGGTCCGGGTATATCGAGAAGCAAGGACCTATTGTGTGATGTCCGACACACAAAGATCATCATCCAGGAGTCTGACGCCCGACACAACACCACAACTAGCTAACAAGCTCCAACCTCACGCACATCTACCTCAAACCATCACATAGGCTAAGTGTATCGGGAAGGTTACTCATCAAGGTGTGATGCCCGACACACACAAGGTAGGGACCAAGTGCAACACCCGACACAACCACAACGTGTGTCGTCCAAATTTCAAGGTCAAGAGGGATATCGAGCAGCACCTCCCCCAAGATCATAACGGTCAAGATGCAACTCCACAAGATCGTCATCTACCTCAAGCACAAGGGCACCAAAACCCTAATGGATCAAGAAGATGGTTCTCCTCTCAACAACTAAGAGAGAGGGGTCTTGCACATCTCTTATCACCAATCGGGCAACACAAGGAACAACCCTAACAAGGTTTACAACCACCACAAAGCTCACCTTTCAAGTCCATGGTGAGAGGAGGGTGTTGCTCAAGCAACTAGAACACAAGCTCACCTCTCAACTTAAACGAGAGAGGGGTATTGCCCATATTACTAGAACTCAAGCTCACTCCTCCAGACCAAGGAGAGAAAGGAGTGTTTCTCACCAAGAAATCCTAGAACATAGGTTCGGCCAACAAGAGGTAACTAAGCAAGAAACTAAACTAGTAACATGCATAGCCGACATGATCATAAGAAACATATAAGAACATAAAAGAAGGTAGTGTAGTTAGGATTAGGAGTTATGTAACCCGCCTTAAGCAAGATCCAAGCTCCTAGCACCAAGCTCCAAGCACCACCAAGGAAGAAGAGCACGGCACTCTAGGGTTTGGCCGCCACTAGAGGAAGAAGGAGACTCCAAGAAGGATCGGCCACCATGCTTGCAAAGGAAGAGAGGATGTCGTGCACCAAGGGAGAGGGAGACTAAGGAACTAAAGGGATCCTTAGCAAGGGAAAAGAAATGCATATATAGAAGAGGATGGAGGAGAAACCAAGGTAAGACAAGGTAAGGTGTCGCCCACCTAAGGACACTTATCCATGTGCAAGGCCACCACTCTAACATACCCTAAACACATGTCCACGGCCATTGCCACATGCAAGCATCAAGCACGAAGTTTCCACTAGTGGTGACACAAACGAGGTCAAAGAAGGTCAAAGGGGTCCATGGGTGACACACCCACACAACATGGCCGACACACCCCCACCATGGCCGACACAACCCTGGGCGACACACTACCAGGGCGACACACATCCTGTGTGATACACCTAGGCCGACACAGGGCATTCTTGCCCGACACAAGGTCCAAAGAAGCAAAGGCAAAGCACCACAAGGCCCAACAAGCTCAACCAAGCCCATAGGAACTCAAGAAACAAGCCCAAACCTTCCTCTCAACACTAAAGGAAGCAAGGAGAGGGAGGAACACCTCACAAGGTAACAAACTTTCCCACAAACCCTAGACTTGGGTTAATTACAAGTAGAACCTCCAGATCTCAACAAAGCACCAACAAACCCTAATCACCGCCAAAGGTGATTAGCAAGCAACTAAGCCTCAGGGTTAAGCAAAGCAAACAGGATAAGCCCTAAACTGAGGTCAGGGTCCTTACATGTTCGTTCTCTATCTTGAAAGGCTCTCTCAGCTCATTGACAACAAGGTGAAAGAAGGTTGTTGGTCACCGATGAAATTGGGCAACAAAGGCCCCCATATCTCCCATGTTTGCTTTGCGGATGATCTCATCATCTTTGCCAAAGCCATGGTCGCCCAGATAAAGGTGATCAAGGAATGCTTCCTAACATTTGAGAGGGTCTCCATTCAGTCTGTCTCTAAGCCCAAAACATGTATATTCTTTGCCAAGAGTGTGGATGCATCTATTAGAAGAAAGGTCAGACGGATAAACGGTTACCAAGTTATTGAAGATCTAGGCAAGTATCTGGGTGTACCGATTATTCACATAAGGGTGACTAAACAAACTTATAGCAATGTCTTGGACGATGTATCCTCTCGCAAATCAGCTTGGTTTGCCTGAAGTTTATCTCTTGCTAGTAGAGTTTTTTTGTCTAAAGCAACATTATCTGCCCTGCCCACATACGTTATGCAAACGGCCATCCTTCCTTTGCATCTTTGCGACAGAATTGATAATGCTATACAGTAATTCATTTGGGGCGGAGCGTAGAAAGCCAACCCAATTTCGCTTGTTGTCTGGGATAAGCTTTGCTGCAAAAAATCTGAAGGGGGTCTTGGCTTAAAAAGGATGTGTGAATGGAATCAAGCACTGATTTACAAGTACTCATGGGACCTGAGTAGTGATCGAGACA
The DNA here is from genome assembly GCA_963693085.1 of Alisma plantago-aquatica. NCBI lineage: Eukaryota > Viridiplantae > Streptophyta > Magnoliopsida > Alismatales > Alismataceae > Alisma > Alisma plantago-aquatica. Next base: position 1,303,349,116 of record OY856410.1, read on the forward strand.
CTTTTTGGTGTAGAGCCATGCGATCCAGATATAAACTGCTAGATCTTCAGCTTTTATATCGCTATCTGGACTCGGGCGAGCTTCTATTAGAGGCAAATCATTCATATACGATAACTCATACATTCTACCTATGAACGACCACTCCATCAACACATGGGAAGATGTGTGGTGGCGAGATGGGTGTAGGCTGGAGGATCATGTGCTCAAGTTGGTCACAGAGGAACTGAAAGATTTGAAAGTCAATAGTATGGTGAACCTCCATGGTCAATGGGACACGAGATTTCTGGAAGAATGTCTCCCTTCACTGATTTTTAACAAGATTACTACTTTTCCTACACCCAAGGACTCCGATGGAGATGAAATCCGAGTATGGAAGTTGACCCCGAACAATAGCTTTAAAACTAAATCTGCTTACCAAAAGCTTGTCGAAGGGATAAATCTACCCACTTCTGGCAGCTGGAAGGAAATTTGGTCTCTTAAGATGTCTGCCTGTATCAAGACCTTCTCTTGGCTCGTCATGCATGAGGCCTTACTAGCAAATGCTAGAAGGGTTCAAAGAAGGATTTCTGATGACAATCAATGTTCAAGATGTACCATGGAAACCGAAACCCAGATGCACGCTCTCGTGACTGCACTTTTGCTAAAGCTATCTGGGAGGATCTCTTCAGTGGTAGGGATCTAACCAAGTTCTTCAACACATCTGATTGGTAAAGCTGGTTCCTTGAAAACATTGGCGGGAAATACAATACCACAACCATATTCACAACAGCATGTTGGCACATTTGGACCTACAAAAACAAACACATCTTCAAAAAAGAAATCATACCCACTTGTATGCAGATTAATTACATCATCAGAAAGGCGGAGTCCCAACATCAAGCATTTGCCATTGAAACAAATGTCAGCATGAAGGTGAAAGAACCCATGGTTACTACATGGGAAAGACCAAAGTCGGGCTTGCTAAAGATCAATTGTGATGCAGCTATTAAGAAGAACCATAAAGTATGTGCAGAGATTATTAGAGACAACCAAGACAACTAGAAGGGAGGATTTTCAACAAACATACATACCAATGACGTCCTAGAAGCTGAACTGTTGAGAATCCAGCTTGCTGTGGAAAAGATGAGGGACCTTATGGTTCCTAAGGCCATTATTGAAACTGATTCTAAAGCTGATGTGAGCCTCATTGACGAACCGATTTAGAATAACCCCAGATAAGTGAAGACCATCAAGATTATTCAAGATAGTTAGAAACTTGATTGGCGTATTGTTCATGTCAGAAGAGAGAAGAACAAAATAATAGACACTCTAGCGAAGCGCCACCTGAAAAACTTTACCAGGAGCTAAGTATGATACTCCTCCTAATGAAATCAAAGATCTCCTTATTAGTGAATCCTGTAAGGGTAGTAGTACTACCTCATTTATTTCTAATTGCTTAATTCGTGAATGTAATTGTCGTTTTCTTGCAAGGGGAGGGAGTGATGAATAAGATAGCCTCCCAACTTCTCTAAAAAAACATTTGGATTTCAAGTCTCTATAGAACAACAAACTAGTTTCTAAAAGAAGAACAAAAGTGTAGTTTAACAAATGAACAAGTCATACAAAGGTAGACTATATTCAGGAAGAAGAAAACTTGATTGAAAGAGAAACTAAATTTGACCCCTGCATGATCCGTTTGATTAAAAATGCAAAATATGTAATGTATTAAACATGAGGTGATACTAGTAGAGGGAATATTGATTTAGAATTTTAACTTCACATTAGTAAAAGGATAAAAAGAAATATGTGCAGAATGGTATACATGATCATACAAATGAATAAGCAACACGGTCATAAGAGAAAATTAGAAGTTAAAGATGATAGGTGGAAGAGTAGTATATGGTAAGAGGATTATGGAAAGTAAGGAAGGGTTTGAAACATGATGGAGTAATATAAATTATAAAAGAAAGAGGTTGTGAGATTCAAGCAAGTGCTAGTTAGTCAAATATCATTATTGATAACCAATTAAATCTACATACAAGAAATGTATTAAGGGAATGTTTGAATATAAGAATTATAAGTCTCAGAATCATCTTCTCTTTCATATCTTCCTTAATGAGAGCAAGGTGGGTATGAAATGATAAGAAAATGAATCATATATGATGCATAACCACCATGGTAGGGACATCTAGTGAATGTAGTTGTGACACACAATATGATGATGAAACCCTAGTAGTGTAAATTGACAATGTAATCTATTTTAATGGCCAAGTAAGAGAAAGGAAATTCAATTAATAAGATAAGGAAGACTTTAGTAAAACTTGTGAGATCCAAAGTTTGAATTTCAAATTAAGAGAATAAAGTCACATCACAATAATGTCATGCTACTGATAAGGACCAAACCCTAGAATATTTAGACTTGTAGTAGTTAGGGACATCACTAGTAATTTGACCTTGAATACTAGCATCTCTATAAAACAAGATCATGAAATTTGCACTATGAGAAGTAAACTACCATTGATATTAATCCAGGTTTTAAAGGTAGCTAATATGAAAGGTAGATAAAAAATATGGAAATGATTCAAAGTAAAGGATAAGAAATAGATTGGAAATATAAGATGTGTGTATTGAACAAAAGGATAAATACAATATGAGTGAAGTGTGATATGAAATAAATTCTTGTAGTGATAGCAAGAATGATAAATAATCTATTTGTACCTTGTATGTTTCAAATTTAAGGATGTTATTCTATATGATAAAAATGAGAAGGATAAGTAGCAAAAAGTAAGTAGTAATGAATGAAGAGAGAGATAAGAAAAACAATGGCTTTTAGTAATATGTGAATTTGTTTTTAGAAGTATAATGTGTTGAAGGTATATTAAGGGATGTAAATTGGTTCTACGTATGATTTCAATGTACATGTGCAAACAATATGTTAATTACAAGTGTTTGATAGTTGTAGTCATTCATACCAATAATCCATCTTAGTATTGTACAATTGTGGTATGGTGATATGGGTTGAATGATGATGGAACAAATGGAGGGTTACCCTTAATAAGGTAGTCTTACCTATTCAGTCATATTAATAGAAGGGATGATAATCATATTGTGTCGATATGTTACCCTAATGAGGTATAGCTTATTATACCTAGCTTTATTATAACTAAGTGGTGGTAATTGGGTATGAATAGTCCTTGAATGACTAATACAATCATGGAGTACTCTGTTACTATTGTTAAAACCCTAGTATGCTATAACCTGATGGTTACACCTTGAATTATGTGTGGGTTCATACTTGAGCATAGTATGGAACGTGATGGTAATGCTTCACCTTATGCATCCTTGATCCAATGGGGATGTCATGAGTGGTATTGTATAATTGTTGCTGGATTTAGTCTTCCAGCTCAAGATTGTTTTGCTATTTGAGTAGCACAATAGTATAACTCAAAACAACACGGTGAACTCTTTTGTAACTTAAAGGAAATACATAACAATAGTACATATTGAGCCGTATGAATTGAGATAGTTGGATCAGATCATCAATGTTGTGGTAATATTGAAATGGTTGTTTATCTCTCTATCCTATGATTGACTGTGGCATAGAGAATTTATTTGTTATCATTCAGAACTATTTCAAACATGTTGTGATTTAGTAAAGAATTAAAGGACTTAATGTTGAAAACTGCATTCAAGTATGAAATATAAGAATATAATGACATGTAAGATTTTAGAAGCTTAAAACAAACCTTGAATGTACTTTTCTTGCACGTTTATGTTTCGGGGACGAAACATTTTAAGGGGGGAAGAATTGTTATGACTGCATCTAATCTTAATTTGTAAAGTAGGGTTTACCTGGATGATTACATAATTAATTGGATTGATCATTTCTTAAATCTAATTAATGATGATAATTCAATTATGATGTTTTAAACCTAATAAGAACTTTAAGTGTGCTTTAACTTTGAGAAATTAGGGTTTGAGAAATATAACCCTAGTCCGTTGAAACTAGGGTTTTTACCCAACAAGCCAATGTTGGAGAGGAATGCGAGAGGTAAGAAAATGAAAATGGTATCTAGTATTGGATAGCACGGTCATGTTATGTCCATCTTGGCACGACTTTGCCACCTTGCACGGGCATTCTGGGGCATTTTCGCTTCAACTGACATTTATGCATAATTCTAGACAGTAGTGCGCTGTTTGATTTTTAATTATTTATTGTTAACACCAAATTATCTGAAATTTCTACTGGAGATCCAAAACTCAATCGTAAATAACATATAAAATCTTCATAATTTTTGGAGGATCTATTAGCTATTCAGTAGATGAATTACAGTAACATTTGTATGACAGAAAATTCAGCTGAAATAAAAGAAAGTATAATGAGGGGTCAATGTGCAATTGACCCAAGGAGCTCAATTTTTCTATATGGTCAACCTAACACACTAGGAGCTCTCATAATTTGTGATTCAATCCAAAGAAATGAAATCCTAGAGAGAGGGGGGAGTTAGGGTTTGAGAGGAGAAAGAGGTGGAATTGCCGATCTAGGGTTTCTCTATCCGAGATGTGATGAAATCATGTACGTTTAACTTCTTAGCATAGACTTTAATGGTAAATCTTCTCTCACATGTCAAGATTCCGTCCCTCCCCTGATTTTATTCTAAATCATATCAAATCACCCAATTTTCTCACTCTTTCTTCATAATTCCTCATTTTTAGGGTTTCCGAGATGAAAGGAAGAAGAATTGGGTGAATTGCTAGGGATCTGATATGAGTTCGAGATTTTAGATATGATATCATTTTTAAGCTTATTTCACAGCCTAGGGTGAGTGGGTAAAAGAATAATTCAACCAATTTTACTCAATTAGAAGATTTAGTTGATATTCTCAATTTCTTCCTAGATGACAATAAATGAAAAGAATTGTTTTTTAATTCAATTTATAGTATACCTAAAACCATGTTCTAACTATGATATGAAATTGTTTATATGATGACATGGATATAGATATCCATATATCTTGAATAATAGATAATTTATAAGTTGATTGAGAATCTTCTAAAGATCTGAATTATTAAGTTATTGGGGAGCTTGAACAACATTATAGCTGAAATTCAGTGTTAAGCTTAATTGATCTTACTTATGTTCCTAGTGCATTCAATTCTACATGTTTGATATCTTTGATTTGATATATAGACAATAGAGTTTTTGATTTTCATAACACATATCCCGTGAATAGCAAGTAATCAAGGATGGAAACCCAATCTAGTATGCTTTTAAAAGTACATATCTAATTTAGTATTAAATGGTTGAGTGAAATGATTAATGTGATATTGTGGGTTTTTAGCTGAATATTGTCTTATATGCATTTATGATTTGTTTATGAGATCGGATTCTCTAATTCAAATACTTGTAATGAAATGATAAGTTATTATGCTATTGCAAACAAAGAGATATGACATGCCCTAGATTGGGATGTTATCAATGCCATGCATAAATGTGAGAAATGTTGAATGAGAGTACTTGTTTAGTAGACATGATATATGTTTAAATACATGAGAAATGCTATATGTGCACGAGTAAGGAGAAACCCTAAGAAAAGGGTAAACAATTTGTTAAATATTCAGTTAAATATCATCAGTTATTTCAATTCAATAGTCTGAGTAGTCAGTAAACTATAGAGTTAAAAGAGATCAGTCTAAGAGAAAGATATAATCAAAGTTATAGTAGTAATAGACATAGGTGTCGTGAACACCATAGATTCCCTACAAGAGGTCTGTTCCTTAGGGATGAAATTACCTAACCCTGGCAGTGTTCAGTATACGGTGGTCGGAATGTACTAACAAGTCGTATGAGGGACGAAGCCCTAGTGGAAGTCTCCTTAAAATACAAAATGTAGTGTCTGACATCAACTAGAGATCTGGGTGGCACTAGAGTACAGAAAATCCAATAGGTGGCTTGAGTCTCCGCCTATGTGCTCAGGTTAGAGGAGGAGTCTAGTTTTAGGACCCACAGGTGTGCCGAGGCCAGAGTGCCATTTTTTCCTGTTGTAGACCAGTGACGTCTCAGGCTTAGCAAATCCAGGAGTGTCAGCTAAGTCTTGTACGGTGAGATCGTAGTTTCAATGAGCCTTCATATGTAGAGTGCACTACATATGATCAGGGCATAAGTTAAAACATGATGATATAAGTTTAAAGAGTTTCCTATAAGTAAGAAGAGTTCAGAAAGATTCGAGTACAGTTTCACAACAGTTGTACTCGAAATGTAATATTGGCATTCCCTGTTATTTAATTGTATGGTTTCAGATTTGCTCAGTATAGTAAATTCATGTATTTCATACCTGTTTAATAAACATAAAATAAGTCATACAGGTAGTGGCTTTTTCTTGGATGGTACAATCCAAGTGAGTTTAGGGGCAAAGTAAAAGAGAAAGAGAATTGAGTTCAGTTGAGTTGAAATAAAGAGTTTAGTAATCATGTCAAGTTAAAGTTAATGAAAGATCAAAAAGAAAATAGTGAGGATTATGTTTCTATACTTGTTTATTCAAATAATGAAGGCTTCAATGCTATTTGTATATTTTTGAATATCTAGTCTTTTAATATGAATTACTATCTTACTATTATTTCAGTTATTCAAGAAAGATAAATGTCTAATTCAATGTTTTAGATTGTATTATTGTTTTACTCATTCACTGAGCGAGTAGGTCACCCCTCTACTCAAAATTTTTAAGGTAACCATGTGGACTTGAATAAGGTCAAAGCATCAGAGTAGATCTACCACATGAGTTAAGTATGAGATTAGTTAAGTTCATTCGGTCCTGTCACTCTAGGTCCTTGTATAGATGTGAGAGAGTTGTAAATGATGTTTTGTATCTTGTTTCCTTAATAAGCGAGAATGTATCTGATTGGCATGTCGTATGTACATGGAAGTGTGTGAAACAGAATGAATGTATGGATGTGTATCATTAATGTTGAGATCATGTTAGAGTGATCAAGGTTTAAAATTATCTTGTAAAGTTTGTTTATGTGTTTCGATACGAGAAAAAAAAGAGTTTGAAAAGGATGAAAAGGTTAGGAGTGAAGTTTGTCTTAAGTATATCCACAAAATCATGCCCACATCTCATAATTAGTGGAAATCGTGGGATGCGGGTGTGACACCAAATGGTTGGTTGTGCTTCTCCTACCACGACGCCTTCTCGTGTGGGCATGATGATTGGTTTGTGATGCTTTTAGCATGAGAAGTAGAGGCGAGGGGAAATCGACATCCCAACGCCTTGGAAATTGGAAACTCTCAAAATGGTCCAAAGTGGGTGTCAAAAGAGGTGGTGGGATAGCTCCTCCTTGTACAAACACAAGATTGTACGGAGGTAGAAGATGAAGTATAAGCTGTCTGATTGGGTGGGAATCTATGGTTGGATGTGCCAAGGTCTGCATTATTTCTTTATGTGTCTCGATAACTCGAAAGATTGTACCCATTTGTTCTTTGCATGCCCCACTACAAGTCATATTTGGAACCATTATTTCTATATCGACGAGCCTCTCTCAAACCTGGCTATTTGGACCCATTTAAAAATATTTTCCAGGATTTAATTTAATTTGACAATGGTTTCCAACATCAATGCATCCACTGCTGGAAAATTTGGGCAGAAAGAGGTATAAGATTTTCCTGATAAATCATCAATGTCCTTTATTTATATTTGCTCTAAATTTTCCAATTTATACCATTCTATTGGTTTTTCATAAAGTTAATGCACGAGCAACTGATCATGAGCATGAACTTGGATGCATGAGACCATGTCTCATTCTGATGATGAAAATTGCTCCTCAAGGGTCCTTTCACCTTTCAATCATTGATGGCGAAGAAGAAGAATGATCCTACCTTGTAACTAGTTCTTTTGTTTCCAGGCAGGTCTATCCATTGTTTAGGGCCTAGGGGGCTTGTTATACAGGTCCTCCCATGCTATATGAAAACTTTTTGGTCTCACAATGACCACTAGTATTGTTATTGAAAGTAAGGAAATCCGTGTACCAAAACTTTCATCATCTGTAGTATGGTTAGATCTCTTGACTTTGAATTCTACCTCTATTTCTATGAATGAATTATATTCTTTTTAAAGTGTACTACAACATACTTGCAAAAGAATTGCCCATTCTAACTCTCAAACTTGTTCGTGATAATAATAATAATAATAATAATAATAATAATAATAATAATAATAATAATTCATCAATTGCATTATATATGTTGGTCAATTTTATTGCAACTCGTGCCTCTTTGAATGTGTTTCATTAGATGGCATTGATGTATATTGCACTATTCAAAGTCATTTCTTGGAATAAAGAAGATAATGCAATAAACCAACCCTATATAGTTTTCAAAAACCAACCTGATCTACTTGTGCTAGATGAAAATGGTTGAAAAGAAGTGCTCATCTAGCAACCGGAGAGTCTGGCGTGCCCCCTCCTTTGGTCCTCCACCCTCCACGGTAAGTGCCTCTATGGTTTGGGCTTCACTGTGCTCGGCCTTCTCCCCCCTATCCGTTGAACTCCGTCCTGCTTTTCTCCGACCACAAAATCGACAATGGGTGGTAAGAGAGATATAGCACAAACTTCTCACTAGAAACAACCCCAAGATCACATCATCATCCTCTCCACCCTGGTGAGCCCCAGTCCGGTGAGCCATAGCATCTGCTCCCCCATCCTTCTCGGGTAGCGCTTCTGTGGAGTGGGTTGCACCGTGCTCGGTCTTCTCCCCTCCATGTTCGTCGAGCTCCGCCCTTGATTTCTCAGCGTGGTGGGAGAATTTTTCATATCAGGTAATGGTAAAAGATCTGGCACATCCTCTTCTCCCGATGACTTATCACCTGTCTGGTGCGCTTAGTGGCGGTGTAAAAGGTACATCCTCTTAACTCCTCTACCCTCTTCACTCCTCTACAATTCATCCTGGAGTTTTGGATCACTCCCGAGGCACCTAGCTTGCAAACCCACGATAAAATGGCAACATGCAGACCATTTAAGCTTAACATCTAATTTTTCCCATCAATAGCGGTTGGGGCACATTCTCACACTGTTGAGCCCAGGACTGTCTAATGCTCCAAAACATCCCTTTCTAAAAGTCTCTCTAGCTACAAACCATTCTGTCGGCTATCTCTTTCCCTCCCTGTGCCTTAATTGCAGTCTCATCGATCCCGATTCTCTACTTCCCAGAGAATATCTATTTCAAATTTACTCACCTTCTCTCTCTGCCAAGACCACATCATTAGAACGGGTGGACTGTTCACCCTGGCCACATGCATAAACAAGACTCGACTATCAAAAAAATGCAAAACAAAAATCTTTAGGAGTGCCCTAAAGTAGAAAAAAAACCTCGATGCTTAACAACTGATCGAGGGTCTCAGCTACACCTCCAGACATGGACTCGTGATTCACCTTCATGTAGTATCCACTCTCAAGCCCTTCTTACTCCACTAGTGTTCCCCTACCGAAAGCTTGGATCTACCACAAGTTTGACCTATCTCCGGGGTCCTGCATGATCAACATTGGCCACCGTTCCTTCTTGGTGATGGTCACCTGGTCTTCCCAGGCTGATCACTACTAGAAAAACAAAGCTTCAACCCTCCTCATCTTTGAGGGTTGGGGCCTGTTGATCTCTGATCTCAAGCTCAAGCCAGAATGTACTATCTTCATCAAGCCGATCGGAAATCGAACATTCCTGGCTTGGGTTAGGGATTTCAATGCTAACACGCCACCAGAGCTAGCACATCTCTATAAAAAATACGACCAAGAAAGCTCAACTTCATCAAATTTGTCTGATCATCTTTTCGTTCGGGATGTCCATCAACCCCCGGTAGGAACAAAGGCTTGGCCCATCTCAGTTTCCTCATGCTCAGAGGAGGAAGATGTTGTAGACACAGCGTCAACACCACATCAAACAAGCTCCATCGCAGCAAGGTACCATCTTTTTTCTTCCCAAAAGGAAAAAATGACTACAAAACTCACTCTCACTACGCTCCACAAAACCCTAAACCCCCGATCCTTCACAGCGGATGATATTATCCCAAAAGACACGATACTCCTAAACCACACTTTTCCTATTATAGGACAAGAAAAATCTACACACATCATCAACAAACTCTTAGAGGTAAACCCCACCGCCCAAACCTGGAAAACAACCCCTCCCAGAAAACCTTTTTGGGCCCTCCACTGTTTTCTTTGCAAAAGTAAACACCATCAGCTTCTAGATGCCCTACCCGCTTTACCTGCTTCAGATGCCACCAAGTAGGTCACACCAAAAGGAACTGCAAATCTCGTCCCCCCCCAGCAAAGATCAGAACTCATGCAGACCCTGATCTTTCCTTCCCTAGGCCCTTTTCTGAAAAAGGTTCGACTTACAGTGAAAACCAGCAAGTTCTAAAAAAAAAGAGAAACAGTATATAGACGCCCCAACCATCCTCCTCCCTTTCCTCCACTCACAAGCAACGCCTTTGCATGCCTTGCAAACCTCCCGCCCACACCCAAAACTCAACACCAGCATATAAACACCAGATTTGTGCCTTTCTCAAAACCCTACTGATTCAGCCCTATTTTAGGGCTTTATCTTGTGTCATTTTGCATTTCAGCCACATCTATACTTGTTAGATTACATGTTATTTCCCCCAATATGCTTATTTCTATCAAATGCACTTATAGAGGCTTTTTGCATGTTTTATAGGTACTTTGTCCACTACTTGATGGCATGGAAAGAGGATGGTCCAATCTAGGATTTCCTTAGGCTTGGAGGAGCCCACAATGAGGCCAAAACCACTTCCAACCTACCCCAAGTGGTCAAAGAATGTTTTGAAGCAATACCCTTCATGGATGGTCAAGTTTAAATCTCAAATGCATGGGAGAGACACCACCACAATCGTGGTACCACCACAATCGTGGTGGACATGCCCTAAGCACAAAAAATCACTAAAACTTCCAAAAATTGACGAAAATGTCCAAAACGACCGTGGTGATCAACATGCACATGGCCATAGGTCCCCACCACGACCGTGGTGTGCCCCCACAACCATGGCCATCCATGTACATATCCCTGTCATCTCCACATTTTAGTTACCATGATCGTGCCCATCCACCACGGTCGTGGTCTACCCAACCCACTAACTTAACCCTAGACCCCCTAGACACCTATATATACCTAGGTGGCGACTGGGGCACGAGGCCAGCTACCTTCCACCACCTCATAGCTCCCCAAATCGCCCCGACTACATTCCACTCCATTTCTACCTCCATTTCACCATTTCCACCACCAAAACACTAGTTTATACTAGTTCCTACCCATAATCCCATTCATTTCACACCCTTGCACCTTGGAGGAGGGAGGAGGACGTCCTGTAGTTGCTGGAGAGGATGACTTCTTCATCTACACCGAGATCCATGGCTTCTTCTACCTCTTTCTTCTCTCTTTTTGTATTTTCCATTTTTATGAGTAGCTAGGCCCCTTGGATGGGCTGTTTGGGGGAAATTATGTTACTTTGATACCATGTTGGGTGAAAATGACATGTAAACATTATAATATCATTTTTTAATGATTATATTCTATTTGCATCTCATTCTCCATTAATTTCTTGTTGGTTTGTGTGTGAAATCACCTAGGAATTTAGGCAAATTGCTTATATGTGTGAACTTTGGGATTTACCCCTAGGTCCAATTCGTGGATCCCTAGGTTTCCTCCCATCTTCCTACATCCTAATCAATCTCCCTAAACCTAAGTGAGAGATCTAAGTAGCTATATTAGATGATTCTAGCAAAATTAGCATGGAGCCTTCTCAAGGCTAAAATGTGGGGGAATTGGGGTCAAAAGCCCTAATTTTACCTCCCCATTACTACCCTCGGCCCCTAATTGCCCTAGGAATGTTTAATCTATAAACCTAGACTTGATTAGACTCTACTTGAATTGAACCTAATCCCTAACCCAATTGAGCCTCGTAAGGGTAGTAGGGGGTGTTAGGGACTAGTTCCCCTATGCACAACCTAGCATATCCATGGCCAGTTAGTAGCTTCGGTTAATTCATTAGACTCTAACTTGGTGTTTGGTTTGTATAATATAAATGGAATAATAATGCTCATATGTCACCCCCAACTTAAGTGATAAGTTCATACCCCTAAACAACCCACACTTCTCTTCATTGCTTAAAACCCTAGTTTTGTGCTTGCTTGGCTTAATTAGCTCTTTCCTTACTTAGTTAGCTTCTTGCTCTGTTATTGCCTTGTTCATAATAGTGTAGTTCTTTAATTGCACTTTCACTCCTCTCTTGCTTGTCCTAGTGTAACTTGCCTTTTCATACCTATCTTAGTCTTTCCTTGCTTGCTTAGTTTTAATCTAGTCTAGGGTTAATGTAGATTTCATTCCTGCCTTTAACTGCTTTCTTCTTCATCCTTAGTTAACAATCAAAACAACCTTTAAACCCTTAACCCTAGTCTCCGCAGTAGGAACCCAACAAAACTAACCTAGCTCTAGTGCCCCCTCTTTTCCCTGTGGATCGACCCTATACTTGCCACCTTCCTATACTACGACACGACCCCATGCGCTTGCGGGTGTAGTGTTTTAGTAGACGTAGGTAGCTAGTGTAGGTTTATAAATTTCAAAAGCAAATTCCCATCACGTGTGTTTCGAACTCGTGGGGCACATCTAGTCGGGTCAAATTGGCTAGTGTGTTGCACCTCTTGCAGAATCGCACCAAGCTTTCTGGCGTCGTTGTCGGGGATTAGAGGCGCTCGACCTAGCCATTTAGTTTTGGTTTGACTTTTCTTACTGCCCTCAGCATTGCTATTCTTTATTCATTACTCTTTTAATTCTTTGTGTATATTGGTTTGCTAACTTGCTTTATTTTGTTTGGTTGTGCCTTGTGCATGTGACAAGCCACTCGGAGAAGACAAGATGGAAGGCCAAAATGCACAAACCCATCCATTTCCTCCACCACCCTACCTCCAAGGCTATCCTAAGACTTACACACCTCCACCACCTCCATTGTCGCAACCTTCCCACCACTTCACTTTCCAACCTCAATGCCCTCCTCCACTACCCTACCTCTAAGGATATCCTAAGACTTACACACTACCACCACCTCCATTGCCACAACCCTCTTACCAGTTCACCTTCCAACCTCAATGCCCTCCTCCACCTAAAGTCCAATGCCCATCAACACCAATGCCACCACCACAACTATCACATGCTCCCCCTACTTCCCATGAGCAAATGGATATGATTGAGACCCCTCTCTTTGGTTCCTATGAAGACACATTCCTCAAGAGAGAGAAAACCTATCGCATGCGATTTCTGAGGGTCTTAAGGCTGATTAAGATCTATGATGATGATCCCCAAGGAGAGAGAATTGCTGAAAAAGACTTACGAAGCTCGCATGACCTTGGGAGGAAGATCAATCAAGGAAAGCATTTGAGAGGATTGCTTATGATGGGGGTGAAAACATTTTGTTTTTGGACCATGGTTGATGGTGAAAGAACAACAAGTCCAGCTGAAGGCATGAAACTTAGCGCTTGTGGGAGGCAACCCACCTAGGTTTGGGATTTTTTCACCCAAACTTCAATTTTTGATACTTTTTCTTTGCTTTTACACTTTCCAAGAAAACATAAACACACATGCACACTTGTGCTTGATAGTTTTCTTTTGAGTTTTGATGATGAGGCAGGTGCTAGACAATATAGAGAGAGGGTATAGAAGTGGGTCATGGTCTTTAAATCAAATATGTGTTTGAATAACAAATAAAAGTGAAATTCAAGTTCTTGAAGTGAGAAAACTGAAGGAGCACCCTCACCACAGCTGTGGAGTTCAACCACGATCGTGGCACATGTGGAGTTCAGCCACAGTCGTGGGAATTATTGCATCAAGATGTCTGAAGTTATAGTGTTTTTAGAAGATTGGCCACGGCCGTGGCCATCCACCACAGCCGTGTTGAAGAGGAATGGCCACGACCGTGACAAGGGTTGACCACCAGCCACAACATGGTGACCTACGTTTTGACGCTTCGCACCAGTCATGATCTTCACCCTACTATCCCTAAGCTCTAGTTTCATGCTGAGGACATCATGATTCAAAAGTTTGGGGCGGTAGGGAGGTATGCACCACATATCTCATTCTATTATTTTGATTACCTGACTGACATGATTTTTGTCTGCTTTTGATCTATCTAGTGTGGATTTTCTTTACTTCTTTGCATCCTTGCATGCCATGTAGTTTACATTCCTGCCATTTTGCGTAATTTTCAAAAATTTTGCTCTTTTTGCCATGCATTGCATTTCATGTAGATTTTTGTAATTCTTGCATGTTATAGCTAGTATTTGCTTGTTTACTGCTTTAAGTTCAATAATATAGGGTTTAAATGTGATTGAAGGCAACTTGGCACCGTTTTGGCCAATTTTTCCCAAATTTGGAATTTCTTGTCTAAAAAGTGTGTTTTGACCCAATCTCTACTGTTTTAAGTAAAAATGATGACCTTGACAAATGCAAGTGAATTGCCATTGTTTGTTGCTAAGTGGTATCAATGGGTGACTTTTTACATGTGCATCACCTCTCTTAGGATTATGATTGAATTGGTTGAATTGTGAAATTGAGCAAGCTTTGAACGCTTAGTGTTTGTAGAATCACTTGTTTGATATATCAATTTCATCTTGTTCATTCATGTGGTGTGATATCTTATATGAAGTGTTGGATTAATTTTCATACTGGATGTCTTATGTCGAAAATCATACCAATGACCCCTCTTTGACCTGACTATTCTTCCACCATCTTCATACCCCTCCGCCTCATAAAAAGACGCCCTAGTGCACATAATCAGCCTTGGCCACCTCCAAAAATTTGGGGTGGCCATATCTTTATCTCCCCACTTCACTCCATCCACCATATGCCCTATCTACACCAAGGGTAAAGAAAAAGAAAAGAAAAAGAAAAGAAAAAGAAAAAATAAAATAAAAGGATGCTCCTGTTTAAGAGCATTCAAATAAAGAAAATATGAGTGTGTAACAAAAATCTTACCGCAACCCTTTCTTCCAGTTTCATACCCATTGAGCTAAGAAGCATCAAATTTAGCTCATTTTGCCTTTTTCCGCAACCACGTGGGTCATTTGGTATGATTTGAAATATAAGACTGAATGCATGAATGTGAAACAACGCTCCTACTCATCCTTGATTAACACCATCATGAAACGGTTTACCCAGAACTTTATGGAAGAAGTATGGATAACTTCTGTATTCTATGCGCTATATTTGAAGTTCATATGCTTTGTGCTCTTTTCATGGTTGGATTGTGGAAGTAGGACAGGAGAGAGGTGAAATGCATGTACTTTGTCATCTTTGATCCCATTCAACAACAATCATCTTATATATTGCATTTGTCATTTCTTGATTGTGGAAAATTTGTAGAGATGTTGAGTTAGAGCATACTTGAGGACAAGTATGTTTCAAGTTTGGGGTGGATCAGAAAGCTTGGTGTGATTCTGCTAGAGGTGCAACACACTAGCTGATTTGACCCGACTAGATGTGCACCCACGAGGTTGAAACACACGCGATGGGAATTTGCTTTCGAAATTTATAAACCTAAACTAGCTACCTATGTGGGCTCCGATCTCCAAACCACGATATAAACACGATTTAAACATAAGCGGAAGCAATCGATTAACAATGGAAGAAAAAAATCACGGGAAATTAAAACTTTTCGAGATAAGAGCTTGAAACCACAAACCTTTTCCATAGAAAAAGGATTTAAACTGTATACATCTCTGTCAAATTACTTCTTGAGTAATTATACACATCAAGATACAAAATCTCAAGAACTCATAACCAAAAGACTCCAAGACCTGAGAGTACATAGGACACATAGGACTGACTCTAACTACACCACATAGCAGGCTGAATCTCCACCTGAGATTTACTGCTGCTCCTGGTGCTGTTGCTGCTGGGATTGGTCACCTATATTCCGGTTCCTCTGTCTTTGATGTCCACCTAAAAAGTTGAAGTCTGCGGGGTGAGACAATTTCGAATAATTGTCCCAGCGAGAGTTATAACTCTCCACTAGAAGCTTAATAAGCAAAACAAAGAATAACTTAAGTAGTAAAAGCTTTAAAAGTATTCCATAGCCATTTTGGTAATAAACAAGAGTTCAACATTTCTGAAAATATGAAGAACATCTACATTATTCAATGTAACATCAATCAAGTAACTCGTAGTTAACCCTAACAGATATACTACGCTGTTGATTATGTTTTTCAAACATTATTATGCCATGTGGAGATGAGGCATACCACTCATACTCCAACTGATCGCTAAGAAGTCACATCAGTATCATACATAGGTCATTAAAAGAGCCGGAATCTTATGACCTCACCTTCCTCAGTCAGTTAGAGGATTTGTTTGCTAGACATCTGGCATGACGTCTTTTGTTATAGCTTACCAGGGTAAACTGGTCCTTCACTATTTTAGAGTTACATTGGCGTTCTGTACTCTCTTCGTCATCGGAAGATTTCTTGTTTATCTCTCACCGATACGGTGTTTTGTGTTTCTTTTGGGAGATTTGTGGTACATCTCACCATTTGGTTCTATAGTGGAGGATTGACGGTATCAATTCCTACACTAGGATGTAAGGATTTACGCATCCATTTCCCCCACATACTCAAGAGTATGTGATCCAGGAGTTCCCTTGGGAAAACCTGTTTCACCATCATTTGGTCTATGACAATGATGGATCTATGATCATGGCTCTACATTATACTTGATTAGTTAGGTACATTCAGTATTCTTCTAACATCATACATTGTTCTTCAAACAATAACATTAGCATAACAGCTATAAAATGAGAATACTAAATGTAACAAGCCTAACTCTTATCAATCATCATTTCTCAATACCTTCATCACAAGTCATCTCTAAAGCATGACCTTGATGGTATTCATGGCTCTCACAGCCCATTTAATTCATAGGTTGCCATTAACAAGGCAACATGATATATCACTATTCATAAAGCTAAAGCATGCTTTCAATGAATATAGATTCATAATCCATACCTGGATATGATCATCATCTCATGACAACCTGCAAGGTTAATTCAACTGATAACAGTAAGCAATTCATTCTAGAGGTTACACTTTCAATACTCTTAGAAGAATCAAGTTCCCAATATTATTCAATCAGGGTTATTATTCGCAATTTATGTCTTCACCCTAGAATTAGGGTTTACTATTCACTCCATGGTGAATTGGACTCATAACATCATCATGTATGAGAAATATCATCATTAAAGCTCTTAAATAAGATTAAGTTTCACTAAACATCATAATTAGGGTTTCCATGATCTCACATAGGTGGATCCACTACTACAGAAGTGCCTTTTAGTGTCGGTTGTTTAACCCCCTTTGGCGTCGGTTTCTGAACGACGCCTATGTGGGCGCCGCTAAAAGGTTGGACACTTCAGCGTCGGTTAAAAAACCGACGCCTATTTAACATCAAGGCGTCGGTTTATTATAAAACACTGACGCCAAAAGGGTTCGCGCCACAGAAAACGGCGTCATCTAGGACGCTTTCTGCGTCGGTTATACACTAAAAAACCGACGCAGAAAAGTGTCCTAGATGACTCCCATTTCCTGTAGCGCGAACACTTTTGGCGTCGGTGTTCAACAAAAAACCGACGCTGTAAGTCTGTGCTGACGGTTATCGGTAAATAACCGACGCCTATATCTATTTTTTTTTTATAAATCTGTTTGCAGGCCTGCTGTGGCTGGTCAGCAGGATGAGAACCTACAGTTCAGTTTTCTGAACTGCAGGTTTACGACATCCATTGATATCAGCCTACAAACAGGCCACAAACCTGCAAAATTAACATAAAAAGATTCACACAAGTAGATACATTCAGACATCAATTCAATTGTCACGTTCACACATATAGAATCATTCAAATACATGTTTTAACATTCAGAAACATTCATTTACAAAGTATCATTCATCATCACTATCAACATCCCAATTATATCTTACAGTTTATGACCCCACATGCCTTCCTCCCCAGTTCCTGCCGCTAGACGACCACACAATGGATCCAAGAGGATATGCAGGCGTTTGCCAAAGACTATAGGCTGAGTTAACTATTGAGTTAACTCAGCCTATAGTCTTTGGCGAACGCCTGCAATCCTCTTGGATCCATTGTGTGGTCGTCTAGCGGCAGGAACTGAGGAGGAAGGCATGTGGGGTGATAAACTGTCAGGACTAGCACAGCAAGTTGCGATGGAGGTGGAGACGACGACGACGGTGGTGCTTCAGGCGACGCCTGCTTGGCCGGGTAGGGCTCGGCGAAAGGGTTCAACTGCGGCATGGCTTCGATGTAGTAGAGGGAAGGGAGGGGTTCAGAATCCTACGAGAAATGTTTAGAGATGAGGATATTACTGTGGAGGAGGAGGAAACGGTAGAAGATATCTCGAGTTGGAATGTCCTCTCCGCGCATCAAGTTGCTCCAGTGCTTCAGTGGGTACATGTGCATCATCAACCTAAAATTTGACAAAAATAAACACACTGAATTAGGCCAATATAGAAATATAGGATATATGACATAACTAGAAGATAATGAATTTTATAGAAATACAGGATATGTTTTTAGAACTTACATTGGTATCCTCGCCATGCTCGTCATGGACAACATGCTCATCATGGACTTCATGCTCATCATGAACATCATTCTCATCATGGTCAGCCATCTGAAAATGTCATTAAAAAGGCAAACATTTAGCATTTGTATCAACTAGAAAAAGGAAAACATTTAGCATTTGTATAAATTAGAAAAAGGAAAACATTTACCATTTGTATAAACATACATGTCTCTAAAATTGTGATCTTTTATCAATTAACAATCCTTCATTATGATCTCCGCGCACATATAAGTCATCATTAGCTTCAATATTTTGTGGAGTTGGCAACCCAACTGAGAATGGACTGGAGTCATCATACTTATCATAGTACTCTTCTTCATCTATAGGATCTTCAATGAACTGTCTTTTACCATGAAGAACAACCGACCATTTATCATTTGCAGGATCATCGATATAGAATATTTGTTTTGCCTGTGATGCCAATATGAATGGTTCAGCCTTCTCGCCAATCATTTCAAAGTTCACCAAAGTGAAACCCAATTCATCCACTATAACTCCTTTGGTGTTATCAACCCAATTACATTTAAAGAGCGGAATATTGAAATCTATGTAGTCAAACTCCCAAATGTCTTCAATGACACCGTAATATGACATTTTAGCTTCACGTGGACTCTTATCCTTTGCACTTGCAAAGTACATAGTTGACGCTTGAAGAGTGACCCCACTATTTTGGACGACACTCTTATCATCTTGGCACTTTGCGTAATATGTGAATCCATTAATGCCAAACCCTTCATAAGACATAACATTCGGTTTTGGTTTAAAGGCGAGACATTTGATAGTTTCTGTAATATCATTTGGTGTTTGAGATAGTTGATGTAAGACTTTATCTTCAAACCACTTAGTAAAAGTCTTATTATGCTCTCTAGCAAGCCACATTGAACTTGCTCGAGGATGTTGTCTCTTTATGAAATTGGTATGTTCCTCGATATAAACACTCACTTCGTCCATATTATGTAAAATATACAAGTGAGCTTGTTCCAACTGCTCACGGCTGATTACTTTCACCCGTGATCCCAAAATTCCTTTGCCCTCCTCAATATTCTTGTCATTATCAGGAGTGTCATTACCACTGAGAAAGTCATTGCAGAAATCCATAACCTCTCTCGCCACATAACCTTCAATAATACTCCCTTCAGGATCATAACGGTTTCGAACATCACCTTTAAAAACGCTCATGTATCGTTCAAAGGGATACATCCAATGCAAGAAAACCGGTCCCAAGATTTTCACTTCCCTAGTCAAGTGGACAACAAGATGTACCATGATATCAAAGAACGAAGGAGGGAAATACATCTCAAGCTGACATAGGGTAACAACCACTTCTCTTTGCAAATTATCGAGAGTATCAGGGTCAACAACTTTGCTGCATAGACTGTTGAAAAAGAAACAAAGTCTGGTAATTGCAAACCTTACATGCTTCGGCAATATAGATCGAATTGCCACGGGCAATATTTGTTGCATTAGAGTGTGACAATCATGAGATTTAAGACCTATCAACTTCAGATCTTTCATTAATACCAATCTACGGATGTTGGATGAGTAACCATGCGGCACCTTAACATTTACCAAGCATTCACAAAAAGTTTTTTTCTCCTTTCTAGACAACGTGTAACAAGCGGGAGGTAAGTATGTTCTTTTATTACCCATTTCACATAATTCTGTTAATTCTGACCTTATTCCCATTTCACGTAAATCTGACCTTATTCCCATTTCACATAATTCTGTTAATTCTGACCTTATTCCCATTTCACGTAGGTCCAGTCTGGATTTTATCCCATCTTTAGTCTTACCTGGTATATTTAATAGAGTACCAATGATGCTATCACAGACATTTTTCTCAACGTGCATTACATCGATACAATGCCTGACTGACAAAGAACTCCAATAAGGAAGATCCCAAAATATTGACTTCTTTTTGAATGAAGAATTGTCACTCCGTGTGGCCATACTACATTGTGATTTCTTACCAAATTCATTGACAATGTCTTTTACTCTTTCATAAACAACATCCCCTGGTATAGGTTTAGGTGCACTCCGTTCATCATTCCATCCATTGAATGCTTTGCGCTTCCTACGATACGGATGGAATTTTGAAAGAAACCTTCGATGACCAAGATATACAGTCTTGCCGCCATATTTTAGTCTTATTGAATCAGTGTTTACTTCACATATAGGACACGCTTTAGCTCCTTTGACACTATATCCAGACAAATTCCCATATGCCGGAAAGTCATTAATAGTGCAAAACAACATAGCATGCAAACGAAATGTCTCTCTTGCTGAAGCATCATAGGTCATCACACCTTCATCCCAAAGTTTCTTTAAGTCATCAATCAAAGGTTCAAGATAAACATCGATATCATTTCCGGGTTGTTTAGGGCCCGATATCAACAATGACAACATAACGTACTTATTTTTCATACACAGCCAGGGAGGAAGATTGTATATAACAAGCATGACTGGCCAAGTGCTATGTTGGCTGCTCAATGTCCCGTACGGATTCATCCCGTCTGTACAAAGCCCAAGTCTTAGATTCCTGACTTCTTCACCAAATTCAGGGAACAATACATCAATCTTCTTCCACTGTGGGGAATCAGACGCATGTCGTAGGATCCCATCATTATTGATCTTAACATCTGCATGCCACCTCAAATTCTTCGCATCTTTCGGATTTGCAAACAAGCGTTGAAACCGTGATGTTATAGGTAGATACCACAACACCTTGGCAGGAGAACCAGTTTTGGACTCCCCCGAAGTCGTCAATTTATATCGTGACGCACCACATTTTGGACAATCTTTCAAATCTACATAGTCCTTTTGAAATAATACACAATCATTCGGGCATGTGTGTATCTTTTTGGCCTCCATTCCCATTGGGCACAACATTTTCTTTACCTGGTATGTTGAGATTGGCAGCTCGTTTCCTTCAGGAAGAATTTCTTTCAACAAAGTCAACAATTCAGTGAAGCTTTTGTCGCTCCATCTATTGTTAGCTTTCAACTTATACAATCTCAGCACAACGCTAAGCTTCGTAAACTTAGCACAGCCTGTGTATAACGGTATCTCAGCATCATGCACAATGTTTGTAAAGATAGGAGGTGGATCGGTGTGCTCTACCCTACAACTATCCAGCATCGCATCAACAATGTCTGCTGGAACTGGTTCGTTCACATTTACGTCATCGGAGGCAATTTCTTCTTCCACCCAAGCACTGCTATTGACATATACTGGATTTGATTTTGAAATCTCTCCATGCTAGTGCCATTCTGTATAGCCTTGTACAATCCCGTTGCACATGACATGACTTTTGATTTCCTCACCAGTGTTGACTTTCAAGTTGTTACCGCAATGCCTACATGGACAGTAGAACCTATCTGTAGGTTTTTTCCTATGTTCCTCGGCAAATCTAATAAACTGATCAAGACCAGATATAAACTCTGGGGTGCAACGATTACGAATGGACATCCATGATCTATCCATTCTATGATCAGAGAAAGCAAGTATATATTAGGAAAGCAAGTATATATTAGGAAACAAGTATATAAGCAAGTATGTCGTATTACAGTTCATCATTAAGAAAGATATAAGCAAGTATGTCGTATTAAAATAGACTAAACAATAAAAGAATTTTTTTTTGAGGCAAGACAATATGAGAAAATAGTAGTGTAATCATGTAAATGGGAACATTCATGGGAACACACACTTCAGTTATAAGCATTCATGTAGCAACTTACAGTTCCATTCATGGGAACACACACTTTAGTTATAACAATAACTAAACAAAGGGGTTGGTGTACCCCTAAACATGCGCATAATTAAAAAAACTATTAATACAGACAAGTCTAGATAGATAGACAACTAAATACTACACCAACATGGTCCCGCATGCATCAGTAACTTCTTTTTGATGATGAAGCTGTGTCACGAAGCTCCTCACTGTATTTAGACGAATCTGAACTGACAGGGGCCCCAGATTCAGATTCCTCATAGATGATATCCGACGCCGTGCGCTCATACCGCAGAAGATGATCGGGGGTCTCATAGTTGTTGTTGGTTATCCAAACTTTGATGGAATTATCGCCAACTGGACGGAGAAAAAGCCTATTCCAACGGACCAGATACAGCTCTCCAATCCAATCACGCCAACCAGATTTTGATACAAGATTTCCCGCCAAATCATACTCAACCTCGATTACATGTGAATAATTTCCAAAAGTTAGGGTCACTTTACCAGGCATGTAGTGTCTTCCTTTTAGAAAACGCCAATGTTTGGGTATGACCAATTGGTTTAAGGAACGATCATCTAGGATGATGTCCAATTGTTCTTCAATAGGGAACGTTAACATTGACATAGAGGCCCAATTCATAGTCATTGTTATGGGAAGACAGAGACTGCACAATATTAGTATTAACAAAGTATAAGTACATATAACGATGTTATATATTTTCAGAAAAAGTTGTATAACATCAGTTAACCTTTTAAACAAGTATATATTAGGAAACAAGTATATATTAGTCAATCTTGGACGGGTTTCTAGGCCAACAAACACATTTGATGTCAATCTTATATATAATAAATGTGTACCACCTATCCCATCCTTGAACACCTAATCTCACTAGTAAGTGTATAATGTGTATTTGGTTTTCAAGAAAATTTCGGCAGCATTTCCCCGTTGTTCTCTAAGTACATATGTACTTAGAGAACAAACGGGGAAATGCTACCGAAATTTTATCGAAAACCCAATACACATTATACACTTACATCCTAAGTGAGATTAGGTGTTCAAGAACAGTCCCAAACTGGGGACTATCCAAGATTTACTCCTACTGAGTAAATCTTGGACGGGTTTCTAGACCAACAAATACATGTGTTGTCATTCTTATATAAACCCTATAATTCATGAAATCATTCTAATTCAATTTAATATGTTGGGATCACATAATTATATAATGACATCAGAATATATAGAAGAATCATAATTAACATGATTAACAACATGCTCATCAAACTAGGGTTTTCTTGAATATCATCTAATAAATCAAGAATTTCATAGTTTCAAACATGCAATAATTCACAATGCAATGTTATAAACTATAGGCAACATGGATACATGAAATAAATAAACATCCAGCATCTATCACTTATTCAATCTTCAAGAAACCTTGACAAACATCCAACATCTATCACTTATATAATTTGCATGTATATACACCCTAAAGTGCCACAAATCATATAATAAAACTATCATGTTATGATATTAGGACCACTTAAAGCAGATTAGGCACATTGAGCAAGCAGAGTAGGGAGCCAATTTCGTGCAAGCAGATTAGGCAAGCAGATTAGGTCAGCACATAAAGAACCAATTTCGCGCCTGGGTAGGTCTGCAGGTACCTGGGCAAGAAGAGTAGGGTGAGGTCGAGCTGGTTGAGTACGTGGGTGGCGGCCGACGAGCTCCAGAACCAGCGGCAGTGACTCCGACGAGCAGGAGCGTCAGCCGCAGCAGGAAGGCAGGCGGCCAGGCGGCGGCAGGCAGGCAGCGTCCAGGCGGAGGAGAAGGAGAAGGGGGTACGGCGGCGCTGGTTCTCAGGCGTGGCAGGCAGGTGGGCACCAGGCGTTGCGGCGGCGCCGGTTGTCAGGCGTGGCGGCGGCGCAGGCAGTTGGAGCAGCAGGGCGGGCAGCAGGGGTGCCAGAGAAGAAACGCGTCGGAGAGGGGCGCCGGAGAGGGGACGCCGGAGATGGGGCACCGGAGAGAAGCGCCGGAGAAAAACTAGTAGCAGCAGCAGAGAAATCGCCGGAGAAATCGCTGCAATAGGGAAATAGGGTAGCAATGAAACATAAGAAAGGGGAAGAGTCGGGCGATCGAAGGTTATGAAGTTCCCAAATAGCGTCGGTTGTTTACAAAAACCGACGCCTAAATATCTTTACCGTCGGTCGTTCGCAACATCCGACGTCCATTTGGACGATATTTTCGTGAAAATGTTTGGCGGGAACCACCTTCAGCGTCGGTGATTAAAGGACGACCGACGCGGAAAAGGACACTTTTCACGCAAATTTCCATCGCACATAAGCGTCGGTGTTTTAACTACAAACTCGACGCCGAAAGTGACATTATTTTTTTCGCTCGAAAATTGGATGACATTAGGCGTCGGTTTTTTCTAAACAACCGACGCTGTATACAAAGTGGTACTCGTGTTTGGCTGGTCTTTGAATATAGACATCGGTTCTTCTAAATAACCGACGCCTTTAATATAAGGCGTCCGTGTTCCTTAATAACCGACGCCCAGAAAAGCGACACTGAATGCTATTTCTGTAGTAGTGATCATACCCTAATCATGCACACTCATGTGTATTGAAAGCATTTTACTTGAGTTTCCACCATAAAAGGGTACTTTCTCTCTCTTAGGATACTTTCTCTCTCCTCTTACTATTAGATGGTGATTACACCATTCTAGATTAAGTTGGGTTAAGTCCTCATTGACTAGCATAAGCCAAAATATCACTATCATGTGATTAGGGTTTGACTAGAACAAGGTATTACTCAATTAAACCCCTCAAGGGTATTTTGGTAATTTGACCTCATGATTACCATCATGGGTCAACTCATTAATCACTTAGTCCCTTAATGACCTAAGTTATCATTAGGGTTTAGATTAGATCATCATTCAACCAAATACACCATCAATTGATTAAGTACAAACCACCTTGAACACCTTCAAACGGTTTCAACCTTCAACCATCAAACGGTCTTGAGATCGTTTGGTGTCAAATGGTCTTGAGACCATTTTCCCTCAAACGGTCTTGAGACCGTTTGACCTCAAACGGTCTTGAGACCATTTGGGTGCGTTGACCGTTTTGACTTTCAAACCGTTTGAAGCTCATGCGGTTTGAAACCGTTTGATCAAAGTGTCTTGAGATCGATTGGTCCAAACGACCTTGAGATCGTTTGAGCCCAAATGGTCTTGAGACCGTTTGGACCCAAACGGTCTTGAGACCGTTTGGATCCAAACGGTCTTGAGACCGTTTGGTCCAAATGGGCTCAAACCGTTTGGAACTCCAACAAGGTTCAAAAGTTACAATTGTTTATGGTTAAGTATGTTGAAGCCCTCAATTGGCCAAAGCCATGTTAACCACTTATAAATTGAGTTAATTATGATGAGCCTCAATCAATTGGACATCAAATTGACCCTCAATTGAAATCCAATTAGGGTTGATTCTAATTCAATTAGGGTTTCCAATTGGATGGTCATCAATTTTCAACAATGTGAGTCAATCCAAGGTTGAACCTATCAATTGACCTCCACTTGGACCCAAACGGTCTTACGTTGTGCCCAAATGGTCTTGAGACCATTTGGAAGAACCCCCAAATGGTCTTGAGATCGTTTGGGTCCTTCAACCCAAAACTCAACAAGATCTATACTTTAAAATAGTAATTTCAACCCGATTAGGGTTAGGATGTTGAAGTGCCTTCAACTCTCAATTGGTTAAGAACTAATCTTTGATTCTTTGAAGGAATGAAATTCAATATATTACCAACAGACCCTCAAACGGTCGTCCCTTGGTCAACCCTATCAAATGGTCTTGAGACCGTTTCAATCCAAACGGTCTTGCAAGACCGTTTGAGAGCAAACGGTTTGAAACCGTTTGACCTTAAACGGTTTGCAACCGTTTGGACCAAAAGGGTCCAAGTTCGTTTGATAAAGTAACATAGGAATCCATTCTCATCATCTTCAACCTTGGTTAAGGTCGGTTATTCCACCGTTTTGCTTGCAAAAGTGCAAGGAAGAAGGGAGGTAGAAGAAGAACTATCATGCTAAATTGCAAGAACAAAGTATGCATATAAAGCAAAGAGTTTAGAGTTATAAAACCCGCCTAAAGGTTGTTCCTTGAGCTCCAAGCTTTAATGGCGTCTTTGAGCTCCACAGGTTCGGCCAAGGTGAATTCTCCAAGGAAACGTTGGAAAGGAAAGGCTAGAAAGATAGAGCTAGGTGAGCTAGCCATGAATCCAACCTTGAAAACGAGTTTCCTCCATGAATTCAAGCAAAAGGGATGATCTAAACTTACCTAGAACCCTTGGTCGTCCCTCTCTGCTCCAGAGCTTAGCCTTGGTCGGTTGAGAAAGTAGAGAAGAAGTGAAGGAAATGAAAGGTTCGTTCACTTGTTACAAGGAAAAGGCTTATATACTTTAGGCCTTTTTACACCATGAGGGCCTCTAAAGTATGGAATTTACATCTAAGTCCCTCCTTGCTCAAGGGCACGTTTAAACTCATCTAAACCTATGCAAAGCTCATGAAATCTCAAGATCTAAGGGTAAAGAAAGCCAACTTTCAACTAAGGTACATACATGAAAGGTCTCCATACCCATATTAGGTGATTTTTATCACAAAGATCATTTTTCTTATTTGATTGTTCATTGATGTGTCCCTTTCATCATTTCTACTCTAAATGATGACAAGAGTTATAAAAGATGCTCTAGATGAAGTATTTTACAAATTGCACCCCTGAATTTGGGTAAATTGCACTTTACTCCAAATTAGGGTTTTTAAGCATAAGGATCATTCCACAAGCTGCATCTTGATGCCCAAGCTTGGAAAATCCTTCTTACTTCATCATATTTACTCATATGATGTCTTATTATCATAAGAACATCTCAACCTGTGAACATTGCAAGTTAACCCTTTTAACTGGGTAATTTGCACATAGGTCCCTGCATTACAAAACAATGCTACAACTTTACATATAAAGGAGAAAAATTGAAAGTAAATGTTCCTGAGGAACTTAATTACATGCCAGGGAGTATTCACAAGTATATAATTACATATTTAGGCAAAACTTCCAGGGTTAGGTTATAACCCAGGTCAGGGATGTTACAACCTACGTCTACTAAAACACTACACCCGCAAGCGCACAGGGTCGTGTCGTAGTATAGGAAGGTGGCAAGTATAGGGTCGATCCACAGAGAAAAGAGGGGGTGCTAGAGCTAGGTTAGTTTTGTTGGGTTCCTACTATAGAGACTAGGGTTAAGGGTTTAAAGGTTGTTTTGATTGTTAACTAAGAATGAAGAAAAAAGAAGTTAAAGGCAGGAATGAAATCTACGTTAACCCTAGACTAGATTAAGACTAAGCAAGCAAGGAAAGACTAAGCTAGGTATGAAAAGGCAAGTTACACTAGGACAAGCAAGAGAGGAGTGAAAGTGCAATTAAATAACTAAACTAACATGAACAAGGCAATAATAAAGCAAGAAGCTAACTAAGAAAGGAAAGAGCTAATTAAGCTAAACAAGCACAAAACTAGGGTTTTAAGCAATGAAGAGAAGTGTGGGTTGTTTAGGGGTATAAACTTATCACTTAAGTTGGGGTGACATATGAGCATTATTGTTCCATTTAGATTATACAAACCAAACAACAAGGTAGAGTCTAATGAATTAACCTAAGCTACTAACTGGCCATGGATATGCTAGGTTGTGCATAGGGGAATTAGTCCCTAACACCCCCTACTACCCTTATGAGGCTCAATTGGGTTAGGGATTAGGTTCAATTCAAGTAGAGTCTAATCAAGTCTAGGTTTATATATTAGACATTCCTAGGGAAATTAGGGGCCGAGGGTAGTAATGGGGAGGTAAAATTAGCGCTTTTGACCCCCAATTCCCCCACATTCTATCCTTGAGAAGGCTCCATGCTAATTGTGCTAGAATCATCTAATCTAGCTACTTAGATCTCTCACTTAGGTTTATGGAGATTGATTAGGATGTAGGAAGATGGGAGGCATCCTAGGGATCCAAGAATTGGACCTAGGGGCAAATCCCAAAATTCACACATATAAGAAATTTGCCTAAATTCCTAGGTGATTTCACACACAAACCAACAAGCAATTAATAGAGAATGAGATGCAAATAGAATATAATCATTAACAAACGGAATTACAATGTTTACATGTCATTTTCCCCCAACATGGTATCAAAGTAACATAATTTCCCCCAAACAGCCCACCCAAGGGGCCTAGCTACTCGTAGAAATGGAAAATACAAAAAGAGAGAATAAATAGGTAGAAGAAGCCATGGAGCTCGGTGTAGATGAAGAAGTCCTCCTCTCCAGAAGCTGCAGGACGTCCTCCTCCCTCCTTCAAGGTGCAAGGGTGTGAAATGAAGGGGATTATGGGTAGGAACTAGTATAAACTAGTGTTTTAGTGGTGGAAATGGTGAAATGGAGGGAATGGAGGTGGAAATGGAGTGGAATGGAGTGGGGGCGATTTGGGGAGCTAGGAGGTGGTGGAAGGTAGTTGTCCTCGTTCCCCAACCGCCACCTAGGTATATATAGGTGTCTAGGGGGTCTAGGGTTAAGTTAGTGGGTAGGGTAGACTACGGTCGTGGTGGATGGGCACGGCCGTGGTAATTAAAATTTGGAGATGACAGGGATATGTACATGGATGGCCACAGTCGTGGGGGCACACCACGGTCGTGGTGGGGACCTATGGCCCCAGGCATGTTGATGACCACAGTCGTTTTGGTTATTTTCATCAATTTCTGGGAGTTTTAGTGATTTTTTGTGCTTAGGGCATCTCCACCACGACCGTGGTGTGGTACCACAGTCGTGGTGGTCTCTCTCCCATGCATTTGAGCTTTAAACTTGATCATCCATGAAGGGCATTGCTTCAAAACATTCTTTGACCACTTGGGGTAGGTTGGAAGTGGTTTTGGCCTCATTGTGGGCTCCTCCAAGCCTTCTCTAATTTTTCAAACTATCTATAACATCAAACTGTCTTCCGAACATCCTTCTGAAAATAGAACAACCTTCTCTAATTTTTCAAACCATCTACCTTCATGGTTCTGCCCAAAAAAGATAGAAAGACACCTACTCTCACCTGATTTACAGGTGATAGACACCACGTTTGGGAAAGAAAAAACTCAAACACCACCTCCTCCGATAACACAAAACTCCTCACAAGCAGAAAAAAGAACCAGAACCTCCACTCCCTCCATTCATGGAAACACCTCTCCACCATCTGGCACCATTTTTCCTTCCCCAACATCTACCAAGGAAAGCTGCCAAGCACAAAACCCAAACCAAAACTCTTTAAGAAAACAAAAACCTTCCATACTAAAGGATGTCAGCTCTTCACAAAGTCCTCAACAGAAGAGCCCAAAATAAAGTCAAGAAGACAGTTATACCCAGAAGATTATGATGCAAGGTCCAAAAGAGGTAAACAAAAAAATCATCGTTAACAGACAAGATTCACGTACATCCACGAACACTTCTCTCAATTCATCATGTGCAAAATCTTCAATTCTTGATACCTCTTCCCACTTTTTACAAAGTCTATAAACTGTGACATAGATAACATTGAGGACCTTGCATCATGGTCAAACATCACTAGATTTACAAAATTTGCCAAAAATATAGGAATACATCTTGAAGATGAAGACAAGGCACGTAAAGCTTTAGATGATATAAAACTCTTTATGGGGTGGACAAACAAATGAGTTTTGGAAACTACCAAGAAAAATTTTGCACTTCTTAAAATCGACTAGCCTGCTTTTTAGAACCGACCTTCTCCTTGCTTAGCATATCCATCAAACATGCATTTTTCTTCTTGGAACGTCTGTGGGGATGCAAACCTCAATAGACGTAAGGAAAACTGCTCACACATATATAAAAATAAAATTGACCTGATCACTATCCAAGAAACTAAAACTAGTCTTTCCCCGTTTGCGGTTGGGGCACATTCTCACACTGTTGAGCCCAGGACTGTCTAATGCTCCAAAACATCCCTTTCTAAAAGTCTCTCTAGCTACAAACCATTCTGTCGGCTATCGCTTTCCCTCCCTGTGCCTTAATTGCAGTCTCATCGATCCCGATTCTCTACTTCCCAGAGAATATCTATTTCAAATTTACTCACCTTCTCTCTCTGCCAAGACCACATCATTAGAACGGGCGGACTGCTCACCCTGGCCACATGCATAAACAAGACTCGACTATCAAAAAAATGCAAAACAAAAATCTTTAGGAGTGCCCTAAAGTAGAAAAAAAACCTCGATGCTTAACAACTGATCGAGGGTCTCAGCTACACCTCCAGACATGGACTCGTGATTCACCTTCATGTAGTATCCACTCTCAAGCCCTTCTTACTCCACTAGTGTTCCCCTACC
Organism: Alisma plantago-aquatica; assembly: GCA_963693085.1. Classification (NCBI taxonomy): domain Eukaryota; kingdom Viridiplantae; phylum Streptophyta; class Magnoliopsida; order Alismatales; family Alismataceae; genus Alisma; species Alisma plantago-aquatica. Next base: position 1,303,379,928 of record OY856410.1, read on the forward strand.
GAAAGCTTGGATCTACCACAAGTTTGACCTATCTCCGGGGTCCTGCATGATCAACATTGGCCACCGTTCCTTCTTGGTGATGGTCACCTGGTCTTCCCAGGCTGATCACTACTAGAAAAACAAAGCTTCAACCCTCCTCATCTTTGAGGGTTGGGGCCTGTTGATCTCTGATCTCAAGCTCAAGCCAGAATGTACTATCTTCATCAAGCCGATCGGAAATCGAACATTCCTGGCTTGGGTTAGGGATTTCAATGCTAACACGCCACCAGAGCTAGCACATCTCTATAAAAAATACGACCAAGAAAGCTCAACTTCATCAAATTTGTCTGATCATCTTTTCGTTCGGGATGTCCATCAACCCCCAGTAGGAATAAAGGCTTGGCCCATCTCAGTTTCCTCATGCTCAGAGGAGGAAGATGTTGTAGACACAGCGTCAACACCACATCAAACAAGCTCCATCGCAGCAAGGTACCATCTTTTTTCTTCCCAAAAGGAAAAAATGACTACAAAACTCACTCTCACTACGCTCCACAAAACCCTAAACCCCCGATCCTTCACAGCGGATGATATTATCCCAAAAGACACGATACTCCTAAACCACACTTTTCCTATTATAGGACAAGAAAAATCTACACACATCATCAACAAACTCTTAGAGGTAAACCCCACCGCCCAAACCTGGAAAACAACCCCTCCCAGAAAACCTTTTTGGGCCCTCCACTGTTTTCTTTGCAAAAGTAAACACCATCAGCTTCTAGATGCCCTACCCGCTTTACCTTCTTCAGATGCCACCAAGTAGGTCACACCAAAAGGAACTGCAAATCTCGTCCCCCCCCCAGCAAAGATCAAAACTCATGCAGACCCTGATCTTTCCTTCCCTAGGCCCTTTTCTGAAAAAGGTTCGACTTACAGTGAAAACCAGCAAGTTCTAAAAAAAAAAGAGAAACAGTATATAGACGCCCCAACCATCCTCCTCCCTTTCCTCCACTCACAAGCAATGCCTTTGCATGCCTTGCAAACCTCCCGCCCACACCCAAAACTCAACACCAGCATATAAACACCAGATTTGTGCCTTTCTCAAAACCCTACTGATTCAGCCCTATTTTAGGGCTTTATCTTGTGTCATTTTGCATTTCAGCCACATCTATACTTGTTAGATTACATGTTATTTCCCCCAATATGCTTATTTCTATCAAATGCACTTATAGAGGCTTTTTGCATGTTTTATAGGTACTTTGTCCACTACTTGATGGCATGGAAAGAGGATGGTCCAATCTAGGATTTCCTTAGGCTTGGAGGAGCCCACAATGAGGCCAAAACCACTTCCAACCTACCCCAAGTGGTCAAAGAATGTTTTGAAGCAATACCCTTCATGGATGGTCAAGTTTAAATCTCAAATGCATGGGAGAGACACCACCACAATCGTGGTACCACCACAATCGTGGTGGACATGCCCTAAGCACAAAAAATCACTAAAACTTCCAAAAATTGACGAAAATGGCCAAAACGACCGTGGTGATCAACATGCACATGGCCATAGGTCCCCACCACGACCGTGGTGTGCCCCCACAACCATGGCCATCCATGTACATATCCCTGTCATCTCCACATTTTAGTTACCATGATCGTGCCCATCCACCACGGTCGTGGTCTACCCAACCCACTAACTTAACCCTAGACCCCCTAGACACCTATATATACCTAGGTGGCGACTGGGGCACGAGGCCAGCTACCTTCCACCACCTCATAGCTCCCCAAATCGCCCCGACTACATTCCACTCCATTTCTACCTCCATTTCACCATTTCCACCACCAAAACACTAGTTTATACTAGTTCCTACCCATAATCCCATTCATTTCACACCCTTGCACCTTGGAGGAGGGAGGAGGACGTCCTGTAGTTGCTGGAGAGGATGACTTCTTCATCTACACCGAGATCCATGGCTTCTTCTACCTCTTTCTTCTCTCTTTTTGTATTTTCCATTTTTATGAGTAGCTAGGCCCCTTGGATGGGCTGTTTGGGGGAAATTATGTTACTTTGATACCATGTTGGGTGAAAATGACATGTAAACATTATAATATCATTTTTTAATGATTATATTCTATTTGCATCTCATTCTCCATTAATTTCTTGTTGGTTTGTGTGTGAAATCACCTAGGAATTTAGGCAAATTGCTTATATGTGTGAACTTTGGGATTTACCCCTAGGTCCAATTCGTGGATCCCTAGGTTTCCTCCCATCTTCCTACATCCTAATCAATCTCCCTAAACCTAAGTGAGAGATCTAAGTAGCTATATTAGATGATTCTAGCAAAATTAGCATGGAGCCTTCTCAAGGCTAAAATGTGGGGGAATTGGGGTCAAAAGCCCTAATTTTACCTCCCCATTACTACCCTCGGCCCCTAATTGCCCTAGGAATGTCTAATCTATAAACCTAGACTTGATTAGACTCTACTTGAATTGAACCTAATCCCTAACCCAATTGAGCCTCGTAAGGGTAGTAGGGGGTGTTAGGGACTAGTTCCCCTATGCACAACCTAGCATATCCATGGCCAGTTAGTAGCTTCGGTTAATTCATTAGACTCTAACTTGGTGTTTGGTTTGTATAATATAAATGGAATAATAATGCTCATATGTCACCCCCAACTTAAGTGATAAGTTCATACCCCTAAACAACCCACACTTCTCTTCATTGCTTAAAACCCTAGTTTTGTGCTTGCTTGGCTTAATTAGCTCTTTCCTTACTTAGTTAGCTTCTTGCTCTGTTATTGCCTTGTTCATAATAGTGTAGTTCTTTAATTGCACTTTCACTCCTCTCTTGCTTGTCCTAGTGTAACTTGCCTTTTCATACCTATCTTAGTCTTTCCTTGCTTGCTTAGTTTTAATCTAGTCTAGGGTTAATGTAGATTTCATTCCTGCCTTTAACTGCTTTCTTCTTCATCCTTAGTTAACAATCAAAACAACCTTTAAACCCTTAACCCTAGTCTCCGCAGTAGGAACCCAACAAAACTAACCTAGCTCTAGTGCCCCCTCTTTTCCCTGTGGATCGACCCTATACTTGCCACCTTCCTATACTACGACACGACCCCATGCGCTTGCGGGTGTAGTGTTTTAGTAGACGTAGGTAGCTAGTGTAGGTTTATAAATTTCAAAAGCAAATTCCCATCACGTGTGTTTCGAACTCGTGGGGCACATCTAGTCGGGTCAAATTGGCTAGTGTGTTGCACCTCTTGCAGAATCGCACCAAGCTTTCTGGCGTCGTTGTCGGGGATTAGAGGCGCTCGACCTAGCCATTTAGTTTTGGTTTGACTTTTCTTACTGCCCTCAGCATTGCTATTCTTTATTCATTACTCTTTTAATTCTTTGTGTATATTGGTTTGCTAACTTGCTTTATTTTGTTTGGTTGTGCCTTGTGCATGTGACAAGCCACTCGGAGAAGACAAGATGGAAGGCCAAAATGCACAAACCCATCCATTTCCTCCACCACCCTACCTCCAAGGCTATCCTAAGACTTACACACCTCCACCACCTCCATTGTCGCAACCTTCCCACCACTTCACTTTCCAACCTCAATGCCCTCCTCCACTACCCTACCTCTAAGGATATCCTAAGACTTACACACTACCACCACCTCCATTGCCACAACCCTCTTACCAGTTCACCTTCCAACCTCAATGCCCTCCTCCACCTAAAGTCCAATGCCCATCAACACCAATGCCACCACCACAACTATCACATGCTCCCCCTACTTCCCATGAGCAAATGGATATGATTGAGACCCCTCTCTTTGGTTCCTATGAAGACACATTCCTCAAGAGAGAGAAAACCTATCGCATGCGATTTCTGAGGGTCTTAAGGCTGATTAAGATCTATGATGATGATCCCCAAGGAGAGAGAATTGCTAAAAAAGACTTACGAAGCTCGCATGACCTTGGGAGGAAGATCAATCAAGGAAAGCATTTGAGAGGATTGCTTATGATGGGGGTGAAAACATTTTGTTTTTGGACCATGGTTGATGGTGAAAGAACAACAAGTCCAGCTGAAGGCATGAAACTTAGCGCTTGTGGGAGGCAACCCACCTAGGTTTGGGATTTTTTCACCCAAACTTCAATTTTGATACTTTTTCTTTGCTTTTACACTTTCCAAGAAAACATAAACACACATGCACACTTGTGCTTGATAGTTTTCTTTTGAGTTTTGATGATGAGGCAGGTGCTAGACAATATAGAGAGAGGGTATAGAAGCGGGTCATGGTCTTTAAATCAAATATGTGTTCGAATAACAAATAAAAGTGAAATTCAAGTTCTTGAAGTGAGAAAACTGAAGGAGCACCCTCACCACAGCTGTGGATTTCAACCACGATCGTGGCACATGTGGAGTTCAGCCACAGTCGTGGGAATTATTGCATCAAGATGTCTGAAGTTATAGTGTTTTTAGAAGATTGGCCACGGCCGTGGCCATCCACCACAGCCGTGTTGAAGAGGAATGGCCACGACCGTGACAAGGGTTGACCACCAGCCACAACATGGTGACCTACGTTTTGACGCTTCGCACCAGTCATGATCTTCACCCTACTATCCCTAAGCTCTAGTTTCATGCTGAGGACATCATGATTCAAAAGTTTGGGGTGGTAGGGAGGTATGCACCACATATCTCATTCTATTATTTTGATTACCTGACTGACATGATTTTTGTCTGCTTTTGATCTATCTAGTGTGGATTTTCTTTACTTCTTTGCATCCTTGCATGCCATGTAGTTTACATTCCTGCCATTTTGCGTAATTTTCAAAAATTTTGCTCTTTTTGCCATGCATTGCATTTCATGTAGATTTTTGTAATTCTTGCATGTTATAGCTAGTATTTGCTTGTTTACTGCTTTAAGTTCAATAATATAGGGTTTAAATGTGATTGAAGGCAACTTGGCACCGTTTTGGCCAATTTTTCCCAAATTTGGAATTTCTTGTCTAAAAAGTGTGTTTTGACCCAATCTCTACTGTTTTAAGTAAAAATGATGACCTTGACAAATGCAAGTGAATTGCCATTGTTTGTTGCTAAGTGGTATCAATGGGTGACTTTTTACATGTGCATCACCTCTCTTAGGATTATGATTGAATTGGTTGAATTGTGAAATTGAGCAAGCTTTGAACGCTTAGTGTTTGTAGAATCACTTGTTTGATATATCAATTTCATCTTGTTCATTCATGTGGTGTGATATCTTATATGAAGTGTTGGATTAATTTTCATACTGGATGTCTTATGTCGAAAATCATACCAATGACCCCTCTTTGACCTGACTATTCTTCCACCATCTTCATACCCCTCCGCCTCATAAAAAGACGCCCTAGTGCACATAATCAGCCTTGGCCACCTCCAAAAATTTGGGGTGGCCATATCTTTATCTCCCCACTTCACTCCATCCACCATATGCCCTATCTACACCAAGGGTAAAGAAAAAGAAAAGAAAAAGAAAAGAAAAAGAAAAAATAAAATAAAAGGATGCTCCTGTTTAAGAGCATTCAAATAAAGAAAATATGAGTGTGTAACAAAAATCTTACCGCAACCCTTTCTTCCAGTTTCATACCCATTGAGCTAAGAAGCATCAAATTTAGCTCATTTTGCCTTTTTCCGCAACCACGTGGGTCATTTGGTATGATTTGAAATATAAGACTGAATGCATGAATGTGAAACAACGCTCCTACTCATCCTTGATTAACACCATCATGAAACGGTTTACCCAGAACTTTATGGAAGAAGTATGGATAACTTCTGTATTCTATGCGCTATATTTGAAGTTCATATGCTTTGTGCTCTTTTCATGGTTGGATTGTGGAAGTAGGACAGGAGAGAGGTGAAATGCATGTACTTTGTCATCTTTGATCCCATTCAACAACAATCATCTTATATATTGCATTTGTCATTTCTTGATTGTGGAAAATTTGTAGAGATGTTGAGTTAGAGCATACTTGAGGACAAGTATGTTTCAAGTTTGGGGTGGATCAGAAAGCTTGGTGTGATTCTGCTAGAGGTGCAACACACTAGCTGATTTGACCCGACTAGATGTGCACCCACGAGGTTGAAACACACGCGGTGGGAATTTGCTTTCGAAATTTATAAACCTAAACTAGCTACCTATGTGGGCTCCGATCTCCAAACCACGATATAAACACGATTTAAACATAAGCGGAAGCAATCGATTAACAACGGAAGAAAAAACTCACGGGAAATTAAAACTTTTCGAGATAAGAGCTTGAAACCACAAACCTTTTCCATAGAAAAAGGATTTAAACTGTATACATCTCTGTCAAATTACTTCTTGAGTAATTATACACATCAAGATACAAAATCTCAAGAACTCATAACCAAAAGACTCCAAGACCTGAGAGTACATAGGACACATAGGACTGACTCTAACTACACCACATAGCAGGCTGAATCTCCACCTGAGATTTACTGCTGCTCCTGGTGCTGTTGCTGCTGGGATTGGTCACCTATATTCCGGTTCCTCTGTCTTTGATGTCCACCTAAAAAGTTGAAGTCTGCGGGGTGAGACAATTTCGAATAATTGTCCCAGCGAGAGTTATAACTCTCCACTAGAAGCTTAATAAGCAAAACAAAGAATAACTTAAGTAGTAAAAGCTTTAAAAGTATTCCATAGCCATTTTGGTAATAAACAAGAGTTCAACATTTCTGAAAATATGAAGAACATCTACATTATTCAATGTAACATCAATCAAGTAACTCGTAGTTAACCCTAACAGATATACTACGCTGTTGATTATGTTTTTCAAACATTATTATGCCATGTGGAGATGAGGCATACCACTCATACTCCAACTGATCGCTAAGAAGTCACATCAGTATCATACATAGGTCATTAAAAGAGCCGGAATCTTATGACCTCACCTTCCTCAGTCAGTTAGAGGATTTGTTTGCTAGACATCTGGCAGGACGTCTTTTGTTATAGCTTACCAGGGTAAACTGGTCCTTCACTATTTTAGAGTTACATTGGCGTTCTGTACTCTCTTCGTCATCGGAAGATTTCTTGTTTATCTCTCACCGATACGGTGTTTTGTGTTTCTTTTGGGAGATTTGTGGTACATCTCACCATTTGGTTCTATAGTGGAGGATTGACGGTATCAATTCCTACACTAGGATGTAAGGATTTACGCATCCATTTCCCCCACATACTCAAGAGTATGTGATCCAGGAGTTCCCTTGGGAAAACCTGTTTCACCATCATTTGGTCTATGACAATGATGGATCTATGATCATGGCTCTACATTATACTTGATTAGTTAGGTACATTCAGTATTCTTCTAACATCATACATTGTTCTTCAAACAATAACATTAGCATAACAGCTATAAAATGAGAATACTAAATGTAACAAGCCTAACTCTTATCAATCATCATTTCTCAATACCTTCATCACAAGTCATCTCTAAAGCATGACCTTGATGGTATTCATGGCTCTCACAGCCCATTTAATTCATAGGTTGCCATTAACAAGGCAACATGATATATCACTATTCATAAAGCTAAAGCATGCTTTCAATGAATATAGATTCATAATCCATACCTGGATATGATCATCATCTCATGACAACCTGCAAGGTTAATTCAACTGATAACAGTAAGCAATTCATTCTAGAGGTTACACTTTCAATACTCTTAGAAGAATCAAGTTCCCAATATTATTCAATCAGGGTTATTATTCGCAATTTATGTCTTCACCCTAGAATTAGGGTTTACTATTCACTCCATGGTGAATTGGACTCATAACATCATCATGTATGAGAAATATCATCATTAAAGCTCTTAAATAAGATTAAGTTTCACTAAACATCATAATTAGGGTTTCCATGATCTCACATAGGTGGATCCACTACTACAGAAGTGCCTTTTAGTGTCGGTTGTTTAACCCCCTTTGGCGTCGGTTTCTGAACGACGCCTATGTGGGCTCCGCTAAAAGGTTGGACACTTCAGCGTCGGTTAAAAAACCGACGCCTATTTAACATCAAGGCGTCGGTTTATTATAAAACACTGACGCCAAAAGGGTTCGCGCCACAGAAAACGGCGTCATCTAGGACGCTTTCTGCGTCGGTTATACACTAAAAAACCGACGCAGAAAAGTGTCCTAGATGACTCCCATTTCCTGTAGCGCGAACACTTTTGGCGTCGGTGTTCAACAAAAAACCGACGCTGTAAGTCTGTGCTGATGGTTATCGGTAAATAACCGACGCCTATATCTATTTTTTTTTTATAAATCTGTTTGCAGGCCTGCTGTGGCTGGTCAGCAGGATGAGAACCTACAGTTCAGTTTTCTGAACTGCAGGTTTACGACATCCATTGATATCAGCCTACAAACAGGCCACAAACCTGCAAAATTAACATAAAAAGATTCACACAAGTAGATACATTCAGACATCAATTCAATTGTCACGTTCACACATATAGAATCATTCAAATACATGTTTTAACATTCAGAAACATTCATTTACAAAGTATCATTCATCATCACTATCAACATCCCAATTATATCTTACAGTTTATGACCCCACATGCCTTCCTCCCCAGTTCCTGCCGCTAGACGACCACACAATGGATCCAAGAGGATATGCAGGCGTTTGCCAAAGACTATAGGCTGAGTTAACTATTGAGTTAACTCAGCCTATAGTCTTTGGCGAACGCCTGCAATCCTCTTGGATCCATTGTGTGGTCGTCTAGCGGCAGGAACTGAGGAGGAAGGCATGTGGGGTGATAAACTGTCAGGACTAGCACAGCAAGTTGCGATGGAGGTGGAGACGACGACGACGGTGGTGCTTCAGGCGACGCCTGCTTGGCCGGGTAGGGCTCGGCGAAAGGGTTCAACTGCGGCATGGCTTCGATGTAGTAGAGGGAAGGGAGGGGTTCAGAATCCTACGAGAAACGTTTAGAGATGAGGATATTACTGCGGAGGAGGAGGAAACGGTAGAAGATATCTTGAGTTGGAATGTCCTCTCCGCGCATCAAGTTGCTCCAGTGCTTCAGTGGGTACATGTGCATCATCAACCTAAAATTTGACAAAAATAAACACACTGAATTAGGCCAATATAGAAATATAGGATATATGACATAACTAGAAGATAATGAATTTTATAGAAATACAGGATATGTTTTTAGAACTTACATTGGTATCCTCGCCATGCTCGTCATGGACAACATGCTCATCATGGACTTCATGCTCATCATGAACATCATTCTCATCATGGTCAGCCATCTGAAAATGTCATTAAAAAGGCAAACATTTAGCATTTGTATCAACTAGAAAAAGGAAAACATTTAGCATTTGTATAAATTAGAAAAAGGAAAACATTTACCATTTGTATAAACATACATGTCTCTAAAATTGTGATCTTTTATCAATTAACAATCCTTCATTGTGATCTCCGCGCACATATAAGTCATCATTAGCTTCAATATTTTGTGGAGTTGGCAACCCAACTGAGAATGGACTGGAGTCATCATACTTATCATAGTACTCTTCTTCATCTATAGGATCTTCAATGAACTGTCTTTTACCATGAAGAACAACCGACCATTTATCATTTGCAGGATCATCGATATAGAATATTTGTTTTGCCTGTGATGCCAATATGAATGGTTCAGCCTTCTCGCCAATCATTTCAAAGTTCACCAAAGTGAAACCCAATTCATCCACTATAACTCCTTTGGTGTTATCAACCCAATTACATTTAAAGAGCGGAATATTGAAATCTATGTAGTCAAACTCCCAAATGTCTTCAATGACACCGTAATATGACATTTTAGCTTCACGTGGACTCTTATCCTTTGCACTTGCAAAGTACATAGTTGACGCTTGAAGAGTGACCCCACTATTTTGGACAACACTCTTATCATCTTGGCACTTTGTGTAATATGTGAATCCATTAATGCCAAACCCTTCATAAGACATAACATTCGGTTTTGGTTTAAAGGCGAGACATTTGATAGTTTCTGTAATATCATTTGGTGTTTGAGATAGTTGATGTAAGACTTTATCTTCAAACCACTTAGTAAAAGTCTTATTATGCTCTCTAGCAAGCCACATTGAACTTGCTCGAGGATGTTGTCTCTTTATGAAATTGGTATGTTCCTCAATATAAACACTCACTTCGTCCATATTATGTAAAATATACAAGTGAGCTTGTTCCAACTGCTCACGGCTGATTACTTTCACCCGTGATCCCAAAATTCCTTTGCCCTCCTCAATATTCTTGTCATTATCAGGAGTGTCATTACCACTGAGAAAGTCATTGCAGAAATCCATAACCTCTCTCGCCACATAACCTTCAATAATACTCCCTTCAGGATCATAACGGTTTCGAACATCACCTTTAAAAACGCTCATGTATCGTTCAAAGGGATACATCCAATGCAAGAAAACCGGTCCCAAGATTTTCACTTCCCTAGTCAAGTGGACAACAAGATGTACCATGATATCAAAGAACGAAGGAGGGAAATACATCTCAAGCTGACATAGGGTAACAACCACTTCTCTTTGCAAATTATCGAGAGTATCAGGGTCAACAACTTTGCTGCATAGACTGTTGAAAAAGAAACAAAGTCTGGTAATTGCAAACCTTACATGCTTCGGCAATATAGATCGAATTGCCACGGGCAATATTTGTTGCATTAGAGTGTGACAATCATGAGATTTAAGACCTATCAACTTCAGATCTTTCATTAATACCAATCTACGGATGTTGGATGAGTAACCATGTGGCACCTTAACATTTACCAAGCATTCACAAAAAGTTTTCTTCTCCTTTCTAGACAACGTGTAACAAGCGGGAGGTAAGTATGTTCTTTTATTACCCATTTCACATAATTCTGTTAATTCTGACCTTATTCCCATTTCACGTAATTCTGACCTTATTCCCATTTCACATAATTCTGTTAATTCTGACCTTATTCCCATTTCACGTAGGTCCAGTCTGGATTTTATCCCATCTTTAGTCTTACCTGGTATATTTAATAGAGTACCAATGATGCTATCACAGACATTTTTCTCAACGTGCATTACATCGATACAATGCCTGACTGACAAAGAACTCCAATAAGGAAGATCCCAAAATATTGACTTCTTTTTGAATGAAGAATTGTCACTCCGTGTGGCCATACTACATTGTGATTTCTTACCAAATTCATTGACAATGTCTTTTACTCTTTCATAAACAACATCCCCTGGTATAGGTTTAGGTGCACTCCGTTCATCATTCCATCCATTGAATGCTTTGCGCTTCCTACGATACGGATGGAATTTTGAAAGAAACCTTCGATGACCAAGATATACAGTCTTGCCGCCATATTTTAGTCTTATTGAATCAGTGTTTACTTCACATATAGGACACGCTTTAGCTCCTTTGACACTATATCCAGACAAATTCCCATATGCCGGAAAGTCATTAATAGTGCAAAACAACATAGCATGCAAACGAAATGTCTCTCTTGCTGAAGCATCATAGGTCATCACACCTTCATCCCAAAGTTTCTTTAAGTCATCAATCAAAGGTTCAAGATAAACATCGATATCATTTCCGGGTTGTTTAGGGCCCGATATCAACAATGACAACATAACGTACTTATTTTTCATACACAGCCAGGGAGGAAGATTGTATATAACAAGCATGACTGGCCAAGTGCTATGTTGGCTGCTCAATGTCCCGTACGGATTCATCCCGTCTGTACAAAGCCCAAGTCTTAGATTCCTGACTTCTTCACCAAATTCAGGGAACAATACATCAATCTTCTTCCACTGTGGGGAATCAGACGCATGTCGTAGGATCCCATCATTATTGATCTTAACATCTGCATGCCACCTCAAATTCTTCGCATCTTTCGGATTTGCAAACAAGCGTTGAAACCGTGATGTTATAGGTAGATACCACAACACCTTGGCAGGAGAACCAGTTTTGGACTCCCCCGAAGTCGTCAATTTATATCGTGACGCACCACATTTTGGACAATCTTTCAAATCTACATAGTCCTTTTGAAATAATACACAATCATTCGGGCATGTGTGTATCTTTTTGGCCTCCATTCCCATTGGGCACAACATTTTCTTTACCTGGTATGTTGAGATTGGCAGCTCGTTTCCTTCAGGAAGAATTTCTTTCAACAAAGTCAACAATTCAGTGAAGCTTTTGTCGCTCCATCTATTGTTAGCTTTCAACTTATACAATCTCAGCACAACGCTAAGCTTCGTCAACTTAGCACAGCCTGTGTATAACGGTATCTCAGCATCATGCACAATGTTTGTAAAGATAGGAGGTGGATCGGTGTGCTCTACCCTACAACTATCCAGCATCGCATCAACAATGTCTGCTGGAACTGGTTCGTTCACATTTACGTCATCGGAGGCAATTTCTTCTTCCACCCAAGCACTGCTATTGACATATACTGGATTTGATTTTGAAATCTCTCCATGCTAGTGCCATTCTGTATAGCCTTGTACAATCCCGTTGCACATGACATGACTTTTGATTTCCTCACCAGTGTTGACTTTCAAGTTGTTACCGCAATGCCTACATGGACAGTAGAACCTATCTGTAGGTTTTTTCCTATGTTCCTCGGCAAATCTAATAAACTGATCAAGACCAGATATAAACTCTGGGGTGCAACGATTACGAATGGACATCCATGATCTATCCATTCTATGATCAGAGAAAGCAAGTATATATTAGGAAAGCAAGTATATATTAGGAAACAAGTATATAAGCAAGTATGTCGTATTACAGTTCATCATTAAGAAAGATATAAGCAAGTATGTCGTATTAAAATAGACTAAACAATAAAAGAATTTTTTTTTGAGGCAAGACAATATGAGAAAATAGTAGTGTAATCATGTAAATGGGAACATTCATGGGAACACACACTTCAGTTATAAGCATTCATGTAGCAACTTACAGTTCCATTCATGGGAACACACACTTTAGTTATAACAATAACTAAACAAAGGGGTTGGTGTACCCCTAAACATGCGCATAATTAAAAAAACTATTAATACAGACAAGTCTAGATAGATAGACAACTAAATACTACACCAACATGGTCCCGCATGCATCAGTAACTTCTTTTTGATGATGAAGCTGTGTCACGAAGCTCCTCACTGTATTTAGACGAATCTGAACTGACAGGGGCCCCAGATTCAGATTCCTCATAGATGATATCCGACGCCGTGCGCTCATACCGCAGAAGATGATCGGGGGTCTCATAGTTGTTGTTGGTTATCCAAACTTTGATGGAATTATCGCCAACTGGACGGAGAAAAAGCCTATTCCAACGGACCAGATACAGCTCTCCAATCCAATCACGCCAACCGGATTTTGATACAAGATTTCCCGCCAAATCATACTCAACCTCGATTACATGTGAATAATTTCCAAAAGTTAGGGTCACTTTACCAGGCATGTAGTGTCTTCCTTTTAGAAAACGCCAATGTTTGGGTATGACCAATTGGTTTAAGGAACGATCATCTAGGATGATGTCCAATTGTTCTTCAATAGGGAACGTTAACATTGACATAGAGGCCCAATTCATAGTCATTGTTATGGGAAGACAGAGACTGCACAATATTAGTATTAACAAAGTATAAGTACATATAACGATGTTATATATTTTCAGAAAAAGTTGTATAACATCAGTTAACCTTTTAAACAAGTATATATTAGGAAACAAGTATATATTAGTCAATCTTGGACGGGTTTCTAGGCCAACAAACACATTTGATGTCAATCTTATATATAATAAATGTGTACCACCTATCCCATCCTTGAACACCTAATCTCACTAGTAAGTGTATAATGTGTATTTGGTTTTCAAGAAAATTTCGGCAGCATTTCCCCGTTGTTCTCTAAGTACATATGTACTTAGAGAACAAACGGGGAAATGCTACCGAAATTTTATCGAAAACCCAATACACATTATACACTTACATCCTAAGTGAGATTAGGTGTTCAAGAACAGTCCCAAACTGGGGACTATCCAAGATTTACTCCTACTGAGTAAATCTTGGACGGGTTTCTAGACCAACAAATACATGTGTTGTCATTCTTATATAAACCCTATAATTCATGAAATCATTCTAATTCAATTTAATATGTTGGGATCACATAATTATATAATGACATCAGAATATATAGAAGAATCATAATTAACATGATTAACAACATGCTCATCAAACTAGGGTTTTCTTGAATATCATCTAATAAATCAAGAATTTCATAGTTTCAAACATGCAATAATTCACAATGCAATGTTATAAACTATAGGCAACATGGATACATGAAATAAATAAACATCCAGCATCTATCACTTATTCAATCTTCAAGAAACCTTGACAAACATCCAACATCTATCACTTATATAATTTGCATGTATATACACCCTAAAGTGCCACAAATCATATAATAAAACTATCATGTTATGATATTAGGACCACTTAAAGCAGATTAGGCACATTGAGCAAGCAGAGTAGGGAGCCAATTTCGTGCAAGCAGATTAGGCAAGCAGATTAGGTCAGCACATAAAGAACCAATTTCGTGCCTGGGTAGGTCTGCAGGTACCTGGGCAAGAAGAGTAGGGTGAGGTCGAGCTGGTTGAGTACGTGGGTGGCGGCCGACGAGCTCCAGAACCAGCGGCAGTGACTCCGACGAGCAGGAGCGTCAGCCGCAGCAGGAAGGCAGGCGGCCAGGCGGCGGCAGGCAGGCAGCGTCCAGGCGGAGGAGAAGGAGAAGGGGGTACGGCGGCGCCGGTTCTCAGGCGTGGCAGGCAGGTGGGCACCAGGCGTTGCGGCGGCGCCGGTTGTCAGGCGTGGCGGCGGCGCAGGCAGTTGGAGCAGCAGGGCGGGCAGCAGGGGTGCCAGAGAAGAAACGCGTCGGAGAGGGGCGCCGGAGAGGGGACGCCGGAGATGGGGCACCGGAGAGAAGCGCCGGAGAAAAACTAGTAGCAGCAGCAGAGAAATCGCCGGAGAAATCGCCGCAATAGGGAAATAGGGTAGCAATGAAACATAAGAAAGGGGAAGAGTCGGGCGATCGAAGGTTATGAAGTTCCCAAATAGCGTCGGTTGTTTACAAAAACCGACGCCTAAATATCTTTACCGTCGGTCGTTCGCAACATCCGACGTCCATTTGGACGATATTTTCGTGAAAATGTTTGGCGGGAACCACCTTCAGCGTCGGTGATTAAAGGACGACCGACGCGGAAAAGGACACTTTTCACGCAAATTTCCATCGCACATAAGCGTCGGTGTTTTAACTACAGACTCGACGCCGAAAGTGACATTATTTTTTTCGCTCGAAAATTGGATGACATTAGGCGTCGGTTTTTTCTAAACAACCGACGCTGTATACAAAGTGGTACTCGTGTTTGGCTGGTCTTTGAATATAGACGTCGGTTCTTCTAAATAACCGACGCCTTTAATATAAGGCGTCCGTGTTCCTTAATAACCGACGCCCAGAAAAGCGACACTGAATGCTATTTCTGTAGTAGTGATCATACCCTAATCATGCACACTCATGTGTATTGAAAGCATTTTACTTGAGTTTCCACCATAAAAGGGTACTTTCTCTCTCTTAGGATACTTTCTCTCTCCTCTTACTATTAGATGGTGATTACACCATTCTAGATTAAGTTGGGTTAAGTCCTCATTGACTAGCATAAGCCAAAATATCACTATCATGTGATTAGGGTTTGACTAGAACAAGGTATTACTCAATTAAACCCCTCAAGGGTATTTTGGTAATTTGACCTCATGATTACCATCATGGGTCAACTCATTAATCACTTAGTCCCTTAATGACCTAAGTTATCATTAGGGTTTAGATTAGATCATCATTCAACCAAATACACCATCAATTGATTAAGTACAAACCACCTTGAACACCTTCAAACGGTTTCAACCTTCAACCATCAAACGGTCTTGAGATCGTTTGGTGTCAAATGGTCTTGAGACCGTTTTCCCTCAAACGGTCTTGAGACCGTTTGACCTCAAACGGTCTTGAGACCATTTGGGTGCGTTGACCGTTTTGACTTTCAAACCGTTTGAAGCTCATGCGGTTTGAAACCGTTTGATCAAAGTGTCTTGAGATCGATTGGTCCAAACGACCTTGAGATCGTTTGAGCCCAAATGGTCTTGAGACCGTTTGGACCCAAACGGTCTTGAGACCGTTTGGTCCAAATGGGCTCAAACCGTTTGGAACTCCAACAAGGTTCAAAAGTTACAATTGTTTATGGTTAAGTATGTTGAAGCCCTCAATTGGCCAAAGCCATGTTAACCACTTATAAATTGAGTTAATTATGATGAGCCTCAATCAATTGGACATCAAATTGACCCTCAATTGAAATCCAATTAGGGTTGATTCTAATTCAATTAGGGTTTCCAATTGGATGGTCATCAATTTTCAACAATGTGAGTCAATCCAAGGTTGAACCTATCAATTGACCTCCACTTGGACCCAAACGGTCTTACGTTGTGCCCAAATGGTCTTGAGACCATTTGGAAGAACCCCCAAATGGTCTTGAGACCGTTTGGGTCCTTCAACCCAAAACTCAACAAGATCTATACTTTAAAATAGTAATTTCAACCCGATTAGGGTTAGGATGTTGAAGTGCCTTCAACTCTCAATTGGTTAAGAACTAATCTTTGATTCTTTGAAGGAATGAAATTCAATATATTACCAACAGACCCTCAAACGTTCGTCCCTTGGTCAACCCTATCAAATGGTCTTGAGACCGTTTCAATCCAAACGGTCTTGCAAGACCGTTTGAGAGCAAACGGTTTGAAACCGTTTGACCTTAAACGGTTTGCAACCGTTTGGACCAAAAGGGTCCAAGTTCGTTTGATAAAGTAACATAGGAATCCATTCTCATCATCTTCAACCTTGGTTAAGGTCGGTTATTCCACCGTTTTGCTTGCAAAAGTGCAAGGAAGAAGGGAGGTAGAAGAAGAACTATCATGCTAAATTGCAAGAACAAAGTATGCATATAAAGCAAAGAGTTTAGAGTTATAAAACCCGCCTAAAGGTTGTTCCTTGAGCTCCAAGCTTTAATGGCGTCTTTGATCTCCACAGGTTCGGCCAAGGTGAATTCTCCAAGGAAACGTTGGAAAGGAAAGGCTAGAAAGATAGAGCTAGGTGAGCTAGCCATGAATCCAACCTTGAAAACGAGTTTCCTCCATGAATTCAAGCAAAAGGGATGATCTAAACTTACCTAGAACCCTTGGTCGTCCCTCTCTGCTCCAGAGCTTAGCCTTGGTCGGTTGAGAAAGAAGAGAAGAAGTGAAGGAAATGAAAGGTTCGTTCACTTGTTACAAGGAAAAGGCTTATATACTTTAGGCCTTTTTACACCATGAGGACCTCTAAAGTATGGAATTTACATCTAAGTCCCTCCTTGCTCAAGGGCACGTTTAAACTCATCTAAACCTATGCAAAGCTCATGAAATCTCAAGATCTAAGGGTAAAGAAAGCCAACTTTCAACTAAGGTACATACATGAAAGGTCTCCATACCCATATTAGGTGATTTTTATCACAAAGATCATTTTTCTTATT
The DNA here is from genome assembly GCA_963693085.1 of Alisma plantago-aquatica. NCBI lineage: Eukaryota > Viridiplantae > Streptophyta > Magnoliopsida > Alismatales > Alismataceae > Alisma > Alisma plantago-aquatica. Next base: position 1,303,397,517 of record OY856410.1, read on the forward strand.
TGATTGTTCATTGATGTGTCCCTTTCATCATTTCTACTCTAAATGATGACAAGAGTTATAAAAGATGCTCTAGATGAAGTATTTTACAAATTGCACCCCTGAATTTGGGTAAATTGCACTTTACTCCAAATTAGGGTTTTTAAGCATAAGGATCATTCCACAAGCTGCATCTTGATGCCCAAGCTTGGAAAATCCTTCTTACTTCATCATATTTACTCATATGATGTCTTATTATCATAAGAACATCTCAACCTGTGAACATTGCAAGTTAACCCTTTTAACTGGGTAATTTGCACATAGGTCCCTGCATTACAAAACAATGCTACAACTTTACATATAAAGGAGAAAAATTGAAAGTAAATGTTCCTGAGGAACTTAATTACATGCCAGGGAGTATTCACAAGTATATAATTACATATTTAGGCAAAACTTCCAGGGTTAGGTTATAACCCAGGTCAGGGATGTTACAACCTACGTCTACTAAAACACTACACCCGCAAGCGCACAGGGTCGTGTCGTAGTATAGGAAGGTGGCAAGTATAGGGTCGATCCACAGGGAAAAGAGGGGGTGCTAGAGCTAGGTTAGTTTTGTTGGGTTCCTACTATAGAGACTAGGGTTAAGGGTTTAAAGGTTGTTTTGATTGTTAACTAAGAATGAAGAAAAAAGAAGTTAAAGGCAGGAATGAAATCTACGTTAACCCTAGACTAGATTAAGACTAAGCAAGCAAGGAAAGACTAAGCTAGGTATGAAAAGGCAAGTTACACTAGGACAAGCAAGAGAGGAGTGAAAGTGCAATTAAATAACTAAACTAACATGAACAAGGCAATAATAAAGCAAGAAGCTAACTAAGAAAGGAAAGAGCTAATTAAGCTAAACAAGCACAAAACTAGGGTTTTAAGCAATGAAGAGAAGTGTGGGTTGTTTAGGGGTATAAACTTATCACTTAAGTTGGGGTGACATATGAGCATTATTGTTCCATTTAGATTATACAAACCAAACAACAAGGTAGAGTCTAATGAATTAACCTAAGCTACTAACTGGCCATGGATATGCTAGGTTGTGCATAGGGGAATTAGTCCCTAACACCCCCTACTACCCTTATGAGGCTCAATTGGGTTAGGGATTAGGTTCAATTCAAGTAGAGTCTAATCAAGTCTAGGTTTATATATTAGACATTCCTAGGGAAATTAGGGGCCGAGGGTAGTAATGGGGAGGTAAAATTAGCGCTTTTGACCCCCAATTCCCCCACATTCTATCCTTGAGAAGGCTCCATGCTAATTGTGCTAGAATCATCTAATCTAGCTACTTAGATCTCTCACTTAGGTTTATGGAGATTGATTAGGATGTAGGAAGATGGGAGGCATCCTAGGGATCCAAGAATTGGACCTAGGGGCAAATCCCAAAATTCACACATATAAGAAATTTGCCTAAATTCCTAGGTGATTTCACACACAAACCAACAAGCAATTAATAGAGAATGAGATGCAAATAGAATATAATCATTAACAAACGGAATTACAATGTTTACATGTCATTTTCCCCCAACATGGTATCAAAGTAACATAATTTCCCCCAAACAGCCCACCCAAGGGGCCTAGCTACTCGTAGAAATGGAAAATACAAAAAGAGAGAATAAATAGGTAGAAGAAGCCATGGAGCTCGGTGTAGATGAAGAAGTCCTCCTCTCCAGAAGCTGCAGGACGTCCTCCTCCCTCCTTCAAGGTGCAAGGGTGTGAAATGAAGGGGATTATGGGTAGGAACTAGTATAAACTAGTGTTTTAGTGGTGGAAATGGTGAAATGGAGGGAATGGAGGTGGAAATGGAGTGGAATGGAGTGGGGGCGATTTGGGGAGCTAGGAGGTGGTGGAAGGTAGTTGTCCTCGTTCCCCAACTGCCACCTAGGTATATATAGGTGTCTAGGGGGTCTAGGGTTAAGTTAGTGGGTAGGGTAGACTACGGTCGTGGTGGATGGGCACGGCCGTGGTAATTAAAATTTGGAGATGACAGGGATATGTACATGGATGGCCACAGTCATGGGGGCACACCACGGTCGTGGTGGGGACCTATGGCCCCAGGCATGTTGATGACCACAGTCGTTTTGGTTATTTTCATCAATTTCTGGGAGTTTTAGTGATTTTTTGTGCTTAGGGCATCTCCACCACGACCGTGGTGTGGTACCACGGTCGTGGTGGTCTCTCTCCCATGCATTTGAGCTTTAAACTTGATCATCCATGAAGGGCATTGCTTCAAAACATTCTTTGACCACTTGGGGTAGGTTGGAAGTGGTTTTGGCCTCATTGTGGGCTCCTCCAAGCCTTCTCTAATTTTTCAAACTATCTATAACATCAAACTGTCTTCCGAACATCCTTCTGAAAATAGAACAACCTTCTCTAATTTTTCAAACCATCTACCTTCATGGTTCTGCCCAAAAAAGATAGAAAGACACCTACTCTCACCTGATTTACAGGTGATAGACACCACGTTTGGGAAAGAAAAAACTCAAACACCACCTCCTCCGATAACACAAAACTCCTCACAAGCCGAAAAAAGAACCAGAACCTCCACTCCCTCCATTCATGGAAACACCTCTCCACCATCTGGCACCATTTTTCCTTCCCCAACATCTACCAAGGAAAGCTGCCAAGCACAAAACCCAAACCAAAACTCTTTAAGAAAACAAAAACCTTCCATACTAAAGGATGTCAGCTCTTCACAAAGTCCTCAACAAAAGAGCCCAAAATAAAGTCAAGAAGACAGTTATACCCAGAAGATTATGATGCAAGGTCCAAAAGAGGTAAACAAAAAAATCATCGTTAACAGACAAGATTCACGTACATCCACGAACACTTCTCTCAATTCATCATGTGCAAAATCTTCAATTCTTGATACCTCTTCCCACTTTTTACAAAGTCTATAAACTGTGACATAGATAACATTGAGGACCTTGCATCATGGTCAAACATCACTAGATTTACAAAATTTGCCAAAAATATAGGAATACATCTTGAAGATGAAGACAAGGCACGTAAAGCTTTAGATGATATAAAACTCTTTATGGGGTGGACAAACAAATGAGTTTTGGAAACTACCAAGAAAAATTTTGCACTTCTTAAAATCGACTAGCCTGCTTTTTAGAACCGACCTTCTCCTTGCTTAGCATATCCATCAAACATGCATTTTTCTTCTTGGAACGTCTGTGGGGATGCAAACCTCAATAGACGTAAGGAAAACTGCTCACACATATATAAAAATAAAATTGACCTGATCACTATCCAAGAAACTAAAACTAGTCTTTCCCCGTTTGCTCTTAAAACCATAGGAGGTAACAAAATTACAGACTGGGTCCAAATCCCCCCCACTGGCTTTAAAGGTGGGCTCTTAGTTGGATACAACAATCTTACCTTCTTAGCCATAAACTCCACTACTCTAGACTACTCCATAACCATCGCCTTTAAAATCACATCTGATGGTTTTTGTTGGAACTTTTCTGGGGTATATGGAGAACCAGGACAAAATAAATTAGCCTTCTTGACTGAACTAAAATCGCTTATGACAAATTACCATTTGACTCCCTGGGTTCTTAGTGGGGACTTCAATTTGATAACCCAAAACTCTGATAGATCTAACCCACAAATTCCACACAAACCATGTCTGCTGCTGACAAACAATTTAGCCATCTCCTCACAAAACATGCATTAATTGATGTTAAACCATCAAATGCATCCTTTACATGGTCAAGAAATCAAAATTTTGCCAAGCTCGATCATTTCATCTGCTCCACCCCTTGGGAAGACAAACACCCACTCTCCACGGTTCACATCTCTCACAGAGCCATCTCTGATCATTTCCCTCTTATTCTCGATACAAAAACCATTTCATGGGGTAAGAGTGTTGACTCAAGGTCAATTAGGTCAATGTTGACTCACGTCTAAATTGACTAAACATGTGTTTTGATGATGACTAACCATTCCACATATTGGTTTCTAATGCTTCTACTTGAGTGATTTCAGATTAGGTATAGACACACTCCAAATGCAGTTGCGCATATCAAATTGGAGAAAAGACAAGTTAAAGTCACAGAAGTGCACATTCTTGTAATATGATGTATATCCATTAGAATCATGTTGTAAATCACTTGTAATGATTGTATGACTTGTAATAAGCTTAGAAAAATATCAGGAGCACTTAGATCAAATATTAGAGCACTTTAGATGCAACTTTGAAAATTGATTACAGGCACTTTATCGGTCGAGTTTCCCAGCCTGAAAACTCGACCGATCATCCTTGATCAATTTTCTAGAGATTGCATCGGTCAAGTTGTGTTTACACAGAACTCGATCGATGGAGTAACTGACCAAATCAATTTTCATTGGTCAGTCGAGTTTCCTCAGGACAAACTCGACCGATGGTCTGAATATCGACTTTGTCTTTTACTCTATCGGTCGAGTTACCCTTATAGAAACTCAACCGATTGCACTGTATGGAAAAGTGCTTCTATCCGTTGTGGAGTCGCAACAAGTGAAAATAGATCTGTTACAAGCCACAAAATGGCTAGTTTTTGTTCACAAGTGTTCCCAAAGGATAAGAGGCATCCCCAGCTATAAATAGGACCCATTGGGCCTTATTCTAAGGTTGAGAATTCATTGCAAACTCTATGTGAGGTTCCTATTCTATAGATGAGTGCTTCCTACAGCCTCCTCTCTCTCTAAGCTTAATCACTTGCTACATCCATTTAGAGTGAGTAGGAAATCTATAAGAGAGCTAGTCCTATATGTATATCTTGTGAGGCTCTCACTTCCACCACCTCCCTTTCTATCTTTTCAATCATGAAGATGAAGGTTCTCTCTCTTGTCCAAGAGAGGTGAAGAAGAACAAGGGAAGGTGTCCCTTGGTGAAGATCAAGGCTGAAGACTTGGAGTTGGAGTGGGTAAGCCCTTGGAGAAGGCAGAAGACTCAAGCTCAAGTGGGTAAGACCTTGGTGGAAGCTTGTCCGAGTGAAGGTGAAGTCAAAAGCTGAAGATCCAAGAAGAGTGGGTGATCCCTGCAAGGCTGAAGACTTGTGCAAGAGTGGGTAAGTCCATGGAGAAGGCCGAAGACTCTTGCAAACTCTATTCACCCCCCCCCCCCCTCTAGAGCATCTAATCACCCATCTAGGATCCAACAATTGGTATCAGAGCGGGTCTTCTCCAAGCATACTTCAACAAGTAGGAGAAGATGGGTGACTACCTAGGAGGGAGATTCTCGACCAGCCTTCCAATCTTTGTTGGGAGCAATTTCCTCTATTGGAGAAGAAGGCTTCAATTCTACATCCAAGGATCAAGTCTTGAGATGTGGAAAATGGTGAAGAGCCCATACATGCTACCAAAGACAACGATTGAAGAATGGGATGAAGCTACCATGATGAAATCCACCTTGAATGCTAGAGCCATGCACATCCTATATGCCTCCATGACCCCCACCGAGTTCAACCGGATTTCTTCTTGTGAGATGGCCTATGAGGTATGGAGAAAGATTTGCATCACTTATGAAGGGACAGATCAAGTGAAGGAAAGTAAAGTCTACATGATCAAATGGCTGCTTGAGAACTTCAAGATGGGAAAGGAGGAGAGTACAGCCAACATGTACTCAAGGCTCAACACCATTGTGAATGGTATTTCTGTTCTAGGACATCCTATGTCTAGTGGAGAGATCAACTCAAAGATCCTTAGAACTCTCCCCAAGAGGTGGGAACCCAAGGTGACTTCAATTGAAGAAGCTAGGTCTGTTAGGGATATTCCTATTGAAGAGATCATTGGAAATCTACAAGAACATGAAGCCACACTTGACAAGAGGGAGGAAGTCAAAAGACAAGAGAAGAAAGAGCTAAAGAGAATGAAGAAGGCTGAAATGAAGGCTCAAATTGAAGCTATCATGGAAAAGGTCTCTCCATCCTCTCAAGCTAAAGAGAATGCCATGTACTCCAAAGGTAAACTCTACAAAGGAAAGTCCTCCTCCGTTCAGTGCTTCACATGTGGAAAGAAGGCCACTACAAGGAAGATTGCCCACAAGGCAAAAAGACCCATCTTTACAAGAAGAAGGAGAAATGGCACTCTAGCTCAAGTGGCTCCTCCAACTCAAGCTCAAGTGAAGATTCAAGTGAAGGATCAAGCTCAAGCTCTATTGATGAAGGAGAATGCCATTTTTCTCTTATAGCATCAACAAGTGAAGACTCAAGTGAGGTAAATGTAAACTCTTTAGATAAAGAATCTTTGATTGCTATTATTCATGATATTTGTGCCTCTCTTAAGTCTTCTAAAAGAAAAAAGAAAAAGCTTGATAAAATTGTTGATAATTTGCATGAAGAACTAGATGATCTTAACCATGCTAATTCTTGCTTGCTTCATGATAAAAATGATTATCTTATCCAAGTAGACTCTCTTAAACTTGAAAATGCTAGTTTTCTTGATTAGATTATATTTCTAGAAGCTCAACCTCTCATGCCTAGTTCTAATGAAGAGTATACTTTAATTATTGATTCTCTCATGCATGATATTGATGTTCTTAAATCTGAAAACAAGGACAAAGATTATGTTTTGCAAGAATTAGAAATAGAAAATGCCTCCTTGCTTTCTAAAATCAATGTGCATGAATCTTGTTCTAGTTCTACTAATAGAGAGAATGATGTTGCTTCTCTTCATATTGATAGAGATTCTTATTTAACTAAAGCTCTTTGCTTAGACATGATCTTTTTCATGCTAGAGATAATATTAATCAATTGTCTTCTACTATTGCTTCTCTTAAGCATGATAATGACAGTTTGAGATCTTCTTTGCAAAGATTCTTAGTTGGTAAAAAGAATCTTAATGATATCCTACACCATACTACTAAACAAATTGGTAGACATGGTTTAGGATATGATAGTAGTCAAGGGAACAACAAAGATAAAGGGCCTCCAATATTCCATGGAGAATCCTCTAGTTCTAAAACTATGGGCACATGCAACTATTGCAATGATTTTGGTCATTATTCTACTTGTTGTCCTTTCAGGAAAGCACCCAAGAGCAATAGGACTTGGGTTGCTAAACTAACCCCTCCAGACCCAAAAACATGAGTGGGGACCATTTCATCTTTCTTCTTGTATGTAACATCCCTAACCTGGGTTATGAGTTAACCCTAGGTGTTTTGCTTAACAATGTAATTAGATGTTTGTGATTACCCCTTGATATGAAATTAAAGCACTTGAGTAACATATGTTGCTATTTCTGTCCCTTTTAAACAATGTTGTAGTATTGTTTTGTAATACACAGACCTATGTGCAATTTACCCAATTAGAGGAGTTAACTTGCAAATTGCACATTTTAAGATGTTCCTTTGGTATTTAGACATCATAAGAAGGAATATGATGAAGTATGATGGATTTTCCAAGCTTGGGCATCAAGAGGCAGCTTGTGGAGCAATCCTTGTGCTTAAAACCCTAGTTTTGGTGCATAATGCAATTTACCCAAAGTATGGGGTGCAACTTGTAAAATATACCTTCTAGTATATCTTTTATGACTCTTGACATCATTTAGAGTAAAAATTATGAAGGGGGCGCTTCAATTGAATAACTAAATAAGATTGATAACCCTTGTATCTAAATTATCAAGTTATAAGTAATAAGACCCTTTTATATGAGCAACTTAGTAAGAAGTTGGCTTTCTCTACCTTTAGACCTTGGGTCTAAAATGAGTTTTCTTAGTAATGATAGAGTGGACGTGCCTTAGAAGGAAGGAAGTACCTAGATGTAAAAAGAAGGAAGTTGGAAGTCCTTAAGATGAAAATGACCCTAAGATATATAAACTTGTTTCCTTTACAACCAAAGGCAACGTTTCCCTTTCTCCTTCACTTGTCATCTTTGCTAAACTGACCAAGGCAGAGCTTAGGAGCAGAGTAGAACGACCAAGGAGGATCTAGGTAAGCTTGGGTCACCTTCTTGCTCGAATTCATGGAGGAAAGTGGATTACAAGGTTGGTTTCATGGTTATCTTAGTTCTTTCTTTCTAGCCGATCTTTCCCAACCTTTCTTTGGAGAAACACCCTTGGCCGACCTGTGGATCTCAAGACGCCATTAAAGGCTTGAAGTTTGGAAGCTTGGATCTCTAGGAACAACCTTAAGGCGGGTTTTATAACTCTAAACATTTACCTTGTTATGCATGCTTTTATTCTTGCATATAATAGTTAGTTCTTCTTCTTCCCCATCTTTCCTTGCACTCTTTCAAGCAAAACCATGGAGTAACCGACCTGTCTTGAGGTTGAAGACGTTGGGCGTGAATACCTAGGAAACTTTACCAAACGATCTTGGACCATTTGTACCAAACGGTCTCAAGACCGTTTGGATCCAAACGGTGGCCAAACGGTCTCAAGATCGTTTGGGACCAAACGGTCTCAAGACCGTTTGGTAGGGTTGACCAAGGGAAGACCATTTGGAGGTCTGTTGTACACATGTTTAATTAAACATCTACAAAGAATTGTAACCTAATTGCAAACCAATCACAAGTTGAAGGCACTTCAAACCCTAAAACCCTAATCGGGTTGAATTGCTGATTTCAAGGATAGATTTTGGTGAACTTTGGGTTGAAGGGCCCAAACGGTCTCAAGACCGTTTGGGGGTTCACTCAAACGGTCTCACGACCGTTTGAAGACAACCCAAGACCGTTTGGAGGTCTAGGGTTAAGGAAATTTGATGGTTTGAGGGTCCAATCACAATAAGTTGATAAACTGATAAAAGTGTTGATTTTAGACCTAATTAGGGTTCAATCCTTATCTAATCGACTTAGATTTTGATGAAACTTTGGGAAAACGGTCTCAAGACCGTTTGGAGGATTTCCAAACGATCTCAAGACCGTTTGGGCCAAGTTTGGGCCCAATTGGATGTCAATTGATGGGTTCAACCTTAATTTGATTCACATTGTTGAACATTGATAATTAGCTGATTGAATACCCTAATTGAGTTGGATTCAACCCTAATTGGCTTTCAATTGAGGGTCAATTTGGTGTCCAAGTGATTAAGGCTAACCCTAATTGAATCAATTTACAAGCGGTTAACAAGGATATGGCCAATTGGAGGATTCAACATAGATAACCATAAACAAGTATAACCTTTGATTCACCTTTGAGGTCCAAGCAGTTTTGAGCCCATTTGGACCAAACGGTCTCAAGAACGTTTGGATCCAAATGGTCTCAATACCATTTGGATCCAAACAGTCTCAATACTGTTTGGGCTCAAATGATCTCAAGGTCGTTTGGCCCAATCGATATCAAGATCATTTAAGATCAAACGATTTCAAGTCGCATAGCTTCAAACGGTTTGGAGGTCAACTTTGCTCAAACGGTCAACGCACCCATGCGGTCTTGGTGACCCATGCGGTCTTGGTGACCATGCAGTCTTGAAGGTCAAAGTTCCCAAACAGTCAATGCCCCCAAACGGTCTCAAGACCATTTGGAGGTTGAGGGGTGAAACCGTTTGGAGACTTTTAGGGCTGTTTTTGCTTAATCGTTTGAAAGTGTAATTGGTCCAAAGGTGGTCTAATCTGAACCCTAATGGTACCCTAAGACATTAAGGGACCAAGTGACTAATGGATTGACCCATAATGGTGACCAATGGTGTACTTTACCAAAATACCCTTGAAGGGTTCAACTAAATGATACCTTGTTTTAATCAAACCCTAATGACATGATAGTGGTGATTTGGTTTATGTTAATCAATGGGGACTTGACTCAACCTAATCTAGAGTGATGTAATCACCATCTATTAGTAAGAGGAGAGATAAAGTACCATTTATGGTTGAAACTCAAGTAAAGTACCTTCAATATATATATATGAATGTACATGATTAGGGTATGATCCACCTATGTGAGATCATGGAAACCCTAATTATGTTAATTGATGAATCTTAATTTAATCTGAAGGCATCAGTGGTGATGTTTCTCATACATGATGATGTTATGAGTTCAATTCACCATGAAGTGAGTAGTAAACCCTAATTCTAGGGTAATAACATGTAATATGAATAGTAAACCCTAATTCTAGGGTAATAACATGTAATGTGAATAGTAAACCCTAATTTAGGGTGATGTTATAAATGGAGTAACTCTAGGTTATGTCTATGAGTGTGAAACCCTAATTACAAGTTGTAGCATGAAGGGTCTTTGTACCTTGTAAGCTAAAGAGGTTCAACAACCCCATGATAAGGGGAATGAATCCAAACCCTAAAAATCAGTGATGATATTATTATACATACATATTCTCAGTTATACTAATCAGGCAAATGGTTGGCAAGAAGTAATCCTAGCCAGGTAAAGGTTATGACATTATATTCATTGAAAGCATGTTACTCGCTTTATGAATAGAGATAACTATGTTGCCTAGATTCAAGTAGCATCATATGAGACTGATAGGCCTTAAGGGCCATGAATGACATCAAGGTCATGTATTAGATGACCTGATGCTTACATATCCCTTGATAATAAGTATTATGACGATCTTAGGGTGTAACCACCCATGTTCTTGAATCATAGTGATAAGATGATTAAGAATTAATATCCATCCAATAACTGATGAGAGTTAAGCTTGACAGGTTTTCATTAAGAGGTGATCAGATCCAGGTAAGGATTATAATGCTTTTTGCATTAAGAACACTTTATATCTATACTTCAAGTATAACCATATGACATGTTATCTGGTAAGTGATAATGTATGAGCTTAATAGGTTGAATGAGCCATGAGTAATATGCATTGTTTATAATCAAAGGTCATATTGTTTAGATGACCAAATAAAATGAGATGTTACTTGGTAACAAATGTTATGATTGGTCCAGGGGTTTGGACCCCCACATTCCTGATTCATAATGATAAGACGGTTAGGGATTGATATCCCAATATTAAAATCTGAGATGTGATCCTAATACAGAGTGTTACTATGTGAAATTCTATTACAGGATAATCCTATGAAAGGCTTAACTGCAGACTAATGGGTTATGAATGTAAATAACTCTTGTACTATATAAGTATCGTTAAGTATGGTATCATGTGTACTAATCATGCAGATATGTTATGGAATTGAAATCCTAAGACCTTGTGAGGAAGAGTATGGCTACATGCCATGATTTTCTCCAGTAATAATGCCAGACAATGGATATATGATCTAAGCCTGAAGAGTATTAGTGTTGTGATAATGGTTTCATAATAAATAGATGTCATACATGTTCTTTTATTTCTCAAAAGATAAGTGACATGTGGTTTTATCAATTTATAGCTGCATTGCTTTTAATTGGAAGAATAGTTTAAATCTGTTAAACATTGTTTTAACTACTCCTAATCATATATAACTTCTTTGTGTACTTTTATTCTCTTAAGCTGCAATAATTATGTTTCTGGCGAAGAGTTATATCTCTCGCTGGGACAATTTTTTATAATTGTCTCACCCCGTAGATTTCAACCTTTAGGTGGACGTGGGCGAGGAGGCAGAAATCCTTCAATAGGAGAAGGGCAGCATCAACAGTACCAGGGACAGCAGTGAAGTTTCAGGTGGAGACATTGGCTGCTATGTCATGTATAGATGGAGTTAGAGTCATATGTGTCGTCTTTGTACTCTCAGGTCCTCGGAGTAATAGTTAGTGCTTTCAAGTTTTTGGTCCAGTCCCTAGAGATTTTGTATCTTGCCTTACAGAGATATACTGATAGATCAGTTGTAAGTAACTTATCATGTTGCTTTATGAAAAAGCTTTACCTTTAAAAGATCTCTTCGCAAAAAGAATTAAATTTTTAGTGATTTCTGGTAATCCGCTGCTTAGTGAACGCTTTCGTATTAGTTAATCTTATTTTCTCGAAATAGACGTTACATTTAGTGGTATCATAGCTCTAGGTTCGCTGAGTCTATAGAGACATAGGACTAAGGTTGTAGAGTCTATTCGAAGTGTTTTCCAGATTATCTGATAGTATCTTCTGCTCACATAGGAGAAGAAGAACTTGAAGATGTCTGGACCACATGAAGAACATGTCGATGAGGGCAGTACCGTTGCACCAGGAGGAGGTGCAGGAGACCAGAATAGGGAGGGGCATGTACCTGAACAGCGCCAGATTGACCCAGATGAGATAGAAAACCCAGCTATCCATGCTCTATTTGATAAGTTCCTGACAGCCATAACACACATAGCAAAATAGGGTGCCACCATCAGCACCTAGGGCACCAGCCCATCAGGAAGGTTATGGAGCCGGTAAGACTTTCGAGAGACTTCGCCGGGTGGGAGCCATAGACTATACTGGTACATCTAACCCAGCATATGTTGATCTATGGTTAACAGAGCTGGAAAAGGCTTTCAGGATCCTTGATATTCCTGAAGTTGAAAAGGTAAAACATGCCGTATATCTCCTAAAAGGGAGTGCTGGTAATTGGTGGATGATAGAGGAAGATAAGAGACCAGGCGAAGAAATAGGATGGGAGGTATTCCGACAAGAATTCGTCAATAGATACTTCCCTAAGGCGTATCTAGATGAGAAGATCTCTCAATTTGAGAAGATCACACAAGGACAGATGAACGTTAGCGAATATGAAGCTAAGTTCATGGAGTTACTACGGTTTTGTCCACAGATGGCAGTTAGTGATGAAGAAAGAATTCGGCGTTTTGAAAAAGGATTGAACGCTGAATTAGCCACTCATGTGTCTTCTCTAGAGAATAGAGAAAGGTTTGCCACCTTTGTGGAGTCAGTAAGAAGGATAGAAAGGTCGGAAACCATGAAACAACAAATAAGTAGTAAGAAGATGTACACCCACCCTCAAGAACAAAGGCCTAAAAGTTTTAAGAAGCCAAGATTTTCTACACCGATAGCAATATCAGAATTTTCTACTCAGACACAATGGGTGTCAAGTGTAAGTAGGGACCATAGTAGAATTCTAAGAAGACCCTCCGACATAGCATCAACATCGGTAACAGGATCGTATAGACACTTTTCACCCAGGATCTGTTACCTATGTAGACAACTGGGACATCTGGCAAAGGATTGTCCAGACATGAATACAATAATGACTCGACCCCAAGGACAGAGTCTGTAAGGCTCACAAGGGAGGCACTATAATAATAGAGGATGTGGACAAACATCCCATACAGGTCAGATGAAATAAGTTTTGTTTTAACATTACATATCAGGATTCTATGTGTTAAAAATATGGAAATTTGCTGCTTTTGAATTCCTTGACCAGTCCTAGAAGGACACAAGGGAGATAAGAACTTATATCTTACTCTGTATTCTTTAAAACAATTTATAATCTCCCTTAACTGTGTATTAAAAGGATGAGATATAGATGTGAAACCTGAAGAATAATCTGTTATGGTAAATTCTAGGTGTATAATGATATGAAAAGCAAGGAATATGATGATAAGTGAAATACATACTACCTAATCTCAATACCTATATACCCTGGCCAGGTATATGGTTATTGTAGATAAGGTAAGTATGAAACTCTTAGATTGTTATCTTATACTTAGTGAACAAACTTAGTGAACATACTTAGTGAATATACTAAGTGAACTTACTCAGTGAATACTGTAAAGAAGTGAAACCACTTCTCTACTAAAAATTTGAACAATAAAACCTCCAATCCAAACACACTCAGAAGGTATGTTGGAGTGGGTGTAAAATTTTCAAATCTTTATTTAATGGTAATCAAAAGACCAAAGTATAGCAGCGGAAGAAAATATTTGACTATATTCAATTATAAAGCAAAGGGTTACAAACTTAAACTTAAATCAAAAGGATCCATGTAGAGGAAATCTAAACCACCTCAAGATTGTCTCCAAGCTTCATCAACTCAAGCTAAGTCTAAGTCATCATGTCAAGCCATCCATGTCCTCCACCTAGGGTTGGAAGCATACCCCAGCAAAAGAGAAACAAAGGAAACATCAGCAAAGGCTGGTATGTGCATACTAAAAAGTAACCTGAGCAATATAAGGAAATAGGGACATTAAAATATACAAGGCTTCCCATGCAAGAGATAAGTATCACCCAAACGGGTATCAAGTGAAAGATTACAACAAAAAGAAGATACTTGCCATAAAAAAAAACATATAAAAGGATTGTGCCATAAACAAATCCACTACCATGGTGGTAAACAAAGCACAAGTAAGGCACATACCCCACAATCAATATCCTGCATGCATTGTGAGATAAACATAACACTAGAACAATATAAACACAATTGGCGGCCAAGGCTTCACATCCTTGCAAACCTGATAGAGAAAGGAATACTGCCAATCTCCCAAATATAAATGGGTCAAGACACACATCTTGCCCTGGGTACGAGGTTCCTTTCCGTCCCAACAAAACAAAACCAATGCACTTACACTACTCTAGTGGTACTGAATCACATAGCATGATAATGTTGAGGCAAGTAGAAAAGTATAGTCAGAATTATCAAGGTTGCCATCACACAATGGACAACTTAAACATATAACAAATCCACTTCAAAGTAGGCATATAACAACAAGTAAGAATCCACATCACAGTGGGCATATAATATCAAAAGTCCAAATTGCACCAAGGCAACAAGATAAGATTCCAAGAGATTATCCAAGATCACAATAATCAAGATAGTTCACATGAACCATGATAACAAGAGATAAGAGCAATGTGTATAGGCTATTGTCCATAGGACCAAGAGAATGATAAAATAGGATAATTTCTCAACAAGAATAATATGGGATGCAAGCATACCTCAACTTCAGAGTCAAACGATCCAAGGTCACATCTAGGTCCACGCATAGGCATCCAAAGCACCTATTAGCATATATATGGGATTAGGGTTAGGTTTTATATTGATTTTATAAACCCTAAAATCACCTTTTTATTAATATGTGAATTAAGTTTCCAAAACCATGCCATATTTTAGATTATATTTTCCTGATTTCAAAACATATTTTATTATATTTTTCTGACTTATAAATTATTAGTTATGAATTTTAGGAGTTAATTCATTATTAATTAGATCCATTAAAACTACATGTTTAAAACATCAGATTCAGACGATAAAACCAAAACCATAAGAAAGATTATATTTTTCTGAATCCAACGACTATTTATTTATATTTTTCTGATCAGTAAATAATTAGTTATCGATTTTCAAAAATCGACCAATCAAAAACTCCTGAAAGAGCCACGTCATCATCGAGAAAGCAAAAGAGGGAGAGTGCGGGTCCTGCTGACTTGGCCCAATCCAGGATGGCCAAGTCAGACGGTCAAAGCATGGTTGACTCGCTTCAAACAAAGAACCCAAAGACGAAAATACCCTTATCGAGAGAATGAGAAAAAGAAGAAGCACGGGGGTAGAATCGGGAAACCAGTGGGGGATTCATCCCCAGACCTGCTTGCGCCATTGCTACGTGAAGCAACAGGCAGCAACTATGCAGATTTGGGCAAAATCGAAGCAAAGCAAGATGTGAAAAACCGAGAGCAGAGAAAAGTAAAGCAAGACCAACCGAACTTACCCAACAAATCAATTTAGTTGTTGGTGCCATGAAATACAAGGGATGAGCGCCGCAAGGCAAGGAAACATCTCTGATCATCGGCGACCAAAGCCACTTCGAGCGAAGAAATTGGGTGGACAAGAAGGTCTAGCAGGATGCGGCGCTGCTCTACGTATGATTATTTATAGGTGGGGTGCAGGGTTAGCGTTTAACCAAGTCGGCCGTGCGAAGCTCTAAGTCCAAGCTTTGGGCGTTTCTGGGATCCGAGGAAATAGAACTCGTGTAAGAGTTCATTGTGTGCGGAACTCCTCCACGAATTCAATGCAAAAAGAATCGCGGAAAAAGAACGTATATACGCCGAGAAAACTGGAATTCCCTGAGCCACCTACCCGGCGGCACTGTAGCAGGCCGACCGCGGGTAGGAGACGATCCGCAGATCGTCGGATCAAGATCCAACGGTCACGATCCACGCGCCAAATCAAATAAGGAAATCTTATTCAAATTTGAAATCAATTACACATAGGTTTAAATGAATTTCTCTCTCATCATTTGAGGGTGCAAACGAGTCCCAAATTGGATAAAATTTTGCACAGAGGTTAATTAAAGCATGTAGATTCCGAATATAAAATTAGATTTGCCTTTTAAGAACATTTAGGGTGTCAAATAAATAAATTACTATTTTCTCTTCCCTCCTTTATTAATGGCTTTAGGATTATCCAAATTTTATGAAACTTGACACACAAGTCATATTTAATGTGTAGGATACGAATTTGCCATCAATTTTACATATTGGAGTTGTTTGCATTTTTAATTAATATTTTGAAGGTTTTATCCACTTTCTCTCTCCTGATTTCACCCTTTAAGCAAACTTTCTCCAAATTGGATGAAACTTCACCCAAAGGGTATATTTATTATGTAGATCACGAATCTAAGATTATTTTCCTCTTTTGTAGTCAATTATTATATTTATTTATTAATTGCACCTTTTAGATAATTTCTCTCTCCTAAATTACTATATTATTTCAAGGTTGTCCAAATTAAATGAAAATTGACATGTAAGCTTATTTTGATGTGTATATTACGAATTTGGAGTCTATTATTTATTTTAAGGCTTTATTACATAGATTATGCCATTAAGCCCATTAGAGGCCCATTAACCATATTATGCATCCAATTAAGTTATTTATCATCTAATTATCACTAAATGAATGTTATGACTTATTATATTACATTATTCATGCATTAGATTATTAGGATCATCCTAACCTCAAACTTGTTTGGCTAAGTCCAAAAGGTTAAACTTCTAGGGTAGGGTTCGAGTTTTGGTATGTTACATCACTCCACCCCTTAAAAAGGATTTCGTCCTCGAAATCTAAAGATCTAAACATCAACAACTAACTACTCTCCACCCCTTAAAGGGTTCAACCTAACAAGCCAAACTAAACAACTTTTTAGATCTACCCACATCTCTTAGTTGTGAAAGTTCTAGATACATTTATTATTCATGTATCCAACTATAGTCACCATCTAGGGTTGAGATTTTAGGTCCTTGTGTCTCTAACCTATCAACCCTACATGATCATCCAAAAGTCATAGGGTAGGTCAACTACACCATTATATAAACTCCTAGGTACAAACTAGGGTTAGATTCTACTCAAACTAGAGTTCTCTTAATTGTGACTTAGTTCAAGAAAACATCGATAAATCCAAGAAATTTTGTACATATAGTAATATAATTGAAAATATATTTTTCTTCGAAAAATCATGCGTTATGAAACAATGGTGAGCTCAAAATCAAAGCGAAAACCAAGTCACAATATTTCCATATTTAGATTTCCTAACATATTCTCATCCTCAAAACCAACCTTATTGCATACAAAGATCATCATTGATCAATTCTAAGGTCAACATCTCACTTAAAGGTAACTAACTAAGTCAAGGGTTCTAAAGGGAGATAAAATTGAAATAGTCAGATTCCGACTACCATGGGCTCTGATACCATGCTGTAAAGAAGTGAAACCACTTCTCTACTAAAAATTTGAACAATAAAACCTCCAATCCAAACACACTCAGAAGGTATGTTGGAGTGGGTGTAAAATTTTCAAATCTTTATTTAATGGTAATCAAAAGACCAAAGTATAGCAGCGGAAGAAAATATTTGACTATATTCAATTATAAAGCAAAGGGTTACAAACTTAAACTTACATCAAAAGGATCCATGTAGAGGAAATCTAAACCACCTCAAGATTGTCTCCAAGCTTCATCAACTCAAGCTAAGTCTAAGTCATCATGTCAAGCCATCCATGTCCTCCACCTAGGGTTGGAAGCATACCCCAGCAAAAGAGAAACAAAGGAAACATCAGCAAAGGTTGGTATGTGCATACTAAAAAGTAACCTGAGCAATATAAGGAAATAGGGACATTAAAATATACAAGGCTTCCCATGCAAGAGATAAGTATCACCCAAACGGGTATCAAGTGAAAGATTACAACAAAAAGAAGATACTTGCCATAAAACAAAACATATAAAAGGATTGTGCCATAAACAAATCCACTACCATGGTGGTAAACAAAGCACAAGTAAGGCACATACCCCACAATCAATATCCTGCATGCATTGTGAGATAAACATAACACTAGAACAATATAAACACAATTGGCGGCCAAGGCTTCACATCTTTGCAAACCTGATAGAGAAAGGAATACTGCCAATCTCCCAAATATAAATGGGTCAAGACACACATCTTGCCCTGGGTACGAGGTTCCTTTCCGTCCCAACAAAACAAAACCAATGCACTTACACTACTCTAGTGGTACTGAATCACATAGCACGATAATGTTGAGGCAAGTAGAAAAGTATAGTCAGAATTATCAAGGTTGCCATCACACAATGGACAACTTAAACATATAACAAATCCACTTCAAAGTAGGCATATAACAACAAGTAAGAATCCACATCACAGTGGGCATATAATATCAAAAGTCCAAATTGCACCAAGGCAACAAGATAAGATTCCAAGAGATTATCCAAGATCACAATAATCAAGATAGTTCACATGAACCATGATAACAAGAGATAAGAGCAATGTGTATAGGCTATTGTCCATAGGACCAAGAGAATGATAAAATAGGATAATTGCTCAACAAGAATAATATGGGATGCAAGCATACCTCAACTTCAGAGTCAAACGATCCAAGGTCACATCTAGGTCCATGCATAGGCATCCAAAGCACCTATTAGCATATATATGGGATTAGGGTTAGGTTTTATATTGATTTTATAAACCCTAAAAATCACCTTTTTATTAATATGTGAATTAAGTTTCCAAAACCATGCCATATTTTAGATTATATTTTCCTGATTTCAAAACATATTTTATTATATTTTTCTGACTTATAAATTATTAGTTATGAATTTTAGGAGTTAATTCATTATTAATTAGATCCATTAAAACTACATGTTTAAAACATCAGATTCAGACGATAAAACCAAAACCATAAGAAAGATTATATTTTTCTGAATCCAACGGCTATTTATTTATATTTTTCTGATCAGTAAATAATTAGTTATCGATTTTCAAAAATCGACCAATCAAAAACTCCTGAAAGAGCCACGTCATCATCGAGAAAGCAAAAGAGGGAGAGTGTGGGTCCTGCTGACTTGGCCCAATCCAGGATGGCCAAGTCAGACGGTCAAAGCATGGTTGACTCGCTTCAAACAAAGAACCCAAAGACGAAAATACCCTTATCGAGAGAATGAGAAAAAGAAGAAGCACGGGGGTAGAATTGGGAAACCAGTGGGGGATTCATCCCCAGACCTGCTTGCGCCATTGCTACGTGAAGCAACAGGCAGCAACTATGCAGATTTGGGCAAAATCGAAGCAAAGCAAGATGTGAAAAACCGAGAGCAGAGAAAAGTAAAGCAAGACCAACCGAACTTACCCAACAAATCAATTTAGTTGTTGGTGCCATGAAATACAAGGGATGAGCGCCGCAAGGCAAGGAAACATCTCTGATCATCGGCGACCAAAGCCACTTCGAGCGAAGAAATTGGGTGGACAAGAAGGTCTAGCAGGATGCGGCGCCGCTCTACGTATGATTATTTATAGGTGGGGTGCAGGGTTAGTGTTTAACCAAGTCGGCCGTGCGAAGCTCTAAGTCCAAGCTTTGGGCGTTTCTGGGATCCGAGGAAATAGAACTCGTGTAAGAGTTCATTGTGTGCGGAACTCCTCCACGAATTCAATGCAAAAAGAATCGCGGAAAAAGAACGTATATACGCCAAGAAAACTGGAATTCCCTGAGCCACCTACCCGGCGGCACTGTAGCAGGCCGACCGCGGGTAGGAGACGATCCGCAGATCGTCGGATCAAGATCCAACGGTCACGATCCACGCGCCAAATCAAATAAGGAAATCTTATTCAAATTTGAAATCAATTACACATAGTTTTAAATGAATTTCTCTCTCATCATTTGAGGGTGCAAACGAGTCCCAAATTGGATAAAATTTTGCACAGAGGTTAATTAAAGCATGTAGATTCCGAATATAAAATTAGATTTGCCTTTTAAGAACATTTAGGGTGTCAAATAAATAAATTACTATTTTCTCTTCCCTCCTTTATTAATAGCTTTGGATTATCCAAATTTTATGAAACTTGACACACAAGTCATATTTAATGTGTAGGATACGAATTTGCCATCAATTTTACATATTGGAGTTGTTTGCATTTTTAATTAATATTTTGAAGGTTTTATCCACTTTCTCTCTCCTGATTTCACCCTTTAAGCAAACTTTCTCCAAATTGGATGAAACTTCACCCAAAGGGTATATTTATTATGTAGATCACGAATCTAAGATTATTTTCCATTTTTGGAGTCAATTATTATATTTATTTATTAATTGCACCTTTTAGATAATTTCTCTCTCCTAAATTACTATATTATTTCAAGGTTGTCCAAATTAAATGAAAATTGACATGTAAGCTTATTTTGATGTGTAGATTATGAATTTGGAGTCTATTATTTATTTTAAGGCTTTATTACATAGATTATGCCATTAATCCCATTAGAGGCCCATTAACCATATTATGCATCCAATTAAGTTATTTATCATCTAATTATCACTAAATGAATGTTATGACTTATTATATTACATTATTCATGCATTAGATTATTAGGATCATCCTAACCTCAAACTTGTTTGGCTAAGTCCAAAAGGTCAAACTTCTAGGGTAGGGTTCGAGTTTTGGTATGTTACAAATACTTAGTGAACAAACTTAGTGAACATACTTAGTGAATATACTCAGTGAACTTACTCAGTGAATACTTAGTGAACAAACTTAGTGAACATACTTAGTGAATATACTTAGTGAACTTACTCAGTCAATACTTAGTGAACAAACTTAGTGAACATACTTAGTGAATATACTCAGTGAACTTACTCAGTGAATACTTAGTGAACAAACTTAGTGAACATACTTAGTGAATATACTCAGTGAACTTACTCAGTGAATACTTAGTGAACAAACCTAGTGAACATACTTAGTGAATATACTCAATGAATTTCCTCAGTAAATACTTAGTAAGCATACTCAATGAACTCCTTCAGTGAAAGCTTTTGAGACAATATACTTAGTAAAATTTACTTAGTGAAATCTTCCAAGACAAATTGTGTAGCAAACCTTCTCAGTGAATGTTTCCAAATTAATTGATTAGCAAACTTCCTTAGTAAACTGTTTCTAATAAATAAAGGATTGACGAGTAAATTATCTGTGTTAGGACATATATGTTTCCCTTTTGGTAAATATTCTTGGATGATGATAGAGGTATGTTCTTTTATGTTTCTTCCTTTCAATAAATATGAACATCAGTTGTTAGGGGTTTATGTTTTTCATAGACAAAACTCTTTCTAAGATATCTTCCAAATAAATCCTCGATGGATAAGTAACTTTTTCTATGATAAGAGAATGTACTATCATAACACAATCAAGGAATGAAAGAACTTACATAGTCTCTAAATAGATGACATAGTATGATTGTGAACTTAAGAAAATGTTGTTTTAACTAAGGAACATGAGAAGTAGATGTCCCATGTGAACCTATCCATGGAAAAACTTGTGTAAAGTAACCTTGTATTAAACAAAACTCTATGATGTTCCATAGTAATGAAATGTTACTTGAATACATAAGGATATGATGCTTAATTAATATCTGCTTCCCTTTATCTGAGATTTTGAGGACGAAATCCTTGTTAGGGGGATATAATTTATAACATCCCTGACCTGGGTTATGAGTTAACCCTAGGTGTTTTGCTTAACCATGTAATTATATGTTTGTGATTACCCCTTGATATGAAATTAAAGCACTTGAGGAACATATGTTGCTATTTCTGTCCCTTTTAAACAATGTTGTAGTATTGTTTTGTAATATAGGGACCTATGTGCAATTTACCCAATTAGAGGGGTTAACTTGCAAATTGCACATGTTAAGATGTTCCTTTGGTATTGAGACATCATAAGAAGGAATATGATGAAGTATGATGGATTTTCCAAGCTTGGGCATCAAGAGGCAGCTTGTGGAGCAATCCTTGTGCTTAAAACCCTAGTTTTGGTGCATAATGCAATTTACCCAAAGTATGGGGTGCAACTTGTAAAATATAACTTCTAGTATATCTTTTATGACTCTTGACATCATTTAGAGTAAAAATGATGAATGGGGCGCTTCAATTGAATAACTAAATAAGATTGATAACCCTTGTATCTAAATTATCAAGTTATAAGTAATAAGACCCTTTTATATGAGCAACTTAGTAAGAAGTTGGCTTTCTCTACCTTTAGACCTTGGGTCTAAAATGCGTTTTGCTTAGTAATGATAGAGTGGACGTGCCTTAGAAGGAAGGAAGTACGTAGATGTAAAAAGAAGGAAGTTGGATGTCCTTAAGATGAAAATGACCCTAAGATATATAAGCTTGTTTCCTTTACAACCAAAGGCAATGTTTCCCTTTCTCCTTCACTTATCATCTTTGGTAAACAGAACAAGGCAGAGCTTAGGAGCAGAGGAGAACGACCAAGGAGGAGCTAGGTAAGCTTGGGTCACATTCTTGTTCAAATTCATGGAGGAAAGTGGATTACAAGGTTGGTTTCATGGTTATCTTACTTAGTTCTTTATTTCTAGCCGATCTTTCCCAACCTTTCTTTGGAGAAACACCCTTGTCCGACCTTTGGAGCTCAAGACGCCATTAAAGGCTTGAAGCTTGGAAGCTTGGAGCTCTAGGAACAACCTTAAGGCGGGTTTTATAACTCTAAACCTTTACCTTGTTATGCATGCTTTTATTCTTGCATATAATAGTTAGTTCTTCTTCTTCCCCATCTTTCCTTGCACTCTTGCAAGCAAAACCATGGAGTAACCGACCTGTCTTGAGGTTGAAGATGTTGGGCGTGAATACCTAGGTAACTTTACCAAACGATCTTGGACTATTTGGACCAAACGGTCTCAAGACCATTTGGACCAAACGGTCTCAAGACCGTTTGGTAGGGTTCACCAAGGGAAGACCATTTGGAGGTCTGTTGTACACATGTTAAATTAAACATCTACAAAGAATTGTAACCTAATTGCAAACTAAGAAGGCACTTCAACCCCGTAAAACCCTAATCGGGTTGAATTGCTGATTTCAAGGATAGATTTTGGTGAACTTTGGGTTGAAGGGCCCAAACGGTCTCAAGACCATTTGGGGGTTCACTCAAACGGTCTCAAGACTATTTGTGTGGGCTCCGATCTCCAAAACCACGATATAAACTTAGTGGAAACATTCGATTAGTTGCGGAATATGAAAAATTACTGGAAATTAAAATTTTTGAGACAAGGTCTGGAAATTATAAAATTCCTTTTTATAAGAAACCAAGTAACAGTTTACATCTCTGTTAAACCACTTCTTGAGTAGTTATGTACAACATTATTCAAAATTCTCAGGAGCCAACACCAAAAACGCAAACCACTGATTCCTAGAACCTGAGAGTACAGAGACGCATAGGACTATCTAACTACATAATTCAGCAGCCAGTATCTCCACCTGAGATTCACTGCTGCCCCTGGTACTGTTGTTGTCGTTGTTGCTCATTCTTAAACGGTCTCCTTCATCTTTGGCGACCACCTAAAAAGAGATAAAATCTACGGAGTGAGACAATATACAAATTGTCCCAGAGAGAGTTATAACTCTCAACTATAAGCTTTATTATAACATAAATCATACAACAGCAGGTTTAATAACAAGTGAAGCAACTTCTACTTAAGCAGCCATGTCTTCAAAGCATATAAAGGACATGTATACAAAATATCTGAACAGATCATTAATGTAAACAATGTAATACCAAACATTGTTCCTCGTAGTTAAACCTAAGCAGATATACTACGCGGTTGATTATGTTTTATAAACATTATTATGCCCTGTGGAGATGAGGCATACCACTCATACTCCAACTGATCGCTAAGAAGTCACATCAGTATCATGCATAGGTCATTAAAAGAGTCGGATTCTTATGACCTCATCTTCCTCAGTCAGTTAGAGGATTGTTTGCTAGACATCTGGCAGGACGTCTTTTGTTATAGCTTACCAGGGTAAACTGGTCTTTCGCTATTTTAGAGTTACAGTGGCGTTCTGTACTCTCTTCGTCATTGGAAGATTTCTTGTTTATATCTCACCGATGCGCTGTTTGTGTTTTCTTTGGGAGATTTGTGATACATCTCACCATTTGGTTTTGTAGTGAAGGATTGACGGTATCAATTCCTACACTAGGATGTAAGGATTTACGCATCCATTTCCCCCACATACTCAAGAGTATGTGATCCAGGAGTTCCCTTGGGAAAACCTGTTTCACCATCATTTGGTCTCTGACAATGATGGATCTATGATCAGGGCTCTACATTTCACTTGATTAGTTAGGTACATTCAGTATTCTTTGAACATCATACATAGTTCTTCAAACAATAACATTGGCATGACAGCTATAAAATGAGAATACTAAATGTAACAAGCCTAACTCTTATCAATCATCATTTCTCAATACATTCATCACAAGTCATCTCTAAAGCATGACCTTGATGGTATTTATGGCTCTCACAGCCCATTTAATTCATAGGTTGCCATTGACAAGGCAACAGGATATATCACTATTCATAAAGCTAAAGCATGCTTTCAATGAATATAGTTTCATAACCCATACCTGGATATGATCATCCTCTCATAACAACCTACATGGTTAATTCAACTGATAACAGTAAACAATTCATTCTAGAGGTTATACCTTCAAACTCATAGAAGAAACAGTTTCCCCAATTTTCATCAATTAGGGTTATTCATTTCCTTTACTTTTGATTAGGAATATTGTTTCCTCATCTCATATTTCAAACATGAGGATTCATGCTTAAAAGTACAACTGGAAATAGGGTTTCACCCTATACAAATTAAGGTTATTGAAATCTTTTTATCTTATAAGACATCATATTTGGTAACTTGTTCTCAAGGTTTCATACCTAAAAGCATGACACAGGACTAAGGTTAACATACCCCATCCTTCATTGTTAATATTTCCTTTTTGGATTATTAGTCCAATTCTAGTATGCAACTCTACCATCCTTGGAAGCATACCAGGGTATGGTGAGTATTTGCCTTAAATACAACATTTATTGAACATCATAATGATTATCAATTCAAGGTATGAATTCACTTCTCAATCTTATCATGGTGTGAACACATCATACTCATTGATTTGACTATACTTTATTTAAAGGTATTACCTTATAAACATCTCCATAAATTAGGGTTTACTAATCACATCACATGTCATTACCCTAAAATTAGGGTTTACTATTCACCTCATGGTGAATTGAACTCATAACATCATCATGTATGAGAAACATCATCATTAAAGCTCTTAGATAAGATTAAGATTCACTAATCATCATAATTAGGGTTTCCATGATCTCACATAAGTGGATAATACCCTAATCATGCACATTCATGTGTATTGAAGATATCTTACTTGAGTTTTCACCATAAAAGGGTACTTTCTCTCTCCTATGATACTTTCTCTCTCCTCTTACTAGTAGATGGTGATTACACCACTCTAGATCAGGTTGGGTTAAGTCCTCATTGACTAACATAAGTCAAGACATCACTATCATGTGATTAGGGTTTGATTAGAACAAAGTATTACTCAATTAAACCCCTCAAGGGTAATTTGGTAATTTACCTCATGATCACCATCATGGGTCAATTCATTAATCACTTAGTCCCTTAATGACCTAGGTTACCATTATGGTTTAGATTAGATCACCATTGAACCAATTACATCATTAATTGATTAAGTACAAACCACCTTGAAAACCTTCAAACGGTTTCAACCTTCAACCTCCAAACGATCTTGAGACCGTTTGGTGTCAAACGGTCTTGAGACCGTTTGCCCTCAAACGGTCTTGAGACCGTTTGCCCTCAAACGGTCTTTAGACCGTTTGACCTCAAATGGTCTTGAAACCGTTTGGGTGTGTTGACCGTTTTGACTTTCAAACCGTTTGAAGTTCATGTGGTTTGAAACCGTTTGATCAAAGTGCCTTGAGATCGATTGGTCCAAACGACCTTGAGATCTTTTGAGCCCAAACGGTCTTGAGACCGTTTGGCCCCAAACTTGGTGCTCAAGCTTGGGAAATCCCTTAAACCTCATCATATTCATTCTTATGTTGTCTCAACATTAAAGGAACATATAAACATGTGAAATTTGCAGTTTAACCCCTCTGATTGGGCAAATTGCACATAGGTCCATGTATTGCAACCAATACTTCAACATTGGTTTATAAGGGACAGAAATAGAAACATATGTTCCATAAAAGCTTTAATTATATACTAAAGGATAATTACAACCATCTAATTTCATAATTAGGCAAAACACCTAGGGTTAGATCATAACCCAGGTCAGGGGTGTTACAGTTTGGAGACAACCCAAGACCGTTTGGAGGTCTAGGGTTAAGGAAATTTCATGGTTTGAGGGTCCAATCACAATAAGTTGATGAACTGAT
This sequence comes from Alisma plantago-aquatica, assembly GCA_963693085.1. Taxonomy (NCBI): domain Eukaryota; kingdom Viridiplantae; phylum Streptophyta; class Magnoliopsida; order Alismatales; family Alismataceae; genus Alisma; species Alisma plantago-aquatica. The sequence goes on from OY856410.1 coordinate 1,303,424,057, forward strand.
AAAAGTGTCGATTTTAGACCAAATTAGGGCTCAATCCTTATCTAATCGACTTAGATTTTGATGAAACTTTGGGCAAACGGTCTCAAGACCGTTTGGAGGATGTCCAAACGATCTCAAGACCATTTGGGCCATGTTTGGGCCCAATTGGATGTCAATTGATAGGTTCAACCTTAATTTGATTCACATTGTTGAACATTGATAATTAGCCGATTGAAAACCCTAATTGAGTTGGATTCAACCCTAATTGGCTTTCAATTGAGGGTCAATTTGGTTTCCAAGTGATTAAGGCTAGGGGTGAGCATCGGTCCAGAACCGGACCGGACCGAACCGGACCGGACCGCGGACCGAATTTGAACAAATATATGGACCGCAGACCGGACCGTTTCGAGGTAGGACCGGACCGGGACCAGACCGTTTTGTGCTAGGATCGGACCGGACCGGACCGTTTAGACCGTTATCAGCCTTTTTTACATGTTTTACAACTTATTTAATTGTACATAGTTGATAATCTTACTCACTTCTAACAATTATATAACTTTTGTATCAAATATTTATACTAGTAGTGATTATATATGTACTTTATTTGTAATTATTATAGAATACACTTTCAAACATACATGAATTTTATATACAAGTCAATCTGCGGTCCGGACCAGACCGGACCGGTTTTGGACCGGACCGGACTGAAGACCGAACTCATCGAAATTCCCAGACCGCGGACCGGACCGAACACAAAATGGACCGGACCGGACCGGACCGAATTGAGCAGTCTGGTCCGGTTTTGCGGTCTGGACCATTATTTGCTCACCCCTAATTAAGGATAACCCTAATTGACTCAATTTACAAGTGGTTAACAAGGATATGGCCAATTGGAGGCTTCAACATAGATAACCATAAACAAGTATAACCTTTGATTCACCTTTGAGGTCCATGCGGTTTTGAGCCCATTTGGACCAAACGGTCTCAAGACCGTTTGGATCCAAACGGTATCAAGACCGTTTGGGGCCAAACTATCTCAAGACTGTTTGGGGCCAAATGGTCTCAAGACCGTTTGGTCTCAAACGATCTCAAGGTCGTTTGGTCCAATCGATCTCAAGATCGTTTAAGATCAAACGGTTTCAAGTCGCATAGCTTCAAACGGTTTAGAGGTCAACTTTGCTCAAACGGTCAACGCACCCATGCAGTCTTGGTGACCCATGCAGTCTTGAAGGTCAAAGTGCCCAAATGGTCAACACCCCCAAACGGTCTCAAGACCGTTTGGAGGTTGAGGGGTGAAACCGTTTGGAGACTTTTAGGGTTGTTTTTGCTTAATCGTTTGAAAGTGTAATTGGTCCAACGGTGGTCTAATCTAAACCCTAGTGGTACCCTAAGACATTAAGGGACCAAGTGACTAATGGATTGACCCATAATGGTGACCAGTGGTGTACTTTACCAAAATACCCTTGAAGGGTTCAACTAAATGATACCTTGTTTTAATCAAACCCTAATGACATGATAGTGGTGATTTGGTTTATGTTAATCAATGGGGACTTGACTCAACCTAATCTAGAGTGATGTAATCACCATCTATTAGTAATAGGAGAGAGAAAGTACCATTTATGGTTGAAACTCAAGTAAAGTACCTTCAATATATATGAATGTGCATGATTAGGGTATGATCCACCTATGTGAGATCATGGAAACCCTAATTATGTTAATTGATGAATCTTAATTTAATCTGAAGGCATCAGTGGTGATGTTTCTCATACATAATGATTTTATGAGTTGAATTTACCACGAAGTGAATAGTAAACCCTAATTCTAGGGTAATAACATGTAATATGAATAGTAAACCCTAATTCTAGGGTAATAACATGTAATGTGAATAGTAAACCCTAATTTAGGGTGATGTTATAAATGGAGTAACTCTAGGATATGCTTATGAGTGTGAAACCCTAATTACAAGTTGTAGCATGAAGGGTCTTTGTTCCTTGTAAGCTAAAGAGGTTCAATAACCCCATGATAAGGGGAATGAATCCAAACCCTAAAAATCAGTGATGATATTATTATACATATATATTCTCAGTTATACTAATCATGCAGATGGTTAGCAAGAAGTAATCCTAGCCAGGTAAAGGTTATGACATTATATTCATTGAAAGCATGTTACTAGCTTTATGAATAGAGATAACTATGTTTCCTAGATTCAAGTGGAATCATATGAGACTGATAGGCCTTAAGGGCCATGAATGACATCAAGGTCATGTATTAGATGACCTGATGCTTACATATCCCTTGATAATAAGTATTATGATGATCTAAGGGTGTAACCACCCATGTTCTTGAATCATAATGATAAAATGATTAAGAATTAATATCCATCCAATAACTGATGAGAGTTAAGCTTGACAGGTTTTCATTAAGAGGTGATCAGATCTAGGTAAGGATTATAATGCTTTTTGCATTAAGAACACTTTATATCTATACTTCAAGTATAACTATATGACATGTTATCTGGTAAGTGATAACGTATGAGCTTAATAGGTTGAATGAGCCATGAATAATATGCATTGTTGATAATCAAAGGTCATATTGTTTAGATGACCAAATAAAATGAGATGTTACTTGGTAACAAATGTTATGATTGGTCCAGGGGTTTGAACCCCCACATTCTTGATTCATAATGATAAGACGGTTAGGGATTGATATCCCAATATTGAAATATGAGATGTGATCCTAATACAGAGTGTTACTATGTGAAATTCTATTACAGGATAATCCTATGAAAGGCTTAACTGCAGACTAATGGGTTATGAATGTAAATATCTCTTGTACTATATAAGTATCGTTAAGTATGGTATCATGTGTACTAATCATGCAGATATGTTGTGGAATTGAAATCCTAAGACCTTGTGAGGAAGAGTATGGCTACATGCCATGATTTTTCCCCAGTAATAATGCCAGGCAATGGATATATGATCTAAGCCTGAAGAGAGTTCGTGTTGTGATAATGGTTTCATAATAAATAGATGTCATACATGTTCTTTTATTTCTCAAAAGATAAGTGACATGTGGTTTTATCAATTTATAGCTACATTGCTTTTAATTGGAAGAATAGTTTAAATCTGTTAAACATTGTTTTAACTACTCCTAATCATATATAACTTCTTTGTGTACTTTTATTCTCTTAAGCTGCAATAATTATGTTTCTGGCGAAGAGTTATATCTCTCGATGGGACAATTTTTTATAATTGTCTCACCCCGTAGATTTCAACCTTTAGGTGGACGTGGGCGAGGAGGCAGAAATCCTTCAATAGGAGAAGGGAAACATCAATAGTACCAGGGACAGAAGTGAAGTTTCAGGTGGAGACACTGGCTGTTATGTCATGTATAGATGGAGTTAGAGTCCTATGTGTCGTCTCTGTACTCTCAGGTCCTCGGAGTAATAGTTAGTGCTTTCGAGTTTTTGTTCCAGTCCCTAGAGATTTTGTATCTTGCCTTACAGAGATATACTGATGGATCAGTTCTAAATAACTTATCATGTTGCTTTATGAAAAATATTTACCTGCAAAAAGAATTAAATTTTTAGTGATTTATGGTAATCCGCTGCTTAGTGAACGCTTCCGCGTTAGTTAATCTTGTTTTCTCAAAATAGACGTTACATTGTAGGTACTTGCAAATGGATTGACTTGAGCTATTGACTTGCAAATTGACTTCTCAATCCACATGAAAGAAGAAAGGTGAGATGTTTAGAGGATGAAAACAAGTGGAAAAGCAATGGTGAGCACAAAGGTAATGTTCTTCTTGCTTATAACCAATCCTAACTTATTTTGTCAAGATAGTGTGCACTATACATATGGTTTTTGAGTCAAAAGTGGTATTTTGTGATTCTCGTCACAGTCTTGCTCAAAAATTGTTTCTAATGCTTCTATAGTGCATTACTAGCTTGCTTGCACATGTTCGGATATGGTTTGTATTTTTAGCATGCCTTTAAATATTTTTTTATGAAATATATGTGCCTTTTGACAGCTGCTCTGTCGGTCGAGTTTGCCCTGCTTGAAACTCGACCGATAGACACCAATGGGTGTTTCCAGCAGTTGTCATCGGTCGAGTTGTCAATGCACAGAACTCGACTGATAAAACTGTGCACAGAATATACATTTGGCTTATTGAATGAGAATTTCCCTCTCAACTAGATTTTCTCAACCAATAGACTTATTATTTGGTACACTTTTGGTACATTTATATATGCATATTGTCATGTTCTAAATTGCCTATCTTGCTTACAACTCTATCTCTCTAATTGCTCTAAATTTATATATTTATATCTTGCAATTACTTGCTTTGAGTTGTTTTGCAGGTTTTGATGATGATCTCTTTGAATCTCTTGGTTGTGTCTTAAATTGCTTCCGTTGTGCTCTAACTTGCTACATCTATATAGGTGTATATCTTGTGTTGATACAACCTTGAGGTTCTTAGTGGTAATCATCTTATGGTAAGGATGCATATCTAGTGAGTTATATCCTTTCATGCTTCTAAAATTGCATATCTCTTTGTTTGCACATATCTCTACATCTACTCATAGCTTGCTTTATCATGTATGTAGAAATTGGAGTATTTTTGGATTTTATGCAGGTTTTGCTCCAGTTTTAGTTTTTGGTGTAAGACTAGTGTTTTTCATGCAGAAACAACCTTCTGAGCAAGACTTATTGCTTAGCAATGAGCTCTGATGGTTTTTGGTCAAATTCCGTCATCTTGAGGGTCAAAATTGTGATTTATTGTTTTTCTGCAGCACTTCATCTTGCATTTTGGGTTGTTCAAGTATATGCTTTAGCTTGTTTTTCTTTCTATGCTTGGACAAGCCCCTATCTACGCTCTTCTACTCTCCTTATATATTTTTGTTATCTCCTTTCTCTTTAACAAGTGATGTTTCTTATTTCTTCATAACCCCACTTTTTGAAATAACAAAGGGGGAGAAAGGTATGTCTTCTTTTAAAAGAGGAAGAAGGCATGTCTTACATGAAGATGAGAAGTATGTTCATGTAAAAGGGAGAAGGTAAATGGGAGAAGACATATATGTGTAGAAAATATATGAGTAGAAGACATAGTATTCTATAAATGTTGTGAAAGCTAACCATGTAAGAGAAATAGCATCAATTGAGGGGGAGTATGAGAACTCCATGCACATCAATTGAGGGGGAGCATATGAACTCAATTCTATTGAAACCCCTAGGTTTCTCAAAAGGTATGATTTTACTTAAAATCTTTCAATACATTTATGGAATGGTTTGTCATCTTCAAAAAGGGGGAGGTTGTTGACTCAAGGTCAATTAGGTCAATGTTGACTCACGTCTAAATTGACTAAACCCGTGTTTTGATGATGACTAACCATTCCACATATTGGTGTCTAATGCTTCTACTTGAGTGATTTCAGATTAGGTATAGACACACTCCAAATGCCCTAACTTGCGCATATCAAATTGGAGAAAAGACAAGTCAAAGTCATACAAGTGCACGTTTTTGTAATATGATGTATATCCATTAGAATCATGTTGCAAATCACTTGTAATGATTGTATGACTTGTAATTAAGCTTAGAAAAATATCAAGAGCACTTAGATCGAATATTAGAGCACTTTAGATGCAACTTTGAAAATTTATTACAGGCACTTTGTCGGTCGAGTTTCCCAGCCTGAAAACTCGACCGATCATCCTTGATCAATTTTTTGGAGATTGCATCGGTCGAGTTGTGTTTACACAGAACTCGACCGATGGAGTAACTAACCAAATCAATTTTCATTGGTCGGTCGAGTTTCCTCAGGACAAACTCGACCGATGGTCTGAATATCGACTTTGTCTTTTACTCTATCGGTCGAGTTACCCTTATAGAAACTCAACCGATTGCACTGTACGGAAAAGTGCAGAAAAGTGCTTCTAGCCGTTGTGGAGTTGCAACAAGTGAAAATAGATCTGTTGCAAGCCACAAAATGGCTAGTTTTCATTCACAAGTGTTCCCAAAGGCTAAGAGGCATCCCTAATTATAAATAGGACCCCTTGGGCTTCATTCTAAGGTTGAGCATTCATTGCAAACTCTATGTGAGGTTCCTAATCTATAGCTGAGTGCTTCCTACAGCCTCCTCTCTCTCTAAGCTTAATCACTTTCTAAATCCATTTAGAGTGAGTAGGAAATTCGTAAGAGAGCTAGTCCTATATGTATATCTTGTGAGGCTCTCACTTCCACCACCTCCCTTTCTATCTTTTCAATCATGAAGATGAAGGTTCTCTCTCTTGTCTAAGAGAGGTGAAGAAGAACAAGGGAAGGCGTCCCTTGGTGAAGATCAAGGTTGAAGACTTGGAGATAGAGTGGGTAAGCCCTTGGAGAAGGCAGAAGACTCAAGCTCAAGTGGGTAAGACCTTGATGGAAGCTTGTCCGAGTGAAGGTGAAGTCAAAACCTGAAGATCCAAGAAGAGTGGGTGATCCCTGCAAGGCTGAAGACTTGTGCAAGAGTGGGTAAGTCCTTGGAGAAGGCCAAAGACTCTTGCAAACTCTATTCACCCCCCCTCTAGAGCATCTAATCACCCATCTAGGTTCCAACAAAGAGACCCTTCAAATTTGACAATTTTTGGCTCTCCATAAACAACTTTACCACCATCTGTGTAAAGCATTGGCATTTGGCCGACTCCCAGACCACAAACCTAGGCCTCCACATTCTCCAAAGAACAAAAAGCATCAAAAAACACATCAAAAACTAGAAACACACTAACCCAAACAATCTCTCTGAAACACAAAAAACCTAGAAGAACAATTCCTCTTTGTGGACAAGGACCCTACAGCTGACCCTGCTCTTGTCCTGTCCATAAGAGCTGACCTTGACTTCACAAAAAAGTGTATTGAAACTAGGTGGAGACATAGGGCTAAAATCACGTGGGCCAAAGAAGGGGATAAAAACACAAAGTTCTTTTATAAAATTTGCAACAAAAATTATCAAAAAAACTCCATCACATACCTTCTGATAAAAGAAAGGATCACAACCCACAAACAATTTATCACAAACCACATCACTGACCATTTCAAAAAAATCTTCAACAACAACCACATTCCTTCCCGCCTAAACGACTTAGACTGGACTATGATCTGCCCTACAAAAACTGAAAATTCTCAAGACCTTATTAAGCCTTTTTCCCCAGGGGAATTGGACTTGGCCATAACTACATTAGGATTAAATAAATCACATGGACCTGATGCTCTTAATGAGAATTCTATCTTACAAACTAGAATCACTACAAAATTGACTTCCTGGCTTTGCTTAAGACTTTCTACGAAAGTGAAAACCCCCACAACATCATCAAGCACCTAAACCAAACTTTCATCACCCTAATAAAAAAACCGATCAACCCGACCTTATCTCCAAACACAAACCCATCAGCCTTATCAACACATCATACAAAATCTTAGCAAAAACTCTAGCTAATAGAATAAAACCACACATGAATAAAATCATTCCCCTCAATCAAAACGCCTTTCTCAAAGGTAGATGCATACAAGATGCGTACTTGATGGTCAATGAAACAATACATCTTTGCCACAAAAATAGAACACCACTGCTAGCCAACAAATTGGACTTTGAAAAAGCCTTTGACTTTATAAACTGGAACTGTTTAATACAAACACTCACGGGCTTTGGATTTCTACACAAATTGGTCAAATGGATCCATTCTTGCATATCCACAAACCACTTTTCAACTATCATAAATGGAGTTACATTTGGTTATTTTCATAATTCAAATGGCCTCAGAAAAGGCGACACCCTCTCCCCTTACCTGTTTATTATCATCACAACCATCCTCTCTCGTATGATACAACTTGGAAAAATTAGTGGTGTCATTAACTCACCAGAGGAATGCAAAGAGAACATTATACAATTTGTCGATGACACCATAATCCTCTCCTCCCCAGAGGATGCCTCTTTACTCAATATCTTCAAAATTCTAGGCATTTTCTCCAACATTTCGGGGCTTAAAATAAATCTCCAAAAATCATCCATTTTTGGGATCCACCTTGAACAATCTATCCTGGAAAGGTACAGAGATCTCCTTAGATGCAAGTTTGATGACTTCCCATTCAATACCTAGGTCTCCCAATTACCCCCCCCCCACAACATCACAAATGCTACCTGGTCTCCCAACATTGGAAAAATAAACAAAAAACTCTCTGATTGGACAAATAACTTCCTAAATCTCTCAGGAAGGCTTACTCTTCTAAAACAGTGTCATCAGTCCTATCACTACACACAACCTGAGTTGTATACCCCTTCCATCCAAAACTAAAACACTCCTTGATAAAGTAAGAAGGAAATTCCTCTGGAATAACTACCATCCATCCTCAAAATCCAGAAAGCACTACCATCTTGTTAATTGGAACACTATTGTTGCCCCTTTAGACCAAGGTGGTTGGGGTATACTAAACATTGAAACTCGTGCCTTCTGTCTCATGTTGAAAATCATCAACAGTCTGGTTAAAAATAAGACAAAAATATGGACGAGCCTTATCAACTACAAATACTATCAAAAATCTCCTCCCTGGCACAAAGCTCCAAAAAATCAGCCTCACCCCTTTGGAAATACATAAACAAAAACATCAAAATTATAACCCAACTCATCAACACTCCTCCACACTCCCACCTAAAAATCTCCTTCTCAAACAATCCCTGGTTTGAAAAAAAATTATGTTCTAAACCTGCACACAAATTGGACCATCCCAAACAATCTCCTCAAGATCAACATTGTCAAGGCCCTCCGCCTTCTAACCAGCAACATAACAAACTCTCTCAAAAGATGCATTCTCATGCATCTCAAACCTGACGACCCTTGTACCTCAAAGCAGACATTTGAATATAATTCCTCAAACAATATCACTTGGCGATGGGGAAACTTTTACTCTGTCAAAAAGCTTACACTCACCTATCTTACATAGGTTTATCCCCCCTACCACAAAAATATGGAAACAAAAATAGCAACAAAAACATAAAACTTTTCTATGGCTGCTCCTTTACAACAAGCTGCTTACTGGAGAAAACCTTTCCAAGAAGGGCTTCATTGGTCCTTCCAGATGCCCTCTATGCAAATTGGACACTGATTCGGTAGAACACATTTTCTCTAAGTGTAACATCTCACTAAACATCATCTCACACTTCACAAGAAATTACTAGTTAGATTTCAAATTAACTACCTTTCCCCTTCAGATTACACCAAACAGACACTACAACTCCTTCACGGGAAACAACATTTTCATCAGTGGCGGCGGGAGGGGGGCAAGCAGGGGCAAGTGTCAACCCTCCAATTTCAAAAAAAAATTAAGCATATATATAACATGGTATCGCAGTTAATATTTATTTTTATACTTTATCTGCTTCACACGTTTATTAACCTATTTTTAAATTCGGTTAACTTTCTTTTATAAATAACATTATTACCGATTTTAAGTAAGAATTACAAATATAAATACATTAAAATAGGGTAATTTTTATAAAGATAAATGACATTTATTTATTTTTATAAATATATCTCATTATTACATAAATGACAAGTTGTATTTTTATTAAACGTATTAACAATTATACCAAAAATACATACATTAATGTCAAGTGACGTTTACACTAATTTTATAATGATTAAATAGGAAACTGATATCTATAATTAATCATATTCTTTATGATCTATAATTAATAGTATAATTTATGAAATGTCAAATATTTTTATATCATGTCTAAATGAATAATTAAATGTATAATAACTATAACAAATATGTAGTTCTATGGTTAATGAGGAAATATGAACTAGTATCTATAATTATTTATATATACTTTATGGAATACTAAATACTATATATAATATATAAATAATTATCTTTGTAACAAATATAACAAGTACATATGTAATGAGAAAATAAAAACCAATATATGTAATTAATAATTTACTCCATGGGATATCAAGTAGTGTTATATTATGTATTAATAACAAAATCTATAACAAATATAGCAACAACATAGTCTATAGGTGTATATGTTATATGTGTGGATGTATCAGATTCTTTTACGAGTGTAGTATATGTTAGGAAAGATAATGTCAAATACAATATGATATTCTTTGTAGTACATGGTGTAACAATAAATTTACTTAAAATATTTTTAAAATATGTGCATTGTTTAAAATTTAATACATCAATAAATATTTATTAAAATAATGTAATATCATGTATCTTATGAAATTAATTCTTAAAATTATACTTCTATTCACAAGTTGTGTAAATATCGTTCCTCTAAGTTATATATAGTATTTCATCATGATGTCAAAGACAACAAACTTTTTATAAATAGCTAATTTCCAACACAACATAGAAATGACAATCCTAATAAATTAGTGAATAATATATTATCACAACACTTATTGATTTATTATATAAAATTAATAAATGGATTTAACACCATCATAAGTATCTTTATTTGACAACAAATTTCTATAGTGATGTTTTCTTGATTTTTAAATAATAATAGTAATTTTCCTATTGTACTACTTATATATTCATTTTTTTACTTTATATTACTTTTTAATTACTTGAGTTTTCAAATTCATCAAGTAGGAAATTTCTTATTTGATCTTAAAAAATATATAATAATCCATGTCGCCATTTCAAACTCATCATAAATGTAAAAAAATCATAAATGTATGTAGAATGTTATAATATACATACACAATAATATATATACACAAATTCCAAAATTAAGTACTCCACCAAGTGATGAATTATGTCTTCAAATCCCATTTTTATTTATGTAAGATCCATCTATTTTCCTCTCTAGATCCAAGTAAATAGGTCAATTGAGACATGTTGACACTCAAATAAATTCTACATATGTACTTAACATCACTTTTATTTGTGCCCCCCTGCATTAGGGGGCTAGCTCCGCCACTGATTTTCATCATCATCAGTTGGAACCTTTGACTTGAGAGAAACAACAGAATCTTCAACAACACTACAAAATTGAGGCAAAATATCATCTCACAAATAGATGCAGACCTTCACCTGCACTCCATGTACAGGTAAACATGTCCTAAATGGAAAGGAGAACTCCGATGAAGGTGAATCTGAAGCTCGATTTCTCTGCGACCTGAAGCTATGGTGGACAATGAAACGGGAGTCATTTTGATGCAACAACATCAGTGATACTATTTTGTCCAGCAGCTGCATTTTTCTCAAAAAAAATTATGAATTAGTGTTACGAGAGGCTTGTTAAGGGGTGTCTCCCCTTAATCTTTTAAACATCATTCCTTTTTCTTCAGAACATTTTTCTTTCGTTTTTCTCATCATGTACGACTCGTCAAAGTGCTATGACCTTTAGCTTAAAAAAAAAAAAACAACCGGCGACTAGTGGAGTACCCGAGATATGACTTCACGTTACACAAGGCCATGTATGCTCCTCGTTAAGCAGCGTTTGCTGGAGGCTGGAAACGTCATCCGACGGTTCGCGTCTATCCATCTGATACAAACTCGTGCCAAAACCAAGAGAGATGGGAGGACTGAAGCGAGAATCTGCATGAATTCCATGTATGAACTATGAAGACATGCATGCAGGTATACAAGACGTAACGTCTCGTAGTTATTCGTTGGCAGGTCGGCGCTAGCTGCTGGGTTCTCTTCTTCCTGAAACTCTCAGCCTTCTCCGCCGGTTAGTTACTTATATAAATCCTTGCCTGCTCGCAGATATGGATATCCCGTGCATCTGAAATAGCTGTGCCCATTCAATCGATTCTTGTTTCCTCCGTCATTTCAATCCCCCGAACGCGCTATGGCCAAAGGTCACGCCGCTCCGTCGTCCTCCAAGCAGCAGCAATGGCGAGCGAACAAGCCACCAAAGCAGGACGAAGAGAGGTATCACGACGCCACCAACGGCAACATGGCCATAGTGCCCTCTGCTGCAGCCACTCCACTGATGTCGTCCTTTGACGAGCAAATCCGTCCCTTGCTGGACGTTGTCGACCGGCTCCGGCAGCTGAAGGTGACCAAGGAAGGAATCGAACTTCCCACCATCGTAATTTACTGTGTTACATTAACATGTAGGGGTTTAGATGCATTCAAAAAGGCTGGAGGAAAGGTCCCAAGGAAAAAGAACCAGCCAATAATTTGGGAAAACGTAAAAGTAAGTTCCCGACTACAATGTATATATTATTTATGTGAACTGTGCTTAGTTGTATTTTTAAATATTTTGTATGTTTTAATTTATAGTGCGCTACACAAGACAACGGCTGGGCATGCGCATACTATGTGATGTGATTTTTGCAGATGATTATCCAATATGCTGCATTTGACATCGATACCATGCATGAGGTATTATATATAGTCTCATTAGTTAGTATGAAATATATCAATATTATTTTTATATTATTACTTATATATTTACATCATTCTCTTTGCAGGTGTTTAAAACTGACCACACTATACGTAAACGCTTAAAAGATGTACATGCTCCATATACGGTGGAAGTATTAAATGAAGTAAGAGAAGAATGGGCAAGAGCCATACAAGCATTGGCGATTGTAAGATATAATCGGGATGCTGATAGCGATGTTGAATGATATTTTGTAAATGAATAATTCTGAATATTTATACATGTCTGAATGTTTCTACATGTATTTGAATGTTTCTACATGTGTGAATGTGAGAATTGAATCGATGTCTGAATGTATCTAATTGTATGAAAAGTATATTTATTGATTTTGTAGGTTTGTGGCCTGTTTGTAAGCTGATATCAATGGATGTCGTAAACCTGCAGTTCAGAAAACTGAACTGTAGGTTCTCATCCTACTGACCAGCCACAGCAGGCCTACCAACTGATAAGAAAAAAAATATAGGCGTAGGTTATATATAGAACACCGTCATCAAAGGCTTACAACGTCAGTTATTGGATAAAAACTGCCGCCTAATGTGACAAACAACCCGACCGTGCAGGAAAGTACGGTCATGGCGGAAAAAACATCGGTTATGAGTACAAAACCGACGCCTATAGTACTAAACACGGCCGTGGCGTCTGGGAATATGGCGTCGGTTTTTTAGTTGCAAACCGACGCAGAAAGTGTCTGGCGCCCTTTTTGTGGCGCGAGCCCTTTTGGCGTCGGCTTACTATACATAACCGACGCTTATCGGTGTCCTGCTGGCGCGTTTTCGGAGGCGCGTAGCCTTTTGGAGTCGATTATAAAACCGACGCTGAAGAGTTTGACCTTTAGCGGCGCCCACATAGGCGTCGCTTGAGAACCGTCGCTAAAAGGGCATAAACAACCGATGCCAAAGAAATGTTTTGTAGTAGTGTTTGATCACTTGAACACATAAATATAAAACTCTATTATGCACACCATAGTGTACCTTCCTATAATTTCAGGGGAAGGGCACAAAGTTGGGCACAAAATTTGAGATGTCAAGTTAGGGTGGACTGTGTTGATAAATAGGGTTTGCTCAATAACTATGGTCATTTGTGGTCCCTCACATAGAAATAGGGTTGGCTAATGACTTGGTGTCTTAAGCACCCTCACGAACCACTTCGAACAGGAAACTGGTCAAAGATCTCTTGATATATGATAATGCTTGGTATAATGGAGTAGAATTGACTAAAAATAGGTTTTCAAATTGTTGGTAATTAACTTTATTTGCTTGATTTCTTTACTTACACAAATTCTTTCAAAATTGGGAAAATAGTGTATATATGTATATCTTTCAGTCATGTACTCAACTTATGTATTGAATTGCTTGTTTAGTGCATGTTCAAGTTCATAGATAGTCTGGGAGTTGTTGGTTGGTGAGCATATGTTCCAGTGTACTTTTCGTAAGATCCTAGCTAGTATACATGGTATGACTTGTAAAATTAACTCTTGAATATGCAATTGAATCATTTGAATGAATACATGTTGCTTAATATATCTTGTTGAACGTTTAGAATTGTTGGTGTATGCATTTAGTTAATTGTTCATATATGCTAAGTTATATGTTTTTGCACTCGCAGTTTTATATTACCATTTCAGGGACGGACACCTGAGTCCTTTCGTCTTTGATTATATAGTCATTTGGATATCATATTTAGGTAATAAATGGTTCTGTGACAGTACTTGTATTACAAAATTATGTTTAAAAAATCATCGAATTTCATAAAGTAAATTTCAAAAAATTTGCATTGTTATGGTTGGCTACACAAATGACACTTCTTTAAGCTTCATCGAACATTGTTTGAAGTATAGCATTTCACATTGGCTACAAAAACACTGCATTGAGGTCCCCTTCGACCAATTTAGCGAGTCGAAGCATGTTGGAAGGTGGTTCAAGTTGTTGAAGCAAATTGACAACAATCAATTCAACCATTCTTGTGGCCCGAAGCAAATTTCAAGTTGTTGAACCCCATTGACTTGGTAACATATTAGGTCTTTAGAGTCTACCTTGCCGGAATGAATTCATGAGCGGCCCTAGAGCATAAGGATCTCTCGTACAAAAAATCAGCAATGGTATTTGTGTGGACAATTTCTTGAAAACAAAAAGGACAATGCATTCAACCAACTCGGTCTACTTATGTGAGGCCCCTATTTTCAAAATGAAAAAAAAATCTCAATCCGATTCCACGGATTTGTCGTATTCATCTTGAGATTTTAGGTATAGAAGATAATAACTTTTGAGTCGGGTAAATAGGATGAAAACAAGTGCGCGTCGAACGAAGGCCCGAGACATGACGAAACGTTGCAACACGGTCATTGTGTGCCATCTGATACGCACTTGCGTCGAGAGAGATGGAGTTGCACACTTGCGCGCACACTAGTTCGCAACGCCTCGGCTTCTCTTCCGACTGAGAATCTGTATGTAGTGTCACTTTATCAAGATACGCAATTATGCATGCATGCATACGATCGAGACATAACATGCCGCTTGTAGCTATTCCTTGGCTGGTCGGCGGTAGATGGATAATGACTTGCTGAGTTCTCCGGTTACTTATATAAACCCTTAGGTGCACGCAGTGATGGATATCCCATGCATCTGATATAGCCAGAATTTTCCAAATAAACTCCACGCCACCCCCATCACTTCTTCTATCCCCACCCATTTGCAATATGGCCAAAGGTTACGGCCGTGCTACCAACGGGTATCACGACGCTACCAACGGCAACATGGCCGTAGTAGCCTCTGCCGCAGCCACTCCACTGATGTCGTCCTTTGACGAGCAAATCCGTCCCTTGCTTGACGCTGTCGACCGGCTCCGGCAGCTGAAGGTGACCAAGGAAGGGATCGAGCTCCCCACCATCGTCGTAGTCGGCGACCAGTCCAGCGGGAAGTCAAGCGTTCTCGAGTCCCTGGCGGGAATCAGCCTCCCTAGGGGCCAGGGTATCTGCACTAGGGTCCCGCTCATCATGCGCCTGCAGAACCAACTGGCTTCGACTGAAGATGACGATTCCGGGGAGCAGCTCGTCCTGGAGTACCTCAACAAGCGGGTCCGCACCACCGAGGACGGCATCACTGACGCAATCCGTGCTGCCACGGACGAGATCGCCGGAGACGGCAAAGGGATCGCCAATACCCCTCTCACACTCGTCGTCAGGAAGGCCGGCGTCCCGGACCTTACTATGGTTGACCTCCCCGGAATCACCCGTGTTCCAGTCCACGGCCAGCCGGAAGATATCTACGAGCAGATCTCCACGATTATCATGGAGTACATCTCTCCCAGGGAGAGCATCATCCTCAATGTCCTCTCCGCGACAGTTGATTTCCCGACCTGTGAGTCCATCCGGATGTCGCAGCGCGTCGACAGGACCGGTGTGCGCACTCTGGCTGTCGTCACAAAGCCGGACAAGAATCCCGAGGGGCTCCTCGAGAAGGTTACCGCCGACGACGTCAATATCGGTTTGGGATATGTCTGCGTCCGGAACAGGATTGGGGATGAGACGTATGAAGAAGCCCGTGCTGCCGAGGCCGAGCTGTTCCGCTCCCATCCCTTACTTAGTCGCATAGATAAGTCTATTGTTACCGTCCCTGTTCTAGCTCAGAGGCTCGTGCAGATCCAGGCCGCCAGCATTGCCCGGTGCCTCCCTGACATCGTCCAGAAGATAAATGACAAGCTCAACAACAATCTGGCCGAGCTCGACAAACTTCCACAGAACCTTACCACGGTAGCTGGCGCCATGCAGGCCTTCATGCATTTCGTCGGCGTGTCCAAGGACAGCCTCAGGAAGCTCTTGATCCGAGGCGAGTTCGACGAGTATCCCAAAGACGCCGGGATGCACGGCACCGCCCGCCTCGCTGACATGCTTAATGATTACGCCGAGGAGTTGCCGACGCTGTGCTCTGATTTCACCGGGAAGTTCCTGATCGACGAGATCAAAGTCCTGAATGAATGCAAAACGATCGGGCTCCCCAACTTCCTGCCACGCACCGCCTTCCTCTTGCTGCTAAAGTCCAAGATCGAGACTATCGAAAACACCCCGCTTGAGTTCGTCGACAATGTGTGGGGGTACATCGAAGGCGTCGTGTCCCGGATCACGTCCAAATACTCCGAAGTCTACCCGCAACTGCAGGTCTTAGCTCGCCGAACTGTGGAAACCCTGATGGAGAAGATGAGGAAGCGATCCACGGAACACGTCAAGGAACTGTTGAGGATGGAGGCCCTAGCGGATTACACATCCAATCCGGATTATGTGAAGACGTGGACTGCTCTAATGGAACAGCAGGAGGAATTCATGCTGGCTGTTCAGGATCACGCACGGCCAACGAAGATCCACCTAAAGCTCTTCGGTGATGTGGACGTCGGGCACCTCCGTGACAACCCTGCCATGGCGGAACAAGCTTTCGACATGACGATGCGCCTGACCGCGTACTGGCGGAGCGTGATTCTCCGGCTCGTCGATGGGCTCGCTCTCCATGTCGTTGCAGCTGTGCACAGTCTGGTTGAGAATGAGCTGGCGAAGGAGACCGTTGAGGCGCTCGTCGGCGGTGGCGGGAATGGGATCGAGCGTATGCTGCAGGAGCCTCCCGCCAGTGCCAGGAAGAGGGAGCGACTCAAGGAGAGCATCCAGCTTCTGAGAGAGTCCAAGGACGTTGTCGCCAACATCATGGATCGAATAGCCACTTATGGGGACGAACCTTAGGCAGTTAGGCGATTGTCAAATGGATCCATTGGTGCGGTGGACGTCAGTCTGCGTCTTGTCTCCCTTGTTCTTGCTTCGTTCCTTGGTGGTTGTTTCTTGCTTTTGCTGTCTTTGTGTTTTTATGATGTTTTTGATGTAAGCCGTGTTTATCTTCTGATATTTCCAGTGTCAGATGTTTAGTTAAATGATGCAATGCACCCTCATTCTAATGTGATATTTTTCTGTCTCATGTATAGCGTCCGTGTATCGTTGTAATGAGGCGTTCTTTAATGAAGAGCACTGTCGTTTTTGAATTTCAAGAACTTTACTTCGTACGCTAAAACAATTGAACAAGTCATTCACAAAATTATATGGAAACTCATTTATATCAGTACCTATCACGGATTTAAAGCTTTGATCATTAGTTCAAACAGGTATATTTTAAACGCATAGCTGCTCTGACCATCACCAAAAAAAAATGATTAATGGTTGGTAATATATGTATGGCAAAAATACCTAAATGGCACATTGTCAATTTTAATTACCTAAATGGCATGTTCTTGAACTTATTGCCCAAAATGGCACATTTTGGAGCAATACGTCCCCTGCTGGGACGCATTGCTCTCCCGCGAGCCAATGCGTCCCGGCGGGAGACGCATTGGTCCCACAGGAGGGCAATGTGTCCCGAGCTGGGACGCATTGCTCTGTTGTGGGACCAATGTGTCTCCCGCCGGGACGTATTGCCACGCGGGAGAGCAATGCGTCCCAGCATGGGACGCATTGACCCCACAGGAGTGCAATGCGTCACGCATGGGGACGCATTGCCCTTGTGTGGGACCAATGCGTCTCCGGCTGGGACGCATTGGAGCAATGAGTCTCCATGCAGGACGCATTGGAGCAATGCGTCCCCATGCAGGACACATTGCTTTTTTGAATCATATTTTTGCAGTTACTGATATTATTTCATGGTTATTGATATGTAAATTAACAATATTGATTATATTTATACATTTATAATTCGTTCACTTGTATTTGGATGTCTATAATATACTCAATTATTATAAATTTGTCAATTTCAATAGGTCGTAACATGCATATGGAATATTTGAGGTGGTTGCAACCAACATTGGTTGGTTCCTAATTGATTATATAATACGAACTTAATCCAAATAAATGAGATAGAAATTTAAAACAAGGTGAAAACATGAACCAAAATGACGAGAAAATAATTCACAACAGAACAATATGATAGATCCACAACAACATGATCCAAAATGAACCAATGTGATATCATAATATGATAGATCCACATACAATAGATGTCCTCACAAAGGCATACATACAAAACTGTACAATATATAAAAACTAAGTACGTCGTCCTCGCCCACGACGTCCTCGCCCACGTCCCTCTACATCAGGATCCTCTGTACCGATGTCATCTGGAGACTGCTGAACCGGGGACAACTGCGTAGGAGGTTGCTGACGAGCATCAGGGAAGAAATGAAAAGGTGGAGGTGGGGTGAGGGGTCTAGGAAAACCAGGATAGGATGCATCAGGTGGGGTGCATCCTGAGAAATCAAACGGAGTAGGTGAATATGTGACATAAGATGGTGGTCGGCTCTCGGGAATAATTGCTGGTGGGAATGGAGTGTATGGAGTAGAAGAAGAACTTGCTCCATGGTATGATGGTGGTTGAGGTGGGGTGATGAATGAGGAATATGAAGCAGCTCCTGAAAAATATGGCCCTGTCGGTCCCCATGTCATGAACTGAGAAGTGGGAGTGGGAGTGGGATCAACAGTAGGAGTAGGAGTAGGAGTAGGAGTAGGAGTAGGAGTAGGAGTGGGCTCAGGGGCTGTGGTATGAGTGGGTATGGGATCCCACGGCCGAGCATAGTCGGGAAGACTATCAAAGTATCTCCCCTAGATGGTATAGATGTTGTCTCGGATCTGTGCATGGGCTTGCTGTACAGCCGCTCGGATCGCCACATGTGTTTCTACCTGTAAAATAAAGTATGTACACATAATAAAGACCAATTACATATATTACAAATAACAAAGATAAATAATAACAATTTGTAAAAGAAAATAATAAAGATACTCACAAATTGCTGCTGACGATAACTTTGCGGGTAGTATATGCTTGGAGGCATAACTGGAGGGGGCACAATGTATTGTGGATGATACCATCCATAGTGAACCTGAGGACTGTAGACTGTATCAGCTGGTGGAGCGGGAACTAAGCTCTCACGTCTGTTGTTCCACATCTGCACCTCCTGCCTATAATGAAGCATCCAATCCTCAGCCGCATGACCCCTCCCATCTATCCGGCTAAGCTTCGGCAGCTCAAGAGTAGGTTGTACTTGAACAAAGCCGAACTGTCCAAGTACTCTGTCGGGAAAGTGCCACTCCACTATTGTGTAGCACAACAGAGGCACTCATGCCAACCAAATATCACTACCATCTCTACAAATGGCAGGCAGTCTCTCGAGAACCTCAGCAGTGTAAGGAGTCAACTCTATCTGTTATTCATATAAACAACGTGTATCATATAAAACTGAGTAAATTGTAAATAAATAAAACATATCAAACAACAGAGGTAAGTAAGTTATACCTGTGAGGGCAAAATCTGGTCAAATGCTGAATCGTAAAATTGAACTGTTCCCCTGATAGTTTGACTCCTTTGGACAAAGGTAGGCCACCTATTAAATTGAGAAACTAAATTTAGATAAACACTACATAATATTTAGACAAATAAAAAAGTTAATTGTGTTGATCTTTAACCTGTAACCCAAGGGAACATCTTCTGGCCAATCATTCCAGCGCATTGCAATTGTACCTGGGTGTCCAATTCCCAACCTCTCCCAACACCACAACTGTAATAGGCACACACAACCTGATAGATGGGTTGTTCTCCTAGACCGGGTGGTTGCCTTATACAACTCCCTATATAAGAAAGCTAGAGTTGCAGCACCCCAAGATAGAGTGCCACAACGTGCAAAATCAGACACAAGAGGGAGGTACCTAACATGAACTCTATCCCCTGTACTATCTGGGATAAGGTAACTACCTAAGAAATATAAGAGATATGCCCTAGTATACCTTGTCCTCATTTCTACTTGTTGTTCTTCATCACCCGCGGTCAGATCCATATCCTTGAAGGTGTCACGCAACCAAATCAAGGAGATATGCCCCTTAGACATCCCATCTAGTGCATCTCCTAAGAAATTCTGACAAAGGTGAGTCCATGAAGAAAATTGCCCCTCATTTACACCTAAAGGATATGAAGCTATAACCGGTGGGCCATCGATCCTCAGGCCTAAAAGAACTGCAACATCCTGAAGAGTGACACTCATCTCAAAAGGGGGAAGCCTAAAAGTATTGCTAGAGTTGTCCCACCTGTTAACTAATGCAGTGATTAAACTAGGGTCAAGGTGGATACATGGTAGCCTATGAACAAGCCCAAAACCAGCTATGGAAATATTGTCTAAAACATCTTGGTCAGTAATAGGTCATTGTGCCAACATAATGTGGTGCTGGGAGAGTCGGTAGGTTTCTTGTCTAGGAGCCATATCTATGAAAAGTGAAAATATTTTATTAAATGAAAAGTGCAACAATTACATTACATGAAAAGTGCAACATTTAAGATTGTCAATATTCTTCATTAGATAAGATGAAATTACAACATGAACAACATGAATTACATGAACAAACAACATGAATTACATGAACGGAAGATATCTACGAGCAGATCTCCACGATTATCATGGAGTACATCTCTCCCAGGGAGAGCATCATCCTCAATGTCCTCTCCGCGACAGTTGATTTCCCGACCTGTGAGTCCATCCGGATGTCGCAGCGCGTCGACAGGACCGGTGTGCGCACTCTGGCTGTCGTCACAAAGCCGGACAAGAATCCCGAGGGGCTCCTCGAGAAGGTTACCGCCGACGACGTCAATATCGGCCTGGGATATGTCTGCGTCCGGAACAGGATTGGGGATGAGACGTATGAAGAAGCCCGTGCTGCCGAGGCCGAGCTGTTCCGCTCCCATCCCTTACTTAGTCGCATAGATAAGTCTATTGTTACTGTCCCTATTCTAGCTCAGAGGCTCGTGCAGATCCAGGCCGCCAGCATTGCCCGGTGCCTCCCTGACATCGTCCAGAAGATAAATGACAAGCTCAACAACAATCTGGCCGAGCTCGACGAGTTTCCGGTAGCTGGCGCCATGCAGGCCTTCATGCATTTTGTCGGCGTGTCCAAGGACAGCCTCAGGAAGCTCTTGATCCGAGGCGAGTTCGACGAGTTTCCGGAAGAATTCGAGATGCACGGCACCGCCCGCCTTGCCGACATGCTAAACGCTTACTCCAAGGAGTTCCCTACGCGGTGCTCTAATTCCACCGACGGGAAGTTCCTGGTCGCCGAGATCAAAGTCCTTGAGGAATGCAAAGCGATTGGGCTCCCCAATTTCTTACCCCGCACCGCCTTCCTGGTTCTTCTCAAATCCAAGATCCGCATAATCGTCAACATCCCCTGTGAGTTCGTTGACAAGGTCTGGCGCTACATTGAAGGCGTGGTGACCCGGATCACGTCCGAGAACTCCAACATATACCCACAGTTACATGTCTCCGCTCGGCGAGCTGTCCACTCTCTTATTGAGAAGATGAAGAAGCGATCCACGGAACACGTCAAGGAACTGTTGAGGATGGAGGCCCTAGCGGATTACACATCCAATCCAGATTATGTGAAGACGTGGACAGCTCTCACGGAACACGTCAAGGAACTGTTGAGGATGGAGGCCCTAGCTTTTCGGTGATGTGGACGTCGGGCACCTCCGTGACAACCCTGCCATCGCCGAACAAGTTTTCGACATGACGATGCGCCTGAATGCATACTGGCGGAGCATGATATATCTTGCGGCTCGTCCATGGGCTAGCCCTCCATGTCGTTGCAGCTGTGCACAGTCTGGTTGAGAATGAACTGGAGAAGGAGACCGTTGAGACGCTCGTCGGCGGTGGCGGGAATGGAATCGAGCGGATGCTGCAGGAGACTCCCGCCAGTGCGAGGAAGCGGGAACGGCTCAAGGAGAGCATCCAGCTTCTAAGGGAGTCCAAGGACGTTGTGGCGAACATCATGGATAGAATCGTCACTTTTGGGGATGAATCTTAGGCAGTTTAGGCAATGCTGGTTAACGAGGTCAATCGTCAGGAGAATCCGTTGGTGCGGAGGACGTCAGTCTGTGTTTTATCTCGTTGTTTTCTCTTGGTTCCTTGGTTGTTGTTTCTTGGTTTTTGCCGTCTAGTATTTTGTTTTGGTGTTTTTGATGTAAGCCTTTTATCTTCTAATATTTTCTGTCATATTTAGTACAGGTTCTTCATTAGAAAAATGTATTCTAGCTTTTATCATTCTAATGTAGTAGTTTTTGTCTCATGTATTGCGTGTGGGTGATTCACGAACTTTACTTCCATGTTTTGAACAATGGAACATTTTCCCAACAAAATTATTTAAAATCTCATTTATATCGATACCTATAATGGTTAAAGCTTTGATCTTTCAAACATGTGTATTTTAAACAAGTAGCTATTTTGATTTATGGGTGGTTAGCTATTTTGATCATCTTCAAACCATATGGTTAATGGGTGGTATATACTTATCACTAGAGATGTGACTAAATTCCAACTTTTGGAATTATTGTTTTTGATAGGAAAAAAAACTGTTCCAAAGGTGTATATCTATTCTATTGGGGGAAAATAATTTGAACCGAGAGTAGACCTTTATAGACATTGATGGAAGTAGACCCTCGTAGAAGGAATCATCAAACTCTAGTTATGAAACAACATGTGTTGCAATCTCTTGTTGTATCAACATATACAACGTGTAATTTTCCTTTTTGTTACATAATATAAGCGGTCTCCAAACATTATGTTAATTTAATTTGCTTACTTTTATCTTGCTTTCTTTTGTAGAACCTATATAAATTAGGCTAAACATTTTAGGAAAATTATAGAGAAAAAAAAGAGCGCTTGCTAGAAAATGATATCACCAATGTGGGGAGTACAGAGAAATATATCTAACGTGAGATACTTGATTAGAGATACTTGAATTATTGAAACCTGATTGGATCTTGACTAGAAAAGTATATATTGCAATCCTAAGATCACAAACAAGTGTTCTTAGATTAACATCAGCAACATTAGGTCACCTTTATCATTATCATGGTGGTTGGATGTGTCACCTAACTTTAGGTTTCATTTCCTTCAATATTGATTTTAATACCTCAATAGTGCATACTAGATCAAATATCAAGTTACATAAAACATCATGGATTCATTTAGGCTTTAAGGTGAAACATTTCAATAAATCAAGGATTTCAAACTTTGGGTTCATGATCTTGATTAGGAAAAACATATGACTTGAAGTAAGATAAAACTAGTCGAGCATCAATATAGTCATATTAAGCCACTTTCATTTCTGAACTTGGGGTTGTTCCAAGCATCAGTGACGCAATTGAGCTATATTGTGACAACAATGGAGCTATTGCACAAGCTAATAATTGTAATGGCATAATTTATCTCAGACAGTCTGCTCTGGTTCAAGGAACAAGATTGAATTTTGAAGATGATGACTATTCCATGCCTCAAGTTCAGTCTGGATATCAGTGACAAAGGAACAATACAAATAGTGTAACACCATACATAGATTGTAAGTTGAAGTTGTTCTCCAACTTTCCATTTACTTAGATAGCATTTGTGTGGGACTAGGCACCACTCATTGATTGTGTTGTCATAATTGGTTATGGACATTCACTGCCAACATAATATGGGACCTTTAGGGTCACACACACATGAAGTAATGTAGAAGAGGATTTTTTTATCATGAATTATATCTGGACTGATTAGTAAAGTGTTTAGGTATTCAATTCAAGCAACAAATCAACTGACTGGACTCTCAACCGATCGGTTCATGTGATGAAATGACCAATTGGAGTGTCAAGTTGATTGGATATTGCATTGGCTAAATTTCGGGTGAGCTGGGAAGTGAAATGACTGGTTTACTTAGCAAACCGACTGGTTCGTGGTGCGAGATGATTGTTTCACTGAGAAAAATGCTTGGTTTGTGGTGCAATTTGATTGCATCAAGGATTAGTGTTGACGTCATCTCGTGCATTAATTAGAATAGAATTGTCAATTCTTATGCGATTAGATAACATGACAAAATGATCGGTTCATTGGGCGAATAAATAGGCTTGTGTGCCAACCAACCGGTTCGCTTGGTGAACTGACTATTTTTTCATTTGTAGGTTGTGAGAATTTGAGATTTCAGTCCCTTCCACTCCCACACAGAGATTAGGAACCCAGACCCTGACCCCTCCTATAAATAGAGACATATTAGAGGCTTCCCAGAGCATAACTCAATTATCTCTGACAATTGTTGTCCTCTCTGGTTGTGGTAACCAATAGAGAGCTCGAACAAGTCCTACCTGATAAAGGGAGAGATAGTAAGGGAGAACAATTATGGGAGAGAAAGCTGGTGACTAATACACTAATGGGAGGAGAAACTCCTTCCTATCCGTTCTAATAGGACTACAGGAGTTCTAGGCGGTCCCTATAGACTTCCATTGATGTGAGGTGGCCTTTTCCCATCGTTAGGAGGACAATGTCAGCCTACAATCTGTGGAGGAGTTGTTGCAGACCCCGTTCAAATATGTCATCCATGGTGGAGACCAGGAGCTATTGTAGATCAGTCCCAGTGTAACTAGGAATGTTGCACGACTACAACGATGAGGATATGTCATTGGACTTGCTCCACGAACATGTATATCCTCCAAATCATTATTCTCATCATATAGTTGTTGATGCGATCTGCTGGTTTATGGGAAATATGGTAGTAAAATTTTTGTTTTCGCTGCCTATTATGTAGCCATATTTCCCTATAGTGGTATTAGAGCTAACATCAACCTACTATATTTTGGGATAATCGATAGGATCAGATTTTTTGTTTTATGGCTTAATTATT
Source organism: Alisma plantago-aquatica (assembly GCA_963693085.1). NCBI lineage: Eukaryota > Viridiplantae > Streptophyta > Magnoliopsida > Alismatales > Alismataceae > Alisma > Alisma plantago-aquatica. The sequence continues at coordinate 1,303,449,193 of OY856410.1, forward strand.
GCATGTGATGTGAATAATTTTGTCCAATCAAATACCATGTATAATCCCAAACTAATATATATATGACATATATATATATATATATATAATTTACACAGGTCACCCTAAAAGTGAGTTTTGATGATGGATTTTTAGCGTGGTTATGGCCAATAACTCTAATTATATGTGCATGGTTGTATGATTAGTCATTCATGTTTTATCTCGGTTTACATATTGAGTCTCTATCTTATCTTCCAACTGTAAAAGTATTATTTTCTACTACCTTTTCTACCCTCAAATGTAACTCAAGGTTTTTCTATAATCATGTAATAGTAGGATAATTTACTTTCTTGTTGTGACAAAGAAGAATGATGCTCGGGTCACACCAATTGACTATTTTTGAGGTGAGACGACTGGGTAGAGGACCGAGGAGGACTAGGAGGACAAGCCGAACCAATTGGCTAGTGGTGCCGACCGATCGACTGGAGGACCCTAGAGATGGTGGATCGCATGACCAGATGACTGATGTGATGACCAACCGACCGATCAGGAGGTGAGTCGATAGGTTCAACGCTTGAATTGATCAACCCGGATAGGCAAGCACATATCTTCATCAACAATGGGTTTCTGCATGTGATGTGGACCCTAGGTTGTGGTAATTCCTTGTGGCTCTTAGGAATTAGATTAGGTTGGCCATAACCATCACTTTTTGTTTATTGCATGTTTCTTTGCAGGATGTAACATGTATATGATGCATACTATATATGTGGTGATTGGATAAAGTATATGTATTTATAAATACAAAATCCCTCAAATAAAATATTAAGTCTAAGATGCTTTCCATAAGCGACACACATGAAAAGCTTGATCGACCAAGCGTTGGCACGCCCTAGTGTGGTGCATCGTATATCTCGTGGAAGTTACATGATATATATGTGGATCTTCCCTAGCAGGGTGCATAGTCTATCGTGTTGGCTTATGGGTCAGGCTTAACTATGTGATCTTAATTGGATCAAGCAGCTAGAAGCATACAGATCATCAATGACAAAGAATTGTGCATATCATCTATCAAGAATTGCATATGATGAAATTGTTAAAAGTTGCCTAGCTGGTAGAATTAAGTTGTGGGTGACAGCCCTAGCTATCTCATGATTTTGATGAAGTCAGGATCTTGGCCCACTAGAAGGTTGTACGCTGCAATCTTCTGAATTGGTAGTGAGGGCTATCAATTTGAACAAAATATTGGGAATGATAATTAATTTAAGGACTAATTATAAAGTGTCAAATATTTTTAAATCAAATCAAAAGGGTTTTTGACAAATGTAGAATTTTCTCTTGTAGAATCAAATGAAAAACAAATCATTGTTGCGATCAAGGACAATCTAAATGAGATATATATCCATAACTGGTTTGGGACCCTGAGAAATTTTCTACATGATTCTAAAACACCAGTGCTAGTAAAATACACTCTATATTCGCCTAAGTTGGATGCTTACTTGAAGCATGCCAATGAAGTTATAGACATCAAGAACCTTATGTTGGGTTGTATGAACTATGAGTTGCATACATCACGATAAGCATGAAAGGTATAATGTCTCCAAGGCACTACTTGAGTGTAAACTGACAGAGGGAAATCCACTAGAGCCTGAGGTGCTCAATATGCATATGGAGCATCTAGAAAGACCGTGATTTCCTTTAGGTCAGGAGTTGGTCATGGATATGATTTTGCAATCATTGCCTGAATCATATAGCGATTTTATCAAGTGTTACAACTTGAGTAACATGTCTATACCGCTGTCTAAGTTGCTTGACATGTTCATATATGTCAAAACACAAATGAAGAAGGACAAATCCATGATGGAGATCAGTAGAATAGAGTCCAAGGACAAGGACAAGGGCAAGGTCAAGAAGTGTTCTGAGGCTACGCTAAAGTCCAAGTCTTCTACACCCAAAATAACGAGAAGGATAAGGAAACCTAGGAAGTTGAAGTAAGGGATAGAGATCTCTACTTCATCTTTATATGTAATTGAGATTAAATTCACTACTTCTTCAACTTGGGTATTAGATACCAGATGTGGATCACACATTTGCTCAAATGTGAAGGATCTAAAAAGTAGACCTTTAGCGAATGGTGATGTTGAACTGTGTGTTGCTAATGGAGCAAGAGTTTTTTCCATCGCAGTTGGAGCTTATAAGTTAGCTCTACCAAGTGGGCTTGTAATAGAGTTAGAGAATTGCTATTATGTACCTACCATTGTTAGGGAAATTATATCTTCATCTTTTTTGGACAAGAAAGGAATCGAAATTCTTATAAAGAAAGGAAGATGTTCTATTAGTAAAGATGGGATCTTTTATTGTAGTGCCCCAATATCTTATGGTCTATGCTTGATAGATCTAGAAACAAGTGTGTATAATGTAAATACTAAAAGACAAAGACTCAATGACTCAAACAATACATACCTTTGGCATTGTCTTATAGGACACATAAATGCGAAACACATCTCCAAACTCTATAAAGATGGTTATTTGGACTCTTTTAATTTTGAATCGATAGAGACATGTGAATCTTATTTGTTGGGCAAGATGAAAAAGATCCCTTCACTGGTAGCATTGAGAGGGTTAGTGATCTAATAGGACTCATACATACTGATGTATGTGGGCCTTTTATAACAACCGCTAGAGGTGGGTATCAGTACTTCATTACCTTCATGTTTACCTGATGAAACATAAGTCAAAAACTCTTGACAAGTTCATGGAGTTTATGAAGTATAGAACCAACTTGGAAAAAGTTCTAAGGCACTTTATTCATATAGATGTGGAGAATACTTAAGCCAAGATTTTGAGGACCTTTTGCGAGCCCATGGGATCATATCTCAATGGACTCCACATGGAAAACCTCAACATAACAGTGTATTAGAAAGAAGGAATCACACATTACTGGATATAGTGCAATAAATGGTGAGTTTTGTTGATCTCACAACTTCCTTCTAGGGACATGCTCTTCAAACCACAATGTTTACTCTTAACTGCGTACCATCTAAATTGGTTCAAAAGACACCATATGAGATATGGTATGGCAAGTGTTCCAATGTGTCTTATATGAGGATTTGGGGGTGTGAAGCCTATGTTAGGAAAATGTTTCCTGAAAAGCTTGGACCCAAATTAGATAAATGTTATTTTATTGGATATACCAAGAAAACTAGGGGATACTACTTATACAACCCAACTGACAACAAAATACTTGTTTCCAAAAATGTTGTATTTCTAGAAAGGAATTTATTTCCAAAGGAAACATTGGAAGAAAAGTAGAACTCGAAGAGGTTTGAGACCAGAAGAAAATATTGTACCAGTAGATGTACAAGAGGAACAAAGAGAATCACAAACTGTTGTGGAATCTCAAATTCTTCAAGTAATATAGGTACCTCGTAGATCTAATAGGACACAGCTTGAACCTGAGAGATTTGAATATCTTATAACTCAGGAAGGCGGTGAGTTAGTCATAGATGATTAGCCAACAACCTATTTAGAAGCTACTAAGGGACTAGAGTCTAAGAAATTGCTTGAGACTATGAGATCTGAGATGGAATCCATGTATACCAACAAGGTATGGACCTTGGTGGATCCACCTGAAGGGGTAAAACCCATAAGGTGCAAGTGGGTCTTCAAGAAGAAGACTGACATGGATGGTAAAGTACAAACTTATAAGGGCAGATTGGTTGCAAAGGGTTTCAGACAAGTTCAAGGTGTTGACTATGATGAAACCTTTTCTCCAGTGGCCATGGTTAAGTCCATCATGATCATGCTTGCTATTGTAGCTTATCATGACTATGAGATTTTGCAAGATGTTAAAATTGCATCCTTAATGGAAATCTTCTTGAGGATGTATATATGACACAAGGTGAGGGTTTTATAAATCAAAAGGATGCAAATAAAGTTTATAAGATATAAAGGTCATTCTATGGATTGAAGCAAGTATCTCAGAGCTAGAATCTTCATTTTGATGAGACAGTCAAAGAGTTTGGCTTTAGTCAAAATGAAGACGAACCTTGTGTGTACAAGAAGGTTAGTGGGAGGATAGTGACATTCCTCATATTGTATGTAGATGACATATTGTTGATGGGGAATGACATTCCTTCTTTACACATGGTAAAGAACTGGTTGATAAGTACATTTCTAAGAAAGACTTGGGAAAATCATCCCACATATTGGGGATTAAGATCTATAGAGATACATTAGAAGGCTTGTTGGACTAAGTCAGAGCATATATATTGACTAAGTGTTGAAGCAGTTCAACAAGGAAATCTCAAGAGAGGAACCCTGCCCATGTGACATGGAGTTACCATCTCTAAAGCTCAATGTCTCAATTCTTGTAAAGAAAGGGAATGCATGAGTTTGATTCCATATGCATCAGCAATTGGATCAATCATGTATGCAATATTGTGTACCCATCCCGATGTTTCATATGCTATGAGCATGACGAGTAGATATCTGTCAGATTCAGGTGATGCTCACTGGACAACTGTGAAGAACATCCTCAAGTACTTGAGAAGGACTAAACATCAATTATTTTTATACGGCGGAGAGGAAGAGTTGGTGGTAAAGGGTTACACTAATGCAAGCTTCTAGACTGATAAAGATGATTACATATTGCTAAATAGATTTGTGTTTTGCCTAAACAATGGAGTTGTGAGTTGGAAGAGTTCCAAGCAAGATACAGTTGATGATTCTACAACAAAGGTCGAGTATATTGCTACATCGAGTGCATAAAAGGAATTAGTATGGATCAAGAAGTTCATTTTTGAACTTGGGGTTGTTCTAAGCATCAACGACGCAATTGAGCTATTTTGTGACAACAATGGAGCTATTATACAAGCTCATGAATCCAGATCACATCAACGTTCCAAGCATATACAAAGGCAGTTCCATCTCATACGAGAGATTGTACAATAAGGAAATGTGAAGATTTGCAAAGTACCGTTTGAGAGAAATATTGTCAACCCCTTGACAAAGGCATTGTCATAGCAGAAGCATGATGGTCATGTTAGGTTACTCGAGATCATATTCGTGGGTGATTGACTCTAAGTGCAAGTGGGTGTTTGTTGGTATGCATGCCCAGAGAGTGAATCATATGATGATTGTAATGGCATGATTTCTAAATGATTTGATGAATAATAAAGGCAAGCTTCCAATTTATTATATGTTTTTAGTTATAAGATAATGAAGTAGCATAATAAATGTCTAAAGAATAAATGATGCTCAATGACATATGTCTTTAGGTTTAGGACTTGGACAATGAGATCATATATATGTAAAGAGCTCATCTATTCTTGTTATGTCTCTAGTCGAATGTTATTGTGGAAGGCTGATAGACAGCAATGACACATAAGACTAGAATGTGTGTTGGTTGGTGATAGAATCTCATTAGTAATGATATGTGATATCAAACCAAGCACATATATACATGATAGAGAATAGTGTATCGGACAGACCCACCACGAGAGTGACACATGGAAGCCAATACAATGGTAGTCATAGTCAGCATTCATAGTATTGGTGGTGATTGTGGTTCTTAGACCTGAAGTCAGTACACTCTCCCCATGTCGTTCGATATGCTTTGAAATCATCAAATGTAATCTTGAATAAGGGTTGCCATAACAGTGATGATTGGGTGATTGTGACACATGGGGACTGACTGTGAGTGATGTAGATGGTATTTGTCCCTCCTATTTGTGGGCTCCGATCTCCAAACCACGATATAATCTCGAATTAAACTGTAGCGGAAGCAATCGATAAACAGCTGAAGTCAAAAATCACGGGAAATTAAAACTTTTCGAGACAAGAGCTTGAAACCACAAACCTTTTCCATTGAAAAAGGATTTTAACTGTATACATCACCGTCAAATTACTTCTTGAGTAATTATATACAACAAGATACAAAATCTCAAGAAGTTACAACAAAAGACTCCAAGAGCTGAGTGTACAGAGGACACATAGGACAGACTCTAACTACAACACTTGGCAGGCTGAATCTCCACCTGAGATTGATCATTGCTCCTGGTGCTGCTGCTGCTGGGATTGATCACCACTTGACCTATTCCTCCGTCCTCGACGTCCACCTAAAAAGTTGAAGTCTACGGGGTGAGACAATTATACATAATTGTCCCAGTGAGAGTTATAACTCTCCGCCAGAAGCTTTATTATAACATTTAAGGAATATTATAAATAAGATAACAATAATCCTTCAATAGCAGGTTTAATATCAAGAATAACCACTTCTACTCATGCAGTTATATCTCTAATGCATGTAAAGGACATGTATACAAAATGTCTGAACAGATCATTACTGTAAACAAAGTAACAACAACCATCTTCCTCGTAGATAAACTTAAGCAGATATACTACGGAGTTGTTTATGTTTTACAAACAAGATTATGCCCTGTGGGAATGAGGTTTACCACTCATATCCCAACCAATCACTGATAAGTGCCTTAGTATCATACTAGGTCATCTAAAGAGCCGGATTCTCATGACCTTCATCTTCCTCAGTCAGTTAGAGGATCACTTATAGGACATCTTATGTCTCTACTTATTATATCTCACCAGGGTAATCTGGTCCTTCGCTATTTTAGAGTTACAGTGGCGTTCTGTACTCTCTTCGTCATCAGAAGATGTCTTGTTTATCTTCACTGATATGGATAACTATGTTTTCATCGTCATCAGGAGGTTTCATGTTTACCATCCACTGATACGGTATGGTTTGTAGTGAAGGGTTGACGGATTACGCATCTACATCAATTCCCTACACTAGGATGTAAGATTTTACACATCCATATACCCCACATACTCAACAGTATGTGCTCTAGGAGTTCCCTTAGGAAAACCTGTTTCACCATCATTTGATCTTTGACAATGAAGGATCTATGATCAGGGCTCTACATTAAACTTGATTAGTTAGGTGCATTCAGTATTCTCTTCACATCATACATTGTTCTTCAAACAATAACAGTAGCATAACAGCTATAACAGTAGAATACTAAATGTAACAAACCTAACTCACATTAATCATCATTTCTCATTATACTCATCACAAGTCATCTCTAAAGCATGACTTTGATAGTATTCATGGCTCTTACAGCCCATTTAGAACATAGGATGCCACTGACAAGGCATCAAGAGAATTCACTATTCATAAAGCTAATAACATGCTTTCAATGAATATAGTATCATCATCCATACCTGGATATGATCACCTTCATATCAGGACCTGCATGGTTAATTCAACTGATAAAGGTAATTCAAGATAAGAAATATGCTTTTCACTCTTATCATAAGAGTCAAGTCCTCTGATTCTCATCAATTAGAGTTTACTACTCATATTGCATGTAATCACCCTGAAATTAGGGTTTACTATTCACATATATGTCATCACCCTAGAATTAGGGTTTACTATTCACATTATGGTGAATTGAGCTTATAACATCACCATGTATGAGTAACATTAGCATTGATGCTCTCAGAATAGTCTAAGATCCATCAATTATCATAATTAGGGTTTCAATGATCTCACCTAAGTGGATCATGCCCTAATCATGCATATTCAAGTGTGTTGAGGTTACTTTTCTTGAGATTTCATCATAAAAGGAGTACTTTCTCTCTCCTAAGATACTTTCTCTCTCCTCATATTGGTAGATGGTGATAACACCAATCTAGAACAAGTTGGGTTAAGTCCCCTTTGATTAACATAGATCAAATCACCACTATTGAGTGATTAGGGTTTGATTAGAACAAGGTTTCACTCAATTGAACCCTTCAAGGGTATTATGGTAATTTACACACTTGATCATCATCATGGGTTAATTTACTAACCACTTGACTCCTAATACATCTTGGTGTCATTAGGGTTTAGGTTGAGCAACTAATTAAACCATTTAAGCCTTCAAGGCATTAAGCAACTTATCCATATAAGTCTATACTAGGTTTCACACCTTCAACCTTCACACACTTTGAAACCGTATGGCCTTATACGGTTTTGAAACCGAATGCCCTCATACGGTTTTGAAACCGAATGGCCTTATACGGTTTTGAAACCGAATGGCCTTATAGGCTTTTAAAACTGAAAGAGCTTATACGGTTTGCATCCAAGTTGACCCTATATGGTTTTGAAACCGAAAGAGTTCATACGGTTTGAGACCGTATAGACCCATACGGTCTCAAGGTCGTATAGACCCATACGGTCTTGAGATCGTATGGATCCATACGGTCTTGAGATCGTATGGATTCATACGGTTTCAAACCGAATGGTCCAAAAAGGGTCAAGACCGTATAGACCTTCAAGGTGATTTCTAGGGTCAATTCAATTAGGGTTTCCTTTGTTGAAGGCATCAATTGGCCTTAGGCTTACTAACCACTTATCAATTGATGCAACTAGGGTTAGCCTTAACCTATTGGTCACTCAATTGACCCCTTATGGGTATCCAATTAGGGTTGGAGTGGGTTCAATTAAGGTCTATCAACGTTCAACCATCAACACTCAACAATGTGCAATCAAATCAAAGTTGAACCCTTCAAATGACCTCCAATTGGGCTCAAACTTGGCCCATTCGGTCTTGAGATCGTATGGACATCATCCATACGGTCTTGAGACCGTTTTCCAAAAGTTTGACCCAAAACTAAGTGATTTAGGCTAGGGTTGAAGTCCAATTAGGGTTAAAATCAGTAATTTTCATCAATTCCTCAACTTAGTTGCAATTGGACCTTCAACCTATCAAATTCCTCAGCCATAGACCTTCGTACGGTTTTGGGTTGTGCCCAAACGGTCTTGAGACCGTTTGGTGAAATCCCAAACCGTTTTGAAACCGTTTGGGCCCTTCAACCCAAAACTCAACAAGATCTATGGTTAAAACAGTAAATTTCAACCCGATTAGGGTTAGGGTTTTGAAATGGCTTCAACTCCCAAACCGTTTGGAATTAGACCATAAAATTTGGAGGGTTGTTAATTACCATCTTAATGAACAGTATTCTCATACGGTCAACGTTTATTCAACCATCTTATACGGTTTTGAAACCGTTTACTCAAAAAGGTCAATCTAAGTAGGAAGAAAAACAGAACTAAATTCAATTAAACTTGCTACTTGTTTTGCCCATATCTCACGATTCCCTTGGAGTTAACCTCTAAAATTTTGGGGGAGATTATCCTACATAATTGGGAACAGAAATCTTATACGGTCCACGCATGGTCAACGCAGTCATACGGTTTTGAAACCGTATGCCTCCATACGGTCTTGAAACCGTATGCCTCCATACGGTTTGCAAACCGTATGGGCATAGTGGTTGAGACCGTATGGGAAAGTGGAAAACCGTGGATAAATATTGGACATAACGCCCTTATCTTATTACTCAAGAACAGAAACGGTTCCTCATGATTTTGCTTGCAAGAAAGCAAGGGGAAGTAGGGAAGAAGAAGATCTATCAACTAAAAGCATAGAAAAGATGCATATAACAAAGCATAGGTTTAGAGTTATAAAACCCGCCTAAAGCTTGCTCCTTGAGCTCCAAGCTTTCGAGATCCAAGCCTTTAATGGCGTCCAAGATGCTCCACTGGTCGGCCAAGGTGATTCCTCCAAGGAGAGTTGAGAAAAGATGGCTAGAAAGATAAAACTAAGTGAGCTAGCCATGAATTTGCCCTTGAATCCGAGTTCTAACCATAGAAATTGGGCAGAAGAGGAATCCAAACCTACCTTGCACCCTTGGTCGTTTCTCCTGAGCTCCAAGGCTTTCCTTAGTCGGTTGAGCAAGGGGTAGAAGTGAAGGCAACGTGAGAATTATCTCTTTGCAAAGAGGAAAAACGGGTTATGTACTTAAGTGTTTTTTCTCAACAAAACTCATAAGTTTCCCCCTATTTCCAACTAAGTCCTTCCATCTTTACATGCTCGTCCCTTCCTCTTAATTCTAAGGACAAACCTTCTCTTAAGGTCAAGAAAAAGAAGGCAAAGAGGTTCAACCTATTACTAAAGCACACATATAAAAGGGCTATAGTACATACACCCTGATTATTCCATCAAAAAGGTGTTTTCATCATTTGATTAATCAATTGAGGTAACCTCTTCATAATTTCTTCTCTAAATGATGACAAGAGTCCTACAAGATATTTTAGATGGTTTATTTTACAAGTTGCACCCCTCAAATTGGGTAAATTGCACTTTACCCCAATTTAGGGTTTTCAAGCATAGGGATTGCTTCCACAGCTGCACCTTGGTGCTCAAGCTTGGGAAATCCCTCAAACTTTATCATAACCATCATCATGATGTCTCAACATCAGAGGAACATCTTATCCTGTGAATATTGCAAGTTAACCCCTTTAACTGGGTAATTTTGCACATAGGTCCCTACATTACAAAATGATGCTACAACTTTATACAAAAAGGAGCAAAATTGAAAGTAAATGTTCCTGAGGAACTTAATTACATGCCAGGGAGTGTTCACAAGTAAATAATTACATATTTAGGCAAAACTTCCAGGGTTAGGTTATAACCCAGGTCAGGGATGTTACAAATTATCCACCCCTTCACAAGGATTTCGTCCCCGAAATCGATAAAAACGTATTAAGCGAAAAGAGCAGGGTATTTCCTTCTCATCTCATCCTATAGTTCCCAAGTGGCTTCTTCAACACCACGATGGTTCCAGAGGACTTTCAAAAGGCTTATATCCTTCTTCTTTAGCTTTTTAGTTCTGTTATCAAGGATTGACACTGGTCCCTCCTCATATGTTATATCTTCGTTCAATTCTACTTCCATAGGTTGTAGAACTGACTCGGTATCTGGGTGACATTTCCTCAACATGGAAATATGAAAAACAGGATGTAACTTCTGCAACTCCTGAGGTAACTCTAGTCTATAGGCCACCTTCCCAACTCTTTCAGCAATTGGATAAGGTCCCATAAATCTAGGAGCTAACTTCCCTTTTCTTCCAAAACGAAGGACTCCTTTCCAAGGTGAGACCTTGAGATACACTCTGTCTCCAACCTGGAACTCTAGGGGTCTACAGCGTTTGTCACCATACGACTTCTGCCTATCCTGTGCAGTTTTAAGCTGTTACTGTATAACTTTAATCTTCTCTGTAGTTTGCTGTACAAGATCGGGACCTAACAGCTGGTGCTCACCAGTCTCATACCAACACAAGGGTGATCTACAACGTCTACCATATAAAGCTTCATAGGGTGCCATATCAATACTATGTTGATAGCTATTGTTATAGGCAAACTCTATTAAGCTCAGATGTAGATCCCAACTCTCGGTAAACTGGAGAACACATGCTCTCAACAGATCTTCTAAGGTTTGTATAGTCCTTTCCGACTGTCCATCAGTCTGTGGATGAAAGGTTGTACTAAATCTTAACTTGGTGCCTAGGGCTCTGTGTAACTGCTCCCAAAAGCGACTTGTAAACTGGGGACCTCTGTCAAAAACTATTGTGACAGGAACTCTGTGCAACCGCACTATCTCTTGCACATACAACAGGGATAACCTCTCAGCAGAATAGGTTGTTTTGACAGGTAGGAAGTGTGCTGTCTTAGTCAACCTATCAACAACTACCCAAATGGAATCATGTCCTTTGCTTGTCCTGGGCAGGCCAACAACAAAGTCCATGGTCACATGGTCCCACTTCCACTGTGGTATGGGTAAGGGTTGCATTGTTCCTGTAGGTTTCTGGTGCTCAGCCTTGACCTGCTGACACACAGGACACCTCAGAACAAACTCAGCTACATCCTTCTTCATCCCAGGCCACCAATACATATCTTTCAAGTTCCGATACATTCTGGTGCTCCCTGGATGCATAGCATACATCGAAGAATGAGCTTCTTCCAGGACTAACTTCCTCAGATTATCTACATCTGGTACTATCATTCTCCCATGATAGCATGCCACTTGGTCATCTGACTCATGAAAACCATCTTGCTTCCCACTATCATATTCAGATCTAATCTGCTGAACTACAACATCTACTTGTTGTGCCTCCTTTATCTGCTCTCTTAGAGTAGGTTTAATCTGCATCTCAGCTAACAAACCGGCTAACAATGACACCTTCAACTGTACATTGTCTTGTCTTAAGGAGATAAGCATATCTCTCCTAGAGCATACTAAGGAACTCAGTTGTGCTCTATATATGGTTGATGTTGCTGATTTCCTACTTAAGGCATCTGCAACCACATTGGCCTTGCCCGGATGATAATCAATTGTACAGTCGTAGTCCTTGATTAACTCCATCCAGCGATGTTGCCTCATGTTAAGCTCATGCTGAGAGAAGATATACTTAAGGTTCTTGTGGTCTGTGAAAATCTGGAAGGTTTCTCCGTAGAGATAATGTCTCCAGATCTTCAAAGCATGAACCACAGCAGCTAACTCTAGATCGTGTGTCGGATAATTTTCCTCGTGTTTCTTAAGCTGTCGGGAAGCAAAAGAAATCACTTGTTTATCCTGCATTAACACACATCCAAGTCCATTCTTGGAGGCATCACAGAAGACTACATATCCCTTTCCTTGTTCAGGTAGCACAAGCATAGGTGCACTTGTCAACCTTTCCTTCAACAGCTGAAAAGACTACTGACACTTATCACTCCAGGAAAAAGGAACATCCTCCTGGGTGAACTTAGTCAACGGTAAGGCTATTGAACTGAAATTCTTAATAAACCTTCGATAATAACCAGCTAACCCTAAGAAACTTCTAATCTCTGTCGGTGTCTTCAGTTGTTCCCACTGTAGAACAGATTCCACCTTTGTAGGGTCAACACGAATTCCCGAGGCAGATATCACATGTCCAAGAAAAGACACTTCAGATAACCAGAACTCACACTTGCTAAACTTAGCGTATAGCTTATGTTCTCTTAGCAAGGTCAAAGTTTGGCGAAGATGCTGCTCATGCTGTTGAGCATCCTTACTATAAATCAGTATGTCATCTATGAAGACGACAACACACTGATCAAGAAAGGGTCGAAAGACTCTATTCATGAGTTCCATGAATGCAGCTGGTGCATTGGTTAGTCCAAACGACATAACCGTGAACTTATAGTGACCATATCTTGTCCTAAAGGCAGACTTGGATATGTCACTGTCCTTAATGCGGAGTTGATGATATCCTGACCTCAAATCTATCTTTGAGAAGACTGTTGCACCACGCAACTGGTCAAAAAGATCATCAATCCTCGGCAACGGGTACTTGTTCTTTATTGTTACTTTATTGAGTTGTCTATAGTCAATGCACAACTGCATTGACCCATCTTTCTTTTTAACAAACAAAACCGGAGCACCCCAAGGTGAGGTACTCGGTCGGATGAAACCCTTCTCAAGTAACTCTTGAAGTTGTTTCTTGAGTTCTGCCATCTCGGCAGGCGCCATCCTATAAGGAGTCTGGGCTATGGGTTTTGTATCTGGGACCAGATTGATTTCAAAATCAATCTCCCGAGGTGGTGGTATACCAGGAAGTTCTTCAGGAAACACATCCCCAAATTCCCTGACAATGGGAACTTCAGCAGGATTGGGACTCTGCTTGGTAACATCTACCACATGGGCTAAGAATGCATAACATCCTTGCCTCATCAGCTTATCAGCAACCATAGCTGATACAAGACAGGTGGGCAGAATCTTTCTTTCTCCTTGAAAGATCCATGTGTTGCTTTCATCAGCAAACACCGCCAACTTGGACTCACAATCCAAGACAACTCGATACCTTTCCAAGGTATCCATCCCTAGGATTACATCAAATCCTTGCATATCAAGCGGTATAAGGTCCACTTGAATGCTATGTTTAGAAAAGAAGAGAATGCCGGGAGAGCATACCTCCTGCAGAACGGCAGACCCACTCAACGGAGTCTCCAACAGCAAACTATCTGCCCTATGACTAACTGTCATATTGCAGTTACGAATCACTCTTCGAGTGATGAAAGAGTGCGTAGCACCCGGATCAATCAGAACAGATATTACACAGGATTTGGACATATCAGAATATAAAAGTTCCATCTGACCTGCCACTACCTGTGGATCAACCACTGCTTCTGGTGGGTTCATAGCATAGAACCTAGTTGTAGCCTGTTGTTGAGGTGGTGCTGATGATCCCGCTTGAGAAGCTTGTCCGCGTCCTCGGAAAGCTCCTCGAGATTGCCCTCTTTGTGATCCCTGTTGACCTTGTCTCGGAGGCTGTGTCACACTGACAGGCTTAGATCGACAGTCCTTCATCAAGTGTCCCACCTTACCACAGTTGTAGCAGCTTCTCTCCTGTTGTTGTAGCCTTGGTGGTCCAGTCACTGACACTGATGCAGAACTCTGAGTCTCCCGAGGTGGTTGTCCTCGTCCTCTACCTCTGCTTGGAGACCACTAAGTCTGAGAACTAGATCTAGATGGTGGAGGGTTAGGTGCAGAGGATCTAGGCTACTTAGTATCCCTAGATGAAGAACCCTGGAACTGTGGATATCTTTTCTGAGTTTGCCTCTTCTCAACCACAGATCTCTCTATCCTTCGGACTGACTCAACGAAGGTAGAGAATCTCTCTCGGTTTTCTAAGGCAGACACCGGGGTAGTCATATCAGCATTCAGGCCCTTCTCGAATCTCCTGATTCTTTCCTCCTCTGTGGCAGCCATGTGCGGACAAAACCGCAACAACTCCATGAACTTAGCCTCATATTCGCTAATGTTCATCATGCCCTGCCTCAGTCTCTCAAACTGAGAGATCTTCTCATCTAGGAAGGTCTTTGGGAAATATCTCTAAACAAATTCCCGCCGAAAGTCTTCCCACGAGATCTCCATTCCAGGTCTCTTCTACTCTTCCATTGTCCACCAATGACCAGCACTTCCTTTGAGAAGATAGACAACATGTCTGACCTTCTCAACTTCAGGGATATTGAGAATCCTGAAGGCCTTCTCCAGCTCCGTCAACCACAGATCAGCATCCGCGGGGTCGGCAGTCCCATAGTACTCGGTAGCTCCGACATGACGTAGTCACTCGAATGTCTTCCCGATACCTTGACCTTCTGGTTGGACAGGTGCCCTGGGTGCAGGCATGGGCATCCTGTTGGTTATGTGTGTCATGGCAGTCATAAACTGCCCAAACATCGTCTGCACGGCTGGGTTACTCATGTCGACTGGGTCGAACTGAGGTGGCCCCCTAGGTTGCTCAGGTACAGGCTGTTCTTCTTCTGGAACCCCTGCACCGCCTTGTGGTGCAGCTACGCTACTTTCCGCCACGCACTCTTCATGTGGTTCAGACATTCTTAAGTATCTTCTTCTCCTGAGGAGCAGAAGATTCTATTAGATAAGGAAGGAATACTTAAGATAGACTCGACTTCCTAAGTCCTATGCCTCTGTAGACTCGACGAACCTAGAGCTCTGATACCACTTAATTGTGGGCTCCGATCTCCAAACCACGATATAATCTCGAATTAAACCATAGCGGAAGCAATCAATAAACAGCGGAAGTCAAAAATCACGGGAAATTAAAACTTTTCGAGACAAGAGCTTGAAACCACAAACCTTTTCCATTGAAAAAGGATTTTAATTGTATACATCACTGTCAAATTACTTCTTGAGTAATTATATACAACAAGATACAAAATCTCAAGAAGTTACAACAAAAGACTCCAAGACCTGAGTGTACAGAGGACACATAGGATAGACTCTAACTACAACACTTGGCAGGCTGAATCTCCACCTGAGATTGATCACTGCTCCTGGTGCTGCTGCTGCTGGGATTGATCACCACTTGACCTATTCCTCCGTCCTCGACGTCCACCTAAAAAGTTGAAGTCTACGGGGTGAGACAATTATACATAATTGTCCCAGCGATAGTTATAACTCTCCGCCAGAAGCTTTATTATAACATTTAAGGAATATTATAAACAAGATAACAATAATCCTTCAATAGTAGGTTTAATATCAAGAATAACCACTTCTACTCATGCAGTTATATCTCTAATGCATGTAAAGGACATGTATACAAAATGTCTGAACAGATCATTACTGTAAACAAAGTAACAACAACCATCTTCCTCATAGATAAACTTAAGCAGATATACTACGGAGTTGTTTATGTTTTACAAACAAGATTATGCCCTGTGGGAATGAGGTTTACCACTCATATCCCAACCAATCACTGATAAGTGCCTTAGTATCATACTAGGTCATCGAAAGAGCCAGATTCTCATGACCTTCATCTTCCTCAGTCAGTTAGAGGATCACTTGTAGGACATCTTATGTCTCTACTTATTATAGCTCACCAGGGTAATCTGGTCCTTCGCTATTTTAGAGTTACAGTGGCGTTCTGTACTCTCTTCGTCATCAGAAGATGTCTTGTTTATCTTCACTGATACGGATAACTATGTTTTCATCGTCATCAGGAGGTTTCATGTTTACCATCCACTGATACGGTATGGTTTGTAGTGAAGGGTTGATGGATTACGCATCTACATCAATTCCCTACACTAGGATGTAAGGTTTTACACATCCATATACCCCACATACTCAACAGTATGTGCTCCAGGAGTTCCCTTAGGAAAACCTGTTTCACCATCATTTGATCTCTTACAATGATGGATCTATGATCAGGGCTCTACATTAAACTTGATGAGTTAGGTGCATTCAGTATTCTCTTCACATCATACATTGTTCTTCAAACAATAACAGTAGCATAACAGCTATAACAGTAGAATACTAAATGTAACAAACCTAACTCACATTAATCATCATTTCTCATTATACTCATCACAAGTCATCTCTAAAGCATGACTTTGATAGTATTCATGGCTCTTACAGCCCATTTAGAACATAGGATGCCACTGAAAAGGCATCAAGAGAATTCACTATTCATAAAGCTAATAACATGCTTTCAATGAATATAGTATCATCATCCATACCTGGATATGATCACCTTCATATCAGGACCTGCATGGTTAATTCAACTGATAAAGGTAATTCAAGATAAGAAATATGCTTTTCACTCTTATCATAAGAGTCAAGTCCTCTGATTCTCATCAATTAGAGTTTACTACTCATATTGCATGTAATCACCCTGAAATTAGGGTTTACTATTCACATATATGTCATCACCCTAGAATTAGGGTTTACTATTCACATTATGGTGAATTGAGCTTATAACATCACCATGTATGAGTAACATTAGCATTGATGCTCTCAGAATAGTCTAAGATCCATCAATTATCATAATTAGGGTTTCAATGATCTCACCTAAGTGGATCATGCCCTAATCATGCATATTCAAGTGTGTTGAGGTTACTTTTCTTGAGATTTCATCAAAAGGAGTACTTTCTCTCTCCTAAGATACTTTCTCTCTCCTCATATTGGTAGATGGTGATAACACCAATCTAGAACAAGTTGGGTTAAGTCCCCTTTGATTAACATAGATCAAATCACCACTATTGAGTGATTAGGGTTTGATTAGAACAAGGTTTCACTCAATTGAACCCTTCAAGGGTATTATGGTAATTTACACACTTGATCATCATCATGGGTTAATTTACTAACCACTTGACTCCTAATACCTCTTGGTGTCATTAGGGTTTAGGCTGAGCAACTAATTAAACCATTTAAGCCTTCAAGGCATTAAGCAACTTATCCATATAAGTCTATACTAGGTTTCACACCTTCAACCTTCACACACTTTGAAACCGTATGGCCTTCTACGGTTTTGAAACCGAATGCCCTCATATGGTTTTGAAACCGAATGGCCTTATACGGTTTTAAAACTGAAAGAGCTTATACGGTTTGCATCCAAGTTGACCCTATATGGTTTTGAAACCGAAAGAGTTCATACGGTTTGAGACCGTATAGACCCATACGGTCTCAAGGTCGTATATAACCATACGGTCTTGAGATCGTATGGATCCATACGGTCTTGAGATCATATGGATTCATACGGTTTCAAACCGAATGGTCCAAAAAGGGTCAAGACCGTATAGACCTTCAAGGTGATTTCAAGGGTCAATTCAATTAGGGTTTCCTTTGTTGAAGGCATCAATTGGCCTTAGGCTTACTAACCACTTATCAATTGATGAAATTAGGGTTAGCCTTAACCTATTGGTCACTCAATTGACCCCTTATGGGTATCCAATTAGGGTTGGAGTGGGTTCAATTAAGGTCTATCAACGTTCAACCATCAACACTCAACAATGTGCAATCAAATCGAAGTTGAACCCCTCAAATGACCTCCAATTGGGCTCAAACTTGGCCCATTCGGTCTTGAGATCGTATGGAAATCATCCATACGGTCGTGAGACCGTTTGCCCAAAGTTTGACCCAAAAATAAGTGATTTAGTCTAGGGTTGAAGTCCAATTAGGGTTAAAATCAGTAATTTTCATCAATTCCTCAACTTAGTTGCAATTGGACCTTCAACCTATCAAATTCCTCAACCATAGACCTTCATACGGTTTTGGGTTCTGCCCAAACGGTCTTGAGACCGTTTGGAGAAATCCCAAACGGTTTTGAAACCGTTTGGGCCCTTCAACCCAAAACTCAACAAGATCTATGGTTAAAACAGTAATTTCAACCCGATTAGGGTTAGGGTTTTGAAATGGCTTCAACTCCCAAACCGTTTGGAATTAGACCATAAAATTTGGAGGGTTGTTAGTTAACATCTTAATGAACAGCAATCTCATACGGTTAACATTTAGTCAACCATCTTATACGGTTTTGAAACCGTTTACTCAAAAAGGTCAATTTAAGTAGGAAGAAAAACAGAACTAAATTCAATTAAACTTGCTACTTGTTTTGCCCATATCTCACGATTCCCTTGGAGTTAACCTCTCAAATTTTGGGGGTGATTAGCCTACATAATGGTGAACATAAATCATATACGGTCCACTCATGGTCAACGCAGTCATACGGTTTTGAAACCGTATGCCTCCATACGGTCTTGAAACCGTATGCCTCCATACGGTTTGCAAACCGTATGGGCATAGTGGTTGAGACCGTATGGGAAAGTGGAAAACCGTGGATAAACATTGAAAATAACGCCCTTATCTTCTTCCTCAAGAACAGAAACGGTTCCGCACGATTTTGCTTGCAAGAAAGCAAGGGGAAGTAGGGAAGAAGAAGATCTATCAACTAAAAGCATAGAAAAGATGCATATAACAAAGCATAGGTTTAGAGTTATAAAACCCGCCTAAAGCTTGCTCCTTGAGCTCCAAGCTTTCGAGATCCAAGCCTTTAATGGCGTCCAAGATGATCCACTGGTCGGCGAAGGTGATTCCTCCAAGGAGAGTTGAGAAAAGATGGCTAAAAAGATAAAACTAAGTGAGCTAGCCATGAATTTGCCCTTGAATCCGAGTTCTAACCATAGAAATTGGGCAGAAGAGGAATCCAAACCTACCTTGCACCCTTGGTCGTTTCTCCTGAGCTCCAAGGCTGTCCTTAGTCGGTTGAGCAAGGGGGAGAAGTGAAGGCAACGTGAGAATTATCTCTTTGCAAAGAGGAAAAATGGGTTATGTACTTAAGTGTTTTTTCTCAACAAAACTCAAACTTTCCCCCTATTTCCAACTAAGTCCTTCCATCTTTACATGCTCGTCCCTTCCTCTTAATTATAAGGACAAACCTTCTCTTAAGGTCAAGAAAAAGAAGGCAAAGAGGTTCAACCTATTACTAAAGCACACATATAAAAGGGCTATAGTACATACACCCTGATTATTCCATCAAAAAGGTATTTTCATCATTTGATTAATCAATTGAGGTAACCTCTTCATCATTTCTTCTCTAAATGATGACAAGAGTCCTACAAGATATTTTAGATGGTTTATTTTACAATTTGCAACCCTCAAATTGGGTAAATTGCACTTTACCCCAATTTAGGGTTTCCAAGCATAGGGATTGCTTCCACAGCTGCACCTTGGTGCTCAAGCTTGGGAAATCCCTCAAACTTTATCATAACCATCCTCATGATGTCTCAACATCAGAGGAACATCTTATCCTGTGAATATTGCAAGTTAACCCCTTTAACTGGGTAATTTTGCACATAGGTCCCTGCATTACAAAATGATGCTATAACTTTATACAAAAAGGAGCAAAATTGAAAGTAAATGTTCCTGAGGAACTTAATTACATGCCAGGGAGTGTTCACAAGTAAATAATTACATATTTAGGCAAAACTTCCAGGGTTAGGTTATAACCCAGGCCAGGGATGTTACACTATTGGAGTATGATATCATAGGCATCTTGATAAGCGAGACTGAGAAATGCATGACCATGCACATGTGAGTAAATATGTGATATTGAGCTTACATATATCTCAGAAAGTCTACTCTGGTTCAAGGAACAAGATTGAATGTTGAAGAGGATGACTAATTCATGCCTCAAGTTCAATCTGGATAACAGTGACAAAGCAACAATACAAACATTGTGACACCATACATAGATTGTAGGTTGAAGTTGTTCTCCAACTTTTCATTTACTTAAGTAGACATTGATGTGCAACTAGGCACCACTCATTGCTTGTGATGTCATAACGGGTTATGAACATTCACTGCCAATGTAGTATGGGACCTTTAGGGTCACACACACACACATGAAGTAACCTAGAAGAGGAGTTTTGTTTGATGCAACCTTAATTCACCCAATTGGCATAACTAATTAAGTGCAACTCTAATCATGTAGTTCCCTATGCCGTAGAGCCATCTTCAGTGTCAGAACTTGCTGGATGGTGAAACAAGTATTCCTAAGGGAAACTCGGAACACATACTTTTGAGTATGTGAGGGTGGCAAGTTGAGGATATATCCTTGTCATCTACAATGTGGGTTATGGAGGATGGCTATGGTCATGCCTCATACATTTGATGTGATTTCGGACAACTGCGGTTGTACCTCGGATTAGAGGGTTTTGTATACCCTAGTTTCTAGTGTCGTGACCTGTACCAAGGGCAGACTAGTGGTTAGCATCTTGACTATATGTCAATGTAGAGGCAGATTTTACTGATATGTCACTGCCTTTTTACTCGTACTGACCGAGGGGAAGAGATATTAGGATATCAACACTCCTAGATCTTGTACGGAACCAAATAGCCTTTCGCAGGGGTCAGTTGGACTTTAGATGGAACGATTCCAATTCCCCAGGGCATAATAAAAGATGTAATACAGCCGTGTAGCATATTTGTTTAGGGTTATACATGACGTTTCACATTGGATGATAACCCTTTTTTGTTATCTTTACATAAAGATGATGTTTAATGTATTAAAAGATAGTAGATATTCTTATGTTGTGGATATGCTCATGTTATAAATGTGTACATACAATTAGTCATGTTTAAGTTGATAGAGATATTATTATTGTTGGCTATGATTATGACATTTTTTATCACATGTTGTTAGATATGCTTATATTTCTAGCTATGCCTTTGTAACTAGAGATGTATATACTGCTAATCATGCTTATCCAAATAGTTGTGCTTATGTTGTAGCTCTTCTTGTGATGTTGATATGTTCAACCTGTTAGACATGCTGATGTTGTTAACTATGCATATGATACTAGACTTATTCATGATGTTGGAGATGCTCATGTTGCTAGACTCCTTATACTGTTAATAGGGATATGAGAATAGTCTAGCTAATGAAGATAGTTATTATCTACTCCTTTATGTATTTTGTTAATCATCAATGTTGTTGAGCTTATTTGTTATATATGATTAAACTGCTTAAATTGTCTCATTAACTAAAAATGTTGGAATCAATAAACATTGTCGGAGGTTATATCTCTTGCTAGGACATGGGTCTCACCCTTGTGGTTCGCCACATCTTTTTAGGTAATCGATAGTGACGACAACAGAACCATGAAAGTAAAGAGGAACTACATTAATGATTCTTTGGGAAGGTTGATTAGATGTCTAGTGTGTCCTAGAGTCATCCTTGTACTCTCAGGTCCGGGCAGGAAAAGTTTGTATATGGTGTTTCAAATGAATCAGAATTTTGTTAGCATGTTAATGCTTGTTTGTGTGGCATATAAGAATATTATTCTCCTGTGTATATATTTTGTGGCTAAGGTGATAGAATAATTTGTATCAAATTCTTGGCATAGTATTGATACAAGAAAGATGTTTGGGCTCTTATGAAAATGTTTCTGAGTAGGTGTTGATGTTGAAATTGGTTTCAATTTACCCATATTTTTGGTCATGTGATTAATTAGAGATTGATTGTGTTTTATGTTTTGAGTAATTTCGTTCAGTGTAAAGGATTCTGACAAAAGGTGAGCCTGTGGTGCAGCTCATGAAGCTTGACATAAAAGAAATGAAGGGAAGGATATGCCAATGTGGGGCCAGAAGATAGGCCACTCGCCTTATATGGTTGTGCAAGGCCATGTATGACTTTAGTCTATGTGGTTGTGGCCGAGTGAGAAGGGCCCAAGTATGCCAATGTTTCTTTCATAAATTGCAAGTCATAACTTTCAAACCATAGTCCCGACTGTGGTGAAATTTCTATTGTTGATTCACAATTTCTTCTTCTTGTCATAGAAAATTAATGGATCCAAGGTGATGATGTTGAGGGGTTTCAATAGTTGAATAGCATATTCAAAAGTGTAATAATACACTCAAATTTATGAAATTGATCTCAATGTGACATTTAATTAACCACAACTTATCAGTTGAGTATCATGTGACTTAAAATCATCCAATTGATGAGTAGAGAGGTTATTAAACAAAATTTGTCAATTCATGTGAATAGTAGTACGTTGAGTATTATAAAACTACAATTCTACTTTATCACATCCTCCCCAACTTAATAGGAATTTTATCCCCGTAACTAAAATGAATGCTCAAAATACATTAGACTTCATATTCAATATCATATCCATCTTGGTATTCCACATATAGTATCATCATCACTTCAACATCAACATCAACATCATTCCGATATAAGAAACCAAGCATAACATTAAAACATGGTCACATTTATCATCCATATATCACAAATTTGAAGATTTTACCTTTTAGATCAAACAAATATGGCTCTTTGATTAAGGGTAATGTAAGGAGAGGGATCCCAGTGGGGAACCACTCTCTACTAGGAATAAAAAGGAAACATCCCTTGAACCAAACACCACATGAATTTTTTCACCAAAAGGATGAAAACTAATTCATTCAACATGTATGTAACATAACACAATAAGTAGCAGCAGAAAAGAAATATATTTGACTATTATAAAGCTTCATATCTTTTACATCACTACACCGCACATGGGTGAGTTACAAAAGAAACTATAAGGATCTAGTTGTGTATCATCTAAACACCTCTTTCAAGTCTCCCAAAAGCTCAGCTACAAAGGTTGTTGTCCAAGTCCACCTTGCTTATCCTCTCCTTGATCTAAACCTCGGGATGGAAGCATGCCCCACAAGAAGGAGAAGAAAAGGAAACATCAGCAAAGGCTGGTATGTGCATAGTAAATAGGAAAATTGAGAAATGGTATGAAATAAAGGGACATCAACTATAAAAGGCTTCCCATAGAAAAGACAGGACTACCCAAAAAGGGCATAAAAGGAAGAGAATAATAATAAATGAGATACTTGCCATAACCAAACAACTAAACTCATGCCATACTAGCACATACAAAGATAGTAGGGCACACACCCCACAACCATCAACTTGCATGCATGTCAGATAGACATAGCCCTAGAACAATATAATTACAAAGGCGTCTAGGCCTCACAAACTTAAAACCTAAAAGAGATGACATACTTCCACTCCCAATATATAAGTTGGGCCAAGCCTCACAAACTTGAAACCCGAGTATGGGGCACCACCACCTCCATCCCAATAATAACAAGGGAACACTTCACAAAACCAATGCAATTACACTACTCTAGTTCTACTAATTCACATAGCATGTTTAATAGTGAGGCAAGTAAAAATGTATAGTCAGATTAAACAAAAATTTCCATCATACTAATGGACAACATAAACATATAAACATACACCTCAAAGTGGGCACATATTTTCAAATAAGTCCAACATGCACCAAGCATATGAAAAAGAGTCCAAGAGAATATCCATGATCACAAGATGAATAACAATTAAGGTAGTTCATATGAACCATGTTTTTCAAAAGAAAAGACATCGTGTATAGGCTATTGTCCATAGGACCAAGAGAAAGACAAAAATAGGTTAATTGCTCAACATAGAATAATAGGGGATGTAAAACATGCCTCTCTATAGAGTCTAATAGTCCAAGATCACTCCTAGATCCAAATCTAGGTCTCCAAAGCACCTATTATCATGTATGTAAAATTAGGGTTAGATTTATATTGATTTCACAAACCCTAAAAATTGTCTTTTTAATACTAATGAATTAGGTTATCAAATATGCCATGTTTTAGGTTATATTATTTGAAGCCCAAAACATATTTATTATATATTTTTCTGACTTATAGATATTTAATTATGAGTTTTACAAGTTATTACTTATTTAGATTAATCCATTAAAATCACGTATTATTAAACATTGGATTCATGCAACAAAATAACACCATTATAAAGATTATATTTTTCTAAATTTATTAACTATTTATCCATATTTTTCTGACCAGTAAATAATTTATTATGAATTTTGCAAAATCCAGCAAATCAAAGAATTCCATGTGGCATAAACTTGAGAAAGACGAAAAGAGAGGGAGAGAGTGGGCCACGTGTCTGAGTTGGCTCAATCAGGGTTGGCCAACTCGACGGCCACTCAAACTCATCACAGGTGCATAGAGAAACAACAAAACCATGTGAAATTACCAAAATACCCCTAACTGGAAAACAAACAAGAAGGGGAAAACAAGACGGCATAATAGGAAGATCATCCCTAGCAATGTTCTTCGTCGAGTGGAACTGGAAGCGAAGAAACTTGGAGACTAAGCTCCTGATCAAACATGATCTCAGTGAGGAATCCATGGGAACTGAAGATGTCTTCGAGTACCTGGGTTCAACCCGAACTCACCGAGCCAAAGAACAATTGACAATCACCACCAGAGCCCCAAAACAACCCTCTGCCATTCCTGAAATAGAGGACATCATAGCCAACTCAAAAATGTGACTTCTCAATGAACAAAGACTGTAAGAACGTCTGTCAAAGACATATGAAGGCAGGCACATGATCCTTAGGTTTGGAGGCCACTAGATGACCAAAGGAATTGAACATCGGTAATGTGTAAAAATGCGGCTATAGCACCCAATGACTGGGAAATCTCGGAGCAAACGGTCGACGTAGAGCTACACTACGAGGTGTAAGGATGCTTACCGAAAAGACAAGGACAACCTTCTGAAGGGTGGTTTCACTAATACAAACTCCTTTTCTAGCAACCGGGTAGTGGAAGTCAGAAAAGAGGGATTTATCAGTGGCAAACTGGAAAAGACCACAAATCAGAGCTGGGTAGGGGGGTGGGTGCCCTTGGTGTTCTTGCTGGTGTCAAAATAGGTCATGTGGTGTAACATATATTGAGCCCATTTGACACCAATATTATTTAGCAAACAATACATAATGACCACGATGTTTTCCAAAATGTCCATTTGATTGCGCTTGGGATGGACATTACAGTTAATCACCAGGGCCAATATGCGCCTCTGAAGGTCAAGATAGGATGAGGGCAGGGTTGACCGCTTCTTGTAGGCCACGTCGGGTTTCTTTAAAAACCGATGAATGTCCAGTAGCGTCAATTCATGGTGTTTATAAAAACCTTCCGGGTCAAGAAGATCGAAATACTCGCCATAGTCCTTACACCAAGTGGTGTTTTCCTCGTCTCCGACAAGATAGAAATTGAAAGTTTTCTCGGAGATTTGAAAACGACGATCGGCGATCATCGATGTAAGAACTATTTTGGTATTTGGCGGGGGAACGAGCGTATCGTAGTTCCAACACAGGTTTGCGTAGAACTCGTGAACTGCCTTTGTGCTAGACAACTAATTGTTAAAGCAGTCATGTTCGATCGCAAGGGCGGATAAGTGGTGGTCGGCAAGAAGCCTCAAAACAGAGGTAATGACCGCTTGAAAATGATTTGCGTCAACCAAGGGGTGAAATGGAAAAGGAGATTGGGAAGAAGATCCTTATATCGATTTACCTCCTAAATAGACACAAAGGAGGTGTTATCAAACGGAATCAATCGATTTGTCAAGGAGGAGGCTGGAGCATTGCTGGGAGCAACACGTTTTCGTCTATGGGAAGCCATAGAAATGAAAACAAGAAGAAAAACATGCACACAAGCAAGATCAAACCTCAAACACCGAAGAAAACACACCACGAGCGCCCGAGAGGGTCAAGAACGGGTTGCTAGGTCACCCTAGGGTTAGGAACGAGGGGGTTTAGGGCTTGGGTTGAGAGCACGGGGCTTAGAGATGAGGAATCGGTTGACTATTTTCTAGTTGCAAGGGAAAATAGTCGGCCGATCCTAACTTTTAAGTTGGTGCAGCCCATCGATCGGTCGAGTTCTGAGGGTGACAAACTCGACCGAACGGTCCACTGAAGACGGCTCTCGTCTCCTGATCGGTCGAGTTTTCCAGGGTGGAAACTCAATCGAAGGTCAACCTGACCTAACAGTGTCATTCTTAGATTCTAGCCATATACATGCCAATTAAATTCATTTTTCCATTCTATTATGCATAATTAACATACCTAGGCACATTTATCTCATCATTGGGCACTATTTAGCAATAAAACACAAAATTTGGTAAAACCCAAAAACAAGCAAAAACTAAGCATGTTGATAGGCAATTTAAGCACAAACAAGCATATATATAGGCAAAGCCAAGTGAAGATATACATGAGAAAGCATATAGGAAAGAGACAACTAGCTAGATCTCATAGCAATATCATTTAAATCAACAATGAGTAGTTTAGATCGAATAAAATTAAATTGATCTCTAGCTAGAGGTTTTGTAAAGATGTCCATCAACTGATTTTCCGTGTCTACATGTGTGATATAGATATCTTTCTTGGCAATGTGGTCACGAAGAAAATGATGGCGAACCTCTATATGCTTGGTGCTACTATGCAATATAGGATTGTAAGATAGATTAATTGCACTAGTATTGTCACAAAAGATAGGAGAAGCATCAAAAAATATGTTAAAGTCTTGGAGCATTTGCTTCATCTATAGGACCTGTGCACAACAACTCCCGACTGCAATGTATTCAGCTTCGGTAGTTGATAATGCCATTGTACTTTGTTTCTTGGAGAACCAAGACACTAAGCATGGTCCTAGAAGGAAGAAATTGCCACTTGTGCACTTTCTATCAACCAAACACCCTGCGTAATCCGCATCACTATATGCTCTAAGAGTAAAATCCCTTGATTTAGGATACCATAGTCCAAAATTTTGGGTTTTGGCTAAGTACCTCAGAATCCTCTTAACAGCAGTGAGATGCGACTTCTTAGGGTTAGATTTAAAGTGAGCGCACAAGCCAACACTAAACATAATATCACGTCTAGAGGCAGTTAAATAAAGTAAACTTCCAATCATACCTCTATAGAGCTCATCTACCTTTTCACCTTCTTCATCTTTGTCAAGTTTGGCGGTGTTTGACATGGGTGTATCCATCGGCTTCATGTTCTCCATCCCAAAGCACTTGAGTAGTTCACTTGTGTACTTGCCTTGGTTGATGAAGTTTCCTTCCTTTGTTTGCTTGATTTGAAAGCCGAGGAAGAAGGTCAACTCACCCATCATGCTCATTTCAAACTCACTCTTCATAAGAGAACTAAACTCCTTGCAAAGATCAAGATCTATCCCGCCAAAAATGATATCATCAACATATATTTGAATTATAAGAAAATGGTTAGAAGTGTGTTTTAGAAATAAGGTAGAATCAACTTTGCCCATGACATACCCATTATCTAACAAAAAGTTCTTTAATTTCTCATACCAAACTTGAGGTGCTTGTTTGAGTCCATAGAGAGCTTTTTGCAGCAAATAAACATGATTGGGTAATTTGTCATTTTCAAAGCCCGGAGGTTGAGCAACAAATACTTCCTCCTCGTTTGTACCATTCAAAAATGCACTTTTAACATCCATTTGATATAACAAGAAATTTTTATAACTAGCAAAGGCAAGTAGCATACGATTAGATTCTAATCTAGCACAGGAGCATAAGTTTCATCAAAATCAATACCTTCCTGTTGGTTGTAACCTTGTGCCACTAACCTTGCTTTGTTTCTTACCACTTTTCCTTGCTCATCTAGCTTGTTGCGGTAGACCCATTTGGTGCCAATGATTTTTCTATCACTTGGTCTTGGCACTAGGGTCCACACACAATTCTTCTCAAATTGCTCTAGCTCTTCAAGCATGGCAAGGATCCACTCATCATCTCCAAGGGCTTCTTTGATGTTCTTTGGCTCTAGTTAGGAGATGAAGGCACTATCTGCTTGTTCTTTGTTGTGAGCAACTCATTTCCTTACTCTCTCGAACGGGTTGCTAATGATCAACTCCTTGGGGTGACTCTTTGCAAAGCGAGGAGTGGGATCCTTCTTTTCTTCTTCTTTTTCTTCTTCTATCACCTGCTTGCCTTTATCTTTGATGGTGAGGTCTTTTAAGATAGGAATTAATTCATATGAAACATTATCATCACCAATATGCTTGCCAACAACAGGGTTAGTTTCAATAAACTTAACATTGATAGATTCTTCAATTTTAGACAATTTAATATTAAATACTCTATATGCCCTGCTAGTAGTGCTATAGCCTAGGAAGAGAGCCTTATAGGATTTCAGATCAAACTTGTCGAGAGAATCCTTCATGTTTAAAACAAAACAAGGACATCCGAAAATATGAAAGAAATCAATATACGGCTTCCTACCACGCCATAGTTCATAGGGGGTTTTCTTGAAAGAAGGATGTGTGAAAACTCGGTTTTGCACAAAGCATGACGTGCTAACAGCTTCAGCCCAAAACTTCTTAGGAGTGTCATACTCAAGAAGCATGGTCCTAGCCATCTCTTGTAGCGACCTATTCTTCCTCTCAACAACCCCATTTTGTTGAGGCGTGCGAGGAGAAGAGAAATTGTGCGAATAACCCGATTTTTCACAAAAATGCTCAAAAAGATCATTTTCAAACTCCCCCCATGATCACTATGGATAGAAACAATTCGGCAAGAAGCTTCATTTTCAACCCGTTTACAAAAGCTCGAGAAAACATCAAGAGTATCACTTTTAGAAATGAGAAAGAAAGTCTAAGTATATCGTGAGAAATCATCAACAATAACAAGACAATACTTGGAACCACGAAGTGTTTGTGTTCTCATTGGTCTGAATAGATTAATATGAAGAAGTTCAAGAACTCTCTTGGTACTCATGCTCCTTTGGATTTGAAGGAGGATTTGGTTTGTTTCCCTTGTGTACAAGGTTGCCATTCCTCATCCTTATCAAAATCCAATTTAGTAACTCCTCGAACCAAGTCCTTTTTGTTCAATTTCTTCATTTGATGCAAATTCACATGACCCAAACGACGATGCCAAAGAGAAAGATCGTTTTTATCCACAACGAAGCATCTATTTAGCATGGGCTTAAGAGCATCGAGAACAATAACATAAAGATTACCATTTCTAGTTCCCTTATATATAACATTGTAGGAGAGGGAATCTAGAAGCAAGCATTCTAAAGAAGTAATTAATACAAGATAACCATTGTCACATAATTGACTAACGCTAATTAAATTGTGATGTAGGCCATCAATAAGAAACACATTTTTAATACATAGTTCATTTACTACATCACTCTCACCTATAACCTTACCCTTCTTGTTGTCCCCGAAGGTTACCGATCCTCCTTTCTTTTTCACAAATTTGTTGAAATGGCTGATTTCTCTAGTCATATGCTTGGAGAAGCCACTATCAACAATCCATTTCTTTTTAACCTGCAAGAAAAGAGGATGTCAAAACCCAACTTCAAACTTTGGGATCTGGGGTTAGCTTGGGGACCCATTTCATCTTTGGGTTGGTCCCCTTGGGCTTGTAAGGACAATAGGTGGAATAATGGTCATCACATTTGAAATGAATACAAACCATAGGGTTCTTAGAGTCAGAAGTCTCTCCATTGAAAATTGGAAGTTCCACACTCTTCTTCTTACCTTTGTTCTTGCTCTTTTTCTTACTTTTGGGAGTAGTCCCATCATATCCCAAACCACTAGTACCAACATGTTTGGTAGAGTGTTCTAGGACATCATTGACGGATTTCTTTCCCGAGAGAAACCTTTGCAAAGTAGATCTTAACTTAGCATTATCATCACTAAGATTTATAACAGTAGTAGAAAGACTAGCAAGATCTACTCTAGTATGCAAAAGGTTGGCCTCAAGACAGAGGGCTTTAGTAAGAAGAGAATCTTTTTCTAGAGTTAAGCTAACAACTTCATTTCTAGGCAAAACAGGTCTAGAGGATAAATCATTAATTTGAGCAAGCAATTTTGCATTTTCAGATTTAAGCACAACTATTTCTCTTTAATAAGCATAGATTTCATCTCTCCTAGCATCAACAATAAGCTTGAGTTCTATATTTTTAGTTTTAAGAGTATCAAGCTCATCTAGGCACTTTTGGTTTTCTATCTTAAGATTTTCAATATTTTTAAGATATGCACCTTTCTCAACCTCTATTCCATTGTATTGAAGTTGAAGGTCAAGAAATTGCCCTTGCAAGGATTCTATGCTATCAAGATGCAATTTTTTATTTTTATCAAGAATGTCAATTTTTGTATAAAGATCATCAACTATCTTGCCTAATCTTTTCCTCTTAGATTTACATTTAGCTAAAGATGATTGGCATTCATTAAGCATATCAATGAGAGTTTCCTTAGATAGCTCATGTAAATTAACATCGCTTACCTTGTTTACCTCACTTACCTCAATTACATCTTCACTAGTTGAGGCCATGAGGGCAAGATGACATTCTCCATCTTCGGAGCTTGAGGAGCTTGAAGAAGACTCCTCCCATGCCGCATGAGCTGCATCTTTAGATCTTCTCTCCTTCTTGTCTTTCCTCTTGTACATAGCTTCTCTTTTGTACTTGTCATCTTTCTTGTGGCTGCTTTTGTGATGGCTCTTCTTGGCCTTTGGGCAGTCACTCTTGTAGTGGCCTTTTTTACCACACTCGTAGCATCTGGGAGTTGAGGAGGAGGGCTTTCTCTTGAAGTGTTTCCCCTTTGAGTAGTTTGCTTCATGATCATTGAAACCTTCATCTTCACTTGAGGAAGGGCAGGGAGACATCAAGGCAAGTTGTTGTTGCCGGACCATTTCTTCAACTTGAGCTTTGAAGGTTGTGTCATTTATCTTCTTTGACTCCTTTTCTTCTCTTTTCTCTTCCTCTTCTTACTTGTCAAGCCTAGGTTCATGGGCTTGGAGGTTACCAACCAGCTCCTCGGTTGACAACTCGCTTAGCTTGTAAACTTGTTCATTTGAGTAACCTTTGGCTCCCATCTCTTAGGAAGAGATCTCAAGATCTTGGCATTGATGGTGCCTCTATCCATCACACTCCCAAGGGCTGCTAAGCTATTCAAGATGACATTTAGCCTTGTGTACATATCCACCACTCTCTCATTCTTGCCCATCTTGAAGTTCTCTAGAAGATCACCAAGCATGTAGACTTTGTCCTCCTTTACTTGCTCAGTTCCTTCATAGGTGACACACAACTTGTGCCATATCTCATGCGTCGTGTCCCAAGAAGAGATCCAGTTGAATTCAGATGGAGTAAGAGCGGCGTAGATGATGCTCACAGCTTTGGCATTGAGCTGAGCACGCTTCATCTCAGCTTCCGTCCATGTGGTGATGTCCCCTTTTGGATCTTCATATTTTAGATGGACAATCTTCCACATTTCATAGCTCACACCTTGGAGGTAGAATTGCATTCTCCTCTTCCAATATAGAAAGTTTGTATCATCGAAGACCGGAGGTCTCATGGAGAAGCTTCCTTCAAGGTTGAGTGACCCAAGAGTCGAATCGTCCATCTTCTCCTACTTGGTGAAGTGGCCTGGAGAAGACCTGCTCTGATACCACTTGTTGGATCAATGGGCTCTAGAGGGGGGTGAATAGAGCTACACACACTTCAAAAATTGATTAGACCACCAATTTAAACTTAGTGCAAAAACTAAAACAAGCAACAATTTGATGTCCTAATCTAGCATTCAAAGCAAGGATAAGAGACAATAATTTACAAGCACTTGGATAGGTGGTTAGAGTGGTTCCACATCCTAAACTTAGGAGCGATGTCAGACCACTACCTAGAGTTGGTTAGACTCTAGGATTTGCAACTTGGTTCTCTTATATATCACAATAAGATTACAAGATACACAAACCACACAACCAAGGACTTAATTTCTCAAGCTAAGATCTTCTACATTTCTAATGACTTACCCACAAAGCAAGATTCTTCAGCCTTCTTCAAAGGACTTACCCAATCTCACCTTTGTCTTCAGCCTTACAGGATTTACCTATCTCACTTGAGCTTTGCATTGCACCTCTCCTTCACTTGGAGAACTTCTCCACGTTTCACCTTCACCAAGGGATCTGGAGCAGCAAGCTATCTTCACTCTTGAAGATCAGCAATCATCTTCACCTTCACTCGGAGAAGAAACAACAGCAACCTCTCTTTCACTTGGAGAAGTAGCTTCAATCAATCTTCAAAGGGATTTGGAGGTAGGAAGAGAGAAAGGAGAGATGTACATCATACAAGGGATATCTCTCATACACAGGGACCTAACTCACTCATAACTCATGAATTTATCTTGAAGGTAGAGAGAGAAAGGGGCTCAAGGGCTTGGAACACTCTCAACTAAGCTAGAACCAAGTTTGCAATGGAAGAGTAGCTTGGAATGAACTCCAAGGGGTTCTATTTATAGTTGAGGGTGGCCCTTTAAGTTGTGGGACACTTGGATGCAAAAGTAGTCATTTTTTGTTCAAGAAAATGACTCTATTTTTGCCCAAAATAATTCACCAACGGTCATATTACTTTTTTTGCAAATTCCGTACAATGCAATCGGTCGAGTTTTAATGGGGGTAACTCGACCGATCAAGTAAGAGGCAAACCGATATTCAAATGATCGGTCGAGTTTGTCCTGACAAAACTCGACCGACCATTTAAACTGGAAATGGCATGTTACCTGATCGGTCGAGTTATGTAAGTGCACAACTCGACCAATGCAATCTTCAGAAAATCGACCAAGTACTTGTAATCCATTTTCTAATTTGCATTAAAAGTCATTAGCACTTGGTGAATTTTGTCCCAAATATTTTTCTCTTCTAAGTTACAAGTCAATTCATCATTACAAGTGATTACATGGATGTTCTAAGGTCGTTTACATAGAAATCTTAAAACACACACTTGTAGCCATTTTGACTTGAACTTGGCCCATTCTAGGGCTTTGTATATTTGATCATTTTCATGTACCTAATGCCTGTAAACAATCTTAAACGCACATATTATATACATATGAATGGAATGGTTAAGTCATTATCAAAATATAGGTAATGTATAACCTCTAGGTCAACACATACGAGAAGTTTGCGCCTTAGGGGTGAAACGACCTAACCCTGGCAGTGTTCAGTATATGGGGTTCGGAACGTACTAGCAGGCCGTACGGGGAACGAAGACCTAGTGGAAGTCTCCTTAAAATACAAAATGTAGTGTCCAACATCTACTAGAGATCTTAGTGGCACTAGAGTACAGAAAAGACAATAGGTGGCTTGAGTCTTAGCCTGTGTGCTCAGGTTAGAGGAGGAGTCCAGTTTTACGGCCCACAGGTGTGCCGAGGCCAGAGTGCTATTTTTTCCTCTTGCAGACCAGTGTCGTGTCAGGATTAACAAATCCCCGGGTGTCAGCTAAGTCTTGTACGGTGAGATCGTAGTTCACAACGAGTCTTCATACGTAGAGTACACTGCATATGATCAGGGCATAAGTTAAAATATGAGGATATAATTAAGTTTAAAGAGTTTCCTATAAGTAAGAAGAGTTAAGAAAGATTCGAGTACAGTTTCACAATGGTTGTACTTTAAATGTAATATTGGCATTTTCTGTTATTTAATTGTATTGTTTCAGATCTGCTCAGTATAGTAAATTCTTATATTTCATACTTGTTTAATAAACATAAAATAAGTCTTGTAGGTAGTGGCTTTTGCTTAGATGGTACAATCCAAGTGAGTTCAGGGGCAAAGTAAAAGAGAAAGAGAATTGAGTTCAGTTGAGTTCAAATAAAGAGTTTAATAATCATGTCAAGTTAAAGTTAATGATAGATCAAAAAGAAAATAGTGAGGATTATGTGTCTATACTTGTTTATTCTAATAATGAAGGCTTCAATGTTATTTCTAAATTTCTGAATATCTAGTCTTTTAATATGAATTACTATCTTGCTATTATTTCAATTATTTAAGAAAGATAAATGTCTAATTCGGTGCTTTAGATTGTATTATTGTTTTACTCATTCACTGAGCGAGTATGCTCACCTCTCTATTCAAAATTTTAAGGTTAACCACGTGGACTTGAAGAAGGTCCAAGCATCAGAGTAGATCTACCACATAAGTTAAGTATGAGATTAGTTAAGTTCATTCGGTCTCTGTCACTCTAGGTCCTTGTATAGATGTGAGAGAGTTGTAAATGATGTTTTGTATCTTGTTTCCTTAATAAGCAGAATGTATCTAATTGTCATGGCGTATGTAAATAGAAGTGTGAGAAACAGAATGAATGTATGGATGTGTATCATTAATGTTGAGTCATGTTAGAGTGAACAATATTTAAAATTATCTTGTAAAGTTTGTTTTTGTGATTCAATGCGAGAAAACAAAGAGTTTGAAAAAGAAGAAAAACTTGGGAGTGAAGTTTGTCTTAAGTATATCCACAAACTCATGCCCACATCTCATGATTAGTGGAAATCGTGAGATGTGGACGTGACACCAAATGGTTGGTTGTGCTTCTCCTACCACGACGCCTTCTCGTGCGGGCACGATGACTGGTTTGTGATGCTTTTAGCATGCGAAGTAGAGGCGAGGGGAAATCGACATCCCAACGCCTTGGAAATCGGAAACTCTCAAAATGGTCCAAAGTGGCGTCAAAAGAGGTGGTGGGCTAGCTTCTCCTTGTACAAACACAAGATTGTACGGAGGTAGAAGATGAAGTATAAGTCGTCTGATTGGGTGGGAATCTATGGCTGGATGAGCCAAGGTCCGCATTATTTCTTAATGTATCTCGATAACTCAAAAGATTGTACCCATTTGTTCTTTGCATGCCCCACCACAAGTCATATTTGGAACCATTACTTCTAGATCGACGAGCCTCTCTCAAACTTGGCTATTTGGACCCATTTTAAAATATTTTCTGGATTCAATTTGATTTGATAATAGTTTCCAACATCAATGCATCCGCTGCTGGAAAATTTGGGCAGAAAGAGGTATAAGGTCTTTCTAATAAATCATCAATGTCCTTTATTTATATTTGCTCTACATTTTCCAATTTATACCTTTCTATTGGTTTTTCGTAAAGCTAATGCACGAGCGACTGATCATGAGCATGAACTTGGATGCATGAGACCATGTCTCATTTTGGATGACGAAAATTGCTCCTCAAGAGTCTTTTCACCTTTGAATCATTGACGGCGAAGAAGAAGAATGATCCTGCCTTGTAACTAGTTCTTTTGTTTTCAGCCAGGTCTATCCATTGTTTAGGGCCTAGGGGGCTTGTTATACGGGTCCTCCCATGCTATGTGAAAACTTTTTGGTCTCACAACGACCACTAGTATTGTTATTGAAAGTAAGGAAATCCGTGTACCAAAACTTTCATCATCTATAGTATGGTTAGATCTCACGACTGTGAATTCTATCTCTATTTCTATGAATGAATGGTATTCTTTTTAAAGTGTACTGCAACACACTTGCAAAAGAATTGCCCATTCTATCTCTCAAACTTGTTCGTGATAATAATAATAATAATAATAATAATAATAATAATAATAATAATAATAATGATAATAATAATAATAATAATAATAATAATAAACGATCCATCAACTGCATTGTATATGTTGGTCATTTTTTTGCAACTCGTGCCTCTTCGAATGTGTTTCATTAGATGTCATTGATGTATATTGCACTATTCAAAGTCATTTCTTGGAATAAAGAAGATAATGCAATAAACCAACCCGATCTAGTTTCCGAAAACCAACCCGATCTACTTGTGCTAGATGAAAACGGTTGAAAAGAAGTGCTCATCTAGCAACCGGCGACTAGTGGGGTACCCGAGATATGACTTCACTTAACACAAGGCCATTTATGAGCGAGAATCTGCATGAATTCCATGTATGAACTATGAAGATACGAAGACATGCATGCAGGCATACAAGACGTAACGTCTCGTAGCTATTCGTTGGCGGGTAGGCGCTAACTGCTGGGTTCTCTTCTTCATGTAGACTGTCAGTCTTCTCCGCGTTACTTAGAAAAAAAATAATTTAACACACTTTTATAAAAATATTTACCATAGCACATTTTTTTGTAAAATATTTTCTAAAACCGCCATTTTTTGTGGCATTTTTATATGTGAGATTAAAAAGTGTCACATAATTGGCGTGTCTGCTTTTAAATAAAAATTTTGAAAAAAAAATGAAAAACGCCGTATGAAGTGGCGTTTTCCATTTGCACTCAATATGAAAAACGCCAAATGAAGTGGCGTATTTCATTTTTTTTTCAAAATTTTTTATTTAAAAGCATGTTACAAAAAGCTCCACACAAAGTGGTGTTTTTAGACCAAAGTGTACTATTTTGAAAAATATTTTACAAAGTTTGTTATATTTTTTTACAAAGTGTGCTAAATTGGCTTTTGCTAAATTGTTTTTTTTTCCTTTATATAAACCCTTGCCTGCTCGCAGATATGGATACCCCGTGCATCTGATATAGCTGTGCCCATTCAAGTAGCTACCATTTCTCACGTTACCATCATCATTCTTGTTTCCTCCATCATTTCAATCCCCCGAACGCGCTATGGCCAAACGTCACGCCGCTCCGTCGTCCTCCAAGCAGCAGCAATGGCGAGCAAAGAAACCAGCAAAGCAGGTGGAAGAGAGGTGTCACGACGCCACCAACGGCAACACGACCACAGTGCCCACAGCCACTCCGCTGATGTCGTCCTTTGACGAGCAAATCCGTCCCCTTCTTGACGCTGTGGATCGTCTACGGCAGCTGAAGGTGACGAAGGAAGGAATCGAACTTCCCACCATCGTCGTAGTCGGCGACCAGTCGAGTGGGAAGTCCAGCGTGCTGGAGTCTCTGGCGGGCATCAGCCTCCCTAGGGGCCAGGGCATCTGTACAAGGGTCCCGTTAATAATGCGCCTACAGAACCAACTTGCATCCTCCGACGATGGCGACTCCGGGGAGCAGCAGCAGCAGCTCGTCCTGGAGTACCTCCAGAAGCGTGTCTCCACCACCGAGGACAGCATCACTGACGCCATCCGTGCTGCCACCGATGAGATCGCCGGAGACGGGAAGGGCATCTCTAACACGCCTCTCACCCTCGTCGTTAAGAAGCCTGGAGTCCCGGACCTTACAATGGTCGACCTTCCCGGTATTACTCGCGTCCCTGTCCACGGCCAGCCGGAGGATATCTACGAGCAGATCTCCACGATCATCATGGAGTACATCTCTCCCAGGGAGAGCATCATCCTCAATGTCCTCTCCGCCACCGTCGACTTCCCTACCTGTGAGTCCATCCGGATGTCCCAGCGCGTCGACAGGACCGGGGAACGCACCTTGGCCGTCGTCACGAAGCCGGACAAGAATCCCGAGGGACTCCTGGAGAAGGTTACGGCCGACGACGTCAACATCGGCCTGGGATATGTCTGTGTCCGGAACAGGATCGGGGACGAGACGTATGAAGAAGCCCGTGCTGCCGAGGCGGAGCTGTTCCGCACCCACCCTTTACTAAGTCGTATCGACAAGTCCATCGTGACCGTCCCTGTCCTGGCTCAAAGGCTCGTGCAGATCCAGGCCGCCAGCATAGCCCGCTGCCTCCCTGACATCGTCCGGAAAATCAATGATAAGCTGAACCACAATCTCGCCGAACATGACAAGCTGCCGCAGAACCTTACAACCATCGCCGACGCCATGCAGGCTTTCATGCACTTCGCCAGCGTTTCCAAGGACAGCCTCAGGAAGCTCTTAATCCGAGGCGAGTTCGACGAGTTCCCTGAAGAATCCGAGATGCACGGCACCGCTCGCCTTGCAGACATGCTGAACGCTTACTCCAAGGAGTTCCCTACGCGGTGCTCTGATTCCACCAACGGGAAGTTCCTGGTCGCCGAGATCAAAGTCCTTGAGGAATGCAAAACGATTGGACTCCCCAATTTCTTACCCCGCACCGCCTTCCTGGTTCTTCTCAAATCCAAGATCCGCACAATTGTCAACATCCCCTGTGAGTTCGTCGACAAGGTCTGGCGCTACATTGAAGGCGTCGTATCCCGGATCATGTCCGAGAACTCCGAAATTTACCCACAGTTGCAGGTATCCTCTCGTCGAGCAGTCCACACTCTGATGGAGAAGATGAGGAAGCGATCCACGGAGCACGTCAAGGAGCTGTTGAGGATGGAAGCCCTTGCGGATTACACCTCCAACCCAGATTATGTGAAGACGTGGACTGCTCTGATGGAACAGCAGGAGGCATTCATGCTCGCTGTTCAGGATCACATGCTGCCGTCCAAGATCAACCTGAAGCTGTTCGGTTATGTGGACGTCGGGCACCTCCGTTACAACCCCGCCATGGCGGAACAAGCCTTTGACATGACGATGCGCCTCAACGCATACTGGCGGAGCGTGATCTTGCGGCTCGTGGATGGACTTGCCCTCCACGTTGTAGCAGCCATGCACAGTCTCGTCGAGAATGAGCTCGAAGCGGAGACCGTGGAGGCGCTCGTCGGCGGGAATGGGATCGAGCGGATGCTGCAGGAGCCTCCCACCAGTGCAAGGAAGCGGCAGCGGCTCAAGGAGAGCATCCAGCTGCTGCGAGAGTCCAAGGACGTGGTCGCCAACATCATGGACCGAATCGTCACTTATGGGGACGAACCTTAGGGAGTTAGGCGATTGTCAAATGGATCGGCCGTTTTTATCATGTTGCTTTTGCTCTCTTTGTGTTTTTATCATGTTTTTGATGGATTCAATGTTTATCTTCTAATATTTTCTCTGTCGCATTAAGTGTCAGTCGTTTAATTAAGCGATGCAATGCACTCCAGCTTATATCATTCCAATGTGACATTGTTTTGTCTCATGTATTGCGCGTGAGTGATTCAGTATAATCAGATACTCTTTGGTGAAGAGCACTATGGTTCTTGAATTTCAACAACTTAACTTCATATGCTAAAACTATAGAACATGTCATTGACAAAATTATATAAGAACTCATTTATATTAGTACCTATAACGGATTTAAAGCTTTGATCATTGGTCCAAACAGGTATATTTTAAACGCATAGCTGCTCTGATCATCTCCAAACAATATGACTAATGGTTGGTATAAATGTATCTGATGTGATTAAGTTCCAAATGTTGGATTTGTTTTAGATAAAACCATGTTCAAAAGGTATATGTTATGTCTCTTTTGTTGGGGGTTAAATAATTTCAAGAAGAAGTAGTAGGCCTTTGTAGAATTCTCCATAAATTTTGGTTGTATATATACTACTTACTTTTACTTACTTTTTTTCGTTATACCTATACGAATTAGCCTAAACAAACAAAACATCGTTATTGTAGGTTGTAATTGGGAAGTTTGTGTGTGATTTAGGTTTCTTCGGGGAAGGTGTGAAATTCTCTTGTACGATCCCATCATGATGTTAGTTAATTTACATAGTGGATCATCTAGGAAACATACAAGACTTGTGTTTTCGTTGGAAGTAAAACATGAGAAGAGTGATTTGGAGTCTGAGTTTTAGTAAAAAAAAACTAAAAATAAAAAGAAACCCTAAAAATAAAAAAGAAGTGACATATGTATGGATAAGGAAGTACGGCTTATATAAACCTGAATTTGGCATACTCATTCACGGATCCAGAGATGGCTTGAAATCAATACCCTCATTTGCCTATTGAAACACTATTGTAGGAATCTTATAAACAATATGTTTGTAAATAAAAAGGAAGAAAACAATCAGATGTTGCTCTCACTTATTCTATATTTTACGTCTGAAAAGATTTTGCACATGTGGGAGCCAAGTGGATTTGTACTTCAAACAGGACCAGGAGAAGATGAGGTTCAATGTCGATTTCTTTCTCCCATTCTCAACACCAACTGGTTTGGCACTTCTCAACCCCAAATAGTTTCATATAGAGCAATGGTCGTATCTCTCTCTCACTGTTTTCCTTTGGCCTCCCATCCTCTCCCTTTCAATACTCTTCTCAGCTAGGATCCCTAATGTTGTTCTCCTTTCTCCTTTTCTATAGTGTAGAGAGTTGTTGAGGTGGGTTTTCCTTCTCAAAACTGGTGCCCCACTTTTTCAATGGACAATCTTGGGGCAGCAGGTGGCCCTCTATCATGTTTTTTATTAGCACTTAAAGGCACAAAAGGATTTGCATTCAAGTGTTCTTTTCTGAAAAATCTAAAATATCTACAGCTCAGTTTGACAAATCTAAGTGTGTGATCCTTTAACTAGTAGTATGGTCTCCAGAAAGGGATCTCAAAATGTTTACAGTCCAGTTTGACACACATAGGTCTAACACTTTTTGGCGCACAAATGTGAGATGACTTTCTCAGTATATTTAAAAAATGATGGGACTCATGTGTTGTCTAACATGGGTCCAAACTGAATTTGCATCCATAATTAGTAGGATCAAATTCTAAATTGAACATGTCTCACCTATAACCTAGATAATGTGTACATTTTTCTAAAGAGGGTTCCCGACAAGTTAGAATTTAAATTTAAAGTTTTACTAAGTCTGATGTAGGTACATATCTTGCCTAAATTGGATGCAAATCTGTTATGTGCCCAGAACTAACCAGAATATGTTTAGTGAGCCTATTTAAGATCCCTTTTGGGGAAATTGAGTTTTCACTCATTGTAGTTTGACACAACTCAATTTATGTACAGCATCCATATAGCAACAATTTGTAAAATTAATGAAGATTCAAAAAATGAGGTGTTAGTAGTTTGTTCCTCTCAAGATGAGGTTCAAGACATGGTTGGTGAGTCCACTATCTGCCGATGTTGATGGCTACTGATTGACATTGATTTTTGGTTACAAAGCAATGCCACTATGGATAATTTTTTGTTGACTAGAATGATATAAAGTAGACTCATTGATTGAGAAAACTCATAACCCAAAGCCATAAAACATGTGAACCGACTACAAGCAGTTAAATCAAAAATATGAAGGAAAAATGTATATATTGCCTACCTCAGTAGGACTTGAAACTATATATACCTCTATAGAGTTTGATTTAAATATAGATAAAGTGCCTACCAAGGTAGGACTTTATGAAAAAAAATTGGTTGCCAAGTTATATGAGCTGGTTGAGTTAAACAGTGCCTCAACTGAGGGTCTAAATTGTTTGATACAATCGAAGTCCAATGTTTATTATGTGTGAGCGCCACTTTGGTTTATCGTTCAATTTTTTTCTAGGTTTCTTTTGACATTTTCTTTGGGGTGCCAAAGGGTTTGGTACTCGGTTTTTGGGGAAATGTTATTGACATGTGTACAAGATGCAAACACTTGGTCTTTCAAATATACAACACCCTAAGACAGACATGCTCAAAGTATAAAAAGAAATACTTACCCCACAATCTCATTGGATCATATCACAGTATAGGATCATGAAAGTTTGAGGTCAAACCCAAGGGAGAAAAGGGATACTAGAGCATAATTTTTAGGCTAGGTTCCTAATGCAGAGCCTAGCATTTGAAGGGTTTGGTTTTGAATTGGATTTGATTACACTAGTGATGAACAAGAAATTGGAGAAAGCAAACATAAAGTTACCCTAGACAATTTAATTCAAATTCACAAGAAAACTAACTAACTAAGAGAAGAGACAATCTATATTAAACTTGTAACACCCCTGACCTGGGTTATGACCTAACCCTGGAAGTTTTGCCTAAATATGTAATTAATATACTTGTGAACACTCCCTGGCATGTAATTAAGTTCCTCAGGAACATTTACTTTCAATTTTGCTCCTTTTTGTATAAAGTTGTAGCATTGTGTTGTATGCAGGGACTTATGTGCAAATTACCCAGTTTAAGGGTTAAACTTGCAAAATTCACAAGATAAGATGTTCCTTTGATGTTGAGACATCATGAAGATGTCTATGATGAAGTTTGAGGGATTTCCCAAGCTTGAGCACCAAGGTGCCGCTGTGGAAGCAATCCCCATGCTTAGAAACCCTAATTTGGGGTAAAATGCAATTTACCCAAATTGAGGGGTCCAACTTGTAATTTTCACCATCTAGAACATCTTTTATGACTCTTGTCATCATTTAGAGTAGAAATGATGAAAGGGATACATCATTTAATAATCAGATGAGAAAAATGATCCTTGTGATAGAAATCACCTAAAATGGGTATAAAACCCTTTCATGTATGTACCCTAGTTGAAGGTTGGATTCCGTTACCCTTAGATCTTGAGATGTTATGAGATTTGTACAAGGATAGATGAGTTTGGACGTGCCTTTGAGCAAGGAGGGGCCTAGATGTGATTTCCAATCTTGTGAGGTCCTTAGAGTGTAAAAGAGGCTAAAGTATATAAGCCCTTTTCCCTTGCAATTAAGTGAACGAATTTTCTTTCCTTCACTTCTCTTCCTTTCTTGCTCAAACGACCAAGGACAGCTCTGGAGCTCGGGGGGGGACGACCAACCTGTTCTAGGTAAGAGAACCCCACCTTCTAGCTCGAATTCATGGAGGAATTCACTTTCTAAGGTTGGTTTTATGGTTAGCTTACTTAGTTTTCTTGTTCTAGCCAACCAAACCAACGTTTCCTTGGAGAATTCACCTCTGACCAAGTTGTGGAAGCTCAAGGACGCCATTAAAGCTTGGAGCTTGAAGGCTTGGAGCTCTAAGATCAACCTTTAGGCAGGTTTTATAACTCTAAACTTTTGCTTTATATGTATGCTTAATCCTTGCAATTTACTTGGTAAAATCTCCTTCTACCTCTCTTCTTCCTTGCACGTTTGCAAGCAAATCAGTGGAGGAACCGACCTTGCTAGAGGTTGAAGATGAGGGGCGTGATTCCCTATGTTACTTTTTCAAACGACCTTGGACCCTTTTGGTCCAAACGGTTGCAAACCGTTTGAGACGGTTTCAAACCGTTTGCTCTCAAACGGTCTTGCAAGACCGTTTGGATTGATACGGTCTCAAGACCATTTGAAAGAGTTGACCAAGGGACGACCGATTGAGGGTCTGTTCCTAATATATTGAATTTCATCTTTGCAAAGAATCAAAGTCTAATTCTTAACCATTTGGGAGTTGAAGCCACTTCAACATGAAACCCTAATCGGGTGAAAAAGTGCTGATTTGGAACATAGATCTTGTTGAGTTTTGGGTTGAAGGACCCAAACGGTCTCAAGACCGTTTGGGAATTCCTCCAAACGGTCCTAAGACCGTTTGGGCACAACCCAAGACCGTTTGAAGGTCTATGGTTGAGTTAATCTAATGGTTTGAGGGTCCAATTGTAGGGAATTGATGAATTGTTGAAAATTGCTGATTTTGACCTAATTGGACTTCAACCTTAGTCAAAACGACTTGGATTTTGGTCAAACTTTGGGCAAACGGTCTCAAGACCGTTTGGATGATGTCCAAACGACCTCAAGACCGTTTGGGCCAAGTTTGAGCCCAATTGAAGGTCAATTGATAGGTTCAACCTTGAATTGATTCACATTGTGAACATTGATGACCAATCAACTTGAAACCCTAATTGAGAACGATTGAACCCTAATTGGCTTACAATTGAGGGTCAATTTGATGATTAAGTGACTAAGGCTAACCCTAATTGGTTAAATTTATAAGTGGTTAGCATAGCTTTGATCAAATGAGGGCTTCAACACACATATCCATGAACATTGGTGACTTTTGAACCCCTTTGGAGGTCCAAACGGTTTGAGCCCATTTGGACCAAACGGTCTCAAGACCGTTTGGATCCAAACGGTCTTAAGACCGTTTGAGACCAAACGGTCTCAAGACCATTTGGGGCCAAATGGTCTCAA
Organism: Alisma plantago-aquatica; assembly: GCA_963693085.1. NCBI lineage: Eukaryota > Viridiplantae > Streptophyta > Magnoliopsida > Alismatales > Alismataceae > Alisma > Alisma plantago-aquatica. The sequence continues at coordinate 1,303,493,309 of OY856410.1, forward strand.
GACCGTTTGGGCTCAAACGACCTCAAGACCGTTTGGGCTCAAACGACCTCAAGGTCGATTGGTCCAAACGACCTCAAACCGATTGAAGCTCCAAACGGTTTGGAAGTCAACCCTTCCAAACGGTCTTAACCTCCAAACGGTCTCAAGACCGTTTGGATCCAAACGGTCTCAAGACCGTTTGGGGTCAAACGGTCTCAAGACCGTTTGGGTGGTTGAAACCGTTTGAAGGTTGAAACCGTTTGGAGATTGGTGATGGTTTGTACTTAACCATTTGATGATGTAATTAGTTCAATGATGATTCAATCTAAACCCTAATGGTAACCTAGGTCATTAAGGGACTATGTGATTAGTAAGTTAACCCATGATGGTAATCATGTGGCAAATTACCAAAATACCCTTGAGGGGTCTAAAGGGGTAAAACCTTATTCTAATCAAACCCTAATCACATGATGTTGATGTTTTGGTTCATGTTAGTCAATGGAGACTTATCTCAACCTGATCTAGAGTGGTGTTGTCACCATGTACTAGTGAGAGGAGAGAGGAAGTATTTATAGAGAGAGAAAGTATCCTAGAGAGAGAAAGTACCCTTTTTAGGAGGAAACTCTAGTAAGATACTTCAAATACACATGAATGTGCATGATTAGGGAATGACCCACCTATGTGAGGTCATGGAAACTCTAATTATGATATCTAATGGATCTTAATCTTAATTAAGAGTCTTAATGATGATGTTTCTCTTACATGATGATGTAATGAGTACAATTCACCATGGTGTGAATAGTAAACCCTAATTTTAGGGTGATGACATGAAAGATGAATAGTAAACCCTAATTGTTGAATTGTTTACTGTAATCTGTTGAATTAACCATGCAGGTTATTATGAAATGATGGTCACACCCAGGTATGGAATACCATGTTATATTCATTGAAAGCATGTTTTAAGCTTATGAATAGTGAACCATCTTGATACATTGCTAAGTGACATCTTTGGTGATTTATGGGCTGTAAGAGCCATAAATGTTATCAAGGTCATGCTTGACAGATGACTTGAGATGAATTAACCAATGATGGTGATGAGTTAGGCCTGCTACATTTTAGTATTCTCATATATAGCTGTGATGCTAATGTTTTTGTATGATGATATGAATACTGAATGTACCTAACTAATCAAGTGAAATGTAGAGCCCTGATCATAGATCCATCATTGTCAGAGTCTAAATGATGGTGAAACAGGTTTTCCTCAGGGAACTCCTGGATCACATGCTTTTGAGTATGTGGGGTACATGGATGTGTAGAACCTTACATCCTAGTGTAGGTATTTGATGTAGATTCTTGTAGTCCGTCATACCTTCACTATAAAAGAAAAGGTGAGAGGATGATGTAGATTCTAGTAGTCCATCAGACCCCACCATAAAGTCCTAAAGGTGAGATGTATATCTACACTCCCTTAAAGACACAAATACCGTATCGGTGAAAGATAAACAAGAAATCTTTCGATAGCGAAGAGAGTACAGAATGCCACTGTAACTCTAAAAATAGCAAAGGACCAGAGTACCCTGGTGAGCTATTATAGAGACATCCCGCCAGATGTCAAACAATCAATCCTCTAACTGACTGAGGAAGATAAGGTCATAAGAATCCGGCTCTTTTAATGACCTATGTATGATACTGATGTGACTTCTTAGCGATCAGTTGGAGTATGAGTGGTATGCCTCATCTCCACAGGGCATAATAATGTTTGAAAACATAATCGACAGCGTAGTATATCTGTTAAGAGTTATCTACGAGTTATTTGATTGATGTTACCTTGAGTAGTATAGATGTTCTCATATTTTGATATTGATCGAACTCTTGCTTATTATCAGAACTGTTAGTGAATATCTTGAAGGCTTCAATTGCTTTAGTTATTCCCTGCTTTGTTTATAAAGCTTCTAGTGGAGAGTTATAACTCTCGCTGGGGCAATTATGTATAATTGTCTCACCCCGTAGACTTCTACTTTTTAGGTGGTCGTCGAAGACGGAGGAATAAGAACTCAGGTGACCAATCCCAGCAACAGCATCATCAGGAGCAGTAAATATCTCAGGTGGAGATCTAGCCTGCTTCATGGTGTAGTTTAGAGTCAAGTCCTATGTGTCCTCTGTACTCTCAGGTCCTGGAGTGTTTTGAGTATGAACTCTTGAGGAGTTTTGTATCATGTTGTATATAATTACTCCAGAAGTAATTGTCAGTGATGTAAACAGTTAAATCCTTTTTCTATGGAAAAGGTTTGTGGTTTCAAGCTCTTGTCTCGAAAAGTTTTAATTTCCCGTGATTTTTGTCTTCCGCTGTTTAACGATTGCTTCCGCACATGTTTAAATCGGGATTAATTCGAAGTTTGGAGATCGGAGCCCACAATTAAGTGGTATCAGAGCTCTAGGTTCGCCGAGTCTACAGAGGCATAGGACTTAGGAAGTCGAGTCTATCTTTAGCATTCCTTCCTCATCTAATAGAATCTTCTGCTCCTCAGGAGAAGAAGATACATAAGAATGTCAGAACATCGTGATGAGCATGTGGAAGAAAGTAGTGCCAGTGCACCTCAAGGCGGTGGAGGAGTACCAGGGGTGGAACAGCCTGTACCAGAACAACCTAGGGAGCCACCCCAGTTTGACCCAGCTGACATGGGTAACCCAGTAGTCCAGACAATGTTTGGGCAGTTCATGACTGCCATAACACATATAACCGACAGGTTGCCTATGCCTGCACCTAGGGCACCTGTCCAACCAGAGGGGCAAGGTATCGGGAAGACGTTCGAGCGACTACGTCGTGTCGGAGCTACCGAGTACCATGGGACTGCTGACCCCGCAGATGCTGATCTGTGGTTGACAGAGCTGGAGAAGGTTTTCAGGATCCTCAACATCCCTGAAGCTGAGAAGGTTAGACATGCTGTCTATCTTCTCAAAGGAAGTGCTGGTCACTGGTGGACCATGGAAGAGCAGAAGAGACCTGGAATAGAGATCTCGTGGGAAGACTTTCGGCGGGAATTTGTTCAAAGGTATTTCCCAAAGACCTTCCTAGATGAGAAGATCTCTCAATTTGAAAGACTGAGACAGGGTATGATGAACATTAGCGAGTATGAAGCTAAGTTCATGGAGCTGTTGCGGTTTTGTCTGCACATGGCTGCCACAGAAGAAGAAAGAATCATGAGATTTGAGAAGGGGTTGAATGCTGACATGTCTACCCCAGTGTCTGCCTTAGAGAACCGAGAGAGATTCTCTACCTTCGTTGAGTCAGTCCGAAGGATAGAGAGATCTGTGGTTGAGAAAAGACAAACCCATAAAAGATATCCACAGTTCCAGGGTTCTTCATCTAGGGATTCCAAGAAACCTAGATTCTCTGCACCTAACCCTCCACCACCCAGATCGAGTTTTCAAACTCAATGGACACCAAGCAGAGGTAGAGGACGAAGTCAACCGCTTCAAGGGACGCACAGTTATGCATCTGTGTCAGTTACTGGACCACCTAGACCACAGCAACAGGAGAAGAGTTGCTACAACTGTGGTAAGGTGGGACACTTGATGAAGGATTGCCGTTCTAGGGCTGTCGGTGTGACACAACAAACCCCGAGATAGAATCAACAGGGATCTCAGAATAGACAACATCAAGGAGCAGCTCGAGGACGTGGACAAGCGTCTCAAGCTGGATCATCAGCACCACCTCAACAACAGGCTACGGCGAGGTTCTATGCTATGAACCCACCAGAAGCAGTGGTCAATCCACAAGTGGTGACAGGTCAGATGGAACTTTTATATTCTGATATGTCTAAATCTTGTGTAGTATCTGTTCTGATTGACCCGGGTGCTACGCACTCTTTCATCACTCGAAGAGTGATTCGTAACTGCAATATGACAACTAGTCATAGGGCAGATAAGTTGTTGTTGGAGACTCCGTTGAGCGGGTCTTTTGTTCTGCAAGAAGTATGCTCTCCCTGTATACTCTTCTTTTATAAACATCGCATTCAAGTGGACCTAATACCGCTTGATATGCAAGGATTTGATATAATCCTAGGGATGGATACCTTAGAAAGGTATCGAGTTGTCTTGGATTGTGAGTCCAAGTTGGCAGTGTTTGCTGATGAAAGCAACACATGGATCTTTCAAGGTGAAAGAAAGATTCTGCCCACCTGTCTTGTATCAGCTATGGTTGCTGATAAGTTGATGAGACAAGGATGTTATGCATTCTTGGCCCATGTGGTAGATGTTACCAAGGAGAGTCCTAACCCTGCTGAAGTTCCAATAGTTAGGGAATTCGAGGATGTGTTTCCCGAAGAACTTCCTGGTATACCACCACCCCGGGAAATTGATTTTGAGATCAATTTGGTCCCAGATACGAAACCCATAGCCCAAACTCCGTATAGGATGGCGCCTGCTGAGATGGCAGAACTCAAGAAACAGCTTCAAGAGTTACTTGAGAAGGGTTTCATTCGACCGAGTACCTCACCTTGGGGTGCTCCGGTTTTGTTTGTTAAAAAGAAAGATGGATCGATGCGGTTGTGCATTGATTATAGACAACTCAATAAAGTAACGATAAAGAATAAGTATCCTTTGCCGAGGATTGATGATCTTTTCGACCAGTTGCGTGGTGCAACAGTCTTCTCTAAGATAGACTTAAGGTCTGGATATCATCAACTCCGCATTAAGGACAGTGACATATCTAAGTCTGCCTTTAGGACAAGATATGGTCACTATGAATTCATGGTTATGTCGTTTGGACTAACCAATGCACCGGCTGCATTCATGGAACTCATGAATAGAGTCTTTCGACCTTTCCTTGATCAGTGTGTTGTCGTCTTCATAGATGACATACTGATTTATAGTAAGGATGCTCAGCAGCATGAGCAACACCTTCGCCAGACTTTGACCTTGCTAAGAGAGCATAAGCTATACGCTAAGTTTAGCAAGTGCGAGTTTTGGTTATCTGAAGTATCCTTCCTTGGACATGTGGTATCTGCCTCGGGAATTCGTGTTGACCCTGCAAAGGTAGAATCTGTTCTGCAGTGGGAACAACCGAAGACACCGACGGAGATTAGAAGTTTCTTGGGGTTAACTGGTTATTATCGAAGGTTTATTAAGAATTTTAGTTCTATAGCCTTACCTTTAACCAAGTTAACCCGGAAGGATGTTCCTTTTGCTTGGAGTGATAAGTGTCAACAGTCTTTTCAGCTGTTGAAGGAGAGGTTGACAAGTGCACATGTGCTTGTGTTACCTGAGCAAGGAAAAGAATATATAATCTTTTGTGATGCCTCCAAGAATGGACTTGGATGTGTGTTGATGCAGGATAAACAAGTGATTTCTTTTGCTTCCCGACAGCTTAAGAAACACGAGGAGAATTATCCGACACACGATCTAGAGTTAGCTGTTGTGGTCCATGCTTTGAAAATCTAGAGACATTATCTCTACGGAGAAACTTTTCAGATTTTCACAGACCACAAGAACCTTAAGTACATCTTCACTCAGCATGAGCTTAATATGAGGCAACGTTGCTGGATGGAGTTAATCAAGGACTACGATTGTACAATTGATTACCATCCGGGCAAAGCCAATGTGGTTGCTGATGCCTTGAGTAGGAAATCAGCAACATCAACCATGGATAGGGCACAACCAAGTTCCTTAGTATGCTCTAGAAGAGATATGCTTATCTCTTTAAGGCAAGACAATGTGCAGTTGAAGGCATCATTGTTAGCTGGTCTGTTAGCTGAGATGCAGATTAAACCTACCTTAAGAGAGCAGATAAAGGAGGCACAACAAGTAGATGTTTTTGTACAGCAGATTAGATCTGAGTTTGGAGATGAGAAGCGAGAAGGTTTTCATGAGTCAGATGACCAGGTGGCATGCTATCATGGGAGGATGATAGTGCCAGATGTGGACAACCTGAGGAAGTTAGTCCTGGAAGAAGCTCATTCTTTGATGTATGCTATGCATCCAGGGAGAACCAAGATGTATCGAAACTTGAAGGATATGTATTGGTGGCCTGGGATGAAGAAGGATGTAGCTGAGTTTGTTCTGAGGTGTCCTCTGTGTCAGCAGGTCAAGGCTGAACACTAGAAACTTGCAGGGATAATGCAACCCTTACCCATACCACAGTGGAAGTGGGACCATGTGACCATGGACTTTGTTGTTGGCCTACCCAGGACAAACAAAGGACATGATTCCATTTGGGTAGTTGTTGATAGGTTGACAAAGACAGCGCATTTCTTACCTGTCAAAACAACCTATACTGCTGAAAGGTTATCCCAGATATATGTCCAAGAGATAGTGCGTTTGCACGGAGTTCCTGTCACTATAGTTTCTGACAGAGGTCCCCAGTTTACAAGTCGCTTTTGGGAACAGTTACACAGAGCCCTAGGCACCAAGCTAAGGTTTAGTACAGCCTTTCATCCTCAGACTGATGGATAGTCAGAAAGGACTATACAGACCTTAGAAGATCTGTTGAGAGCATGTGTTCTCCAGTTTACCGGGAGTTGGGATCTACATCTAAGCTTAATAGAGTTTGCCTATAACAATAGCTACCAACATAGCATTGATATAGCACCATATGAAGCCTTATATGGTAGACGTTGTAGATCACCCTTGTGTTGGTATGAAACTGGTGAGCACCAGTTGTTAGGCCCTGATCTTGTGCAGCAAACTACAGAAAAGATTAAGTAATACAACAACAGCTTAAGAATGCACAAGATAGACAAAAATCATATGCCGATAAACGTCGTAGACCCCTAGAATTCTAGGATGGAGACAGAGTGTATCTCAAGGTCTCACCTTGGAAAGGAGTCCTTCGTTTTGGGAAGAAAGGAAAGTTAGATCCTAGATTTATGGGACCTTATCCAATTGTTGAAAAAGTTGGAAAGGTGGCCTATAGACTAGAGTTACCTCTGGAGTTGCAAAAGCTGCACCCTGTGTTTCACATTTCCATGCTGAGGAAATGTCATCCAGATACCGAGTCAGTTCTACAACCTATGGAGGTAGAATTGAATGAAGATATAACGTATGAGGAGGGACCAGTGTCAATCCTCGATAACAGAACTAAAAAGTTAAAGAAGAAGGATATAAGCCTTGTAAAAGTTCTCTGGAACCATCGTGGTGTTGAAGAAGCCACTTGGGAACTAGAAGATGAAATGAGAAGAAAATATCCTGCTCTTTTCTTATAATATGCTTTATCAATTTCGGGGACGAAATCCTTTTGAAGGGGTAAAGAATTTGTAACACCCCTGACCTGGGTTATGACCTAACCCTGGAAGTTTTGCCTAAATATGTAATTAATATACTTGTGAACACTCCCTGGCATGTAATTAAGTTCCTCAGGAACATTTACTTTCAATTTTGCTCCTTTTTGTATAAAGTTGTAGCATTGTGTTGTATGCAGGGACTTATGTGCAAATTACCCAGTTTAAGGGTTAAACTTGCAAAATTTACAAGATAAGATGTTCCTTTGATGTTGAGACATCATGAAGATGTCTATGATGAAGTTTGAGGGATTTCCCAAGCTTGAGCACTAAGGTGCCGCTGTGGAAGCAATCCCCATGCTTAGAAACCCTAATTTGGGGTAAAATGCAATTTACCCAAATTGAGGGGTCCAACTTGTAATTTTCACCATCTAGAACATCTTTTATGACTCTTGTCATCATTTAGAGTAGAAATGATGAAAGGGATACATCATTTAATAATCAGATGAGAAAAATGATCCTTGTGATAGAAATCACCTAAAATGGGTATAAAACCCTTTCATGTATGTACCCTAGTTGAAGGTTGGATTCCGTTACCCTTAGATCTTGAGATGTTATGAGATTTGTACAAGGATAGATGAGTTTGGACGTGCCTTTGAGCAAGGAGGGGCCTAGATGTGATTTCCAATCTTGTGAGGTCCTTAGAGTGTAAAAGAGGCTAAAGTATATAAGCCCTTTTCCCTTGCAATTAAGTGAACGAATTTTCTTTCCTTCACTTCTCTTCCTTTCTTGCTCAAACGACCAAGGACAGCTCTGGAGCTCAGGGGGGGGACGACCAACCTGTTCTAGGTAAGAGAACCCCACCTTCTAGCTCGAATTCATGGAGGAATTCACTTTCTAAGGTTGGTTTTATGGTTAGCTTACTTAGTTTTCTTGTTCTAGCCAACCAAACCAACGTTTCCTTGGAGAATTCACCTATGACCAAGTTGTGGAAGCTCAAGGACGCCATTAAAGCTTGGATCTTGAAGGCTTGGAGCTCTAAGATCAACCTTTAGGCGGGTTTTATAACTCTAAACTTTTGCTTTATATGTATGCTTAATCCTTGCAATTTACTTGGTAAAATCTCCTTCTACCTCTCTTCTTCCTTGCACGTTTGCAAGAAAATCAGTGGAGGAACCGACCTTGCTAGAGGTTGAAGATGAGGGCCGTGATTCCCTATGTTACTTTTTCAAACGACCTTGGACCCTTATGGTCCAAATGGGTTCAAACGGTTTCAAACCGTTTGCTCTCAAACGGTCTTGCAAGACCGTTTGGATTGAAACGGTCTCAAGACCGTTTGAAAGAGTTGACCAAGGGACGACCGTTTGAGGGTCTGTTCCTAATATATTGAATTTCATCTTTGCAAAGAATCAAAGTCTAATTCTTAACCATTTGGGAGTTGAAGCCACTTCAACATGAAACCCTAATCGGGTGAAAAAGTGTTGATTTGGAACATAGATCTTGTTGAGTTTTGGGTTGAAGGACCCAAACGGTCTCAAGACCGTTTGGGAATTCCTCCAAACGGTCCTAAGACCGTTTGGGCACAACCCAAGACCGTTTGAAGGTCTAGTGTTGAGTTAATCTAATGGTTTGAGGGTCCAATTGTAGGGAATTGATGAATTGTTGAAAATTGCTGATTTTGACCTAATTGGACTTCAACCTTAGTCAAAACGACTTGGATTTTGGTCAAACTTTGGGCAAACGGTCTCAAGACCGTTTTGATGATGTCCAAACGACCTCAAGACCGTTTGGGCCAAGTTTGATCCCAATTGAAGGTCAATTGATAGGTTCAACCTTGAATTGATTCACATTGTGAACATTGATGGCCAATCAACTTGAAACCCTAATTGAGAACGATTGAACCCTAATTGGCTTACAATTGAGGGTCAATTTGATGATTAAGTGACTAAGGCTAACCCTAATTGGTTCAATTTATAAGTGGTTAGCATAGCTTTGATCAAATGAGGGCTTCAACACACATATCCATGAACATTGGTGACTTTTGAACCCCTTTGGAGGTCCAAACGGTTTGAGCCCATTTGGACCAAGCGGTCTCAAGACCGTTTGGATCCAAACGGTCTTAAGACCGTTTGAGACCAAACGGTCTCAAGACCATTTGGGGCCAAATGGTCTCAAGACCGTTTGGGCTCAAATGACCTCAAGACCGTTTGGGCTCAAACGACCTCAAGGTCGATTGGTCCAAACGACCTCAAACCGATTGAAGCTCCAAACGGTTTGGAAGTCAACCCTTCCAAACGGTCTTAACCTCCAAACGGTCTCAAGACCGTTTGGATCCAAACGGTCTCAAGACCGTTTGGGTGGTTGAAACCGTTTGAAGGTTGAAACCGTTTGGAGATTGGTGATGGTTTGTACTTAACCATTTGATGATGTAATTAGTTCAATGATGATTCAATATAAACCCTAATGGTAACCTAGGTCATTAAGGGACTATGTGATTAGTAAGTTAACCCATGATGGTAATCATGTGGCAAATTACCAAAATACCCTTGAGGGGTCTAAAGGGGTAAAACCTTATTCTAATCAAACCCTAATCACATGATGTTGATGTTTTGGTTCATGTTAGTCAATGGAGACTTATCTCAACCTGATCTAGAGTGGTGTTGTCACCATCTACTAGTGAGAGGAGAGAGGAAGTATTTATAGAGAGAGAAAGTATCCTAGAGAGAGAAAGTACCCTTTTTAGGAGGAAACTCTAGTAAGATACTTCAAATACACATGAATGTGCATGATTAGGGAATGACCCACCTATGTGAGGTCATGGAAACTCTAATTATGATATCTAATGGATCTTAATCTTAATTAAGAGTCTTAATGATGATGTTTCTCTTACATGATGATGTAATGAGTACAATTCACCATGGTGTGAATAGTAAACCCTAATTTTAGGGTGATGACATGAAAGATGAATAGTAAACCCTAATTGTTGAATTGTTTACTGTAATCTGTTGAATTAACCATGCAGGTTATTATGAAATGATGGTCACACCCAGGTATGGAATACCATGTTATATTCATTGAAAGCATGTTTTAAGCTTATGAATAGTGAACCATCTTGATACACTGCTAAGTGACATCTTTGGTGATTTATGGGCTGTAAGAGCCATAAATGTTATCAAGGTCATGCTTGACAGATGACTTGAGATGAATTAACCAATGATGGTGATGAGTTAGGCCTGCTACATTTTAGTATTCTCATATATAGCTGTGATGCTAATGTTTTTGTATGATGATATGAATACTGAATGTACCTAACTAATCAAGTGAAATGTAGAGCCCTGATCATAGATCCATCATTGTCAGAGTCTAAATGATGGTGAAACAGGTTTTCCTCAGGGAACTCCTGGATCACATGCTTTTGAGTATGTGGGGTACATGGATGTGTAGAACCTTACATCCTAGTGTAGGTATTTGATGTAGATTCTTGTAGTCCGTCATACCTTCACTATAAAAGAAAAGGTGAGAGGATGATGTAGATTCTAGTAGTCCATCAGACCCCACCATAAAGTCCTAAAGGTGAGATGTATATCTACACTCCCTTAAAGACACAAATACCGTATCGGTGAAAGATAAACAAGAAATCTTTCGATAGCGAAGAGAGTACAGAATGCCACTGTAACTCTAAAAATAGCAAAGGACCAGAGTACCCTGGTGAGCTATTATAGAGACATCCCGCCAGATGTCAAACAATCAATCCTCTAACTGACTGAGGAAGATGAGGTCATAAGAATCCGGCTCTTTTAATGACCTATGTATGATACTGATGTGACTTCTTAGCGATCAGTTGGAGTATGAGTGGTATGCCTCATCTCCACAGGGCATAATAATGTTTGAAAACATAATCGACAGCGTAGTATATCTGTTAAGAGTTATCTACGAGTTATTTGATTGATGTTACCTTGAGTAGTATAGATGTTCTCATATTTTGATATTGATCGAACTCTTGCTTATTATCAGAACTGCTAGTGAATATCTTGAAGGCTTCAATTGCTTTAGTTATTCCCTGTTTTGTTTATAAAGCTTCTAGTGGAGAGTTATAACTCTCGCTGGGGCAATTATGTATAATTGTCTCACCCCGTAGACTTCTACTTTTTAGGTGGTCGTCGAAGACGGAGGAATAAGAACTCAGGTGACCAATCCCAGCAACAGCAGCATCAGGAGCAGTAAATATCTCAGGTGGAGATCTAGCCTGCTTCATGGTGTAGTTTAGAGTCAAGTCCTATGTGTCCTCTGTACTCTCAGGTCCTGGAGTGTTTTGAGTATGAACTCTTGAGGAGTTTTGTATCATGTTGTATATAATTACTCCAGAAGTAATTGTCAGTGATGTAAATAGTTAAATCCTTTTTCTATGGAAAAGGTTTGTGGTTTCAAGCTCTTGTCTCGAAAAGTTTTAATTTCCTGTGATTTTTGTCTTCCGCTGTTTAACGATTGCTTCCGCACATGTTTAAATCGGGATTAATTCGAAGTTTGGAGATCGGAGCCCACAATTAAGTGGTATCAGAGCTCTAGGTTCGCCGAGTCTACAGAGGCATAGGACTTAGGAAGTCGAGTCTATCTTTAGCATTCCTTCCTCATCTAATAGAATCTTCTGCTCCTCAGGAGAAGAAGATACATAAGAATGTCAGAACATCGTGATGAGCACGTGGAAGAAAGTAGTGCCAGTGCACCTCAAGGTGGTGCAGGAGTACCAGGGGTGGAACAGCCTGTACCAGAACAACCTAGGGAGCCACCCCAGTTTGACCCAGCTGACATGGGTAACCCAGTAGTCTAGACAATGTTTGGGCAGTTCATGACTGCCATAACACATATAACCGACAGGTTGCCTATGCCTGCACCTAGGGCACCTGTCCAACTAGAGGGGCAAGGTATCAGGAAGACGTTCGAGCGACTACGTCGTGTCGGAGCTACCGAGTACCATGGGACTGCTGACCCCGCAGATGCTGATCTGTGGTTGACAGAGCTGGAGAAGGTTTTCAGGATCCTCAACATCCCTGAAGCTGAGAAGGTTAGACATGCTGTCTATCTTCTCAAAGGAAGTGCTGGTCACTGGTGGACCATGGAAGAGCAGAAGAGACCTGGAATAGAGATCTTGTGGGAAGACTTTCGGCGGGAATTTGTTCAAAGGTATTTCCCAAAGACCTTCCTAGACGAGAAGATCTCTCAGTTTGAGAGACTGAGACAGGGTATGATGAACATTAGCGAGTACGAAGCTAAGTTCATGGAGCTGTTGCGGTTTTGTCTGCACATGGCTGCCACAGAAGAAGAAAGAATCACGAGATTTGAGAAGGGGTTGAATGCTGACATGTCTACCCCAGTGTCTGCCTTAGAGAACCGAGAGAGATTCTCTACCTTCGTTGAGTCAGTCCGAAGGATAGAGAGATCTGTGGTTGAGAAAAGACAAACCCATAAAAGATATCCACAGTTCTAGGGTTCTTCATCTAGGGATTCCAAGAAACCTAGATTCTCTGCACCTAACCCTCCACCACCCAGATCGAGTTTTCAAACTCAATGGACACCAAGCAGAGGTAGAGGACGAAGTCAACCGCTTCAAGGGACGCACAGTTCTGCATCTGTGTCAGTTACTGGACCACCTAGACCACAGCAACAGGAGAAGAGTTGCTACAACTATGGTAAGGTGGGACACTTGATGAAGGATTGCCGTTCTAGGGCTGTCGGTGTGACACAACAAACCCCGAGACAGAATCAACAGGGATCTCAGAATAGACAACATCAAGGAGCAGCTCGAGGACGTGGACAAGCGTCTCAAGATGGATCATCAGCACCACCTCAACAACAGGCTACGGCGAGGTTCTATGCTATGAACCCACCAGAAGCAGTGGTCAATCCACAAGTGGTGACAGGTCAGATGGAACTTTTATATTCTGATATGTCTAAATCTTGTGTAGTATCTGTTCTGATTGACCCGGGTGCTACGCACTCTTTCATCACTCGAAGAGTGATTCGTAACTGCAATATGACAACTAGTCATAGGGCAGATAAGTTGTTGTTGGAGACTCCGTTGAGCGGGTCTTTTGTTCTGCAAGAAGTATGCTCTCCCTGTATACTCTTCTTTTCTAAACATCACATTCAAGTGGACCTAATACCGCTTGATATGCAAGGATTTGATATAATCCTAGGGATGGATACCTTAGAAAGGTATCGAGTTGTCTTGGATTGTGAGTCCAAGTTGGCAGTGTTTGCTGATGAAAGCAACACATGGATCTTTCAAGGTGAAAGAAAGATTCTGCCCACCTGTCTTGTATCATCTATGGTTGCTGATAAGTTGATGAGACAAGGATGTTATGCATTCTTGGCCCATGTGGTAGATGTTACCAAGGAGAGTCCTAACCCTGCTGAAGTTCCAATAGTTAGGGAATTCGAGGATGTGTTTCCCGAAGAACTTCCTGGTATACCACCACCCCGGGAAATTGATTTTGAGATCAATTTGGTCCCAGATACGAAACCCATAGCCCAAACTCCGTATAGGATGGCGCCTGCTGAGATGGCAGAACTCAAGAAACAGCTTCAAGAGTTACTTGAGAAGGGTTTCATTCGACCGAGTACCTCACCTTGGGATGCTAATGTTTTTGTATGATGATATGAATACTGAATGTACCTAACTAATCAAGTGAAATGTAGAGCCCTGATCATAGATCCATCATTGTCAGAGTCTAAATGATGGTGAAATAGGTTTTCCTCAGGGAACTCCTGGATCACATACTTTTGAGTATGTGGGGTACATGGATGTGTAGAACCTTACATCCTAGTGTAGGTATTTGATGTAGATTCTTGTAGTCCGTCATACCTTCACTATAAAAGAAAAGGTGAGAGGATGATGTAGATTCTAGTAGTCCATCAGACCCCACCATAAAGTCCTAAAGGTGAGATGTATATCTACACTCCCTTAAAGACACAAATACCGTATCGGTGAAAGATAAACAAGAAATCTTCCGATAGCGAAGAGAGTACAGAATGCCACTGTAACTCTAAAAATAGCGAAGGACCAGAGTACCCTGGTGAGCTATTATAGCGACATCCCGCCAGATGTCAAACAATCAATCCTCTAACTGACTGAGGAAGATGAGGTCATAAGAATCCGGCTCTTTTAATGACCTATGTATGATACTGATGTGACTTCTTAGCGATCAGTTGGAGTATGAGTGGTATGCCTCATCTCCACAGGGCATAATAATGTTTGAAAACATAATCGACAGCGTAGTATATCTGTTAAGAGTTATCTACGAGTTATTTGATTGATGTTACCTTGAGTAGTATAGATGTTCTCATATTTTGATATTGATCGAACTCTTGCTTATTATCAGAACTGCTAGTGAATATCTTGAAGGCTTCAATTGCTTTAGTTATTCCCTGCTTTGTTTATAAATCTTCTAGTGGAGAGTTATAACTCTCGCTGGGGCAATTATGTATAATTGTCTCACCCCGTAGACTTCTACTTTTTAGGTGGTCGTCGAAGACGGAGGAATAAGAACTCAGGTGACCAATCCCAGCAACAGCAGCATCAGGAGCAGTAAATATCTCAGGTGGAGATCTAGCCTGCTTCATGGTGTAGTTTAGAGTCAAGTCCTATGTGTCCTCTGTACTCTCAGGTCCTGGAGTGTTTTGAGTATGAACTCTTGAGGAGTTTTGTATCATGTTGTATATAATTACTCCAGAAGTAATTGTCAGTGATGTAAACAGTTAAATCCTTTTTCTATGGAAAAGGTTTGTGGTTTCAAGCTCTTGTCTCGAAAAGTTTTAATTTCCCGTGATTTTTGTCTTCCGCTGTTTAACGATTGCTTCCGCACATGTTTAAATCGGGATTAATTCGAAGTTTGGAGATCGGAGCCCACAAAACTAGCAATTACCAACTAAGGCAAGCAAGAACTAAGATAATGCTAACACTACACTAGCAAAGCAGTCCTAATTAGCAACTTAGAGGAAGCCCTAGTTAGAGACTAACAAGAACTAGCACATCCAAGCACAAAGGTGCACTAACTAACTAATACAACCTAACTATCAAGAATAAGGCAATTAACTAAGAAGGAAAGTAAAGCAAGTAACTAGGCAAGAATCATTCCTAAAAAAAAGGCAAGAATCAACTAGCAAGAGAGCAATTTGTGTTTTATATCAAGTTATGGATGTGTAGACCCTTTGGGGGAAGCCAGCAAAGCAGGAGGAAGAGAGGTGTCACGACGCCACCAACGGCAACATGGCCATAGTGCCCTCTGACACAGCCACTCCGCTAATGTCGTCCTTTGACGAGCAAATCTGTCCCATTCTTGACGTTGTGGGTCGTCTACGGCAGCTGAAGGTGACGAAGGAAGGAATCGAACTTCCCACCATCGTCGTAGTCGGCGACCAGTCGAGTGGGAAGTCCAGTGTGCTGGAGTCTCTGGCGGGCATCAGCCTCCCTAGGGGCCAGGGCATCTGCACTAGGGTCCCGCTCATCATGCGCCTACAAAACAAACTGGTTTCGACTGACGATGACAGTTCCGGGGAGCAGCTTGTCCTGGAGTACCTCAATAAGCGGGTCCGCACCACCAAGGACAGCATCACTTAAGCCATCTGTGTAGCCACAGACGAGATCGCCGGAGACGACAAAGGGATCTCCAATACCCCTCTCACACTCGTTGTCAGGAAGCCGGGTGTCCTGGACCTTACTATGGTCAACCTTCCCAGTATTACCTGCGTCCCTATCCACGTCCAGCCGGAGAATATCTATGAGCAGATTTCTTCCATTATCATGGAGTACATCTCTCCCAGGGAGAGAATCATCCTCAATGTCCTCTCCGCGACCATCGACTTCCCTACCTGCCAGTCCATCCGGATGTCACAGCGCGTCGACAGGACCGGAGAACGCACCCTGGTTGTCGTCACGAAGCCGGACAAGAATCCTGAGGGACTCCTCGAGAAGGTTACCTTCGACGATGTCAACATCGGCCTGGGATATGTCTGTGTCCGAAACAGGATTGGAGACGAGACGTATGAAGAAGCCCGTGCTGCCGAGGCGGAGCTTTTCCGCTCCCACCCTTTACTTAATCGCGTTGACAAGAATATCGTCACCGTCCCTATTCTAGCTCAGAGGCTTGTGCAAATCCAGGCGGCCAGCATAGCCCGCTGCCTCCCTGACATCATCCAGAAAATCAACGATAAGCTGAACCACAATCTCGGCGAGCTTGACAAGCTTCCGCAGAACCTTACTACTATCGCCGATGCCATGCAGGCTGTTACACACTTCGTCAGTGTGTCCAAGGACAGCCTCATGGTCAAAAACAATCTTAAAGGTTGGAACAGAGATACCGATTACTCTTCTGGAGGAGGCGGGTACTGTGGGGCTGTGGGGTCCCAGGATGGGTACTACCCCTGAAAGCTCGGATCAAACTGGGGCATGGGTGGAGGTTGTGGATACCCCCCAAAGTAGTTCTGGCTCCAGTAGTGATCATAGAAGGGTTGATGCTGCATCTCCATCCTATGCAACATGTCATGAATCTGCTGTTGGTTGTCGAGGAGGAGGCGCTCATTCTCGAAGATAGCCCTCTGATTGTCAAGTAACTGGTTCGTCATCTCCTGAATACCGGTATACACTGTGGTGTGGTGCTGTTGTGTCTGTTGTATATCCTGCAGCATGGCATACATTCCTTGCATTGAATAGACATCCTCACTTTGCTGCGAGGGCGGTGGTGGTGGCGGAGGCTGCGAAGATGAAGACACACCCGGATGCATGCGAGGACGCTTCCTAGGTGCCACTCGTGCCCGAAGAGGAGTGTAGGCCTCCTCTTCCTCTTCAGCCCCATCATCATCATTGTTGTTGTCTTCGTTGCCGCCATCTTCATCGAAGTCATCAATGGCTATGATGGGCCATCAGAAATGTTGAGCACCCGTGATATGGAAGACAGGGTCGGGAAGCGAACATTCTTGATATGCATGGTTTACATGACAGTGAGCATAGGGTAAACCATCTCGGAGCAGGATAAGGTTGGAGCGGTGAAGATGCTGCAAATTAACCTTGCTTCTGTTGGAGAGAGGAGTCAACTGTGAGAAGTTCAGCCCAAGATAGTGGGCCAACGGTGTGATGAGTCCTCCAAAGTGAATTGGAGCCTTCCGCGTACTCCGCTTTACAGCCAACACCCGTTGCAAGAAAAATGCTCCCCAATTGCACTCTTACCGCTTCAGTAGTTTATGCAAGAAAAATAGGTCCGTCTCTTGAAATTTGCTAAGAGACAGATCACCCCTAGAAAACAGGGTGGAGCACAGCATCCGATGAAGAATCCGCACGAACGAATGCTCGAAGTCTGCTACCGCCGCATTGTGGTAGCTCACATATTTACCCGGTGGCAGCGTCACTAGCTCGGCGAAGATAGCGTCGTAATCTGTTCTGTTATCCGGCCACCGGTACTGCTCTCGCCCATGATTCCAGTTATAGATGGAGTTGAAATGCATGAGGGTGAGATTGTAATCATTGTTGTACAGCCGGAAAGAAACGCGGCCCTTAATCCATTCACGATCCATGGTAATGATGTCATTTGGCACGACACATATGTCTAGCGACGTCATGAATTCTGTGACTAGCTCCTTGTATGTCGGCCATTCACTGAAGAACGACTGACCATCAGTGTGGAATTCTTCTCGTCGGGCGTCCTGCCCGTGTGATGCGCCTGCCCCTTGAGAATGTAGGCCAGATTAGCCTCGAACCCCAAGTTGCGGATCATCTCCCGGTCAACATAGCGGGTCAGCTCAATCTTCCTTTTCATGATCTCCTCGTAGACCTTTTGACCTCCGCGGACGGATGGACAATCCACGGGCGCGGAATCGATGCAGTCGGTCGAGGAATGAACTCTAGAATGTCCATTGGATTTGCACGTGAAGAGGACACATCGGCAACATGCACCATTTTTGTGGAAGAAGAAGAAGTAGAGGAAGGAGCTCAGTGACATTTGGAGAAGAAAATCACTGGTCGATGAAGAACGTGCTCCTCGGATGCTCGTAGACGGGCTCTGATTGCTCTGGAAAACGCTCGACACATGTGGAGAAGGATTGCTCTGGAGTTGTGACGTCATATGATGACAATCCATCTCTTATATAGTCGTGGTCGGTGCTGCTGTATGCCCGTCGATACCATCGACGAGGGTCGATGGTATCGACTCGCGTAGCACAATCCGTACTGCCACTGGTATCGATGGTCGTCGATTGATGTATGTGGGGGCCCGGATCGATGACGTGTCGATACTATCGACATGTGTCGATGGTATCGACCCGTCCCACGGATCGACTCTCTCGATGCAGCAATCGTCGTTGATTCCCTCTCGCAGATTGGTGACGTGTCGCGTTGATACTATCGACGCAAGTTGATAGTATCGACTTCTGGTTAGGGCAACACCCTCGCGAGGTCCGGCCTCCGCCTTCTTCCTGTAACTGGGTCGATACCATCGACAGGCCCGTCGATGGTATCGACTTCACTGAGACGATTTCTTCTGAATATCTCCAGAGATCTCGTGAGTATCGACACCCATGTCGATACTATTGACCTCTTCTTGCGATCAACTTGTTGGTGTGCCGATACCATCGACGAGGCCGTCGATGGTATCGACGCAGAGCAATTTCTGCAGTCGCCAACCTGTACCCAACTCGATACCATCGACACAAGGGTCGATGGTATCGACTCTGCCTCAGTCCTGCACATTGAGAAAATGATCACGGTATCTTTTTTACACTAAAAACAAAGTCATATCAAACCAAACTACGAATGTGAAAGAAACTAAACTAAACTATCGATGGCTGGGTTGCCTCCCAACAAGCTCCCTTATTTAACGTCTTAGGCTAGACGACATGAAACTCCTCATGCATCTAGAACTTTGGAGAGTGTGCTCAAGGGATCATGCGGAAGTTTGAACTCAACTCGATCTTGGCTAATCCCCAAGGTCAATGTACCTCTCCCAATTGCAGTGACAACATCAGTCGTTGCTTGAAACAGCCTACCCAATAGCATCTCACAACTTTTAAGTTGTGGCATGTCCATGATGACGAAATCCACCGGAAAGATGAACCTGTCCACCTTGATGAGTACATCCTCGCACACTCCGTATGGTTTTATAATGGACCCATCCGCTAACTCAATCGTTACTGCCAATTTCTTCATTTCCTTCAACCCAATCTTTTAAAATATGGACAGTGGCATAAGATTAATGCTGGCACCCGAATCATAATGTTCTTGTGAAAAATGTTGATCACCTATAGAACATGGAATATAGAAGCTTCCTGGGTCTTTCCTCTTCTGCGGTAAACTCCCGTGGATAAATGAGCTCACCATCTCATTCACCCGGTAAATATCTGTGTCTTTAATCCGCCTCTTCTTGTTGATGATTTCTTTGATAAACCTCTCGTAGGCGGGAATCTTCTCTATCATTTCCACTAACAGAATTTTGTCATGAAGCTTTCTGAACATGTCCAAGAACTTCCTGTAGTGCCGATGCTCTTTCTTCGGCCTCGGGCTGTCCGGACAAGACACAACTGCCTCATTTAGACGCTTATGAGGTGGCACATATGAGCTTTTCAGGGCAAGCTCCCCTAAGCTTGTTTCAATGACTCCCTCTGGCGTAGACATTGGTGTATCATCTTCAATAGGTGTAACTTGCAGTGGAACCTCTCTCGCAGTGGATGTATCTTTACCTTGACAAATAGCCTTCACCTGCTCTTCTTGCCTCGGTGTGGGAGCGACCATCATGGGCTCTTGGCGGGCTTTTCTGAATGGAGTGTATCCGCCTGGTAGTCCATAATGACTATGAGGATACGGTATTTCTGGTGTAGCCTCTGTATCAAACATCATTTTACCTTTATCCTGGGCCTCTACCAATGGGGGTTCGACCTAATTAATCACATACATATATTTTACTTGATGATGTGCTTGAACAACATCTGCATTCCCAGCCTGTCTCTGCTGATTGGCATGCTTTATGGCTGCCACTTCATTTGAAATTTGGGTCACGGTTGTCTCTAGAGCCCTCATTTGTGCTCCATGACTTTGTAGTGTTTGCCCAAACTTGGTCAAAATGTCACCCTGGGACTGCAGCTGCTTACTGAACATGCTCATCATCTCTTGATTTTGCTGCACCATTTGACTAAGCAACTCGTTGCTTTTATCTTCGGCTCTTGGTTGTGGCTTTGCATATGGATCTCATAGGAAGTTGTTTGTATCCTTCCATGAGAATTTCCTATCCTTCCTTCAAGCATAGTCATTATTTCTATAGCCCTGTTGTTGCATAAATTTGACATGGGCTTCCTCATCAGATGATGCCTCTTCTTTGGCAAGCAATTTCTTGGCTAGGAGATCTAGCTTGTCATTCAGCTCCTTGATGGCCCTGGACTCACCTGCAACTTTGTCTTGTTCTGGTGCATCCCTGTCGTCCCAAGATTGTTTCTTTGCCATATTTTTCAGAATCTCCCAGTACCTTGTTTCTGTGTTGTTTAAGAAAAACCCTGAACCTGCTGAATCAAGGTTACTTCTATCATGCTCGGAAAGAGAAAAATAGAAGATTTTAACCTATTTTTCCTTATCCAAACCATGGTGTGGGTACCTCCTTAACATAATCTGAAAGCGTTCCCACGTCTCCGAGTAGGTCTCTCCTGCCTTTTGGGTGAAATTGTGAATTTTTCTGATCAGATCGTTGGTCTTCTCAGGCGGGAAGAACCTTTCAAAGAATACCTCCACCATGTGGTTTCATGATTCCACATATTCGTCGTCGAGATTGTGCAACCACTCTCGTGCAGTTCCTGCCAGAGAACTCGGGAACAACTTTAGGTAGAGTGCATCCTGCAGGAACCTGTCAATTTTGACCATGTCGCAGTTTTCCACAAATTGGCTTATGTGTGTGACTGGGTCTTCATTCTTGAGCCCATGGAATGTGTTTGACTTGACCAAATTAATCAATGCAGGATCAATCTTGTAAGTCGAAATGTTGATCGTCTTCTTCTTGATTGGCCCCTTCGACGTAGATGAAGAAGAAGCCTTGATCTTCTCCCATATCGTCTGTTCCTCCGCCATCTCTTCTTGTTCAGATTCGGAATTTATTTCTTCCAGATGGTCTTGATTGTAATCCTCCTCGTCTTTCGGTCCCGGCAATGGAACCTTTGGTGCCTGTTGTGTGTAGTCGGTGCTACGCATCTGCACCATACATAGTACCTACAAAGTGAATATTTAAGTTCAGTACCGTGCCTGACGATTACAAAAATTAGAAAATAGACTATGAATTTTTGAAATGATTTCAAACTAATGAAAATAACAAGTGGCCTAGAATGGCCGCTTGCAGCACTCGTAGTGCCGACAATTGTCGTGTCCCCGGCAATGGCGCCAAAAACTTGACACGAATTTTCTGTGCGTAGAACGCAAGTGTACGCGTCAATGTAATATAGGCCTTTATGAGGCCCGAGTCGAACTCAGAGACACTGAATTATCGGAGACTACTACTAACTACTCACAATCAGCTAGACCGGTTAAAAGGTTAGAAGTTGTTGTAAAATTTAAAAAAAAAAGAAATAAAACAAAACAAAATAATCGATTAAAGGTTTAGTTTAATCAATTCAAGTGGAAATCTTTAGGATTGTGGTTTCACCGTGGGTTCTCGTTGTATGAAATTCTATATAGTCACTCAGATTTATCTCTCTATCCGGGTAGTGGCATGTAATCAGAATTTCCAACTGTCATGGTACAATTCACTACCTATGTCTAGGTCGGTTCCACCGTCGTAGTAACCTATACCCTAAACTAGGTGCACTAAAATCGATCTCTTGATATCCACCATTAACCTTACACCACCTTGTTCAAGGGATTTTTCAATTAATGTGAACTATGTCTCTTTTCAACCATTAACTCTTCTTTCAAAGTAATTAAGGGCATTAGATTATTATTATGGTGATCAAGCATAACACTATAATTGAGAAAACGAAATTATACCACAAATTTAATAGATAAATGATGAATTACTATTATAAAATTGTCATACAATGATTTCTCAGGCTACTCCCGGTCCTAAAGATAAATGGGATTAGCCCCGCATGTTCATCTCAGAGCAAAACATGGTAGAGAAAAGGGTAGACATAGGGAAAAACGTGATTGAGTGGTGAAACCCCTGAACGGAGAAGATCCAGGCACTCCTTGGTGTAGAATATGTGTTCTCCCGCCTTTCGGTGGTGGAAAACGTCTTCTTCGGCATCCGGAACGGCTGGGGCATGCTTTTGGGCTCCGTTCTTCTCTCCACACCGTCTTGGGACGTGTGCAACGGCTAATGATGCGATAGATTGCTCGTGGCCGCCGTCATTAGGTATAATCACCGAGTTAGGTCACCAAAATATCACAGCCGTCGGATTTAGATCAATCTAAAGCAAACTTGTATCAGACAGTGTCGATACCATCGACGCAGGTCGATGGTATTGACCTTGTGCGGTATCGGCAATTCTTCTTTCCCTTCATTGTCGTGCCTAATGCTGACTCGATACCATCGACACAGGTCGATGGTATCGACAACCTGAGGCGATGGTTTTGTTCATTTGTGTCGCTCTAGCTCCACTTGTCGATAGTATCGATAGATGCATCGATAGTATCGACTCTCTTCTCGCCAGCAACCTGATGGTAAATCGATACCATCGACTCTCTTGTCGCTAGTATTGACTTTCTTTTGCTCCTTGCAGCTGGCAACCTATGGTCGTGTCGATGGTATCGACAGCAGCAGATATTCATTTTTCCTAAAATTGCAAGACAAAACCACATAAGCCGGAATAAAACATATTATTGTACTCATTTATGCTCAAAATACTAAAATAAGGGAGATTTGACATAGAGAAGGATCATAGACCAAAGTAGATGAATTATGCAATATTAACCACCAAAATGACTAATAAACGCATAAAACACAAATAAAAAAAGTCTATAAATGCGACTCAAAATCATCGCATCAGTGGTTTTGTAGTAGAGTCTTAGAGTCATCCATGTACTCTCAGGTCCTCGGAGGTGTCTTGATGATGTTTCACGATGTATAGTTGTTGTACTTTTGTATATCTTACTGCTGGCCTTACGTGGCCCGTTATGTATGTATAAATAGGTGATGAACTCTAGTTCTGATAGTACAGCTAGTTCCATTAAGCCGTGGACATATATCTAGGCTTATAAATGTTTATATAACATGTTTCTCTGTAGGATCTGGATGCAAAAGTTATCTTATGTATGCTCTCCAAAATCGGTTTTAATTAACCCGTGTTTTCAGTAATATGTGGTTTCACACATTTTCGTGTGTCACCTTGTTGTCTGTGTGATGGTGGGGTGTCACAATAGGTTTGGAATCAGAGCTCTAGGTTCGCTGAGTCTACAGGGATCTAGGACTAGGGTTGTGCCTATTCTCGTGAGTTTTCCAGATTTTCTTACAATCACCTCCTGCCCTCAGCAAAAAATAAAGCTTAAATATGTCTAAAAACCATGAAGAACATGTTGTCGAGAGCAGTGAGGATGCATCAGTTGATGGAGCTAGAGTGTAGGAACATGAAGATCGAGTGCTTTGGGTCCCCCAACTTGACCCATCCATTCTGAAAACCCTACCTATCAGCACCTTATGGGGCAGTTGATGGCTATGATGAATCACATGGTGGAAAGAGTGCCAGTGCCTCCCCAAGAGCACAGGCTCCCCATTGTGAATCATCAGGCATTGGGGAGACCTTTGAGCGGCTTCCCCGAGTCAGAGCTTCGGATTATGCTGGAATGGCTGATCCAGTGGATGCAAATCTGTGGCTGACAAGTCTCGAGAAGTCCTTCCAGATCCTCGACATCCCTGAAGTAGACAAAGTCAAGCACACTGTCTACCTTCTGAAAGGTATTTCTGGCCACTGGTGGGCCATCGAGGAGGAGAAGCGACCCGATGAGGTGATCGGTTGGGAGGTTTTTAGGCGAGAGTTTGTCGGTAGATACTTCCCGAAGATGTATCTGGATGAGAAGATCAACCAGTTTGAGCATCTACGCCAAGGATCGATGAGCATCACCGAGTATGAAGCCAAGTTCATGGACCTGCTGAGGTTTTATCCTCACATGGTGGCAACAAATGATGAGAGAATCAGGCAGTTTGAGAAAGGTTTGAGTGTTGAGTTGTCGACACCTGCTGCTGCTTTGGAAAATTGGGAGCGGTTTGCCATGTTCATGGAGTCCGTACGCAGGATTGAATGGTCTATCGGGAAGAAAAGGGAATCCATGACCAAGAAAAGGCCTGCTCAGTTCCAGAGACAGAGGTCTGATGGCTTCAAGAAGCCAAGGTTTTTGACACCTTCCGTGATGCAGAGTTCTCGTGTACCATCTTAGTGGTCTCCGAGTAAGGGAAGAGGGTATGGATTTTTGCCATCCAAAGCTCATAGTACAACTTTAGTAGTAGTGACAGGGCCATCTAGGCCGCAGATAGAAGACATGTCATGTTACCACTGTGGACAGACTGGGCACTTGAGGTTAAATTGCCCAAAGAGAGATGTTGAAGTAACACAACAGCAGAGGCAGAATCAGCAAGGGTTAGATAGACAGCAGTCCAGTGGTAGTAGAGGGCGAGGACGCGGTCAAGCATTGCAAGAAGGATCATCTGCTCAAGGAAGCATAGGACGTAGACAACAAGCAACAGCTTGATTCTATGCTATGAGTCAGTCGGAGGCGATAGTCAACCCGCGAGTGGTGGCAGGTCAGATGGAGTTATTTCATTTTGATTTGTCTTCTTCTTGCTTTATATCTGTTCTGGTTGACCTGGGTGCTACGCACTCTTTTATCGCACGTAGTATGCTTGATAGCTATCTTTTACCTGTTAGTTGTAAGAAAGATATCCTGTTGTTAGAAACCCCTCTTGATGGTTCCTCGATGCTTCGAGAGGTGTTTCCATCTTGTATTCTATCTTTTTCGGGACACAGTATACAAGTGGATCTTATACCACTTGAGATGCATGGATTCAATGTGATCCTTGGGATGGATACCTTAGAGAAGTATAAGGTTGTATTGGACTATGGTTCCAAGCAAGCAGTGTTTGATGATGATGGTGAAAGATGGATCTTCCAAGGTGATAGGAAGATTCTCCCGACGTGTTTAGTGTCAGTGATGGTGGCAGAGAAGTTGCTGCGGCAAGGTTGTAATGCATTCTTAGCTCACGTTGTGGATACTAAGGCAAAAGGTTCTAGCCTTGAGATGGTGTCTGTTGTCTGAGAATTTGCGGATGTGTTTCTCGTGGAGTTTCCCAGTGTTCCCCCACCTTGAGAGATTGACTTTGAGATCAATCTGGTGCCAGGTTCACATCCAACTGCTCAGACACCGTACAGAATGGCTCCAGATGAGATGGTAGAACTGAAGAAGTAGTTATAGGAGTTGTTGGATAAAGGTTTCATCAGGTCGAGCATATCGTCGTGGGGTGCTCTGGTCCTATTCAT
This sequence comes from Alisma plantago-aquatica, assembly GCA_963693085.1. NCBI lineage: Eukaryota > Viridiplantae > Streptophyta > Magnoliopsida > Alismatales > Alismataceae > Alisma > Alisma plantago-aquatica. The sequence goes on from OY856410.1 coordinate 1,303,518,991, forward strand.
AAAGAAGAAGGATGGATCGAATTGGATGCATAGATTACCGACAGTTGAACAAAGTTACGATCAAGAACAAGTACCCGCTGTCGAAGATAGATGATCTTTTCGATAAGTTGTGTGGTGCTATAGTGTTCTCAAAGATCGATCTACGGTCTGGATATCATCAGTTGAGGATTAAGGCGGATGACATACCAAAGTCAGCTTTTAGGATGAGGTATGGTCACTTTGAGTTTGTGGTTATGCCATTTGGGCTAACCAATGCGCCTGCTGCTTTCATGGATCTGATGAACAGGGTTTTCCGTCCGTTTCTAGATCAATTTGTTATAGTTTTTATAGATGACATATTGATCTATAGTCGGGACAGTCAAGAGCATGAACAACATCTTCGACAAGCGTTTACTCTTCTTCGCCAACATCAGTTGTATGCCAAGTTTAGTAAGCGTGAGTTCTGGTTGAAAGAAGTGACTTTCTTGGGTCATGTGATATCTACAGAAGGAGTCTGAGTAGACCCAAAGAAGGTGGAGTCAGATGCAGATTGGGAGCAACTAAAGAGGCCGATAGAAGTTCGTAGTTATTTGGGTTTAGCATGATATTACCGAAGGTTTATATAGGACTTCAGTGTGATCGTGTTGTCGATGACAAAGTTAACCAGGAAGGATGTACCTTTTGTCTGGGATGATCGTTGTCAGCAAGCTTTCCAAAGCTTGAAGGAGAAGTTGACTAGTGCTCCAGTGTTGGTGCTGCCAGAGCCTGGGAAAGGCTATGTTGTTTTCTGCGATGCTTCCAAGAAAGGCTTAGGATGTGTGCAGATGCAGGAAGTTCATGTGGTTTATTTTGCTTCGCAACAGCTTAAGAAACATGAGGAGAACTATTTGACACATGATCTGGAGCTGGCAGTGGTAGTCCATGCGTTAAATATTAGGAGACACTATCTTTATGGGGAAGTGTGTTAGATCTTTATAGATCATAAGAACTTGAAGTACATCTTCTTGCAGAGTGAGTTGAACATGCGACAGCATCGCTGGATGGAGATGATCAATAATTATGATTGCACCATTGAGTATCATCCTGGTCAGGCGAATGTGATAGCTGATGCGCTTAGCAAAAAGTCTTCTTCTCTTCCTATGAAGAAGGCATAGTTGAGTTCCTTAGTATGCCATAGAAGGGATATGCTTGTATCTTTGTGGTAGATGAATGTACAGTTAGAAGTTTCCTTGTTGGCAGGACTATTGGCACAGATGCAAGTAAAGCCTATGTTGAGACAGTAGATCAAAGATGCACAATAGACAGATGCTTCAGTTCAGTCAATCAGATCAGAGTTTGGCAGTGAAAAGTGTGATCGGTTCCATGAGTCCGAGGATGGACTAGTTTGCTATCATGGTAGGATGGTGGTTCCCGATGTTGATGATCTAAGAAATCTAGTGCTCAAGGAAGCACACATCGATGTATGCTATGCATCCAGGACTCACCAAGATGTATCATAATCTGAAGGACCTATATTGGTGGTCTGGCCTAAAGAAGGATGTAGCTGAGTTTGTGGCTAGGTGTGCGGTATGCCAGCAAGTTAAGGCTAAGCATCAGAAGTCGGTAGGTACGTTGCAACCCATGTCGGTACCGTAGTGGAAATGGGATCATATAACTATGGATTTCGTAGTTGGTCTGCTAAGTACAACTAGGAATCATGATGCCATTTGGGTGAAGCGGGTAGATTGACAAAATATGTGCACTTCATTCCGGTAAAGACAGCGTATACAGTAGAGAAGCTTGCTCAGGTGTATGTAGATGAGATAGTGCATTTGCACGGTGTACCAGCAATGACAGTTTCCGACAGAGGTCCTCAATTCACGAGTCATTTCTGGGAACAGTTGCACAAAGCGTTGGGAACGCAGTTGAGGTTCAGTACTGTCTTCCACCTGTAGACAGATGGACAGTCTAAAAGGACTATTCAGACTTTGGAGCATCTTCTCTGAGCATGTGTTTTGCAGTTTTTAGGAAGTTGGGATGTGCATCTCAGTTTGATAGAGTTTACCTACAACAATAGTTACCAGCGGAGCATCGACATGGCTCCTTATGAGGCTCTATATGGCAGGAAGTACAGATCTCCTCTTTGTTGGTATGAGTCTGGTGAGTATCAGCTTTTGGGTCCTGAGTTAGTGCAGTAGACAACATAAAAGATCAGAGTGATACAGCAAAAGTTGAAATCAGCACAGGACACACAGAAGTCGTACACAGATAATCGTCGATGACCTTTAGAGTTCCAAGTGGGAGACAAAGTGTATCTCAAGGTCTCACCTTGGAAAGGCGTGCTGAGGTTTTGCCAGAAAGGCAAACTGGCGCCCAGGTATATGGGACCATATCCGATGATAGCACGTATTGGCAAGGTAGCTTATAAGTTAGAGCTTCCGCTAGAGTTGCACAAGTTACATCTGGTGTTTCATGTCAGCATGCTGAAGAAAAGTCATCCAGACACAGGGACAGTGATACAGCCTGTTGAGGTTGAGCTCGATGAAGATGTGACCTACGAGGAAGGTCCAGTGATGATCCTTGACAGAAGAGTAAAGAAGTTAAAGAGGAAAGACATGGTTCTTGTGAAAGTTCTTTGGCATCATCGTGGTGTTAAAGAAGCCATGTGGGAGCTTGAGGAAGAGATGAGGAGGAAGTATCCCTCACTTTTCTTTTCAAATTTTGGGGATGAAATCCCTTTGTAGAGGTTTATGGCTTGTAAGGACCCTGACCTTCATTTTGGGCTTATCCTATTTGCTTTTCCTAAACCTTGTGCTTAGTTGCTTGCTAATCACCTTAAGTGGTGATTAGGGTTTGTTTGTGCTTTGTTGAGAGTTGGAGGTGCTACTTGCAAATAACCCAAGTTTAGGGTTGATGAGCAAGTTTGTCACCTTCAGAGATGTTTGTCTCTCTCCTTGCATCCTCTAGAGTGGAGAGTATGGGTTGGGCTCGTTGCTTGAGTTGCCTAGGGATTTGTTGAGCTTTGTTGGGCTTCGTTTTGCCTTGTTTGGGCTTTGCTCTACCTAGTTGGACCCTGTATCGGGAAAGAGAGCTTGGTGTCGTCCATGGGTGTGTCGTCGATGGGGCTGTATCGGGTAAGGGAGTGAGGTGTGTCAACCGTGGACCATCTTTGACTCTTAGCTTCGTTTGTGTCACCACTCTAGTGGACACTTGTTGCATGATGCTTGCATGTGGAAATTGCCTTGGACATGTGTATGAGGTGGGATGAGAAGGTGGCATTGCCCATGGACAAGTGTCCCTAGGTGGGCAACACATTGCCTTGTTTTCTCCTCCACCCTCTTCTATATATGTATCTCCTTTCTCTTGCTAAGGAACCCTTTAGTTCCTTAGGTGTCGTTCGGCCGCTATCATTTGAATTATCGTATTTATACACAAATATCAATTCAGATTAATAGCCGGAATATCGAGCAACATTTGATCTGGTATTCATACCGCTAAACTTGGCGAGATTCCAAATCACGCCATGCGTGGAGGAATTTGAAAAGGACGTATCGAGTTAGCAATTAACGTTTCCGTATGCCAGTCTGATGTTCTGAACAGCCTAATTTGTCTGCTACTCAAGCCGAAGTGGTCCCAGAATCATTGATAACTTGTACTGAAATGCAGGAGTCACAATTACGGGGGCCGAACGACCCCTTAGTTTCCCCTCTTCCTTGGTGAACGACACCTCTCCTTTGCAACCTTGGTGGTCGATACCCTTGGAGGAGCTAAGCTTGGTGGTCAATCCTTCTCCTTGGAGTTTCCTTCTTCCTCTTGTAGTGGTGCTTGAGCTTAAAGCTTGGAGCTTTGGAGCTTGAGGAGCTTGCTTAAGATGGGTTACATAACTTCTAACCCTAACTATACTAATTTCTTTTATTTTGCATGTTCACATATGATCATGATCGGCCATGCATGTTGTTAGATATGTTTCTTGCTCTAGTTTGTACCTTTGATCTTGATATATGATCTTGTTGCTATAATGGATGTGTTGTATGTGCTTTAACCTTGTTGGCTGAACCTATGGAGTAGGGTTTTCTTTGAGGAAATACCCCTTTCTCTCCTTTGGTCTTGTGAAGTGAGTTCGGCCCTAGTGATATGGGCAACACCCCTCTGACTTGGTTCTTGAGAGGTGAGTCTATACTCTAGTTTCTTGGGCAACACTCTTCTCTCACCATGGATTTGAGAGGTGAGCCTTGGTTGAGTGTTGACCTAGTAGTGGTTGATACCTCAGCCGATATGGAGATGATCCATCATGTTTCCTGATTGGTGATGGAGGTTGTGCAAAACCCCTCTCTCTTGGTTGTTGATAGGTGAGACAATCCTCTTAATATTTTAGGGTTTTGATGATGGTGATCTTGAGGTTGATGATGACCTTGTCGGGATGAGCTTGGTGCCTTGCACGATACACCTTGTAGTAATGCTACATGACACACCTCCCTTGGTCTAAGGTTTTGATCTTGGTCGACATGATGAGTTGAGGATATGGCTCTCTTGATCTTGTGGTGACCTTGGGCGGTATGCCTTAACCGATATGATCCTTGTGTCCTTACACGATACCCTCTTCTAGAGTTGTCCTAGTCAATATGTTGAGTTAAGTTATGTTAACCTTGTTGCCCGACATGGTGCGTTAGTGACCACCTTGCCCATGGATGATAGGGTGCCTTGGACGACATGATGTCTTAGATGATATGGTGTTCTGGTTGGGCGTTAGGGTTTGTTCTTGGGTGCCATGCTCCTGGTCGGTATGACCCTTAGCTGATGAAGTGATGTGGGCTGCCCGACATGCAACCCTAACCCTAGATGGGTGATAGAGTTCTTGGTCGTTGGGTAGTTGTGATGCCTGACACATCCCTTAGCACCTGGCTGCACGACACAGTTCTAGAACCAGTTTGCACGATACCCTAGGTGGTGGTCTACTCGTCACCCTCTATGCATAAGTGCACGACATGATGATGGCTGATATGGCGGCATAACACCTTAGGGTTGGATGCCCTAGTTGATAGAGCCTTGGTGAGAGTAGTTTTTTCTACCTGATACTACCTATAGAGAGGGTTGCCCTACCCGTCACATTTCTAGTGAGGGTAGTGGGCACTTTTGGTGAAGGTTATAGCTAGTGATCCTTTATCATGTAATCACATCGTTGTTGATAATGAAATATGAATAATGGTTTGTAAACCAGTGGTATGTTTGATGCTTAAATATGATGTCGTTTAATATGATAAAATATTTGCCCATGTTTATATGGTAAAGAGCATAAATGAAAGTCCATGATTTGATAGCAGTGATGTAATTGATACAGTATAACACACATCTTTATAATTATGACATGCGCATTTGCAAATCCTAATGACATGATAATCCGTAAGAGTTATGTCTGGTAATTTTAAGTTATCTCTCTTGATGTGCATACTAACCCTACTGGTATATTAAATGGATTCATAGCTAGGTAAGAGCTATGAGGCATATGTGTTAGAATAACACTGCATCATGATGATAACTCTTGTTGATGAGATAACATGCATCACCAGTATAAGAAGATAGGTCTGAAGACCTGATAAAGGCTCAATGCCTAGTTGAGGTGTTATACTCTGATGATGAGATAAGAGATTGTTATGCCAGGTGTTGATGTAAGATGATGATGCCTTGAGAGGCAGTGGCTTCCTGTGATGAAGGATTGAGATCCCAGGATGATGTGATAATAACAGTATTAATGTAGCTCAATGTTGTTTATGTTTTACAACTTGGTTGCCTCAACAACTCACTTAAAATATACTAATTAATTATAGGGGAACATATTATGTAGTTTTCCCTGGCCATAGATCCATCATCGTCAGATTTGGTGATGGTGAAACAGTTTTATCCTGCGGGATTACTTGGAGCGCATATTGTTGAATATGCTGGGTTTACTCCTAGCTGAAAATAGGAGGGTTAGAGTACAACTGCAGTTGTAGACTCCGGATATATGGAGCATGGTGAACAGGCCCATGACTCAATGAGTTAGATCATGAATGCATTCATGGCTCAAGATCACAGTGATCAGGCCCATGGCTCAAAAAGATATTAGAACATGTGTCAAGGTGAGCTTGAGATATAAGTAGCTTGCGGAGCTGACCCTGAGGCTAAGGCCATATAAGCATGAGACTACAGTCCTGCTTTAGTTTTCGTGCACTGACCACGAGGAGGTGAGGTCATGGAGTCCGTCTCTCCCATTGAACTTGTATGGCACCAGTTTTCGGGCTTCGCAACCAAAGGTTGGAACTGAGCGGGGACGGCTCACTTCCATAGGGCATAATAAAATGTAATCCAGCCTAATAGTATATACTGCTTAGAGCAAAACACGGAACATTGATTGTGGCTTTGCTTATATAGTTGATCTAGTTATACCTTGCAATTATGTGTATGATCCTTATATTTTGTGATAACTTCTTATAAAGCTTATCTTGTCAATCATGTTCCATAAATAAATACTTGGTTATATGCCTCCTAGATATCTTGGTAAGATTAATGGTAATAATAGTCTTGCTCAATATGCTGCTCTTATTATATGTCTTTACCGGCTATCTGCTTTGTCTACTATAAACCTTCTGAGGTTTTATAGTTTTAGTGGGGAGTTATGTTTCTCGCTGGGACTGTGTGTCTCACCCCATTGGTTTACAACCCTTTTAGGTGATCACGCTAGACGTGGTGGTGGTCGCGAGGTTGTGATCGAACAGCAAGAGGAAGAGCAATAGAAGGCAAGAGATGGACATGTTTCTGTTGTGGTAGTTTTGTAGTAGAGTTCTAGAGTCATCCCTGTACTCTCAGGTCCTCGGAGGTGTCTTAACGATGTTTCACGACGCATAGTTATTGTACTTTTGTATATCCTGCTGATGGCCTTACGTGGCTCGTTATGTATGCATAAACATGTGATGGAACTCTGGTGCTGACAGTACAGCTGGTTCTGTTAAGCTGTGGACATATATCAAGGCTTGTAAATGTTTATAGTAATATGTGGTTCTGCACGTTTTCGCGTGTCACCTTGTTGTCTGTGTGATGGAGGAGTGTCACATCATGGTTTTCATATCAAAATCTATGTACAAGATTAGATCTCAATTTATGAACATGCACAGTAGGTCACATTTGATGTCACATTTAGCTCACTTAGGCATAATAGGGCACAAGAGTAATCCACATGGCCTTTAGGGGTGCAAGGCATCTAAATTTAATGATTTGGACTTCACATAATCATTTTGAACACTATTGACCAAACATTAGCACAAGGTTCAAAGATCATCATGAAAAGTCCACAAATGTCCCATTTTATGGTCTTTTTATCATATCATTATGTCAAACTAGAGTATAAGTGTGTACAAGTTCCAATCTTGGTACATCAAAAGTATAAGTTATTGATTTATATCAAACATAAATATTTATGATATATATATATATTAAGTTTGAGAAAAAAATTAAAGATCATGTCATTGAAGTTCACATAAAATTAACTTAGAGTCATATGGACACATTAGAGTGCACATAGGAGATCAAGGTTTTTTTTAGGTGTAACTAGAGTGTTTCTTATTTGTTTCCAAAATTTGGGTACAAAACATTATTGTTCCTGCAAAAATGTAGATACCTCACAGTAAAAGACTCGGTATTCTAGGAGTTGGAGTCAAATCATAAAGAAACAAAAATTAGAGTTCCTCATAGACAGCAAAATTGTAGAAATACATCAAGCATAAACATATAAGAAGACTAACCAAATTTCATATGCATTCAAGCATAAAATAAGAAACTATCTGAGGATTCCATGCCTTTAGTTCAATCTGGTATCAAAGACAAAGGAACTATATGATCACTATAACACTGATCAAGGATTGTAGGTTGAAGTTGTTTTCCAACTTTCCAATTACTTGGGTATCAATTATGTGTTGCTAGATACTGCTCATCATTTGTGATGTCATAATCTAGTTATAAACATTTACTACCAATGTAATTTGGGACCTATAGGGTGACACACATAGGATGCATCTAGAATAGGATTTATTCATGAATAAGGTTTGACTTGATTACTAAAGTATATAGGTAATTAATTTAAATAACTTTCGATGATAGATTGCTAACTAGAATGCGAGTCAACCGACTGGAGTGTCTATTCGACCGACTGAGAAATCCAGTCAACCAACTATACGATTAGTAAGATTGGATCAAGGATTGATGTTGACGTCATATTGTGCATTGATTGTAGCACTGAAATCCAATATGTTTACAAATACAAAACATTCCAATTAACCGACTGGAGTGTCCAGTCGACCGAGTGGATCCCAATCGACTGACTCATGATTTGCAGTAGCTAAAAATTCATGAAATTCATTTCCTTGTGTCCCCAGGTTTGTGGAAATGTTGACCCATCCACTCCTATATAAAGGGGTGGGGGACAAGTCTCTAATATCAATGTTGTCGTAATATGATATCCAAAGACATCTTACCTGTAAAAGGGAGAGATATGTAAAGGGGATAAATTCGATACTACCATGTTGACAATATGAGGGACAACTCCTTTGTGTCAGTTCTTGTAGAATGGTAGGAGTTCCTAATGGTTTGTGTGGACTACATAGATGGATGAAGGTCATTGCCACCTATAACGACCCTCAAAATTCAGTCCCAGAAATTCTTAATGTTTAATAAAGGTGAAAACCTAGGTTGAATGAATTTTTCTTACATTTGTTCATTTAAGTGGAGACCATGCTTTAGTAGTATGTCAGAATGAGTTTAGACTACATCAAGATATTATGTGAACCTTTATTTTTATTAATCAACACTTAGACACATCAATGTCAATTAATGCACAAAAACTAACCCTAATTATGCAATGGTGACTAGTTAGGGGTTAATTAATAGTTTGAACCCACATACATGCATAATATATCCCACTTTTTGGTATATGCGTATATAATAGGATAATAGAGTTTCCCTCGGATTTTGGTAATAAAATTCCCTTGCAATGATTATTAATGTGCTAATTACCCTAAGTATATAATGATGTAAAACACCTGTTTCCCTAACTTATATCTGAAATCTAATTGGATAATCGAATTCCTCATGGTCGAATTAGCTTGCCTACCCATTTTGGTTGGATTTGGATAATCCTGGATGCCCCAAATGATATTAGGAAGCAAGTGGGATATAATGATGATTTATGATTAATCCTTTAATAACATACATATAATTATCCTAGTTTTATCCCAAAGTTTGGGATATTTGGCCTTGCCCAACCTGTCACATGATTCTTAAGATGATCGGGCTCTTTGTGAGCTGTTGGATGACAATCGGAGGGTAGGGCATGTTGGCTAAATTGGACATTATTATAATCCCTTTGTTTTGATGATGACAAACATTTCTTTCTTGTGGTATTAACTTGCTATTTGAGTGTTTTAGGGACAAGCATATAAGGTGGTGGATAGAGAAGACTTGGAAGATCAATTTGCCACAATTGCTTTATTTTTAATCAATGTAAAAACGTGTACAAGTTTATAATGTACAAGTACTTAGATATCATGTAAATCAAGCGTTTCGATCTTCCCTATCCACACACAACACTTAGATAGGTCATCTCCTAAGTTAGCACCACAATAGCACATTGATACACACACTCACTAAATGAATACATTGAATCAGGGATGTTCTTGGTCAACACAAACTTCGACCGAGACACTCTCGGTCGAAAAACTCCACGACCGAGAACAGACCCTCCTAGCCGTTAGAATGAGTTAGAAAAGTAGTTCGGAGTTGAGTTGAATGTTGCAATACACTTACTCAGACTTACTCTCGGTCGACAAATTCCTCGACCGAGAGGCACTCGGTCGACAAACTTCTTGACAGAGAAGGTTTTTGTCTGCACTTTTTAGAAGTAATTAACTAGTTGTTACTAATGCAATTAGTGGATACCTAACGGCTAGTTAAGCACTAAGAACCCCCTAGAAAGTGTCTAGAACATCCCTAAGCACTAGTAGGTCATTCCTATAAATAGGACATGCCTTGGGACACCTAAACTCACTTGAGTACACAACTTGCATACACAATTACACTTGAGATTCAATCCTTGTGAGAAAACAAGTTGAGCTACACTTGCAATCTATTTTTCTTGAGCTCTACATTCGCGTCCTATAGGCTGATATCTCCTATCCACTATACATCCACGTCCATCCACTTTGGTTAGGAGATCAAACGCTTGATATAGGATCAAAGCGTTGTACTCAATTGGTAACGTTGTTTCCTTCTTCCAAACTTGTTCCTTCTATTGTATTTGGTTATCCTTTGCTACTCCTAGGTTGGAGGCTGTGGAAAAGAGGTTGTTGGAGCTTCTTCGGTGGTGAAGGTAGCTCGACGGACTTAGGATTACTTCAAGAAGGTTGTCTCAACGGGAAGCTACTTCAAAAGGAAGGCTACTTCAAGAGGGGGCTTGGAGTTACTTCAAGGAAGGCTGCTTCAAGGTTGGTGAGACTACTTCTAGGTGAAGGCTATCCTAAGGGTGAAGGTATTTGTATCTTATTTAACATCCTTGCGAGGTAATAAAATACAGGTGCTTTCAAAATCCCAATTGGAAACAATTGGATAGTGGACTGACTCCCTTAGTTTTTTCTAAGGGTGGAACCACTCTAAACGCCGTGTCTCCTTCTCTAAATTTCAATTGTGGTTGCTTGGTTGAATTAATTTTAAAATCATCATAAAACCCTATTCACCCCCCTCTAGTGGTTTTTCATTTGGTATCAGAGCAGGCTTCAAGGAGATCTAATCGAGTCTTGAAGAAAATGGGTGATGGGGTACTAAACAACCTCAACTTTGAAGGAACACTCATAGCTCGGCCTCCACCATTTGATGGCACCAACTACACCTATTGGAAGAGGAGGATGCAATTCTACTTTCAAGGGATAAGCTGGGACCTATGGAGAATGGTCTCAAATGCCTACACTCTTCCTCAAACAGAGTATGCTACATGGGATGCTAATATGGTAAAGTTAGGCCAATTAAATGCAAAAGCTGTAAGTATCCTTTATAGTTCAATTTCCGTAGGTGAGTTCCATAGAATTTCAAATTGTGAAACTACATATGAAATATGGCATAGACTCTCTATTACTTATGAAGGAATTGTTCAAGTTAAAAATTCCAAAATTGGTATGCTTAAACAAAAGTTTGAAGAGTTTCGTATGGAACCATATGAGTCTATTAGTGAAATGTATGCAAAGTTTCTTCTATTGTTAATGGGTTGAATGCATTAGGTAAAACAATTAGTGAAGAGGATCAAGTATCAAAGATTCTTAGGTGCTTTCCTCCAAAGTACAAACTAAAGGTGACGGCCATTGAAGAATCAAATGATCTTACTACATTAAGGATGGAACAACTCATTGGCAACTTGGAGGCTCATGAAACCACCCTTGAAGAAGAAGAAAGATTGGCGGCTGAACACAAAAAGGAGAAAAGAAAGGACATTGCATTCAAAGCATCAACCAAGAATAGTCATGATACAAGCAAAGAAGATAGTGAAGAAGAAACACTCATTGTAAATGGTAAGCAGTATAGAAGTTTTATAACTAAACAAATTCCTAGTGTTTCTTCCTCCAGGTGCTTTGAATGTGGCAAAAAGGGACACTTAAAAGGTGATTGTCCCAAACTTAAGGGGAAGAAATCATCTCACAAGAAGAAAGAAAAAGTATACAAAGCTGCATGGGATGATTCAAATGATGATAGTGAAGATGGAGAAAAAGAAGTAGAGTGTCATATTGCTACAACAAATGAAGAAGAAGAAGAGGTAAGTCTTTTTTATTTATCTAAAGAAGAGTTAGTTTCTAGCATTGGTGAATTGCATGATAAATATATTGATTGTAAAAAGAAACTAAAGAAAGTTACTAGAACTAATGAGGATTTATATGCTAAATTAAATAATCTTTCTTTTGAAAAGGACAAAATTATTTCTGAAAACCTTACTTTGAAATCATCTTTAAATGATTGCAATATGAAGTTGCTTACTTTAGAAACAAACTAGGATCTTCTTTCTCAAGAAAAGGTTGAATTGCTTGCAAAAATAAATAATTTTCAGACTCAACCTATCTTATGTACTCATCTAGATTATGATGTTATTGTTAAAGAAAGAAATACTTTATCATCTGATCTAGATCAAGCAAGGTTAGATATCAAAAAGGAAATGGATGAGATTGCCAAGTTACAAAGAGAAATTCATAGCTTGAGAAACAATGATGTTCTTGATAAGATTCTGAAAAATTCTTCTAGTTATAATGGAAGGAAAGGTTTAGGATATGTTCCAAAAGAGAAATCATATCAAACTATACCTAAAAGAACACAAGCACCCAAGACCATGTATGCACCCAAGAACAACTCAAAGAGAAATGAAATTGATTTCATTTGTTGTCATTACTGCTTACGTCTTGGACATTATTTATGTTCTTGCCCATATAGGAAAAAGGATGTTGATCTAGTTTGGGTTCCCAAAACTTAGAGATTTGAATATGATTAGTTGATATTTGACCTAAAATGTTACTTCGATATACAAATGTCTTATCTCAACTAAACTGAGCATTAACTTACATAACTCTATAAAATTGGTCTATGTTTTACTTGAAAACAACTACTGAAAACAGTACAGAAACAATCTTGGTCAAGAAAGTTGTTGACCGAGACACTTTCAGTCGAGAAATAGTTCAACCGAGCAGGTTACTATTTTTAAGCCTGCAAAAACCTAATAAAACCTGTAAAAATAGCAGAAAACTCGGTCGAGAAAATCTTCGATCGAGATATATTCAGTCGAAGAATAGTTCGACCGATTCAAGTCTTGTTGAACCTATTTGATTGATTCAGTTTGCTATCAATATACATAACTAAGATTATTAGTAGGATTTAAGAAAAACTTTTGAAGAAAATACCTTTGAGACAAATTTGTCAAATCAAAACATATAGATAGTCTTGCATCATAAAATTGTGAGATAATGTATATGATGTTCTTACCCAAATTACTGCAAATAATGTTTCTTACAAATATTAATGATGTTGATTGAAAATCTATATTCTTACTGCAATTAGACATGCTTTATGAGTCTTTACAACTATTGCAAGCTCACATACTATCAAAAGTTTGATTAAATATGATCTTTCACATGGTTTGCCTAAAATATTCCTTGGTCAATTTGAAATTTATGAACCATGTGCGTTAAGAAAACTTTATTGAAACCTATGGTTTTGGTTGAATAAATATTGCTCTTGTCATCAAGATGATTATAGTAGTTCACCTCATTGCAAATAAAGATGTTGTTTTTATTTGATGCTATAAAATTGAAAATGCCATTATTGCATTAAGGTAAATCTCTATGGCACAAATGCATCTTGACATATTATGATTATCTTGTGCTTAGCTTATGGAAAAGGATATCATCTTTGTGATGCATGAATATTTTCACTATGGACTTCATGTTTTATGTTTTGCATATAAAATCTTCTATGAATAAAAAGGCAAGCAAGGTTATTTGTTTTTAATATCTTACTTAGAACAAGAATATTAATGTTTTATCAAATTGTTTGTTCTAAGAGAAAAATTGTTACAAGTCATATGAATTTTCCTCAAGTCATTAAATTCTATAAGAATCAAACCTATTTTTAAGGTACAAATTTTTATATACATAAAGGCTTTATATTCGATCAAATGTATTATTGTGAATGCTTAAATTGGAAATCTGCAGAAATTGCCTCTCGGTCGAAATAAAAATCAACCGAGGGGTGCCCAGGTCGAAGTCAAGGTCGACCTAAAATAAGCTTGACAAAATGCTTAATTGTAAATAATTTCCTTGCACTCAATCTTAGTATATTGGAATCAAGATTTTAGTGCATAGCTCTCATAAAAGGTTAACTTAATATGATTGTGACCTTAGAATCCTTAAATTATCTTGATTATAAGATTAAGGGGGAGCTCACAAAAACTATCTTGACTATAAGATTAAGGAGATTACAAAACTTTGTAAACATCATAAAGAAAATTTGAAACTAGTTATGACCTTAGTATCTTTAAAGTAATCTTGGTTATGAAAATAAAGGAGTCTACAATATTTATGAATATAATGTATATCTTGTCCTTAATGAAATTCTATAAACAAATTGGGGTTAACATCATGTATATTTGGTTAGAGATACATTCATTGCTAATCTTAAAAGAACCTCATATCATTTCAGGGCTTAACATCCCTTATAAATGGTTGAGAAACTATTAAATATATTCATGAACTTAAATGGATCTCATATCATTTTTAGGGCTTAACATCCCTTGTAAAATGGATGAGAAATAAAAACACATTTGCCATAAATCTAAAAGGATCTCATATCATTTCAAGGCTTAACATCCTTTGCAAACGATTGAGAAATAAATTGTGGCTAAAGTTGACATGAAAATAAGTGGTTTGCATTGAGTATCAAATTATCAAATTAAGGGGGAGAAATAAAAGTCATAATTAATGTTTAGCTTGGTTATCTTTTTGAAATGACAAAGGGGGAGAAATAATATGCAATCATAATCTCTAGGGTAGCACATACTTGCAAATAAAAGAATGGCTGCAAAAGGTAAACTTCAGGTATGAAACTCACATGATTTATATTTTGGAAATGTTTGTCATCTTCAAAAAGGGGGAGATTGTTGGCTAAATTGGACATTATTATAATCCCTTTGTTTTTATGATGACAAACATTTCTTTCTTGTGGTATTAACTTGCTATTTGAGTGTTTCAGGGACAAGCATATAAGGTGGTGGATAGAGAAGACTTGGAAGATCAATTTGCCACAATTGCTTTATTTTCATGATTGTAATCAATATAAAAACTTGTACAAGTTTATAATGTACAAGTACTTAGATATCATGTAAATCAAGCATTTAGATCTTCCCTATCCACACACAACACTTAGATAGGTCATCTCCTAAGTTAGCGCCACAATATCACATTCATACACACACTCAGTAAATGAATACATTGAATCAGGGATGTTCTCGGTCAACAAAAACCTCGACCGAGACACTCTCGGTCGACAAACTCCTCGACCGAGAACAAACCCTCCTAGCTGTTAGACTGAGTTAGAATAGTAGTTGGGAGTTGAGTTGAACGTTGCAATACACTTACTCCAGACTTACTCTCGGTCGACAAATTCCTCGACTGAGAGGCACTCAGTCGACAAACTTCTCGACCGAGAAGGTTTCTATCTGCATTTTGTAGAAGTAATTAACTAGTAGTTACTAATGCAATTAGTGGATACCTAACAGCTAGTTAAGCACTAAGAACCCCCTAAAACGTGTTTAGAATGTCCCTATGCACTAGTAGGCCATTCCTATAAATCGGACATGCCTTCAGACACCTAAACTCACTTGAGTACACAACTTGCATATACAATTACACTTGAGATTCAATCCTTGTGAGTAAACAAGTTGAGCTACACTTGCAATTTTTTTTTCTTGAGCTCTACATTAGTGTCCTATAGGCTGATGTCTCCTATCCACTATACATCCATGTCCATCCACTTTGGTTAGGAGATCAAACGCTAGATATAGGATCAAAGCGATGTACTCAATTGGTAACGTTGTTTCCTTCTTCCAATCTTGTTCCTTCTATTGTATTTGGTTCTCCTTTGCTACTCCTAGGTTGGAGGCTGTGGAAAGAAGGTTGTTGGAGCTTCTTCGGTGGTGAAGGTAGCTCGGCGGACTTAGGATCACTTCAAGAAGGTTGTTTCAACAAGAAGCTACTTCAAGAGGAAGGCTACTTCAAGGGGAGCTTGGAGTTACTTCAAGGAAGGCTGCTTCAAGGTTGGTGAGACAACTTCTAGGTGAAGGCTATCCTAAGGGTGAAGGTATTTGTATCTTATGTAACATCCTTGCGAGGTAATAAAATACAAGTGCTTTCAAAATCCCAATTGGAAATAATTGGGTAGTGGGCTGACTCCCTTAGTTTTTGCTAAGGGTGGAACCACTCTAAACGCCATGTCTCCTTCTCCAAATTTCAATTGTGGTTGCTTGGTTGAATTAATTTTAAAATCATCATAAAACCCTATTCACCCCCCCTCTAGTGGTTTTTAGGGCATTTGTCGCCTACCTCACGCAAAGTCTACATGGGGAAGGGAATAGAATCCCGACCCTGGTGGCCTATGATAACCCAATCCTTTCTCAATGGTTTCCCATTATCTCAACGCCAATGAACTTGGGAGATCACTACGAGTCCAACAAGCCCAAACTTGACCCCTATATGTGCCTATTGTGAAAATGCCCAAAATCAGGTCTCCTCTCCATTCGACGCCGCCACCCCCTTTCACTACAAAAATAAATCACACCGAGGTCTAGCCACAGCAGAATCAACCTAGGGCTAGCATCGAGCTTCCTGCACCATCAATTTTAGACGAGACCACTAGAGGAACCGTTGTGGACTCGATCTACTCTGACAGTGCCGGAAAGCTCGAGCACGGAGCTCCGACCTCCTCAGTTGAATTCCACCTCAAGTAAGCACCTTCATACACTTATCTACCTATAGAACATGTCTTTTAGCATCGTGATGTCCCTATATGCTCAGGCCATGAACCCAATTTCAGACCGTCAGAATGCAGTCTCCGCCTAGGTCAGATGGTCACTACCAGGCCACTCTAGTAATGGATGCTTCAGGATTTTTGCTTCTCACACCTTCAGTGGATCAGGCCAAAGCTTTTCCTGCCCTCATTCATTATGTTCTATCGTTGTTTGATCGGAGCCCATTTTTGAGTTGGGTCCCCTTCTCTGGTCATGGCAGCTTGCCATTCTTTGTCCTCCGACCACCTCACCAAGTATGTTTGGGCATT
Organism: Alisma plantago-aquatica; assembly: GCA_963693085.1. Lineage (NCBI taxonomy): Eukaryota > Viridiplantae > Streptophyta > Magnoliopsida > Alismatales > Alismataceae > Alisma > Alisma plantago-aquatica. The sequence continues at coordinate 1,303,535,830 of OY856410.1, forward strand.
CTAAGCTCGGAAGAGCTTATGAAAGGCACTACTATTATTTCCCAGTCACGATCTTTTCCTGATCTCCATGTTCGATCAAAACTCCAATGCTCCAGGAGAGCTTCTCAATACACCATGGCCAACAAAGAAGAAACCCCACGAGTCAATTATTGTCTTGCCCCCATGATTTCAATCGATGTATTGCAGGTCCAGGGGTATTACGGGTATTTAGAAACTTATATATCAATATAGTTGCGAGTATGCTAAGGAGTATTTTACTCATATGCCCTGTCACACCTCCTGTCTCAGATTGTTTATGCAAGGGAAAAATAGTAAATTGATAGCATGTTTTAAATCGACTCCTAGATTTACTAAATTAGCTTTGATCGATTTTCCTCGCCTCTGATTGGTCAAAATATATCTGATCTTTACAAATTCATAGAAAATGCTACATGTGTCATATGACAACGACCCATATATGAATTTTGCTCAGTTTTTCGAGATCTAGACAATGGATAAGGTTCCCGTTCTTGTTTTGTTTTTCTTTTCACGAAACATCATACTTAGTGTAATTAGGATTTAATAAGCCATTAAACCCTAGAAATGAAGTTATGGATTATTCATTAATGGATGGTTATTAAATTAACAGGGTGATTAGGGTTCCATCAACCCAAGTAAAACAACTAAGATCTCCCCTATGAGAGAGGTAATCAGATTCATGTACTTTGAGTATTTAATATGAATTTTCAATCGCTTTATGTTTATTGAATCATGATGATCAAGTTAAACTATGTGCATAGTCATGTACTTCAATTGGGATACTTCTTGCTATAATGTTATTATTTGATTCTTATGCTTTCAAGTTTTGTCTCCAAGAATTCATGTTATGATTATGGAAATCCAATTAAAGTTAATTATGTCAAGTTAATGATGAATCATGTAATAGGTCGTATTATTTTGTCCTCATCATGTTAATGTTGATCCTATGTGCCTTATGAGCACCATTGGTGCAATAATATCGAGGATACTATAATCAACCACCAAAATTTAGTTATGTGAATCCAAATATAATGTTCAATTAGTATCATGTTTTTTTTCTTTTTCCCAATTATTATTTTGTCACAATAATACTCAATGTTGCTTACTCTAACATGCTTTTATTGCATGCATGCTTGGGGGTGCGATGCCCGTAGGTACAAAGCAACTTCCAGAATAAATTCCTATGAAGGTCAATTGAGGGAATAGATAGAGGTGGATAAGATACTCACATGGTGGGGTGCCATCTACGATAGGAGATCCTAAAGAGTATAGATAATCGCATGTATGTCTTCAATAATTTCTAATCATGTATGTCTTGGTTAGTTTCAGTTCAAGAACTCATTTATGAACAATGTATAAATTAAGTTTAATATCTATGCATGGTTATTGTTTACTTTTATTTGCAACGGTTATTATGATTGTGACATCCCATTGATCAAAAATACTCCATGTTTTGGAAAACATGGGAGTTGCTTCCATTGTTATATGTATGCTTAATGGGGGTGTTACAAAATGGTATCAAAGCAAATAAGTAGATGGCCACCATGAAGAAATCACATCCACATGTTCTAAGCCATAGGTATAGAATATTAATTTCAAGATATGGGAAACCAAAGTAGGGTCTAGTCAAAAGACACAAGTTAGATAAGGGTTAGGGTTATGTGCCTAGATGTTTTAGATTTTTGTGTTAACTTTGAATTAGTACATAGAATGCTCTCTCTTCTTCCCACGTGTTTGTGGTATGGGACATAGGCTCATGGGGTATGGTAGAGAGAATGTTATGTACAAAATTGTACTTGTCTCATCCTCTCAAGTGCATGTGGTATGGGACATGTGCATGAGGGAGGTGTTGAGACAAGAGTTGACATTAAAGTTTGAGACATATAGCCATCTAAACATAATTAATTACATAATAAGACCAAATATGCATACAAGGGGTAGATAATTTGATAGGGATACAAAAGAAAATGATGCACATGCAACTAAATAATGTTCTCTTCTATTTTATGATTACGGGTTCAGATTGAACATCATGTGTTATTTCTATGCTTATGAATTTAGAAATTATGAAAATCATGTCTACGTATAAGAAATCATGTTAAGTTGATAATTTTCCTCTCCATCATGTTATGTGAGCCTACATTGGCCTTATGTGAACCTTAATTGGCTTTATGAGCTCAGTGGGAGCATTATGTGAGCCTTAACCGGCCTTATGTGAGCCTTAACTGGCCTTATGAGCATTGTGGGTGCAATCTAGGAGAGTGACTATATCAACTCAAGTAAAATTCATGTCTAATATGAATTCATGTCAAGTTAATTAAGTTCTCATGTAATTATGTTAACTATGAGTAAGTCATGTCTTAAGTATGTTAATGAGACTCTAAGATGATATCACTGAATTAGCATGCACATAATATGTGAAACCCTAAGGTGGGTGGTACCTTAATATGACATGAAAATTTCAAGGACGAAATTTCTATAAGGTAGGTAGGTTGTAACGACCCTCAAAATTCAGTCCCAAAAATTTGTAATGTTTAATAAAGGTGAAACCCTAGGTTGAATGAATTTTTCTTACATTTGTTCATTTAAGTGGAGACCATGCTTAAGTAGTATGTCAGAATGAGTTTAGACTACATCAAGATATTATGTGAACCTTTAATTTGATTCATCAACACTTATACACATCAATGTCAATTAATGCACAAAACCTAACCCTGATTATGCAATGGTGACTAGTTAGGGGTTAAATAATAGTTTGGACCCACATACATGCATAATATATCCCACTTTTTGGTATATGAGTATATAATAGGATAATAGAGTCTCCCTCGGATTTTGGTAATAAAATTCCCTTGCAATGATTATTAATGTGCTAATTACCCTAAGTAGATAATGATGTAAAACACCTATTTCCCTAACTTATATCCAAAATCTAATTGGATAATTGAATTCCTCATGGTCGAATTAGCTTGCCTACCAATTTTGGTTGGATTTGGATAATCTTAGATGCCTCAAATGATATTAGGAAGCAAGTGGGAGATAATGCTGATTTATGATTAATCCTTTAATAACGTACATATAATTATCCTAGTTTTATCCCAAAGTTCGGGATATTTGGCCTTGCCCGGCCTGTCACACAATGCTTAAAATGATCGGGCTCTTTGTGAGTCGTTGGATGACAATTGGAGGGTAGGGCATTCGTCTACTACCTCGCACAAAGTCCATGCGGGGAAGGGAATAGAATCCTGACCCCGGTGGCCTACGATAACCCAATCCTCTCTCAACGGTTTCCCATTATCTCAATGCCAATGAACTTGAGAGATCCATGTGAGTCCAGCAAGCCCTAACTTGGCCCCTATATGTGCCTATCGTGAAAACACCCAACATCAGGTCTCCTCTCCATTAGACGTCGCCACCCCCTTTCACTAAAAAAACAAATCGCACCGAGGTCTAGCCACAGCATAATCAACCTAGGGATAGCAGCGAGCTTCCTCCACCATCAATTTTAGACGATACCACTCGAGGAACCGCTATGGACTCGATCTACTCTGGCGGTGCCGGCGAGCTCGAGCACGGAGCTCCGACCTCCTCAGTTGAATTCTGCCTCTAGTAAGCACCTTCATACACTTATCTACCTATAGAACATGTCTTTTAGTGTCGCGATGTCCCTATATGCTCATCCCACGAACCCAATTTCAAACCGCCAGAATGCATTCTCCACCTAGGTTAGATGGTCACTACCGGACCACTCTGGTAATGGATGCTTCAGGATTTTTTCTTCTCGCACCTTTAGTGGATCAGGCCGAAGCTTTTCCCGCCCTCATTCATTCTGTTCTATCATTGTTTGATCGAAACCCATTTTTGAGTTGGGTCCCCTGCTCTGGCCATGGCAGCTTTCCATTCTTTGGCCTCCGACCACCTCACCAAGTATGTCTGGGCATTCAAAGCTCGGAAGAGCCTGTAGAAGGAGTTACTATTGTTTCCCAGTCATGATCTTTTCCTGATCTCCACGTTTGATAGAAACTCCAATGCTCTAGGAGAGCTTCTCGAAATGCCATGGCCAACAAAGAAAAAACCCCACGAGTCAATTACTGTCTTGCCTCCATGATTTCAATCGATGTATCATAGGTCCAGGGGTTTTACGGGTATTTAGAAACTTATATATCAATATAGTTGCGAGTATGCTAAGGAGTATTTTACTCATATGCCCTGTCACGCCTCCTGTCTCAGATTGTTAATGCAAGGGAAAAATAGTAAATTTATAGCTTATTTTAAATGGACTCCTAGATTTACTGAATTAGGTTTGATCGATTTTTCTCGCCTCTGATTGGTCAGAATATATCTAATCCTTACAAATTCATAGAAAATGCTACAGGTGTCAGATGACAACGACCCATATATGAATTTTGCTCAGTTTTTCAAGATCTAGATGATGGACAAGGTTTTCCTGTTTTGTTTTGCTTTTCATGAAACATCAGACTTAGTGTAATTAGGATTTAACAAGCCATTAAACCCTAGAAATGAAGTTACGGATTATTCATTAATGGATGATTATTGAATTAACATGGTGATTAGGGTTCCATCAACCCAAATAAAACAACTAAGATCTCCCCTATGAGAGAGGTAAGCAGATTCATGCACTTTGAGTATTTAATATGGATTTTCAATCGCTTTATGTTTATTGAATCATGATGATCAAGTTAAACTATGTGCATAGCCATGTACTTCAATTGGGATACTTCTTGCTATAATGTTATTATATGATTCTTATGCTTTCAAGTTCTATCTCCAAGAATTCATGTTATGATTATGGAAATCCAATTAAAGTTCATTGTGTCTAGTTAATGATGAATCATGTAATAGGTCGTATTATTTTGTCCTCATCATGTTAATGTTGATCCTACGTGCCTTATGAGCACCATTGGTGCTATAATATCGAGGATACTATAATCAACCACTAAGATTTAGTTATGTGAATCCAAATCTACTGTTCAATTCGTATCATGTTTTTTGTCTTTTTACCAATTATTATTTTGTCACAATAATACTCAATGTCGCTTACTCTAACATGCTTTTATTGCATGCATGGATGGGGGCACGATGCCCGCAGGTACAAAGCAACTTCCATAATAGATCCCTATGAAGGGATCAATTGAGGGAATAGATCGAGGTTGATAAGATACTCACATGGTCGGGTGCCATCTATGATAGGAGATCCTAACGAGTATAGATAATCTCATGTATGTCTTCAATAATGTCTAATCATGTATGTCTTAGTTAATTTCAGTTAAGGAACTCATTTATGAACAATGTATAAATTAAGTTTAATATCTATGCATGGTTATTGTTTACTTTTATTTGCAATGGTTATTATGATTGTGACATCCCTTTGAGCAAAAATACCCCATGTTATGGAAAACATGGGAGTTTCTTCCATTTTTATATGTATGCTTAATGGGGGTGTTACACCACCATACTAGAAGAACGTCATCAACTGTCGTATGTGGTGCTACACCAGGAGGCTGCCACCAATGACAGTTCATGTGCTCCTTGAAGAAGAAGTGTGAATCTACGAGGATTGTTGTTGGACTTTTTCTGGGACCAGGTATATGCCTTGCAACCATCATTCCCGATTCATAGTTATTGATGCAATCTGTTAGTTATGGGAATACAGATAGAAATTTTTTGTTTTTGCCGCCATCTTTGTTGCCCTATATCCCAACATCACCTACCTCTACGTCCTTTTTTTGGTGGATGCTATATGTACTAGTGCCTATGTATAAGTGTTAGGTTCTAAAGACCTAAACAATATGACATACATTAAAAATGTCATTTGAAAATATGCTTTGTAATAGATTCCAAATTTTACTATGTTTAAAATTCTCCCTTGCATGACAAGTGGGGCAATGATATTGAAAATGACAAAATCAAGAAAGTATAAGAACAAAATTTTCCCCTTTCATGGTAAGGGACTGATATTTGCATTTACGTCTCATTCTTACACTTTTTGGATTGAGTGAAATAAAGACAAGTGGAAGAAAAGAAATTTGTCCCTTACAAAGTGATTAAAAGGTTTCATCCAATAGTCATGTATTAACTTTGTGTGTGGGATATGCATATTAACAAATGAATCAAATAATTTTTCTTGGGGGTTCCTTGTGGGACTTCTTTAACATCTAATGGCTTATTATCATACAAGTGTAGCAAGGTGAAGTTGACTTCTCATGGTTGTATATAAGTATCCTTTAAGTAAGTACATTGTATATGAGAACGAATTTGTGGAGGAGGTTCTTTTTTAGGAACCATGTCATCTCAACTTGCATTTGTTCTCGTAGATGGTATGTGGAAGCACATATATTTCCTCATTTCTTTTAGGGGAGAAAACGAGAGTGACTGTATGTTGAAATTAGGATTACATAATCTTCTTTAATATGCATTTTGAAGGAAGGGAAAGAAGATATTGTTCATATGTTTTTCTTTGTTGGAATGAGAAAAGAGACATGTTTCATTTCTTATTCTTTATGGAACATTAGTACTTATAGATCATACTAGATTTATACTCAAATGTGATTCAAGTTTGTAGGATTAGTTGTATTGGCATACTACTATGCTTATATTAATGTTTGTGCTCCTCGACAGTACATAAGGGAATATGAGTCCATCTCAAGGGATTGAAATATTTTGTGATATCAAATCTTCTATGGGTTTATAACGACACTAAACATAGGAGCATAATTTCTATGGAAGACATCATTAGTTTCCATGTTTTGCAAATTTCTTCCCAGAGATAAAGTCTTTATGTAGAATTTTGCAGCCTGATATGAAAAAGTTTATATTAGAAAAGGTGGAAATTGGAATCTTGGACCCGAATCAAATTTTGGAAATATGGGTTTGTCAAGATCAAAACCTTACAAGGGTTTTATGTAGCTTGGGTTTTCAAAAAGATTTTATCAAAAGGTAGAATGTATAATCTCCAACATGTTTGGGTTTCAGAGATACAAGTTGTTAGAAAGAGTCAAGATTATGGCAACATTTTGATGCTAACTTGATTTTTCAAATAGAAGGCTTTACCAAGGAGTCAAATGTCGACAACTTGAAAGAAAAGGTAGATCAAGGAGTCAAAAGTTTGAAGGCATTTGTAGCTATATTGGGTTTCAAAGAAAATTGAGATCAATGCCTTGTAAAAGCTCAATATATCTTGGGGTTTCAAGAAGGTTTTGCCAAGGGGTCAATAGTTTGACAATGTTTCGATGCTAACTTGACATTTGAAAAGGGGGTTGGCAAAGTAGTTTATAGTTTGGAGGCACTCTAATAATATCCGAGATTTGATAAGAGGGGTGATCATGCTCTTTGAGTGTACTCTATAAAAGAGGTGTCTTCCCCATTTAAGCCCTCATGAGTTCAAAAAATATATTGCTAACCTAGCATTGCCTATACCTATAACAAGAGAAACGGATTTCTTGATATCCTCTATGGTAAAATATATTCATTCTTACACAAGTCGTTGGGTTCACGAGTTTGGGGTACTTCTCTTAGAATACCTCATGATCACGGTGGCCATAATCAATTGTTGGTACAAGAGAGTGAGCACATTTTTGGCTAAAGATTATCCTTCTTAAGTGGCACTACTACAGAAAATGTTTTATAATAATTTATTTTTTCCATTTTACAACAGGTGTTAACCGTTGTATTAGATCAATTGGTCTTATGGGGGTTTCTTTATACAACATGTGATGTGCATGTTGTAATACACAAATTTATTTATTCTTTCAATGAATTGCCCGTTGTAATATGGGTGTTTTTTGCAACATGTGGTGCACCCATTGTAATATATATTATACAACAAATGAACCATGTTGTCTTTTACTAAGCATGCTCATTTAAGTAGGATTTTTTACAGCATGTGGTGCACCCATTGTAATATATATTATACAATATTTGAAGCATGTTGTCTTTCACTAAACACACTTGTTGTAATACGGGTGTTTTCTACAACATGCAATGCACCTATTGTAATATATATATTTATACAACAGTTGAAATATGTTGTGTTTTGATAAATACACCCATTGTAATAGTGGTTCTTATACAACATGTGATGTTCCTATTGTAAATTATGCATTTTATACAACATGCACCTTTATACAATAGGCGGTGCATGTTGTAGTTCACTAGACACACCTGTTGTAATAGGGGTCTATCTTCCAGATACACATGTTGTGATAGGTGTGGATAACACAACATATGTTTCTTGTTGTAGTATCACATCTTTTACAACATATCATTAACGGTTGTATTTGATTAAAGTTTACAGGTCATATCGAACCAATTTTATTGATTAAATTAACCATGTTTTAAAAAATTTATAATAAATATGAAATATACTTTTTTATTTCATAAACAAACACATAATTGAACAAAATTTTCATCAAACCTTGACAAAAGTGCACTGAATTTAATAAACAAACAATCATCCATATGAAGATTCAATAATATGAAGTAGTGAGTACACATTCTATGATTGAATTGAAAATTAACTAAAAATGTTTCACACATTGGTCTATGCTTGTAACAAACTGAATTCTGGACATTTTGCCTTTTGGTCCTCTTTCCCATCTTTTCCTCTCATTTCTATCCTCTTTGGTCGTACTGTTTAATTTGTAGAGAATATAATGACCTAATGAGCATTTGTTCACCTTTTCTCTCAATATTTGGGTTTTATGCACAAATACCTCGGTGAAATCTTAGTAATGGGTCTAATATGTAAAATGTCCACCTAATTGATAAAAAGAATAAATAAATTTGTGCTAGAACTTTCTAGTATCTTTTTAGATGTGAAAAATAAAGGAAATCTCGAAATGTGCATAAAGGGGATGATAAATGAATTAATTGGAGATAATATGGGATATATTGGATAATAGGAGATAATGTGGAATATATTGTTCCAAAATCACAAATAGGAAACCATGAGATAATTTGATATGAAATTTTGTTTTCTTGATCTAAAAGAAACTTAAGGGCCAAGTATCACCTAATTTGGAAGATAAATGCATATATTAAAGTCTTTATTAAAAGAAAATAGGAGATAAGCCAATAAGGTAAAATAAAATATCTAACATCCTCAAATTGGGAAAATAACTCCAAATTCGTAATCTATATGTCAAAATGAGTCTATATGTGAAGTTTTATTTAATTTGGTCAATGTTAAATATTTTATTTTATTCATGAGAGAGAAAATGACTTAAAGATAAAAAAATCTTAATTATATGTTGAAAAAAATTAATTAATGCCAAAATCGTGTTCCAAATATTTAGTATTGCTTATAGTCCAAGTTTTACATTTTTAGAAAGTTTGTAGATGCCTCTAATATATTAAAAGGATAAATAAGTGATAAAATTTAAATAAATTAAATAAAATAATAAAAGTCTTCAAAAAAATAAAATAATATCAACTTCGTGTTTTACATGTTAAAATAGACCTTTGTGTAAATTTTGAATCAATTTGGAAAATATTTGGTGAGCGTGAGTTAAGGAGAGAGTGTGCAAAACTTTCAACTCATTATTTAAAATAATAAACAACTTCAAAAAATGGAAATAATGGCAAATGTGTATTCACCATACTTAATATGAATTATGGGTAAAGTTTTATTATTTTTGGAGAATCCTAGAGTCATTAATGTATGAGGAAAAAGAAAATATTAATTGGCTTAATTAACTAATCTAACTTTCTCAAAAGATAAATATAATTTTATATTCTGATTCCTCAACCCAAAATCAATAAACCTACCAAATTTGAGTTTATTTGGACTTTGTTTGCACCTTTAAATAATTATAAAAAGTTTTATACATTAAATGCACAAAAAGATCAAAGTTTAGATCGTATTAAATGATATGATCAACCCCTACCTTGGACACATGTGAATAGTAATATCCAAGTTTTTATGTTTTTTTGGATGGCCATATCTCTCTCATCTCTTAACTAAATCGAGTGATTTTTGTTGCTATGGATTCCTCTTGAAATTCTACACTGGATTGTCCCAACTTTTTTGAGTTCTGACGAATATTCATAGAATCCCCCTTTTGACTAAAATTCTCCTCTCTCACCTCACCTTGTTAAACCCTAGCCTAGGCCTCCTTGCCTATAAATATCCATACCCCTAGATACGTCGTCACCTTAGCAACTCAACCCAACCTTTGATTTCGTGTTTCATTTCCGTTTGGACCTCGTATAGCCGCCGAAGACGTCCAGCTTGCGGCGCTCGCACCAGGTTAGGGATTGATATCCCAATGTTAACTAGATGTGAAATGAACTTGATACAATTAGTACCCTTTCATTATAGCAATTGTCTTATTGGTTTATGTTTGAAAACATGCCTGATGTTAAAAGAATGACATAATGTACTTAAAGAATCAAGTATAATGATATCACGTAGAGCCCTGACCAGAGATCCATCATTGTCAGAAGTTAAATGATGGTGAAACAGGTTTTCCTAAGGGAACTCATGGAGAGCATATTTTTAGTATGTGGGGGTTATGGACGTGAATATCGTTACGTCCTAATGAGGGAATTGATGTGAGATGTACATTTAATCTCTTAATCCTTCATTATATGTTTATGTCGGGATGATGTATCACTATTCTCCCGATGATGTTGTTAATGCCACATCGATGTGAGATAACACTACTACAGAACCTACCTTTAGTGTCAGTTATTTAAGGCCTTTCGTGTCGGTTTTTCTAAGTGACACCTATGTGGGCGACACTAAAAGCTCAACCATTACGTGTCGGTTCCAAAACTGACGCCCAAACTCTTCGTGCGCCACCGAAAACGCGCCATCAGGGAACTATAGGCGTCGGTTATTAGATAAGAAACTGACACCATATACCTTCGCGCCAGAGAAAGGGCACCATCTTGGGCACTACTGTGTCTTTTATTAGTAAGAAACTGACGCCATATACCTTCGTGCCACAAGAAATAGGCGTCGGTTATTTATATAAAACTGACACTATAAATTTGTGTGTCGGTGTTATACAAATAACTGACGCCTATTGTTTTGTTTTTTTTCTGTCAGTCTGTAGACCTACTGTGGCTGGTCGCAGAATGAGAAACCTGTAGTTAACTGTAGGTTTTACGACATCCATTGATATTAGCCAACAACAGGCCACAAACCTGCAAAATTAACAACAAAAATATTCACACATGCATTTAGCAATGCAACCTGCAGTTCTATTTTATTTTCACACATTTAGAAACATTCATGTAGCTAGCAATCTATAGTTCCATTCATTCACATTCACACATGTAGAAACATTCATATAGAAACCAACACTTTCATTCATTTTCACTCAGACACATGTAGAAACATCCAGACATGTAGAAACATTCACACATATATTATAATTCAGAAATTCATTTACAAAATATCATTCTTTAGTCATTATTCGCTATCAACATCCCAATTATATTTTAAAACCCCCAGTATTTGTATGGTTGTTGCCCATTCTTCTCTTACTTCATTTAATTCTCCCATCATATAGGGAGCATGTACATCTGGTAAGTCTGTTCCTGTAGTGGGGTCAGATTTAAACACCTGTAAAGAGAATGATGTATATATATAATTAATGAGCTATAAATAAGATTGATATGTTTCATATTATCTAATGAGACTATATAATACCTGGGAAATACAATCGATGTCTAGTGCGGCATGTTTGATAATCATGTGCATATATCGCATCACATAGTATCCACATGCACATCCTTTGTCTTGTGTAGCACACTATAAATTCAAACATACAAAATATTAAAAAATACAACTAATTAAGGATTGTTCACATAAATAATCTATACATATATTGCAGTCGGGAACTTACTTTCACGTTCTTCCAAATTATTGGCTGGTTCTTTTTCGTGGGGACCTTTCCTCCAGCCTTTTTGAACTCATCAAAACCCGTACATGTTAATGTAACACAGAACATTACAATTAAATAGTAATGTAATAACATATATTAATGGATATGAAAATGAAATATTTCTCACTGGAATAATGCCATTTTCATTATGTGTCCAAATCTTGTATTCAATTTACTCCCCTTAGGATCAAGATAATAGACAGTGAACGTCTAGGGGAAAATAACCAGTAACTCCCAATGCCTACCACTAGAGGTAAAAAAGTTAAAAATTAATAACTCAAAATCCACAATAAAAATGTAATTTTCTTAAGTCCAAATTATAATAAGCAAAGTAAACTTACTCTACATTGAATGGAGCCTTTATCACCGTTTTCTTATTTGGAGAAAAATTTATAAAAGCCTCACAGCTGTATTGTTGAACTGACGTAGTGTCTTTAGCTACTAGACTAATCAAAGATGGAATCAAAAATCCTACATTTTTTAATCCAAAATCTGCACATATCTTGTCTAATTAGCTGCAAAATATGTATTAATTACACATGCATTAATAAATAAGAAACCAGATCACCAGATCATACACAAGGTATATGGATGTATAAAGAAGATCTAACCTTATCCATAGCTCTATCACAGATGTATTTAGCCAATCATATCGAAACAACTTCAAAATATCTTGTATAAATGGTTTGCTTTCGTATGACTGACCTACATAATTTGGATCTAAAGAAACACTTATAGCGAAATTTATATCATGTTCGCCTAACCATACTGCCATACCCCTACAGTTAGGACCTAACGGGATAGGTAGGTCCTGTGGAACCCAACTGGGTAATGCAGGAGGTGGAAGTGGAGGCCTAGATGTTGTGGGTGTCTTCTTTTTAACCTGTATATATATATATAATTTCAGATCAACTGACATCATATACACACACTAACAATTTAACGTAATGTAAATTTATCATACAGTTTCAGTAAAGAGGACATCCGCTTTTCGCCACAATATCACTCCGCCTTCTGCCTCACCAAGCGTTTCACAATCTGGGTGGGCATATGGCAATGGAAGATCCGCCCATCCTTGCAATATATGTACTGGGCTCACATGAATCCAACCAGCTGGTAATGGAGACCCGTGAAACACGTCCCCTGGTAGGGATGGGTAAGTCGACGCCTCTGCAACGACATATTCATTACTTTTTAGACGGCATGGCTTCAACCCCTACAAATTTTTGTGTAAAGAATGTTATATACATATATACATATCATCTTTTTTTGAAACGACTACAATTTCATATATACATATCATCTTGAAAACATATCATCTTGACTTAAAAAACTAGTTACTATGTCATAAAAATACTTACAGCGGATGTGCTAGGTGGTGGTTCTACAGGATTACTCCCAACCTCTGCAGTAGGAGTAGGAGTAGAGCCTGCAGTAGGTATTGTCTGGTAAGTGGCAGTCTGAGATGTCTGCCACTTTTTCATTGCTTCTTTGAGTTTCCTATCAAATAGCTTATCTATCTATACATGGATAAAAGAAACGTCAAATTCTAATTATTGAATTCTCTTTTATAGTAACATTATAAAGAAAGAATATGTTACATCTTCTTGTGAAAGTCCCACTTTTGGGACATGTTTGCACTGGGATGGCCCAAAAAAATCTTTGATGCCCACACCAGCGCCTGTAGCCCTAACACGTCTAGGATGCTTTGGGTTACCCAGAGCAACTGTCAATTCATCCCTTGTTCCCTCAGGGATGAACTTGTCTTGTTTCCTCAGCTCGTGCAACTCCCTCTAATCGCCAAAACAAAAATTTGTAATTAAGTAAACAACACAAATAATCAATATTCGAACGATTGTTGTAAGAGTTGTATTTTACCATTTTTGCAGCCGCCTCAGCAGTTGCGGCCTTCGTTATTTCTCCCTTCTTATTTTGCCTCCCAGCTATCCAGACATCATGGCGAGGCAGAGGTGTGCTACCTATGGTAGAGGACTCCTGAGTAGCAGTATATTGAGCAGTAGCCTCAGACTGTAGTCTTTGGCGTATGCCTGCATACCCCTTTGGACCCATTGTGTGGTCGTGCACATTCAGCGCACGCCTTGATTTTTGTGCCTCACTGAGGGACTAGTTAGTATGCACATTAAAGATTTGGTTAGTAATACTAAATATTAATCTTGAATAGGTGAATACAACATATATTAATTAATGAGATTGAGACTGACGCCTAATACCTTGAATTCATCAGTTTGTCTTGAAGCGACAAACGCGTCCCATTCTTCTTTGTCCAGGAAGTTCCACTGTTCAGTGGCTATCTTCTTCCTCTTGTCAGCTTCTTTTATGTATTCTCGGGTGAGATTTGTCCTATAGTTCCTTAGGACTCTCCCACAGCGTTGCATCATACATTTACGATGCAGCTTTTCATCCAATTCAAATATACTCTGCAAAAAAGAATTGCTATTAACTAGTATCCAAAAATTTAGTAATCTACAAAATAGAATTGCAAATTAATAATAACTCACGCATAAATCCCTCCATATTAAGTCTTTCTTCTCCTTAGAAACGTTATGCCAAGAATCTATCATACAACCGCAATGGCTACGAGTAACATACCCAAGATATGAAACAAATGAATTGCGATTCACACCAGATGCATTTCCTGCATTATCAAAATCCACAACAAGTTTGGGTCCATTAACCTTTTGCGCTATTAACTTCTTCATCATAGTGATGCCCCTTCTCTTGTCAACTTTTTGGTGCTGCTGATCAAGTGCCTCAAGTGCTTCAGATGGTACCTGTGCATCACCAACCTAAAATTTGACAAAATAAACACATTTACAAGATATAACTATAAATGTACATATAGATATAAATATATGATATATTTTTAAAACTTACATTGTGAGGCGGCGCATTGATGTCCTCACCCTCACGGTAATCATCAGCACAGTCATCAGGAGAATGCTCAGCCATCTGAAAATTCACATTCAAATTGTAAAGTTCACATTGTAAAGTAATTCAAATTGTAAAGCTCACATTGTAAAGTTCACATTATTACAACAAAGTATTTATCACAACAAAATTGTAAAGCTCTATGATCAAAGAGAAAAGAAGTATATATTAGGACAAGATTAGGGTCTAGGGTTAACAAATACATGTGATGTCATTCTTATATATAATAAATGTACATGTACCACCTATCCCATCCTTGAACACCTAATCTCACTAGTAAGTGTATAATGTGTATTGGGTTTTCAAGAAAATTTCGGCAGCATTTCCCCGCTGTTCTCTAAGTACATATGTACTTAGAGAACAAACGGGGAAATGTTGCCGAAATTTTCTTGAAAACCCAATACAGATTATACATTTACATCCTAATCGGGATTAGGTGTTCAAGAACAGTCCCAAATCGGGGACTATCCAAGATTTACTCCTAATGAGTAAATCTTGGACAGGTTTGTAGGCCAACAAATAATGTGTTGTCATTCGTATACCTAAAATCCTAGTTCTTGAAATTAGGGTGATTATTGATGTCTTTAAAAGCATGATTGGCAATTTAGGGAAAAGTTCATCATTTACATTCCAAGCATGTCACATGTGTGCATTAAAGTTCACATATTCAGAAAAATAAAAACGTATAAAATAAAACATATATACCTCTCATATTGCGATTTTTTATCAATTAACAATCCTTCATTGTGATCTCCGCGCACATACAAGTCATCATTAGCTTCAATATTTGATGGTGTTGGCAACCCAACTGAGAATGGAATGGAGTCATCATACTTATCATAGTATTGTTCTTCATCTATAGGATCTTCAATGAACTGTCTTTTACCATGAAGAACAACCGACCATTTATCATTTGCAGGATCATCGATATAAAATACTTGTTTCGCCTGTGATGCCAATATGAATGGTTCACCCTTCTCGCCAATCTTTTCAAAGTTCGCTAAAGTGAAACCCAATTCATCCACTATAACTCCTTTGGTGTTATCAACCCAATTACATTTGAAGAGCGGAATTCTGAAATCTATGTAGTCAAATTCCCATATGTCTTCAATGACACCGTAATATGACATTTTAGCTTCACGTGGACTCTTATCCTTTGCACTTGCAAAAAACATAGTCGATGCTTGAAGGGTGACCCCACTATTTTTGACGACACTCTTATCATCTTGGCGCTTTGTGTAATATGTGAATCCATTAATGTCATACCCTTCATAAGACATAACAGTCAATTTTGGTTTAAAGGCGAGGCATTTGATAGTTTCAGTAATATCATCTGGTGTTTGAGATAGTTGATGTAAGACTTTATCATCAAACCACTTAATAAATGTCTTGTTATGCTCTCTAGCAAGCCACATTGTATTGGCTCGAGGATATTGTCTTTTGATGAAATTGGTATGTTCCTCGATATAAACGTTCACTTCGTCCATGTTGTGTAAAATATACAAGTGACCTTGTTCCAACTTCTCACGACTGATTACTTTCACACGTGATCCCAAAATTCTTTTGCCAAATAGCTCGTCAATATTCTTGTCATTATCAGGAGTGTCATTACCACTGAGAAAGTCATTGTAAAAATCCATAACCTCTCTCGCCACATAACCTTCAATAATACTCCATTCAGGCCGATAACGGTTTCGAATATCACCTTTAAAAACACTCATGTATCGTTCAAAGGGATACATCCTATGCAAGAAAACCGGTCCCAACATTTTCACTTCCCTAGTCAAGTAGACAACAAGATGTACCATGATATCAAAGAACGAAGGAGGGAATACATCTCAAGCTGAAATAGGGTAACAACCACTTCTCTTTGCAAATTATCGAGAGTATCAGGGTCAATAACTTTGCTGCAGAGACTGTTGAAAAAGAAACAAAGTCTGGTGATTGCAAACCTTACATGCTTCGGCAATATAGATCGAATTGCCATGGGCAATATTTGTTTCATTAGAGTGTGACAATCATGAGACTTAAGACCTACCAACATCAGATCTTTCATTGATACCAATCTACGGATGTTGGATGAGTAACCATGTGGCACCTTAACATTTACCAAGCATTCACAAAAAGCTTTCTTCTCCTTTCTAGACAACGTGTAACAAGCGGGAGGTAAGTATGTTCTTTAATTACCCATTTCATGCAATTCTGTTAATTCTGACCTTATTCCCATTTCACGTAGGTCCAGTCTGGATTTTATCCCATCTTTAGTCTTACTCGGTATATTTAACAGAGTACCAATGATGCTATCACAGACAATTTTCTCAACGTGCATTACATCGATACAATGCCTGACTGTCAAAGAACTCCAATAAGGAAGATCCCAAAATATTGACTTCTTCTTGAATGAAGAATTGTCACTCTGTGTGGCCATAGTACATTGTGATCTCTTACCAAATTCATTGACAAAGTCTTTTACTCTTTCATAAACAACCTCCCCTGGTATAGGTTTAGGTGCACTCCATTCCTCATTCAATCCATTGAATGCTTTGCACTTCCTACGATACGGATGGAATTTTGGAAGAAACCTTCAATGACCGAGATATACAGTCTTACCTCCATGTTTTAGTCTTGTTGAATCAGTGTTCTCTTCACATATAGGACACGCTTTAGCTCCTTTGACACTATATCCAGACAAATTCCCATATGTTGGAAAGTCATTAATAGTGCAAAACAACATAGCATGCAAATGAAATGTCTCTCTTCCTAAAGCATCATAGGTCATCACACCTTCACCCCAGAGTTTCTTTAAGTCATCAATCAGAGGTTCAAGATAAACATCGATGTCATTTCCAGGTTATTTAGGGCCCAATATCAACAACGACAGCATTACGTACTTATTTTTCATACACAGCCAGGGAGGAAGATTGTATATAACAAGCATGACTGGCCAAGTGCTATGTTGGCTGCTCAATGTCCCGTACAGATTCATCCCATCTGTACAAAGCCCAAGTCTTAGATTCCTGACTTCTTCACCAAATTCAGGGTACAACAGATCAATCTTCTTCCACTGTGGGGAATCAGACGCATGTCGTAGGATCCCATCATTATTTTTCTTAACATCTACATGCCACCTCAAATTCTTCGCATCTATCGGATTGGCAAACAAGCGTTGAAACCGTGATATTATAGGTAGATACCACATCACCTTGGCAGGAGAACCAGATTTGGACTCCCCCGAAGTCGTCAATTTATACAGTGACGCACCACATTTTGGACAATCTTTCAAATCCGCATAGTCCTTTTGAAATAATACACAATCATTCGGGCATGCATGTATCTTCTTGGCATCCATTCCCATTGGGCACAACAATTTCTTTACCTGGTATGTTGAGATTGGCAGCTCGTTTCCTTCAGGAAGCAATTCTTTCAACAAAGACAACAATGACGTGAAGCTTTTGTCGCTCCATCTATGGTTAGCTTTCAGCTTATACAATCTCAACACAGCGCTAAGCTTCATAAACTTAGTACAACCTGTGTATAACGGTATCTCAGCATCATGCACAATGTTTCTAAAAATGGGAGGTGGATCAGTGTGCTCTACCCCACAACTTCCAACATCGCATCAACGATGTCTACTGGAACTGGTTCATTCACATCTACGTCATCGAAGGCAATTTCTTCAGACATCCACTGGTTTCGAGTTTGAAATCTCTCCATGCCAGTGCCACTCTGTATAGCCTTGTATAATCCCGTTGCACATGACATGACTTTTGATTTCATCACCAGTGTTGACTTTCAAGTTGTTACCGCAATGCCTACATGGACAGTAGAACCTATCTCCAGGTTGTTTCCTATGTTCCTCGAAAAATCTAATAAACTGGTCAAGACCAGAAATAAACTCTGGGGTGCAGCGATTGCGAATGGACATCCATGATCTATCCATTCTATGATCAAAGAGAAAACAAGGGTCTAGGATTAACAAATACATTGAATGTCATTCTTATATATAATAAATGTACATGTACCACCTATCCCATCCTTGAACACCTAATCTCACTAGTAAGTGTATAATGTGTATTGGGTTTTCAAGAAAATTTCAGCAGCATTTCCCCGATGTTCTCCAAGTACATATGTACTTAGAGAACAAACGGGGAAATGCTGCTGAAATTTTCTTGAAAACCCAATACACATTATACACTTACATCCTAAGCGAGATTAGGTGTTCAAGAACAGTCCCAAACTGGGGACTATCCAAGACTTACTCCTAATGAGTAAATCTTGGATGGGTTTCTAGGCCAACAAATAATGTGTTGTCATTCTTATACCTAAAATCCTAGTTCTTCAAGTTAGGGTGATTATTGATGTCTTTAAAAGCATGATTGGCAATTTAGAGAAAAGTTCATCATTTACATTCCAAGCATGTCACATGTGTGCATTACAGTTCATCATTAAGCAAGAAGGGTGATTAGGATTCTCAATATACTCAACAATGAAACAAGTTAAACATGTGTGCATTACAGTGTATCATTTACATTCCAAGCATATCACATGTGTTCATTACAGTGTATCATTTACATTCCAAGCATATCACATGTGTGCATTATAGTTCATCATCAAGATATCTATAACTTACTTAAACATTCAATTATGAAGTAAATATACACTTAATTCAGAATAGCATGACGCGCAAATAAGTAGATGAAAAATACAAATAAGTAGATGAATAAATCATAAAAAATCAGTACATAATTAAATAAACACAATCAGTAAATAACTTTCTTGGTGAAATTAGTACATAAATAAATACAGTGAGAATATTTTTCATGGCTTTTGGGGTGACTTGGTGAAATCAGTGCATGTTTTAGGCATCCAGTAGATGAATCCAAACCCCAGCAGCAGCCTAGACGTGCCCTGGCACCGCCCAAGCATCCGCCCAGAGGCCTAGCTAGGCAGGGCACCTGGGCTTGGGACCCTAGGTGTGCCCTGGCACCTTCTTAGGTGCCGCCTGGGTGAGTTCCAGGTCGGCGGCGGCAGAGAAAAGCAAGGCGGAGAAGAAAAGGCGGTTATTTAAGGGTTACCTTGCAGGAAGTTGGCGGAGCAGAGCAGGAAGCTGCTTCTATCGGCGGGGGCGGCGACGACGAGAGGACAGGAGCAACGACCGGTGGCAACACTGAGCGGCGATGAGAGGACAGGAGAAATGACCGGCGGTAGCACCGAGCGGCGACGAGCAAGAAATTGTCGGACCTAACTGAAGAATCGGCGACGAGCAAGGAGCGGCGGCGAGCGGCGCCAGCGAGGAGCGGCGACGGAAGGGAGAACAGCAGGCGAGGAGTGGCACCGGCGGAAGAGAAATCGCCGGAGGACCAAACCCTGAGCACAAGAATGAATGAAATAGAGAGAGAAAGGGGAAGAGCCGGTCACTCGCGCGATTTAAGTTAACCTTCGGTGTCAGTTTTTAAAAAATCGACACTTAAGGTTTTTTTTGTCGGTTTTCAACAAACCACCGACAATAAAGGGAGGTGAAAATTTTTGCGGTTAATTGCGCGAAAACACAACGGCGTCAGTTATTGTCACAAAACCGACGACTAAAATTGTGCAAATTTCTGTCTCGCAGAAAAGCTTTAGTTGTCGGTTCCTCCATTAAAAACTGACGTTGTATGTCAATTTTTGGAGGCAATTTTTTTCGCTGGAAATTTTGTTTTTGGCGGTTACTTTTAGGCATTGGTTTTTTAATCAGTAACCGACACTGAATAAAAGCGGTACCCATGTCTGGTCACCCTTCATAGGTTATATGTCAGTTTATGTTATCAACTGAAGCTGTAGAGTTTAGTTGTCGGTGTATTTATACAACCGATACCTTAAAAAGTGACTTTATAAGCTATTTCTGTAGTATTGTAAACAAGAAATCCCTCGATGGCGAAGAGAGTACAGCATGCCACTGTAACTCTAATAGCGAAGTTGCCAGAATACCCTGGAAAGCTATTATAGCAGAGACACATGATGTCCTGCATGTTGTACCTCACACTGACTGAGGAAGATGATGTCATAGGAATCTGGCTCTTCTGATGACCTATGTATGGTACCGATTGTAATTTTGTAATGGTTGGTTGGAGTATGAGAGGTGTAACTCATCTCCTCAGGGCATAAATATGTTTGTAAAATGTAATCAGTCGCATAGCATAATTGCTTAGGTTGAACTACGAGAAACAATGATTGATGATACATTGTTTATAATGTTCTAATTGAATAACTAGTGTACATGTTCTTCATATTCCTTATTGATTAAATGTATTGTCATTCAATCAAGTTATTATTGAAATGATTGCTTAGAGAATACTGCTTTATTTAGCTTATTCAATGAATTGCCTGTTGTTGAATAATTATAATTCTTCTACTCATTCTTGTTTTTTATCTTTGCAATAACAATGCTTCTGGCGGAGAGTTATAACTCTCGCTAGGACAATTATTCAATTATCTCACCTCCGTGCGATTCAAATTTTTAGGTAGATGTCGAGGATGAAGGAACCCTTCATTGGGTGAGCAGCAACAGCAGCAGCAACATCCGGGACAGTAGTGATCCTTAGGTGGAGACACTGTCTGTCAAGCCTTGTAGATAGAATGTCCTATGTGTCGTCTATGTACTCTCAGTTCCTAGGAGTCAGTAGATGGTTTAACATAGATCTGAGATTTTTGGCTTAATGTCTCTAGATTTTTGTATCTTGCCTTGTACAATTAACAGGGCAGTTGATGCTTGTAACCCTTGAGATGTGATGATACAGAGAAGTGATGATGTATCAGCTTGTAAATAACTTACCTTGTTTCTTAATGAAAGAGTTTCACGGTTTGTATACCTCTTTACGAAAAGTTTTAATTTTTTAGTGATTTTCAGTAATTCTGCTACTAAGTAATCGCTTCCGC
Source organism: Alisma plantago-aquatica (assembly GCA_963693085.1). Taxonomy (NCBI): domain Eukaryota; kingdom Viridiplantae; phylum Streptophyta; class Magnoliopsida; order Alismatales; family Alismataceae; genus Alisma; species Alisma plantago-aquatica. The sequence continues at coordinate 1,303,557,624 of OY856410.1, forward strand.
ATTCGTTGATCTCATTTTTCTGAGACAGACGTCACAGTTTAGTGGTATCATAGCTCTAGGTTTGTTGAGTCTACAGAGACATAGGACTTAGGTTGTTGAGTCTGTTCTAGTATCTTCTGGTATATTTGATAGTGTCTTCTACTCGTATAGGAGGAGAAGAGAAACTAAAGATGTCTGGGTCACACGAGGAACATGTTGCTGAGAGTAGTGTTGTTGCACCTAGAGAAGGTGCAAAAAACCAAGAGAGAGAAGAACCTGTGCCTGAACCACTCCAGTTCAACCCAACTGAAATGGTGAACCTAGCCGTCCAAGCCATGTTTGGGCAGTTCATGACTGCCATGACACACATGACTGATAGGATGCGTATACCTGTACCTAGGGAACCTGCCCATCTAGAAGGACAAGGATCTGGCAAGATGTTTGAACGACTATGACGGGTTGGAGCCATAGAGTATGCTCGAACAACTAACCCAACAGATGCTGACTTGTGGTTAACTGAACTAGAAAAGGCCTTTAGAATCCTGAACATCCCTGAAGCTGAGAAGGTTAGACATGTTGTGTATCTTCTCAAGGGGAGTGTTGGCCACTGGTGGACTATGGAGGAAGGGAAAAGGCCAGGTGTTGAGATCGAATGGGAAGTTTTCCGATGGGAATTTATCAACAGATACTTCCCTAAGACGTTCCTGGATGAGAAAATCTCTCAGTTTGATAAGTTAAGATAGGTACTAATGAAAATTAGTGAGTACGAGGCTAAGTTCATGGAGTTGTTGTGTTTCTGTCCGCACATGGCAACTACAGATGAACAAAGGATTAGGCGTTTTGAGAAGGGTTTAAATGCTGAATTGACCACCCATGTGTCCGCTCTGGAGAACAGAGAAAGGTTTGCTACCTTTGTGGAGTCGGTTAGGAGGATAGAGAGGTCTGTGTCAGAAAAGCGACAAACCAAGAACAAGAATATGAATCCCCAGTTCTAAGGATCTTCATCCAAAGGTTTCAAGAAACCGAGGTTCTCTATGCCTAAACCACCACCTAGATTCGGTACCCAGACACAGTGGACATCAAATAGGGGTAGAGGATGAAGTTTACCTTTAGAAGGAGCCCGTAGCTCAGCATCTATGTCGGTTACAGGACCACCCAGACCACAAAAACTGAACAGAAGTTGTTACATATGTGGAAAGATGGGACATCTGATGAAGGATTGCAGAGCCGGAGAAGTGAGTGTGACTCAACCTCCAAGGCAGAGTCAGCAAGGATCCCAAAGGAGACAGTTTCCAGGAGGAGCTAGAGGGCGTGGACAAGCGTCCCAAGCTAGATCATCGGCACCTAGTCATCAAGCATCGAATCAACCATAGGCAACATCGAGGTTTTATGCGATGAATCCACTTGAGGCAGTGATCAACCCTCGGGTTGTGGCAGGTCAGATGGAGTTTTTTTATTTCGATATGTTGACATCTTGCGTTGTATCTGTTTTGATTTATCCGGGTGCTACGCACTCCTTTATCACTCGAAGAGTGATTCTTGACGGCAACCTGACTATAAGTCATAGAACAGATAGTTTGTTGCTAGAAACACCTTTAATGGGATCTACTATTTTGCGGGAAGTATTTTCTCCCTGCATCCTCTTCTTTTCTGAACATCGCATTCAACTGGATCTTATACCACTCGAGATGCATGGATTTGATGTAATCTTGGGAATGGATACCTTGGAAAGGTATAAGGTTGTCTTGGATTGTGAGTCCAAGAAAGTTGTGTTCACTGATGATAGTGACACATGGATCTTTCAAGGAGATAGAAAGATTCTACCAACCTGTCTCATGTCAGCTATGGTTGCTGAGAAGCTGATGAGGAAAGGATGTTATGCATTCTTGGCCCATGTGGTAGATATTACCATGGAGAGTCCTAATCCTGTTGAAGTTCTTGTAGTCAGGGAATTTGAAGATGTATTTCCTGAAGAACTTCTAGGTGTACCTCCACCCCAAGAGATTGATTTTGAGATTAATCTAATCCCGGACACGCAACCTATAGCACAAACACCGTATAGGATGGCGCCTGCTGATATGGTAGAACTCAAGAAACAACTGCAAGAGTTGCTTGAGAAGGGTTTCATCCGATCGAGTACTTCGCCTTGAGGTGATCCGGTCCTCTTTGTTAAAAAGAAAGACGGATCAATGTGGTTGTGCATTGATTACAAACAGTTAAATAAAGTAACAATAAAGAATAAGTATCCTATGTCGAGGATTGATGATCTCTTTGACCAGTTGCATGGTGCAACCGTCTTCTCAAAAATAGATTTGAGGTCGGGATATCATTAGCTGCGTATTAAGGATGGTGACATACCTAAGTCTGCCTTTAGGACAAGGTATGGTCACTATGAGTTCACAGTTATGTCATTTGGACTAACTAATGCACCAGCTGCATTTATGGAACTCATGAATAGAATCTTCCGACCTTTCCTTGATCAATGTGTTGTTGTCTTCATAGATGACATCCTGATCTATAGTAGAGATGTGCAACAGCATCTTCGTCAGGCTCTAACTTTGCTAAGAGAGCATAAGCTATATGCTAAGTTTAGCAAGTGTGAGTTATGGTTACCAGAAGTTTCTTTTCTTGGACACGTAATATCTACTTCAGGAATATGTGTTGACCCTAAAAAGGTAGAATCTGTCTTGCAATGGGAGCAACCTAAGACACCAACGGAGATCTATAGTTTCTTGGGGTTGGCAGGCTATTATAGGAGTTTCATTAAGAACTTCAGTTCTATAGCTATACCCCTGACTAAGTTGACCAGGAAGGATGTTCCTTTTGCCTGGAGTGATAAATGTCAGCAATCATTTCAGTTATTGAAGGAAAGGTTGACAGGTGCACCTGTGCTTGTGTTACCTAAACAAGAAAAAGGATATATAGTTTTCTGTGATGCCTCTAAGAATGGACTAGGATGTGTGTTAATGCATGATAAACAAGTGATTTCCTTTGCTTCTCGACAGCTTAAGAAACACGAGGAGAATTATCCGACACACGACTTAGAACTAGTTGTTGTAGTTCATGCCTTGAAGATCTGGAGACATTATCTTTATGGAGAGACGTTCCAGATTTTCACAAACCATAAGAATCTTAAGTATATCTTTTCTCAGCATGAGCTTAACATGAGGCAACTCCGCTGGATGGAATTAATTAAGGATTATGACTGTACAATTGATTATCATCCAGGGAAGGCCAATGTCGTTGCCGATGCTTTGAGTAGGAAATCAGCAACACCAGCCCTAGATAAAGCATAGCTGAATTCTTTGGTGTGCTCTAGGAGGGATATGCTTATCTCCTTAATACAAGATAATGTACAGTTAAGAGTATCGTTGTTATCAGGGTTGTTAGCTGAGATGCACATAAAACCTACTCTGAGACAATAGATTAAGGAAGCACAGCAAGTTGATGTTGTAGTTCAACAGATTAGATCGGAGTATGGTAATGAGAAATGAGATGGTTTCCATGACTCAGATGATCAAGTAGTTTGTTATCATGGTAGAATGATAGTACCGGATATGGATAACTTGAGAAAGTTAGTCCTAGAAGAAACTCATTCTTCAATGTATGTTATGCATTTAGGAAGCACCAAGATGTCTCGTAACCTGAAAGATATGTACTGGTGGTCGGGTTTGAATAAGGACGTTGTTGAGCTTGTTATGCGGTGTCCAGTGTGTCGGCAAGTTAAAGTTGAACACCAGAAGCCTGCAGGAACAATGCAACCTTTACCCATACCACAATGGAAGTGGGATCATGTGACCATGGATTTTGTGGTTGATTTACCTAGAACAGCCAAAGGTCATGATTCCATCTGGGTAATAGTTGATAGGTTGACAAAGACAGCACATTTCTTACCTGTAAAAACAACCTATTCTACTAAGAAGCTAGCACAGTTGTATATAGATGAGATAGTGCGGCTGCATGGTGTGGCATACAACTCATGAAAACATAATTAACTAATGCGGAAGCATTCACTAAGCAGCAGATTACTAAAAATCACTAAAATTAAAACCTTTTTATCAAGAGATCCATCAAGTAAAAACTTTCTCACATAGAACAAAGTAACACATTTACATTCTTGTTCACAGGTACATATTTTGTATCGTCTCCTTTTGAGAATTACAAGCATTAACTGTCATGTCAAGATAAACACAGGAAGTATAAAATCTCGAGGCACTGAGCCAAAATCTTGAAAGCACTAAATACTACTCCGAGGACCTGAGAGTACAGAGATGGCACATAGGACTCTATCTACATCTATACAAGACATAACAGCCAGTGTCTCCACCTGAGACTTCGTTGTTGTCCCTACTGCTACTGCTGTTGTCCTTCACCTACTGAAGGATTCCTGCCTCCTCGTCCGCGTCCACCTAAAAATGTGATTCCCACGGGGGTGAGACAATGTAAATTGCCACAGCGAGAGATATAACTCTCCGCCAGAAACATTATTATTGCATCTTAAGAGGATAAATATACACAAAGGAATTATATTTATTTGACAGCAGTTAATTCAATGTCTAACAGATTAGAACATCATTCTTATCAAAAGTAATGCAGCCATAATTTGATAGAACAACATGTCACTTATACTTTAAGGAATATGAATAACATGTATAACATTTATTCATTATAGAATCATTACCACAGCATTAACTCTCTTCACGCTTAGGTTACCTTTCAAATGCTTGATATTTCCATTGGGGAGTCATGGCCTTTAGCCATACTCTTTTCACAAAGTGTTGAGATCTTAGTCCCTCAACTCATCAAGTACATATTCACTTCTTAATAGGTTCATTATTATAATTATAGAATTTGGGTATTTAAACCCTCATCTCATCTGAAAACACTTGTTACCATTTATTAGGTAACTTCATACCTTTAGGTCATTTGACCAAGAACATTATAATTCTTGCTACACAAAGTATTTCACATAGTTCACAAACTCATTCTTCCTCTTATTACCCCTTAAAAGGCAATAAGGCATATTATGGCTTATGAAGCTCATAATCAATCCAAGATAATTAGCACATCATGTAACACACATGACTCATTAATTGTGGGTTACCTTTCCCTAAGCAACAAAACATATGAAGGCTTATAAGGCCTATAGAACATTTTCCATATACAGAATATCATAGCTCATACCTGACTATGCTCATCATCTCAACATATCTGCATGATTAGTATCATGATACAATTACATATCAGTACCATGCAATACAAGGGTTATCCTATTACATTCATAACCCATTAGTCTGTATTTTAACATCACATAGAATTACTCTAGGTTAGAACTTCACATAGCACCATCTTGTATTGGGGTTTCACATAGAATTATTAATATGGATAACATAAGTATTCAATCATACTTTTTTTTCTCATCAATCACCATTGAATGAATTATCAACACATAGCATGATTTTCTCTCTCATCTTTGCTAGAATATGATTACATCATAGTTTATCGGTTTGGATTATCTTTTTCATAAGGCATGTTAGCCTACATTCAACATGGTGCATTACATCTCAATTTAACCATTGACATGACACATCTTATGTGTCATTCATTCAATTGCATTGGACTTATAACACATCAAGTATACCAGTATTGGGGTGTTGGACATGATATCTATCATATCTTGATGTATCACTTCCCTCAACACCTTTATCTTACTTGAGTTCATACACTTAGCTTGTATTAGGGTATTACCCATCCTAATACTTTATGTACTAGTTCATCACATTTATCATATAAGGTAGTGGTCATTAGTCACTTACTTAGAATATAAAACCATTGCCAATACTATGGACTCATCCTTAAGTTAGGAACTAACAAAACGACCATGCTAGGTCACTTGCAATTCAACTCCAAGTCAAGCATAGAGCACCATGGCCGTGCATCCAAGGACGGCCGTGCAAGGGGAAGCCACCACGGTCGTGCTACCTTGCATGATCGTGTTACAGAAGATCACCACGACCGTTTTACACCACCACGGCTGCTATCATCCAACCCCTTTAGCTTAATTAGGAATAGTATTCTCCATATTTATAATTTAAAGATTCACATAGAATATTCCATACATTTATGGATCTCACATAGTATTACTCTTCAATAGAGTTTCATATGATCATCATTCTATATCAGGGATTCACCTAGTATTATGTGAAATTAATATTTCACAAAAACATCACCCAGTGTTAGATTTTCACATAGGATTAGTGGCACTACCCTTTATTAGGGTTTCATGCACCTTACCCCATTTTAGGGATTAAGGTTTATCATTCACCTCCAAGTAAGGTTTCTCTTACCTCATACCCAAAATAGGGTTAGGATATACAATTCCCATTAAATTAGGGTTTCCTTCATTGTTACACTAAATTAGGGTTACATCATCACCCTGGATTTATAATAACACTCAGCCTTGCCCTAGATTAGGGTTTCACACATAGCTTTGCTCTAATTAGGGTTACACACATAGCGATAGGGTTAGGATATACAATTCCCATTAAATTAGGGTTTCCTTCATTATTACACTAAATTAGGGTTACATCATCACCCTGGATTTATAATAACACTCAGCCTTGCCCTAGATTAGGGTTTCACACATAGCTTTGCTCTAATTAGGGTTACACACATAGCATTGCTCTAATTAGGGTTACACACATAGCATTGCTCTAATTAGGGTTACACACATAGCATTGGTCTAATTAGGGTTACACACATAGCATTGCTCTAATTAGGGTTAGAGCTCATTGATTAGGGTTTCATGATCTCGTTATTATGGATCAGACCCTTATCACATAGTTTATTCATAATGAGATAATTAGGGCTTGATTATATAATCATTCATCCTTCTCAATCTCTCTCTCATCCTCTTTAGGATGTTAACTACTCCAAGATTAATCTAGGTCAACTCTTCACTTGAGTGCACATAGCTAGGGTTAACCTTCACAATCATCATGGGTCTACATCTTTAATAATCACATATCTGATTGACCTTTGATCTTATTAGATGTCCAAATGGTCTAATCAATTAAACCATCAATTATATAAGGAATTCAAAAGAATTGACCATTTAAACCTTCAATTCCACAAAGTGACCAATTGGGTTAACCATTGAGATCTTCAAATGTATTAAGTATCTAAATAGGATCACCATATTGGACCTTAAATTACATGAGATATTCAAATGGATTAACCATGTTGATCTTCACAAAGCTAATTACTTAGACCCTCAATGATCTTGGTTCTCATATATCAATTGATTGAAAACCATTTGAGCGAGTTATACTTGAAACCAATTAGACAAAGTAGGTATTGAAACTGTTTGCACCTTGGGTCTCCAAATGGTTTGAGATCATTTGGTCCCAAACGGTCTTGAGACTATTTGGTGCAAAGCTGCTCAAAACCGCATGGACCAAAAAGATACTTCCACACTCAATCGACTCAATGTTTCAATCCATGGACTAATTATAAATTGAACCACTAAAGCATTCATCAATTGGACCACTGAATCACCATTCAATTAGACATTTAAATTAGGGTTTTGAACCCAATTGAACTAGGTTTGATAATCAAGAAACCATCACTTAGGGTTTGAAATTGAGAATCCATCAATGGTTGACATTGTGGAATCAAATCAATTGAAATCAATGAACTATCTTCATCACATGATATGACCTAACCTCAAACGGTCTTGGATGACCACCAAACGGTCTTGAGACCGTTTGGTTGATCTCCAAATGCTCTTGAGACCGTTTGCCCATTCCATCATCAAAAACCATGACATCCAATTAGGGTTTTAAATCATTGGATCGATTATCAAATCAGCACTTAGTTGCAAATCAATTTGGTACCTTTGGACCTTCAAACACTTAGACATATTTAACCCTAGACCTCCAAACGGTCTTGGGTGACCCCCAAACGGTCTTGAGACTGTTTGGATGATCCCCAAACAGTTTTGAAACTGTTTGGGCCAATCAACCCAAAACATCATCTCAACCAATTTCAAAATCAGTACTTAGCCGATTAGGGTTTGCAATTAAGGAATCAATCACATTTGAATCCATCAAGGACAACCAATTGGAACCATTGGATCAAGATCCAAGTACCACAGCATATATCTTCAAACGGTCAACCATCTCAAATGGTCAACCATTCCAAATGGTCTTGGAACTCAAACCACCAAACGGTTTGGTGAAACCGTTTGGACCCAACATTGAAACCGTTTGCCCTAGATATTTGGGGAGGTGTGTGCTTATGATGATTTCATCATCATCAAGCTCCAAACTCACGAAATCTACTGTGATTTCCATGGAGATTGCATCAATCAACCAAACTTAATTTTGGAAATGTAGAAATGATCACCAAGTGATAAGGAATTGATTGCAATAATAAAGTTGAGGGTTCAAGTTATAAAACCTGCCTCCAATTGAGCTCCAAATCTCCAAGCTCACGGCAACAATGGTGGATGAAGCTCTTGCAACTCCCCCTAGGCTCGTCCTCAAACTTTTGGTTGAAAAGTTTGGCTAGGGTTGAAGAGGAGATCGAAATAAGAAGAAATCAATGATTTATTTTCAATTTCCACCATGGAATCAAGAAGAACGAAGGTCAAGGGCTTACCAACAGGTTGGGGATCGTCCTCCTGATCCTCCACAGCTCCTTGGTCGTTTTCCAAGCAAGGGGAAAGAAAGAAATCTGAAAAAGCCTTTGTTTTGGCTTGGAAATGGTACTTTTATAAGAAAATTGATGAGAGAGAAAATTCTTTATAAAAATCTTTTAATTCCAAATTTGTTGCCACCACTTCCCCCTTGGTTTCTTGCATGCAATGGCATCTCTATCCTCACCGAGATCCCCTCCTTTATCCATGAATTAAGGGAAAAGAAATTAAGCACCTTAACCCTTATAATAAGAATATCCATATTTGAGTGGAAATTCTTTTTCTTATAATAATGGTGAGTGGAATTTCGCCTCCTTAGGATATGCTCCTGCCTTTGCAAGGCTTTAAGCTCATCCACACACATCTGAATCCAACCATTTTAATTTTGGTTGAAGGCCCTTTAATTAATACATTCATTTTTTTGCCCTAAATTGAATTAGGGTTTCACTTAGGATTAAATCTTGATTATTTTAATATCAAGATTCTCTCTCCTCCAACTTAATTCAAATGAGGTGCCCATCTCATTTTATTTGCTCTATATGATGCCAAGAAACATTAGGGACCTTATTGAAGTGGTAATTTGCATACTGAACCCTAGATTTTGGGTAAATTGCACTTTACACCAAAATAGGTTTTAATACACAAGATTGCTTTACAAGCTTAATCTTGGTGCCCAAGCTTGTGAAAACCATACCACTACATCATATTCATTCTTATGATGTCTTCACATCATAGGAACATCTTATTATGCAACATTTGCAATTTAACCCCTCAACTTGGGTAATTTGCACTTTAGTCCAAAATAAGCAAACATTGCTTCAACATTGTTTAAACAGGACCTAAATTGAAACATAAGTTTCTCATGAGCCCTAATTACTTTTCCCAAGATAATATTAAGCATTTGCTCAACCCTATTAGGCAAAACATCTAGGGTTAACACATAACCCAGGTCAGGGATGTTACAAATTATCCCCCCCTATAAGGATTTCATCCCCAAAATCCTAGGAAAAATGAGGGACAGGTTATTCATTAATCATGCCCTCGAGTATCCACCTAACTTCTTGATGTTATGGAAATACCATAGATCTATAATTCACACAAAGTTCCTTTCACTAATTCAGCCTTATCAATGTTTATGCTTATACAGAGCATGAACCCCTAACATATGATGTACATATTATTGAAAGGAAGAAGCATAAAAGAACATACTTCAATCATTACTCAAGAATATTTACCAAAAGGAAAACATATATATCTAACAGAGATAATTCACTCAGCAATCCTTTATTCATTTAGGAAAGTTCACTCAGCAAACTCTATGTAATTGGGAATGTTCACATAGTTTTTCCTTTTTAGTTGGGAATGTTCACATAGCTTTTCCTTTTTAGTTGGGAATGTTCACATAGCTTTTCCTTTTAGTTGAGAATGTCCACATAGCTCTTCTTTTAGTTGGGAATGTTCACATAGCTTTTCCTTTTAGTTGAGAATGTCCACATAGCTCTTCTTTTTAGTTGGGAATGTTCACATAGCTTTTCCTTTTAGTTGAGAATGTTCACATAGCTCTTCTTTTTAGTTGGGAATGTTCACATAGCTTTTCCTTTTAGTTGAGAATGTTCACATAGCTCTTCTTTTAGTTGGGAATGTTCACATAGCTTTTCTTTTTAGTTGAGAATGTTCACATAGCTCTTCTTTTTAGTTGGGAATGATCACATAGCTTTTCCTTTTAGTTGAGAATGTTCACACAGCTCTTCTTTTAGTTGGGAATGTTCACATAGCTTTTCCGTTTAGTTGGGAATGTTCACATAGCTTTTCCTTTTAGTTGAGAATGTTCACATAGCTCTTCTTTTAGTTGGGAATGTTCACATAGCTTTTCCTTTTAGTTGGGAATGTTTACATAGCTTTTCTATTTAGTTGAGAATGTTCACATAGCTCTTCTTTTAGTTGGGAATGTTCACATAACTTTTTCTTTTATTTGAGAATGTTCACATAGCTCTTCTTTTAGTTGGGAATGTTCACATAGCTTTTCCTTTTTAGTTTCATTATACTCTGTAGATTGTTTCAGAATGACTACTTGATTAGAGTAATCAAAAAGATAACAATCTAAGAGTTTCATACTTGCCTTATCTTCAATAATCATATACCTGGCTATGGTATATAAGTATTGAGATTAGGTAGTATGCACTTTACTTACTATCATATTCCTCACTTTTCATATCATTATACACACAGTATTTTCCATTCTTGAATTTTTCTTCAGACATTACTTCTAAATCTCATCTTTCAACACACAGATAAGGGAGATTATAAAACATTCTAAGGAACACTGAGTAAGATATAAGTTCTCATTTCCCTTGTGTCCTTATAGGACTAGTCAAAGGAAGTTCAAAAACAACTACTTTTATATCTTTAACACATAGAATTAGAAAATGAAATATCAGAATGACTTTATTTCATCTGACCTGTCTGGGACGTATGTCCACGTCCTCTATTGTTACTAGGAAACTACCTCCTTTTTTATCCTTGTTGACTCTTCCCCTGAGGTTGAGTCATCATTGGATTCCCATCTGGACAATCCTTTACTAGATGTCACGGTTGTCTACATTGATAACAGATCCTAGGTGCAAAATAGGGTCTGTGAGGTCCAGATACCGATGTTGATGCTATGTTGGAGGCTCTATTTGGAACATTACTACGATCCCTATCCCTACTTGACATCCATTGTGTCTGGGTATGGAATCTCGATGATGCTACCGATGCAGAAAATCTCAGCTTCTTAAAACTTTTGGACCTTTGTTTTTTAGTCTGAGTGTACACTTTCTTGCCACTAGTCTGTCGTTTCTCGATTTTAGACCTATCTATCCTCCTTACTAATTCCACAAAGGTGGAAAACCTCTCCCTGTTCTCTGAAGCAGACACAGGAGTGGTCAGTTCAACATTCAACCCCTTCTCAAAACGTCGAATTCTTTCCTCATCATTAACTACCATTTGCGGATAAAACCGCAACAACTCCATGAACTTAGCATCATACTCACTAACGTTCATCTGTCCTTGTTTGATCCTCTCAAATTGAGAAATCTTCTCATCTAGATACGTCTTAGGGAAGTATCTACTGACGAATTCTCGTCTGAATACCTCCCATCCAATTTTTTCACCTGGTCTTTTATCTTCCTCTATCATCCACCAATGACCAGCACTCCCTTTTAGGAGGTACACATCAAGTCTTACCTTTTCAGCTTCAGGGATATCAAGAATCTTGAAATCCTTTTCCAGTTATGTTAGCCACAAATCAGCATCTGCTGGATCAGATGTACCAGCATAATCTATGGCCCCAACCCGGCTAAGTCTCTCAAAAGTCTTGCCGGCTCCATAGCCTTCATGGTGAGTTGATGTCCTAGGTGCAGGTATTTGCATCCTATCAGTCATGTGAGTCATGGAAGCTATAAACTTCCCAAACATGGCTTGAAGGGTTGGGTTCCCCATGTCAGCTTGATTGAACTGGGGCTGTTCAGGTACGGGCTCCTCTCTATTATGGTCTCCTGTACCTCCTCCTGGTGCAGCAGTGCTGCCCTCCATAGCATGTTCTTCATGTGGTCCAGACATCTTCAAGTTCTTCTTTTCCTATGTGAGCAGAAGATACTATCAGATAAACTGGAGTACACTTAGAACAGATGCTACAACCTTAGTCCTATGTCTCTGTAGACTCAGCAAACCTAGAGCTTTGATACCACTTAATTGTGGCATACAACTCATGAAAACATAATTAACTAAAGTGGAAGCATTCACTAAGCAGCGGATTACCAAAAATCACTAAAAATTAAAACCTTTTTATCAAGAGATCCATCAAGTAAAAAAATTCTCACATAGAACAAAGTAACACATTTACATTCTTGTTCACAGGTACATATTCTGTATCATCTCCTTTTGAGAATTACAAGCATTAACTGTCATGTCAAGCTAAACGCAGGAAGTATAAAATCTCGAGGCACTGAGCCAAAATCTCGAAAGCACTAACTACTACTCCGAGGACCTGAGAGTACAGAGATGACAGATAGGACTCTATCTACACCTATACAAGGCATAACGGCCAGTGTCTCTACCTGAGACTTCACTGTTGTCCCTGCTGCTGTCCTTCACCTACTAAAGGATTCCTGCCTCCTCGTCTGCGTCCACCTAAATATGTGATTCCCACGGGGGTGAGACAATGTAAATTGCCCCAGTGAGAGATATAACTCTCCGCCAGAAACATTATTATTGCAGCTTAAGAGGATAAATATACACAAAGGAATTATATTTATTTGACAGCAGTTAATTCAATGTCTAACATATTAGAACATCATTCTTATCAAAAGCAATGCAGCCATAATTTGATAGAACAACATGTCACTTATCCTTTAAGAAATATGAATAGCATGTATAACATTTATTCATTATAGAATCATTACCACAACATTAACTCTCTTCAGGCTTAGGTTACCTTTCTAATGCCTGGTATTGCCATTGGGGAGTCATGGCATGTAGTCATACTCTTTTCACAAAGTTTTGAGATCTTAGTCCCTCAACTCATCAAGTACATATTCACTTCTTAATAGGTTCATTATTATGATTATAGAATCTGGGTATTTAAACCCTTATCTCATCTTAAAACACTTGTTACCATTTATTAGGTAACTTCATACCTTTAGGTCATTTGACCAAGAACATTATAATTCTTGCTACACAAAGTATTGAACATAGTTCACAAACTCATACTACCTCTTATTACCCCTTAAAAGGCAATAAGGCATATTATGGCTTATGAAGCTCATAATCAATCTAAGATAATTAGCACATCGTGTAACACACATGACTCATTAATTGTGGGTTACCTTTCCCTAAGCAACAAAACATATGAAGGCTTATAAGTCCTATAGAACATTTTCCATATACAGAATATCATAGCTCATACCTGGCTATGCTCATCATCTCAACATATCTGCATGATTAGTATTCATGATACAATTACATATCAGTACCATGCAATACAAGGGTTATCCTATTACATTCATAACCCATTAGTCTATATTTGAACATCACATAGAATTACTCTAGGTTAGAACTTCACATAGCACCATCCTGTATTAGGGTTTCACATAGCATTATTAATATGGATAACATAAGTATTCAATCATACTTATTTATTCTCATCAATCACCATTGAATGAATTATCAACACATAGCATGAGTTTCTCTCTCATCTTTTCCAGAATATAATTACATCATAGTTTATGGGTTTGGATTATCTTTTTCATAAGGCATGTTAGCCTACATTCAATAGGGTGCATTACATCTCAATGTAACCATTGACATGACACATCTCATGTGTCATTCATCCAATTGCATTAGACTTATAACACATCAAGTATACCAGTATTGGGGCGTTGGACGTGATATCTATCATATCTTGATGTATCACTTCCCTCAACACCTTTATCTTACTTGAGTTCATACACTTAGCTTGTATTAGGGTATTACCCATCCTAATACTTTATGTACCAGTTCATCACATTTATCATATAAGGTAATGGTCATTAGTCACTTACTTAGAATATAAAACCATTGCCAATACTATGGACTCATCCTTAAGTTAGGAACTAACAAAACGACCATGCTAGGTCACTTGCAATTCAACTCCAAGTCAAGCATAGAGCACCATGGTCGTGCAGCCAAGGACGGTCGTGCAAGGGGAAGCCACCACGGCCGTGCTACCTTGCACGATCGTGTTACAGAAGATCACCACGACCGTTTTACACCACCACGGTTGCTATCATCCAACCCCTTTAGCTTAATTAGGAATAGTATTCTCCATATTTATAATTTAAAGATTCACATAGAATATTCCACACAATAATGGATCTCACATAGTATTACTCTTCAATAGAGTTTCATATGATCATCCTTCTATATCAGGGATTCACCTAGTATTATGTGAAATTAATATTTCAGAAACACATCACCCAGTTCTAGATTTTCACATAGGATTAGTGGCACTACCCTTTATTAGGGTTTCATGCACCTTACCCCATTTTAGGGATTAAGGTTTATCATTCACCTCCAAGTAAGGTTTCTCTTACCTCATACCCAAAATAGGGTTAGGATATACAATTCCCATTAAATTAGGGTTTCCTTCATTGTTACACTAAATTAGGGTTACATCATCACCCTGGATTTATAATAACACTCAGCCTTGCCTAGATTAGGGTTTCACACATAGCTTTGCTCGAATTAGGGTTACACACATAGCATTGCTCTAATTAGGGTTACACATATAGCATTGCTCTAATTAGGGTTACACACATAGCATTTCTTTAATTAGGGTTACACATATAGCATTGCTCTAATTAGGGTTACACATATAGCATTGCTCAAATTAGGGTTAGAGCTCATTGATTATATAATCATTCATCCCTCTCAATCTCTCTCTCATCCTCTTTAGGATGTTAACTACTCCAAGATTAATCTAGGTCAACTCTTTACTTGAGTGCACATAGCTAGGGTTAACCTTCACAATCATCATGGGTCTACATCTTTAATAATCACATAACTGATTGACCTTTGATCTTATTAGATGTCCAAATGGTCTAATCAATTAAACCATCAATTATATAAGGAAATCAAAAGAATTGACCATTTAAACCTTCAATTCCACAAAGTGACCAATTGGGTTAACCATTGAGATCTTCAAATGTATTAAGTATCTAAATAGGTTCACCATATTGGACCTTCAATTACATGAGATATTCAAATGGATTAACCATGTTGATCTTCACAAAGATAATTACTTAGACCCTCAATGATCTTGGTTCTCATACATCAATTGGTTGAAAACCATTTGAACAAGTTATACTTGAAACCAATTAGACAAAGTAGGTATTGAAACTATTTGCACCTTGGGTCTCCAAACGGTTTGAGATCGTTTGGTCCCAAACGGTCTTGAGACCGTTTGGACTCAAAATGTCTCGAGACCGTTTGGAACCAAACGGTCTTGAGACCGTTTGGTCCAAACCTTCTCAAAACCGCATGGACCAAAAATATACTTCCACACTCAATCGACTCAATGTTTCAATCCATGGACCAATTATAAATTGAACCACTAAAGCATTCATCAATTGGACCACTGAATCACCATTCAATTAGACATTTAATTTAGGGTTTTGAACCCAATTGAACTAGGTTTGATAATCAAGAAACCATCACATAGGGTTTGAAATTGAGAATCCATCAATGGTTGACATTGTGGAATCAAATCAATTGAAATCAATGAACTATCTTCATCACATGATATGACCTGACCTCAAACGGTCTTGGATGACCACCAAACGGTCTTGAGACCGTTTGGTTGATCTCCAAACGGTCTTGAGACCGTTTGCCCATTCCATCATCAAAAACCATGACATCCAATTAGGGTTTTAAACCATTGGATCGATTATCAAATCAGCACTTAGTTGCAAATCAATTTGGTACCTTTGGACCTTCAAACACTTAGCCATATTTAACCCTAGACCTCCAAACGGTATTGGGTGACCCCCAAACGGTCTTGAGACCGTTTAGGGTTTAGGGTTTAGGGTTTAGGGTTTAGGGTCTTGAGACCGTTTGGATGATCCCCAAATGGTTTTGAAACTGTTTGGACCAATCAACCCAAAACATCATCTCAGCCAATTTCAAAATCAGCACTTAGCCGATTAGGGTTTGCAATAAGGAATCAATCACATTTGAATCCATCAAGGAAAACCAATTGGAACCATTGGATCAATATCCAAGTACCACAGCATATATCTTCATATGGTCAGCCATCTCACACTGTCAACCATTCCAAACGGTCTTGGAACTCAAACCACCAAACGGTGTGCAAACTGTTTGGTCACCAAACGGTTTGGTGAAACCATATGGACCCAACATTGAAACCAATTGCCCTAGATATTTAAGGAGGTGTGTGCTTATGATGATGTCAGCATCACCAAGATCCAAACTCACGAAATATACTTTGATTTCCATGGAGATTGCATCAATCAACCAAACTTAATTTCAGAAATGTAGAAATGATCACCAAGTGATAAGGAATTGATTGCAATAATAAAGTTGAGGGTTCAAGTTATAAAACCCACCTCCAATTGAGATCCAAAGCTCCAAGATCACGGAAACAATGGTGGATGAAGCTCTTGCAACTATCCCTAGGCTCGTCCTCACGCTTTTGGTTGAAAAGTTTGGCTAGGGTTGAAGAGGAGATCGAAATAAGAAGAAATCAATGATTTATCTTTGATTTCCACCATGGATCAAGAAGAACGAAGGTCAAGGGCTTACCAAGAGGTTGGGGATCGTCCTCCTAATCCTCCACAGCTCCTTGGTCGTTTTCCAAGCAAGGGGAAAGAAAGAAATCTGAAAAAGCCTTTGTTTCGGCTTGGAAAGGGTACTTTTATAGGAAAATTGATGAGAGAGAAAATTCTTTATATAAGTCTTTTAATTCCAAATTTGTTGCCACCACTTCCCCCTTGGTTTATTTAATGAAAGGGCATCTCTATCCCCACTGAGCGCCCTTCCATTATCCATGAATTAAGGGAAAAGAAATTAAGCACCTTAACCCTTATAATAAGAATATCCATATTTGAGTGGAAATTCTTTTTCTTATAATAATGGTGAGTGGAATTTCACCTCCTTAGGATATGATCGTGCCTTTACAAGGCTTTAAGATCATACACACACATTTTAATACAACCATTTTAATTTTGGTTGAAGGCCCTTTAATTATTACATTCATTTTTTTGCCCTAAATTGAATTAGGGTTTCATTTAGGATTAAATCTTGATTATTTTAATATCAAGATTCTCTCTCCTCCAACTTAATTCAAATGAGGCGCCCCTCTCATTTTATTTGCTCTATATGATGCCAAGAAACATTAGGGACCTTATTGAAGTGGTAATTTGCATATTGAACACTAGATTTTGGGTAAATTGCACTTTACACCAAAATAAGTTTTAATACACAAGGATTGCTTTACAAGCTTAATCTTGGTGCCCAAGCTTGTGAAAACCATACCACTACATCATATTCATTATTATAATGTCTCCACATCATAGAAACATCTTATCATGCAACATTTGCAATTTAACCCCTCAACTTGGGTAATTTGCACTTTAGTCCAAAATAAGCAAACATTGCTTCAACATTGTTCAAACAGGACCAAAATTGAAATATGAGTTTCTCATGAGCCCTAATTACTTTTCCCAAGATAAGATTAAGCATTTACTCATCCTTATTAGGCATAACATCTAGGGTTAACACATAACCCAGGTCAGGGATGTTACACATGGAGTCCCAGTTACCATTGTTTCTGACAGAGGTCCCCAGTTTACGAGTCGTTTTTGGGAGCGACTTCATAAAGACTTAGGCACAAAGTTAAGGTTTAGTACAGCCTTTCATCCACAGATTGATGGACAATCAGAAAGGACTATACAGACTTTGGAAGACTTACTTAGAGCATGTGTTCTTCAGTTTACAGGAAGTTGGGATCTGCACATAAGCTTGATTGAGTTTGCCTACAACAATTGCTATCAACGTAGGATTGATATGGCACCTTATGAAGCTTTGTATGGTAGACATTTTAGATCTCCCTTATGTTGGTATGAAACTGGTGAATATCAACTTTTAGGTCATGATCTTGTGCAGCAGACCACTGAGAAGATTAAAATAATATGACAACAATTGAAGACTATACAGGATAGGCAGAAATCATATGCTAATAAGCATCGTAGACCTTTAGAATTCCAGGTTGGAGACATATTGTACCTCAAGGTCTCACCTTGGAAAGGATTTCTTAGATTTGGGAGGAAAGGAAAGTTAGCTCCTAGGTTTATGGGGCCTTATCCAATCATTGAACGAATTGGAAAAGTAGCTTATAAGCTAGAGTTACCACCAGAATTGCAAAAGTTACACCCAACGTTCCACATTTCCATGTTAAGGAAATGTCATCCTGACACAGATTCAGTTCTGCAGCCTATGGAAGTAGAATTGAATGATGATGTATCTTATGTTGAAGGACCTATGTCAATCCTTGACAGAAGAATTAAAAAGCTGAAAAAGAAAGACATAAGTCTTGTAAAAGTCCTCTGGAATCATCGTGGCGTTGAAGAATCTACATGGGAGCTAGAGGAAGAAATGAGAAGGAAATACCCTACTCTTTTCTCTTAATATGTTTTGTAGATGATTTCGGGGATGAAATCCTTGTAAGGGGTGGATAATTTGTAACATCCCTGACCTGGGTTATGTACTAACCCTAGGTGTTTTGCTTAAATGAGTGATTAGATGTTTGTGTTTATCCTTTTGAAATGTAATTAAGGCATTTGAAGAACTTATATTTCAATTTTAGACCTTTTTGCATAATGTTGAAACATTGTTTTGTTAATAATGGACTAAAGTGCAAATTACCCAAGTAGAAGGGTTAACTTACAAATTGCACATGTTAAGATGTTTCTATAATGTTGAGACATCATGAGAATGAATATTATGTGGTGGTATGGATTCCACAAGCTTGAGAACCAAGATATAGCTTGTAAAGCAATCCTTGTGTATCAAAACCTAGTTTTGGTGTAATGTACAAATTACCCAAAACCTAGGGTCCAACATGTAAAATATCACCTCTTGAGGATCTCTCATATTTCTTAGCATCAAGTAGAGTAAATAATATGAGAAGGGCGCCTCATTTGAATGATTAAGAAGGAAAGATAATCTTGATATTAAAATAATCAAGATTTAAGCAAATGGCCCTTTAATATACAACTTATTAAGATGTTTGGTTAATTTTCCTTTAAACCTTGGATAATGGAGGATTTTGCATGAGACTAGAAGGTGGAAACGTGGACAAAGGATGGAGGAAGATTTGGTGGTTTTAGTTGGGAAATAAAAGGAGATAATCCTCTTCTTTTCACTTTCCTTGAAAATATCCAAAAATGTGTAAGTATATCTTTCCAATAACTCAAAGGATTGTTCCTTAGCTCTTTTCTTCTCAAACCTGCTTTGGTCGACCAAGGGAAAGCTCTGGAGCATAGGGAGGACGATCAACCTGTAGGTAAGTCTTGGTCATCTTCTACCTCAGATTCTTGGGAGAAAACCCTAAAACAAGGTTGAATTCATGGTTTTCTTCACACGATTCTTCTTTCTAGCCATCTTCTTCATTCAAAAAGTGGAGGAAAGACCTTGGACAACTACTGGAGCTCAATCCACCATTAAATCTATGAAACTTGTAGCTCTGGATCAGACCTATATTCCGGTTTTATAACTCTAACCCTTAAGTTTTGTTAATGCATCCTTCTTTCCTAGAATCGTTGCTTATACTTCTTCTTTAGACACCTTTGTGTGTTCTTGCTATCATTTCCATGAATAAAAGCCCTTGTTATTGAGGTAGAAGATGATTACGTTAATTTCTATGTTAATCCAAAGAAAATTACTTTAGAAAATGGTCTCCAACCCTTTCTCAAACGGTTTCCCAAACCATTTGGGAGCAAACAGTTTCAAACTGTTTGAATGCAAATGGTTTCACAAGAACGCATGGAAGCAAACGGTCCAAGACCGTTTGGAGGCGTTGACCATTTGGAGGACTGTTGAGAATAATGTATACTAATTACCTACCAAAAATCATTAAGTAATTCCAAGTGGTTCACCAATTGAAGGCCAATCAACTACCTAAACCCTAATCGGGTCAATTGCAGATTTCAATAATTTAATTATGTTGAAGTTTGGGTTGAGTGGCCCAAACGGTTTAAAAACCATTTGGGGATCACCCAAACGGTCTCAAGACTGTTTGGTGATCACCCAAGACCGTTTGGAGGTCTAGGGTTAAGCATAGTTGACCAATTTAGGATCTAATGATATCAACTTGATGAATAATTGATTGCTGAATTGGTGACTAAACCTAGAATCCAAATCCTAATTGAATGACTTGGTTTTTGATAAAATAATGGGAAAACGGTCTCAAGACCGTTTGGAGGATATCCAAACAATCCCAAGACCGTTTTGGGGTCACCCAAGACCGTTTGGAGGTCTAGGGTTGACCATGGTCAAGTGGTTGAAGATTTAAAGGGAACAAGTTGAAGTGTAATTGATTGTTGACCTAGTGATCAATTCAATGAGTCAAATCTTAATTGGTTGAGTTATTTTTTGATGTTGACTTGAGAAAACGGTCTCAAGACCGTTTGAAGGTCATCCAAATGATCCCAAGACCGTTTGGGGTCAGGTCATGACCAAATTGAATGGCGGTTCAATGGTTTCAAGTCAATTGGATTCACATTGAAGTATGTTGAAGGGTCATCAATTTCAAACCCTAATCCAATTGATCCAAGCCCTAATTGATGATCAATTGAGGGTCAATTAAGTGTCAAATCAGTTTAGGGTTGACCTAATTGACTCAATTGCTGAGTGGCTAACAAGTGCACGATTAATTGAGGGGTTCAACATTGGAAACCCTAACTCGATTGAAGTGGTTGAGACACTTTTTGGTCCTTGCAGTCTTGAGGTGGTTTGGACCAAACGGTCTTGAACGGTCTCAAGACCGTTTGGGACCAAACGATCCCAAACCGTTTCTGCTCATACAGTTTCAAGGTCGATTGTGTCCATGCGGTTTCAAAGTCAAACTTGACCAAACGGTCTTCACTCCATCTTGGGCAAATGGTCTTGAGTGTGTACTTTACCAAACGGTTTCAAAAGTCAACAAGACCAAATGGTCTTCACCACCAAACGGTTTCAAGGTCTGTCCAAGACTGTTTGGGGGTTTAGTGTATAAGACCGTTTGAGGTCTAAAAAGGTTAAGATCGTTTGATGCCTTAGTGGTCAAGATGGTTTAGTGGTTGATTAACTTAAACCTCATGGATGCTTAAGGTGATGCAAACATTAACTTATAGAAAGATGAGAGAGAAGACTCCTCATATGAATGTTAATAACGTAATGGATTCCCAATATTAATGAATACCTAATTAGGGTATGATCCATGTTAGTGAGATCATGAAACCCTAATTATGATGGTTAATGAATCATAACCCTAATGGAGGGTAATAATGGGAGTATCCCTAATATATGGTGATGATATCATCCTAATTCATAATGATGACATGGTAATCCTTAAATTAAAGGTACTTTGTCGATCATTCCTACTTAGGGTGAATAGTAAGCCCTAATGGTGAGATATTAATGATAACCCTAATCAAGGGTGATTTAATGTGAATAGTAAACTCTAATTCAAGGTAATGTGATGAGTATGGTAAATCTTATTTCAGAGTATGCTAATTAAGAACTCTAACCTTGAGTGATGTGATATGAATAGTAAACCCTAATCGGTTTGAAGTACTGATTTTATAAATAACGGTTGTGGTGTTCTTCTGTAGCACGATCGTGCAAGGTAGCACGGCCGTGGTGGCTTTCCCTTGCATGGCCGTTCTTGGCTACATGATCGTGGTGTTCTATACTTGATTTGGAGTTGATTTGCAAGTAAACCTTAACCAATAGTGTTGCTATCATTATTGTGCATAGTGCTGATATAGAAATAATGTGCTTGTTATCATTTATATTAATCATGCAGGTTATATGAAATAGTGAGCATAGCTAGGTAAGAGCTATGATGCAATATTCATTAAAAGCACTTTATAAGATTTGAAAGTAATGATATGATGTGTTGCCTAGTGAGAGGTAACATATGAGATTTGATAGGGTGTATGAGCCATGAGAAATATATGCATTGCTACAATCATGTTCATACTGTTAAATGACTAGATGGCAATATGTTACTTGGTAACAAATGTTTGATGATCTAAGGGTTTGAACACCCATATTCCTGAATCACAATGATGAGATGGTTAGGGATTGATATCCCAATGTTAACTAGATGTGAAATGAACTTGATACAATTAGTACTCTTTCATTATAGCAATTTTCTTATCGATTTATGTTTGAAAACATGCCTGATGTTAAAAGAATGCCATAATGTACTAAAAGAATCAAGTATAATGATATCATGTAGAGTCCTGACCATAGATCCATCATTGTCAGAAGTTAAATGATGGTGAAACAGGTTTTCCTAAGGGAACTCCTGGAGAGCATACTTTTGAGTATGTGGGGGTTATGGACGTGAATATCCTTACGTCCTAATGAGGGAATTGATGTGAGATGTACATTTAATCTCTCAATCCTTCATTATATGTTTATGCCGGGATGATGTATCACTATTCTCTCAATGATGTTGTTAATGCCGCATCGATGTGAGATAAACAAGAAATCCCTCGATGGCAAAGAGAGTACAGCATTCCACTGTAACTCTAATAGCGAAGTTGCCAGAATACCCTGGAAAGCTATTATAGCAGAGACACATGATGTCCTGCATGTTGTATCTCACACTGACTGATGAAGATGAGGTCATAGGAATATCGGCTCTTCTGATGACCTATGTATGGTACCGATTGTGATTTCGTAATGGTCAGTTGGAGTATGAGAGGTGTAACTCATCTCCTCATGGCATAAATATGTTTGTAAAATGTAATCAGCCGCATAGCATAATTGCTTAGGTTGAACTATGAGAAACAATGATTGATGATACATTGTTTATAATGTTCTAGTTGAATAACTAGTATATGTGTTCTTCATATTCCTTATTGATTAAATGTCTTGTCATTCAATCAAGTTATAATTGAAATGATTGCTTAGAGAATACTGCTTTATTTAGCTTATTCAATGAATTGACTGATGTTGAATAATTATAATTCTTATGCTCATTCTTGTTTTTAATCTTTGCAATAACAATGCTTCTGGCGGAGAGTTATAACTCTCGTTGGGACAATTATTCAATTGTCTCAGCCCCGTGGGATTCAACTTTTTAGGTAGACGCTGAGGACGAAGGAACCCTTCAGTGGGTGAGCAGCAACAGCAGCAGCAACATCTGGGACAGCAGTGATCCTCAGGTGGAGACACTGTTTGTCAAGCCTTGTAGATAGAATGTCCTATGTGTCGTCTCTGTACACTCAAATCCTAGGAGTCAGTAG
Organism: Alisma plantago-aquatica; assembly: GCA_963693085.1. NCBI lineage: Eukaryota > Viridiplantae > Streptophyta > Magnoliopsida > Alismatales > Alismataceae > Alisma > Alisma plantago-aquatica. The sequence continues at coordinate 1,303,581,354 of OY856410.1, forward strand.
ATGGTTTAATATAGATCTGAGATTTTTGTATCTTGCCTTGTATAGTTAACAGGGCAGTTGATGCTTGTAACCCTCGAGATGTGATGATACAGAGAAGTGTTGATGTATCAGCTTGTAAATAACTTACCTTGTTTCTTAATGAAAGAGTTTCACATTTTGTAGACCTCTTTATGAAAAGTTTTAATTTTTTATTGATTTTTAGTAATTCCGCTGCTAAGTAATCGCTTCTGCATTCGTTGATCTCGTTTTTCCGAGACAAACGTCACATATTCAATGAGTTCAGACTTGCTTAGTATTGAATTGGGGTCAAGAAAAAAAGAGTTCTATAGAAGAAGAGGTCCGTGTTTCCTTTGTTGAGATAAGGACAAATTATCTGATTCGTGATTTCATAAGAATTGAGTTAGTCCAGTCCCCTATTTCGTCATATATTGTGAAAAGGAAGGATACGGTGGGTTCGGGATTTATCTGCCATAATGGATTAGATTAGCAAGGCTCGTCTGGAATTCTCAGTTTGGTAGCCTCTACATATGTTTGACATTAATACTAGGAGTTGTCCAGGTTTTACTTATTGATTCCTAATGAATAAACTGTATAAAACTCCACCCCCTTAAAAGGTTTAAACTATAACTTAGTGCTTAACCTAGAGGGGAAAAAGGGTGGATCCACTAGATCTAATATATATATATATATATATATATATATATATATATATATATATGAAACTAACTATGTCAGTCTTAGGCCTAGGGTATTAGGGTTGAACATACCAATCAAGGGTACTTCACTAAAGAGATCCTCTATTTTTCAACTTTCTTGGGATGGTGACTTGGTTCAAAAATCCATCGATAAAATATGAACACTTTCTTTTGTACATATAAATTGATAATGAAAATAAGTTTGATGATGCAAAACTTGCGGTGAAAAATCCAAAATTGGCGCCAAAATCATTCAGGTAACCAAGTCAACCACTTATCACAACCTGACACATACACGATTATCCTATCATCACTTCCTTCACCATAAGGGGTCTGATCATCCTATCACCAAAAAGGTCGTACGACTATTCTCTAATATGTAAGTGTGAGAGAGAGAAGGGTTTCTTATTACTCACGGTCAACCCCAAACAAAACCTTATGAAAGCATGACCTTACACCATTCCCCATGTCATTCTTAAGCATAACTAACACAACCTCATCACAAAACCTAAGGGAGTCATAAGGTTGTCCAACCATTATAGGAAGAAAATTGAGATCTTCCCAATACTAGTTGGTTTACATTTATAGTGCCTTCTGAAGATAATGTAACCCTACGTAGCCAAGCTACTCATTTTCAATCATTAAATAAACAATTCACACTATGGGATATGAGAGAGATGATTACTCATGGGTATCTTCTAGTACTTGTAGCTTTCTTAGTAAACTATAAATATGAGGCATGACAAGCTCAATGAAAATGGTATCCAATTCTTACATGGATTTAGGTAGATCTATGTGTGACATACTCCATATTTAAGGCAAAACATTCCTAAGTATAATATAGCTAATTAGTTCTATCACCTACTATCCATGTAATCATCAACATGTTTCCACCCACTAAACCTCATGTATGAGGCATAAAAGCTAATCAAACATGGTATCCAAACTTTAGATAAGTGGTCTTGGGACATACCTATGTTGTGATTCTTCACATTGAAGGCAAGGCATGCCTAACAATAATTAAGCTTGTTCATACCATCATTTAGTAACAAGGAAATCATCTAAATTCCTAAGATTTGCATCGGAATTTTTTTTTATAGCTCATGTGTTTTGAGCACCGCCATAGTAGGGTATTTAAGGCGTGCTAGAGAACAACAAAGGTAAAGGGATTTAACATGAGAACTAAAATATGCCTATCTATGACTATTTAAGTCAATCTGCACTTCATGGCTCTTAGGCTAATATCCTAGAAAATTATGAGATGTAAACCAAACACTACAAGAGTCAATTCGATGTGACTTCATCCCACCTCCATAAAGAGGGTGTGGGTGTTAAAGTTTACTAATGGCTAACTCACGTTCACATAGGTGGGTCGAGTAGTGCAAGTGACCCATTTAGTCAGGGGTTGAAAACCTGAATTGGTATTGACTACTAGAAAATAGGTTTATTAATAACCTCTAAGGGTCACCTATCTAATTATGGGTCTACCAAGGATAACTTGAAATAGTCAAGTTACCGACTGCTTAGGCTCTGATACCGTTTTGTAAAGAGTGAGACCCGATAAGGGATCCACTCTTAATTGAATTGAAGAATTATCCCATCCAATTCCAAATGTACCAAAAGGTAATAAGGAAAGGAGGGATTTCATTCATTTCTCAAATGGCACATATTATAGAGCATTATAATAAATAAGTAGTGGAACAAAACTGTTACAAAGTTACAATGGGTACCATTATACAATTGTTCATCACCATAAAAGGTTATATTACAAAAACTTGAACCAACTACAAATAAGCCCAGTAGCAGAGAGTAACGTAGCCATTCCAAGTTATCCTTAGGTACAATTCTCTTTATATGATCTTCGAGCAACCTTGATCTTTAATGCACCTAAACTTGGGTGGAAGGGAACATCACCCAGAACATAGGAAATAATAAAAAGGTCAGCAAAGGCTGAGTATGTACATATATAATACATTCTGGGCATTATATAGGGCTAAAAGTGCAAAAAAAGATGTTCCCACAAGAAAAGGGGGCTATTTACAAGTAGGTATGTTCAAGAGAAAAGTAACAAAAGAAATGAGGCATATTAAATTTCAGATTACAAGCATGATAATAAAAGAGTGTCTTGCCATAACAATCATGCACAGATTCATATTAAACAACGAATATTTGCATGCATAACAATGTAGACTAAATATACCTAAAATAGGGGCATAACACCATAGGATCATGGCCTAAAAGTAAACAAGGGTGGAAACGCACACCCCGGAAGGTATACGCACGCCCTATAAAAGTATGGTTGTACATAAGTACCACTATTCTAGATAATCTAGTCAAACACGCAGCATGTTATAATAGAGTGGCAAGACTATCATTTTAGTCAATATCAAACCAAAAGGCAACAAGGCAGGAGGGGCCTAAAGACCCATAATCATGTCAAATTAATAATCACAGCAGTAAAAGAGATTCATATCAGGAATTATAAATGTCCAAGAATAATAGATTTCCAAGAGAAATAACAGTTCAAGAGATGCCTCATTAAAATGTATATGGATTTAGTCAAATAATGCCCAAAATAAAATAGAGGGTGTACATACCTTATGATCAGTCCTAGATATTCAATAACACCTCCTAAGTTTAGAGTCAGTGTTGTCTCAACCTAGTCACAATATATGTGCATACAATTAATATAATATGCATTAAATCCCTAGCTTAAAAATTGACCCTACTGTTAGTTGGAAATGAATCCTATCCCAATAAATCATTCATATTTTTCTGATTCGAAAAACATATTTATTTGTGTTATTTGGATGAGCCAATAATTACTTATGAATTATACAAGTTAAAATCATTTTCTGATTAAGAGGAAAAGTAAAATGCAAAAAGATCGGATTACCCCTGAAAGGATTGCGATTTATACAGGAATGTGACACTTGAACTTTGCTAAAAACATCAGAGCACTCCTTGGTCAAAAATGGGTCAAAGTGTGTGAAAGGTCTGAAATACCCTTCGCGGGTGATACAGGTTGTGCCCCGGCTCCAAGGGCAGGGCAGGGCTCTTACCCTAGGGATTGATCTCCCTGTGCCTTGTGCCATGGTCACCTGCAGGTGCTCCGAGCTCATGACCATCTAGTTCCCTTGGCCTGTGCTAGAGATCTGGACTCCCTCAACTTCCGATGATGATTCCAGTGAGACGGTAAGGTTCCTTTGGAGCAGAGGATCCCAAATTTGGGGGTATCTCAAGGACCATGCTCAACACGGTTCACCTGCAGAGTAGGTCACCGGGGAACATAGATACTGAATGGTAGTGGTTCAAAGGCTACCAGCGATGGAGCTAAGCCCGCATCGTTAAGGAGGATATAGGCATAGACAGGGAAAGAAAGACTCGGTAATGCACAAGGAACATCGGAGCTGTTTGGGCGGCAGGCCAGTGAAAACAACGACTATCTGTGAGGGAGAACCAAGACTTGGCGGGGAAGAGTACCTATCCTCATTTTAGCATCGTACAAACCCAGAAGCCCTATCGATGAACCACTATAGGTTTGGTCGTGTCCCTAGGGTCAAGAACCTCATGGGGTCTCTTCTCGTCAGGTAACTAAAACAGAGGAGAAAGGGGTGTCTTGTCGACCGAGCAAACCAACGCAAACCATGACGAGATTATAGAGTAGAACGAGAGGAGGAAACCTCTAGATGGTTACCTGGCATGGAATTTCTCCGAGGTGAATTGAAAGGTCGTTGCTTCAACCTTCTCGCCAGAGAAGAAGATCGACGCCAACATGAGCTCATGCGTGCCACGAGAAAAATTGATCGGGTGGAAAGATTAATGGATGTGTGAAGAAGGTTTTTGGATCTCCCACGATGAAAAATAAGCATTGATGCGAAGAGATATAGGGAGCTGAGAAAATGGTTGTGACTGTCGTGACATGGCCAAGAGGCATTTTATATTTATACCACCACTCGTGGTGAGTAAAGGATCGTCGAGTTCGGTTTAGGGCATGGAATCCTCTGACGAGGAAAACATGGTGTTTCGGTGAGTGAGGTAGCTGAGAGACGGACGACCGTTGCGGCAGGGACCTGGTCTCTCAAGGACGCGTAGGAGTCAGAGGAATGGGACGAAGGGTCCTCCTCCTGAAAACCTGACCCGTGTTAGGACTGTGTGTCCATATGGTCACGGCTAGTGTGGGTGACGCTGAATGAATCTGGACTTTATCCAATACATCAGCATGACTAATTCTATAATGAAATAAATCTCCTAGCTTATATCTTCACTCCTAGATCACCATTAAGGGTGTATTTGACATACAATTAAGACCAAAATTGGAATGCTAGCTAATTTGGGTGTAAGGAACACAAATTTGGACTTATTTTTACCATTTATGATTGCTAGTGTTATATTTTTCCTAGTATATACTTAAGTCATTTAATTAGGGTTTAAGCTCATCCTAATGGTCAAATTGGGTAAACCCTTTGTAGTTGTATTCAGTTCTCTCACTCAATATCTAAACGTCACACTATGGTATTAAATCCATATTGGGACAGTAGTGTGGTATCACTATACACCAATCTCCCATAATTCAATTATTAGGGCTATAACATCCTAATATTTATGTCCATGGGGTACAATAGAGTCAATTAGGCTATTAGGTCCCAACAAGGTCTAATCTATCATAAAATTAGGGAATTGTGCACACTAAAAGGCACCTAAAATAAGAGGAAGGAAAGAGGGATATCGGATATCAGTATAATCGAGTAGGGGCCTAGAAGAACGGAGGATTAGCATATGTGTCCGAAATTGAGTATGTTACAACTGGAGTTCCAGTTCGCATGGATGAGGGGGATCCCAAGAGATAAGGAAGTTAGCGGCAAAGAGAGAGAGCGACGGCAGACAAAGACGTCCAGAACCAAATGAACCAGAGCATCTATGACCAGGCGCACCACCCAAGGCCGACAGGACAGCAGACTCAGCAACTGCAAACTTATAGTGCCGTGGTGGGAGGCGGAGGACACCAAAACCATCTATAAGGGAACGAAGACACATTCTTCCTGGATAAGTTGTATGAGGATAAGCTTGAAAATGAAGATATCAACTTGACGGTGATGGAAGGAACCCCAGCTATATTCATCGAGCCTCGGACGGAGGAGGGCCTAGCCAGGCCATGGATGTATGTTGTTGTCACTCGACTGCTTGGCACGGACATCGGATACATATCGATGAGGGACCAAATCAAGTTGTTATGGAACCCTAAGGGAAGGTTCAACATGTATGAACTTGACAAGGGGAACTACGCGGTTCGACTGTCATGTAGAGAGTATTACGAGACAGCGATGACCAGAGGGCCATGGAAGATATTCGGATGCTGCCTCATTGTGTGGGACTGAAATACATCCTTCAAGCCGACGGAGGAGATGCCACAATACATAGTCACTTGGGTCAAGATACTAGACCTACCCTTGCACCTCTATGTACCAACTATGTTCGAGTACATAGGGCTTGCATTGGGGCGGATGATCAAAGTGGACAACCACACTGCCTTTCGAACGAGAAGCAAGTTTGCCAGATTGGCGATTGAAATCGATACAACCAAACCTCTCACCCCCTCCATTATCATCAATGGTGTTGAGTACATTGTGGAGTATGAGGTAATGTCGGAAACTTGCTCCTTCTGCGGAAAGAATGGCCATAGCGAGCAATAGTGCAAACACTACCAAAATTGTAATGATACATCCGCGGACAAGCCCCAGGAGAATGATCAAGGAGGGATAATAGATGACACGGATACGGGATGGCAGTAACAAAGAACAAGAAATAATAGAAATAGAAGAGGGGGCAGGCTGTCGAAGCACACCAAGAAGACGCATCAGGCAACATCATCATTCAACAGATTTGAGGGACTCGATAACTCAGACACAAAGGAAATAGAAGGAGGCCCAAATGACAATGAGACAGTAGGGCAAGCCGACCACAACACCCAGGGGAAAAGAGTGGAGAAACTGGCTAAGCAATGGAGGGCAAAGAAAAAGTCTAACATTGGAGGCCAGAAGCAAGACCAGCCAAGTAACTCGGCTAATAACACGTCCAACACAGATAATGGAGGAGCAAACCTATTACAACCCCAAATTTTGGGTTCTTTTGGTGAGAAATGTAATTTCTCCTATTAAAGATATTTGAACAAATAATGATATAAATTGTTTTGAATAAAAGGATTTCGTCTACAATAGCCTTGTTGGTTGTTTTGTGGGCTTTATTGGCTATTGCGCCCAATAACAAGGAAAAGACAAAAGAAACTCCATTATTAATAAGAGATGGAGAAAAGAAAGATGTAGAAACCTCTAGAAGGCAAAAGAATATAATCCAAAAGTGGATTTCGTGCCTCTTGGGTTATTTGGGTTCCAAGGAGTCCAAAGTTGCAAAGATAATGCAATAAGAAAAGAAAAGATCAATTAAATATTTCCTTATTAAGAAAGAAATTGGAGATAATGATAAATGTGGAAAATAAGTGGAAAGAGGTATGATGGAGTCATCCTTGATGAATTTTCATATCCATAAGGTTTCTAATATTAAAAAGAATTCCAAAAAGGAAAATAAAAAGAGAGATAAAGAGAAATCCTCAAAAAGAGATATTTTAATAAAGAAATAAAAAGGATAATGAGAAATAATGGATATCGATGCATCTAGAAGGATAACGAGTATCCACTAAAAAGGATTTCAAAAGATTAGAGTTTCTTGGGGTCCAAGGAGCCCCAATGGAGAAAAAGAAAGAGAAAATACCAATAATACAAAAAAGAGGATAATGTGATACATAATTAATGAATTTCGTGGCATTGTTAAAAAGGAGGTATTTTCTACTAAAAGGAAATATAATTCTGTGCCAATGAATTAAAAGTCAAGCATAAAGAGAATAAGAGAGAAAATTTTTGAATTTCTAATTATTCAATGAACATGGTTTATTAAGAAGATATTTAGGAGAGAGAAGTTTGCTTTATAATGAAGGATCTTGGGTTCCTATTGGGAAAAGGACTTTTTAATTCGTGGATGGTCATCTTAGGGTGTGGATACCCTCCCCTATATAAGGGGTAGAGTCTTTGGCCCGAGTTGAAGAGAATCCCAAGCACCCTTCTCTTTTCTCCTTGTTCTTTTCATACAAACCCTAACAACAGGGAATAGAGCGACCCCTAAGAGCGACGGAAGGTGTCTGAGGGGCGTCCTGACACCCCCCTTCAAAGACAAATAGTTGCAAGGTTTCCAGCTCGAGGGAATCCCCACCATGGTCACCTGCAACTCGTCTGCAGAGGGATGATGATAGCAGACACGAAGCTCCGGATCCCAGCTGAGTCGGTCTTGGATGGAGGTCGTTTCGAGTGTGGTGGAGGGCGACCGAGGTCGAGGGACGTCTATGGGCGACCGCATGACCTTGGGGTGGGAAGAAAACCCCCGCAGATAGACCTAGCCGGCGGCATCGCTAGGTTTCGCAAGGAAGAAGAACAACAGAGGCTTTGGATTGTTTTGCCCCTCAGTGAGCCGAACGAATAATCACTTAACTGAGGGCAAACTCATCTTTACGTTATATTTTCAAACCAGCGAGCTACGTTGCATGAGTTGGCCGTCGTGTCAGCCTCTGATTGGCTCAAGTAAGTTTATTTTGCAAAAATCGTATCTTTTTATCGGTAGTTCAGATGAATGCATATAAAATATGAAAGTTTCTTAGAAAAATGAGAGGAATTCATTAAAATAGTTTTAGAAGCTAATTCCTCTTGAAATTAGAAAAGTAATGGAAGTTATCAACTTTAATGTATTAATAATTAAGAAACCCTATTTTGAGATGATTAATGTATTTAGAAGGGTTTCATTAAGAACAAAAAGGATGAACTTTGCATGTAATTGGTTTAATTTAGAATTCCATGTGCATAAATGAGCTTTAATTGGCCTTGAAACCCTAATGTTAGTAATTGTAACTCTTAATGGCTTTAATTATTCAAATTCATGAATAAAGCTGAGATATGATGGTTCTAAGATATTTTGTGTATAAGAGTTCCTAATTGTGGATAAATACCCTTAATATGGTCATTAGGGTTTTCTAATGGATAAAGGTGGAATTAATGATAAATAGAGTTCATATGTGAATTAGATCATAATGAACTATGAGTTGTTAATCCGGAAGGAACCAAAGATGATAATTAGGCCTAATAATCTTATCATGAATTAAAAGGATAAAAATGGTAGTTTTAATGTAAAAAGGCATAGTGGACTTAATTGATGGTTAATTGTGCCTTTAATCTGAAATTAAGGTTATATGTTGTTAAAAGGTAACCTTAATATCTTTCATGAAGAATAGATGAGATAATTAGGGTTTAAAAGAACAAGAAAATGAAGAGGAACCCTAATTGCAATAGAAACCCTAAGAAGAGAGCTAGGTTTTATAGATCTTGATGGCATGATCAATGATAGGAAATTGTATGCATATTTCAGGATCTCTGTGTGCTTGCTTGCCTATTGGATTAATTCTATCTCAAATCAGCCTGACAGGTATGTGGTTAATTATGGTTAATCGCATTAGTTTCCCAAAGAGTTTCCCAGATGATTCATCAAATTAAATGCAACTTATCAGTTTGGATGTTCATACTTGCAAATCATAAAGTCACTATGATTATCACAACAATAATAGAAGTGTGTATTCTCGCACCTACATGCCACCCTGATGGATGATGCCAAAAGGTCAAGCCCAAGAGGGAAGACCCATGGGCACCATGAGTGGTGACCCCAGACACCAAGCTCGGGATTGAGAAGGTGGTCTTTATAGAGGTGACCCCAGGCACCAAGCTCGGGATTGAGAAGGTGGCCTTCAGTCATTGGCAAAAGAGAAACCCTAAGGTGGGTATGCCAAGGTTAGGGCAAAAGCGGTGGAGAATGTCACACTGAAAGCGTAATTTGTCTTGTTAGTTAACTCGATTGTGATATCTAGATTGTTAGCTATAACTGTGAAATTTGGTTATCCCCACATACTGGCATATTTCGATATGCTAACCGACATTTTGTTTGTCGGCGTTTTAGGTGCAACATTGAAAAGGACAAACAGTAAAGTGGCATATGTGGAATTAAATAAGAATTAAAGTACAAAGGAGGATTAGTTAGAATAGACTCCATATGTGGATAGAAGTAGATATCCAAGTTTTTGAAAAAGGTATGCAAAGTTTTATTTTATACCAGATTTCAGTTTAGTTTGGTAGAATTTCATAATTATTACTAGTTAATTGTTGAATCTTTGATCATGTTAATTGGGGATAACGGCTCTGACCTTCGGGTCTACCTTAATTGAGGATTATCGGGAGGCGGGATCGTTAAATTTGGTATTAGAGCACTAGTTCCTCATTTAATCTTTAGTAATTATTAAATTTTACAAACTCTGTAGAACCCAAGGGAGTTATTAGAGGATTTTCTGAAAGACAGAGGTGTCTAGAAAAGGATCACATCCGGGGGCTGGTAAGATTTTCCTCCACATCGCTAGTCAGAATACGAGGACTCCTGGATCTGTGTGACTTCCTGGCCAATGTCTTAGGATCTAACTCAAAATAAGATACCTTTAGGACTCTCTCATCTTGTTCATCCCTTCTCAACTCAAATGTTGTTAAGGATTTTAAGGATTAGGGTTTTTCTCTCTCTTCCTCACCCTCTTGAGGTATGGGTAAATATGATAAGGTTTAAGGAATCCTCCACCAAATTAATGAAAAGCATGTAAATAAGATGTCATGGACATAAGCTTAATATTTTAAGCATAAACTAAAGAATTGTTGCATGCTTAGGTCGGATGACATATGTTGTCATGCCCTCAGGAGAGACCTAAGTCTAGACCTCATTGTCAGGAGGATGAGTGGAGAAAGATAGTATTGGAGGTAGATACCTCATTTATAAGTAGAGACATGGCACATCCTTTGAGGATGATGCTAACCCTAACCCTAAGTGAAGGTTAGAGAGAGAGATGACACGATGAGCTAGATGTCATGATAGACTAGATGTGTGGACATGCTTTTGGATGCCCATGTTGTTACGAGCCATGTGAGGTTGGATGACCTAGTGCCTTTGGTGACCCAACCCTAGGAAGGGTCGTGCATGTTAGAGTGAAGGATAGCTCCTTTAATGATGAGGTTAGTAAAGAACATATAGAAACCCTATGGGCTTATGCAAGTAAGGCATAACATGCACCCAGAGTACGTCAATAGTGCGGGCAGTAGGTTGAAACCCTGGCCAGAAGAGTATGTTGGATATCTTATGAGATAAGCAAGAAGAGTTTTGGATAATCTTGAGCGAACATTAGTTTGAACAGAGGCTTCACCCATGTAGGGGTATGCTTGTGAGCTCGATCCTTCATGGAGAAAGAACCTCTAGTAGTGAGGTTGCTTGTAGGGTTAGCTCTAGAGAGACAGAGCAGGACCCAAGCAAGAAGGTTGGAAGCTTAGACTCCAAGATATGAGGAACAGTGGGGAGTTGAGGATGATGCAACCTAAGTGGATGGTTGTGGTTGCCTCTTGCATGATCCCTGGAGGATGATGGTATCTTGGTTGCCTTTAGAGGAACCAAACCCTAGAGAGAGGATGAGGCTGCTGGTACCTATGTGCCTATGGTATAGGTGTTTACCTTCTGAGATGGGAAGAAGAGTTCCTTAGACCCTAAAGAGGTTTAGTAACAAGTTGTGAGGCCTTATACCTTGTTGGTTGTCCTTGAGGAGGACTCCACTCTGAAGTGTTGTTCGAGTAGAAGGATCATGGGAAGTGCATGTCATCCCTAGTACATGCTTGGTTTGTGGGTAAAAGGTTGAGCATGCAGTTGGACATCCAAAAAGTGAACCTATGATTCTTAGGCCTACGAGGGGAAGTGGTGTACCTGATGCTCAAGACAAGACTTGAGGCTCCATAGATACGAGCATGGAACTCCTCATGTTTAGAGGAAAGGAAAACCCCTTAAGTCTAAGGTATGTGTGATGAACCCCTCACAACTAAGTTGGTGACATGGGAAGGCGTGTTCTTGGTCCAATGTTGAGGAATGAGAACAAGTATGACCTAGCATTGTTTAGTAGGTGGTCTGCTTGGGACTTAGTAGCTTGCTAGGGTTAAGCACGCTCAGGTGGATGTAAACTTTAGACATAAGCACGTTAGTGACTTTTGTTTTCAAGGTGTAGTTTCCTCCCATCCTGAGAGAGGGACCCTTTTGTAGGGTGTATACTAGTTTTGTTGGTTTTGAGGTAACCTAAAGAGGTCTCAATAGAATCTTGAGAAGCTAAGTGAAAAGTACATAGTAAGAGAATGAACCTGTAGACCCATAGATAACTATCTCTAAGTGCATGTGAGTGTGTTACCATGAAGGTAACCGGTATGGGGCCTAACCAAGGTAGGCATGTCACCATGACCCCTATGAAAGGATGAAAGCCAACCCAGAAATGCAAAGAGAGATGATGGAGACTTGGGTAAGGTTCTAAGTTGGACATGTACTATATTAGAATCCTAAGTCTATTTGAGGGTCAGTAGGGATAAGACCGAAGGAAGTAGGAGTTGCCTAATCCCCTAGTTGCACATGACCATAGGGTCGGGAGGTAACAACTATCATTGTTTGAGGGCCATGGGTTAGGAGATTGATCACCTTCATGAACTCATGGAACCCAAAGGGCAGATGAGTAGGGAACTCTTTGGATGCATAAGGGAAGAGGGATGACCCCAAAAGTGTCGGCACCCTATAGACCTAGAGGAGATGACCCAAGGATTGTGTGGTGACCCAAGTAAGTTTGAGACCAGTTTTCCATGGAATTAACTTGGATATCGAGATGATTGTGATGTTGAGACATAAGTTTCATGTTTCAACTTAGATTTGAAGGTGTACTGGCAAGGTGGGATGTACCATCTCTACTCTTGGAACAAAAAGAACTTTGTATTTGGACTGCAGCCAAATGCTTATTTCCTCTTGTTATGGGAGTGAGAGATAGGACAATATGCATGCCATACACCAAGGATAAAGATGATGTGAGTTGGAAAGTTGCCATGAGGTATGAGGACAGAGATGATAACATACCCTTGTGGAGTGAACGATATGTGGATGGTTTACAAGTAGTAAGAGAAATAAGGTAGTCATCTTATGAGGATGTTTTTATCATGAGCTATGAGTTATACAAGGTTGAGTTCAAAAACCAAGAGGATGAGCTCAGAGTTTCTTGATGAAGATAGACTTAGAGTCTGAGATGAGATGATAAGTGGAATAGATGGAGGTATATATCTTCAACATTTCCTTACACATAAGGATGTGAAGTGGTTGAGATGCAGCTGCCTAGTTAGCTAGAGTCTAGAAGAGGTTGTTAGGTTAACCCTAAGTTTGAAAAAGGATATATATTTGGGCTAACACTCAGATGTAACGAGATCGTTGATCAAGTTAGTGGTTGCTTCGTCAGCCAGCCTAGGCCTTGATGCAATAAAAGGATAGAACCTCAGATGCACTTCTCTGGAAAAGAAGGTGATGAAACCCCGACTAGAGTGGTTTAGGGTTTCCAAAGAATCAATCTTGAGGAATCATGACATACAGGAGATCATGATTTTAAGTTCATCATACATCGTGGTACTACTAGGATAGTAAGTTGTAGTAGTACATTGGATGCTTAAGATGAAGTTGCATGTGGTTGGTCGCCATGCATTTCAGGAGGTGAAGGACGAACACCAGTAACCCAAAGAGTTTATGTAGAGGATAATGAGTCCCCGAGAGGGAATGGGAGTTCATCACTATGGATGTTGTGGTAAGTCTCCCCTAGACCAAGGAAGGTCAAGATGCAATATGGGTTATGGTAGATCACCTTACCTAGACGACATGAGAAAGAAAGAATGTTGTCAAGGGACGGATCTGGTTGAACTACATATGAGAGAAAGATGGTTCAACTACACCATGATATGATTTCAAAAGTTCTTGAGTTTAACCTAAAGATTCACTTCCATGCGGTGGAAGTAGGTACATGAAGAATTCGAGGTTAGTACAGTTTATCACCCTAACTAATGGTTAGTATGATCCAGACTAGAGGGTCTGATGACAGCATGTGTGCTCATTCAGGGTGATACATAGAGACAGTTCTTATCCTCTGTAAGATGTGATGATGACCACCATAGCCAGTGTCGGGATGTAAAGAAGCTCTGTAAGGGAGGTTGTGTCAGTCACCACTTCATTAAGATGATGTTGGTGAAGGGGCCTTGTGAAGGTCAGAAAAGGACCACAGTGTGTGCAGATGAAGTCGCTTTAATCGTGCAATGGATGAAATAGAGCCCAGGGGCGACATGAGTCATGAGCTGATGCAAAGCAAACTGACATGCGATTCACTGTGGAAGAGTATGTGATGTGAAAATTTGACCCCTCTAAGTTATAGCTAAGAGAGCTGAGTCCCGGCTGCATGGTCCATTTGAGATGGAATGGTGGAGATGGTTGTGTTTATCCTTACCCGTCAAGATAACATGATGTATAATGTGTTCCATGAGTCCGATCTAGAGCACTATGTGAGGTACCCAAGCCATGTGTTGAGCCCTAAACCTATTCAGCTTTATGAGAGGTTGAAATGTCCTAAGTCACCTATGAGGGTACAATATACCAAGGTGAGAGAGAACTCAGATGAAAGAATAAGAGATGATGAAGGTTCTTGGGAAGCACCATGGAAAGGGTGAGGCCACATGGGAGCCATGAAGGACATAAGAAAGGCTTATCTTGCTTTTTTGTGTGCCTGGTGGAATTTTGAGGACAAAATTCCTATAAGAGGGGAAGGATGTTACAACCCCAAATTTTGGGTTCTTTTGGTGAGAAATGTAATTTCTCCTATTAAAGATATTTGAAAAAATAATGATATAAATTGTTTTGAATAAAAGGATTTCGTCTACAATAGCCTTGTTGGTTGTTTTGTGGGCTTTATTGGCTATTGAGCCCAATAATAAGGAAAAGACAAAAGAAACTCCATTATTAATAAGAGATGGAGAAAAGAAAGATGTAGAAACCTCTAGAAGGCAAAAGAATATAATCCAAAAGTGGATTTCATGCCTCTTGGGTTCCTTGGGTTCCAAGGAGTGCAAAGTTGCAAAGATAATGCAATAGGAAAAGAAAAGATCAATTAAATATTTCCTTATTAAGAAAGAAATTGGAGATAATGATAAAATGTGGAAAATAAGTGGAAAGAGGTATGATGGAGTCATCCTTGATGCATTTTCGTATCCATAAGGTTTCTAATATTAAAACGAATTCCAAAAAGGAAAATAAAACGAGAGATAAAGAGAAATCCTCGAAAAGAGATATTTTAATAAAGAAATAAAAAGGATAATGAGAAATAATGGATATAGATGCATCTAGAAGGATAATGAGTATCCACTAAAAAGGATTTCGAAATATTAGAGTTTCTTGGGGTCCAAGGAGCCCCAATGGAGAAAAAGAAAGAGAAAATACCAATAATACAAAAAAGAGGATAATGTGATACATAATTAATGAATTTTGTGGCATTGTTAAAAAGGAGGTATTTTCTACTAAAAGGAATATAATTTCGTGTCAATGGATTAAAAGTCAAGCATAAAGAGAATAAGAGAGAGAATTTTAGAATTTCTAAATATTCAATGAACATGGTTTATTAAGAAGATATTTAGGAGAGATAAGTCTGCTTTCTAATGAAGGAACTTGGGCTCCTATTGGGAAAAGCACTTTTTAATTCGTGGATGGTCATCTTAGGGCGTGGATACCCTCCCCTATATAAGGGGTAGAGTCTTTGGCCCGAGTTAAAGAGAATCCCAAGCACCCTATCTTTGGCCCAAGTTGAAGAGAATCCCAAGCACCCTTCTCTCTTCTCCTTGTTCTTTTCGTACAAACCCTAACAATAGGGAATAGAGTGACCCCTAAGAGTGACGGAAGGTGTCCGAGGGGAGTCATGACACCCTCCCTTCAAAGCCGGATAGCTGTGAGGTTGCCAGCTCAAGGGAATCCCCACCATGGTCACCTGCAACTCGTCTACAGAGCGTTGATGATAGCAGACATGAAGCTCCAGATCCCAGCTGACTCGGTCTTAGATGGAGGTCGTTTCGAGTGTGACAGAGGGCGGCGGAGGTCGAGGGACGTCTGTGGGCGACCGCACGACCTTGGGGCGGGAGGCAATCCCCCGCGGACAGACCTAGCTGGCGGCTTCACTAGGTTTCACGAGGAAGAAGAAGAGCGGAGAGGCTTTGGACTATTTTACCCCTCCGTGGGCTGAAGGAATAATCACTTTACCAAGGGTAAACTCATCTTTCTGTTATATTTCCAAACCAGCGAGCTATGTTGCATGAGTTGGCCGACGTGTCAGCCTCTGATTGGCTCAAGTAAGTTTATTTTGCAAAAATAATATCTTTTTATTGGTAGCTCGGATGAATGCATATAAAATATGAAAGTTGCTCAGAAAAATGAAAGGAATTCAGTAAAAAAAGTTATAGAAGCTAGTTCCTCTTGAAATTCGAAAAGTAATGGAAGTTATCAACTTTAATGTATTAATGATTAAGAAACCCTATTTTGAGATGATTAATGTATTTAGAAGATTTTATGGATGATTAGAGTTGATATTAGCCTGTTAATTATAAAAAGGTACATTAAGAACAAAAAGGATGAACTTTTCATGTAATTAGTTTAATTTAGAATTCCATGTGCATAAATGAGCTTTAATGGGCCTTGAAACCCTAATGTTAGTAATTGTAACTCTTAATGGCTTTAATTATTCAAATTCATGAATAAAGCTGAGATATGATGGTTCTAAGCTATTTTGTGTATAAGAGTTCTTAATTGTGGATAAATACCCTTAATATGGTAATTAGGGTTTTCTAATGGATAAAGGTGGAATTAATGATAAATAGAGTTCATATGTGAATTAGATCATAATGAGCTATGAGTTGTTAATTCGGAAGGAACCAAAGATGATAACTAGGCCTAATAATATTGTCATGAATTCAAAGGATAAAAATGGTAGTTTTAATGTAAAAAGGCATAATGGACTTGATTGATGGTTAATTGTGCCTTTAATCCGAAATTAAGGCTATATGTTGTTAAAGGTGACCTTAATATTTTTTGTGAAGAATAGGGTTTAAAAGAATAAAAATGAAGAGGAACCCTAATTGCAATAGAAACCCTAAAAGTTGACTAGAAACTAGGAAGTGAGCTAGGTTTAATAGATCTTGATGGCATGATCAATGATAGGAAATTGTATGCATATTTCAGGATCTCTTTGTGTGCTTGCTTGCCTATTGGATTTCTTGCATTGATTGGATTAATTCTGTCTCAAATCAGCCTGACAGGTATGTCATTAATTATGGTTAATCGCATTAGTTTCCCGAAGAGTTTCCTGGATGATTCATCGCATTGAATGCAACTTATCAGTTTGGATGTTCATACTTGCAAATTATAAAGTCCCTATGATTATCACAACAATAATAGAAGTGTGTATTCTCACACCTACATGCCACCCTGATGGATGATGCCAAAAGGTCAAGCCCAGGAGGGAAGACCCATGGGCACCATGAGTGGTGACCCCGGACACCAAGCTCGGGATTGAGAAGGTGGTCTTTATAGAATGACTAATGGGCACTATGAGAGGTGACCCCAGGCACCAAGCTCGGGATTGAGAAGGTGGTCTTCAGTCATTGGAAAAAGAGAAACCCTAAGCTGGGTATGCCAGGGTTAGGGCAAAAGCGGTGGAGAATGTCACACTGAAAGCGTAATTTGGCTTGTTAATTAACTCGATTGTGATATCTAGATTGTTAGCTATAATTGTGAAATGTTAGTTGTCCCCACATACCAGCATATTTTGATATGCTGACCGACATTTTTTTTGTCAGTGTTTTAGGTGCAAGATTGAAAAGGACAAACAGTAAAGTGGCATATGTGGAATTAAATAAAAATTAAAATAGAAAGGAGGATTAGTTAGAATAGACTCCAGATGTGGATAGAAGTAGATATCCAAGTTTTTTAAAAAGGTATGAAAAGTTTTATTTTATACCAGATTTCAGTTTAGTTTGGTAGAATTTCATAATTATTACTGATTAATTGTTGAACCTTTGATCTTGTTAATTGGGATAACGACTCTGACCTTTGGGTCTCCCTTAATTGGGGGTTACCAGGAGGCGGGGTCGTTACAAAACCAGAACGGGATGAATGATGAGGAACATGTCACCGTGAATCCAGGAGTAGATGAAGTCATCATTATCGTGGAGGAGGACCATTTTGGCAATGACAAGGAGGCGACACAAGAAGGCTCGCAAACAACGGACAGCATCAATTCCGGAACTACCACGACATCAGTACCTAATTCAGAGATAAACTTGGAGGAGAATACCGATCTATTTGAAAAGGAGATAATTATGGAGGAGGAACCCCCACTCGACAAGAACACTGGGATAGAAACTGGACCTGTAAGCACTTCCACAACGATAACCCCGTCGCCTTTACCTCCTGGTAGAAAGGTGAAAGGAGCATGATCTAAAACTAAGAAGCAGAGGGCTGATCCCCCATATGAACACAGACGAAAGATTCCAAGGTCGATGACCCCCCCAACAATGGAGCAGTGGGGGCAGAGAATGAGGAAGAGAGGGGCGATGAAGAAACCAATCAGAAGGGAAAGTCCGACTAGGCGGCAAGCTTCCCTTCCCTATTCCAAAACCTGAATGTCAAAGCTACTCTGTTGGAACGTGAGAGGAATTGCAAGTGATGTCAGAACCAGGGCACTTAAAGAACTCATGTCTGCCCATAAACCAAAGGTACTAGCTATTTTGGAACCTCGAATCAGCGTCAACTACATGAAGAGGAAGATCAAGGAGTTGGGTTTCACAAATTCCTTCCGGGTGGAGGCCAGAGGCTACTCGGGGGAAATTTGTGTGTGTTGGAATGAAGTACACACCACAATATGCATCATAAACTGTCACCGACAATTTGCAACCTGTAAGATCGACAATGAACTCTACACTACTTTCGTATATGCAAGCCCCCAGAGAACCACAAGGAAACTTCTGTGGAGACATGTCGTTCTCATGGGCAGATCGTACAAGAGGCCTTGGTTGGCACTTGGGGACTTCAACGCCATTCTTGACCCCAGCGAGAGAAATGGAGGTGACAACTATAACAGCACAGAAGCGGCCCTCTCTTAAAACACCTTGATGGAGGCAGATTTGAATGATCTGGGATTCTCTGGTATGCAATTTACCTTTAGACACGGGCTACTATAGAAGAGGCTCGACCAAGTGCTTTCTACTAGAAAATTCATTAGTACTTTCACCACCGCAAGCGTGGAGCACCTCCCCCATATGGGCTCGGACCACTGCCTGTTACTGGTCCACCTCAATGCCAGGATCCACCACCATCTAAGATTTGTCACAAGAGCTTCATGGCAAAGTACTGCAGGCTTCGCAGAAACACTCAAATCCAACTGGGACATGAACTTACATTTCAAGGACGAACTCAATGCGGCCCAAAAAAGCATAGAGAAGTGGGACACTGACAGAAGGAAGGAGAAACGAAAAGCTAAAGACCAACTCCTACAAAATATCAATGCCCTACAGACTGAGCTGGCGAACCAGTATAATGAGATCTCATATGCCCTCTGCGCAAGCTTCCAAGCCCAGTTGGATGACATCCTAAAAGAGGAAGAGGAGGACCTCAAACACCAGCGCCATATCCATTGGCTGACAGAGGGAGACAACAACACTAGATATTATCACAACCTCATTAACCAATGGCGGAGAAGAAACACAATCACAACCCTTAAAGGAAATGACGGTGAATGGATTTCTGGTGAGGAGGCTTTGATGAACCACATTCTTCAGCACTTCCTCAAGGTGTTTGTCAATGTGCCTCGCAGAACACCTTGTCCCTATACGATCTATCTTGATCAGTTTGCGGCACTTACTAAGGAACATGTAACTCTGATTGGCGGCCAACCTACTGACGATGAGGTTCTCAGCGTGGTAATGGACATCGAACCGACTAAGGTGGCGGGACGAGATGACGTGAATGGAACATTCATCCAAAAGAACTGCAACACATTTGGGCCATCTCTTGTGCACATTGTCCAAGAAGCTTTAGCCACAAGACGCATCACTGAGGAGCTATGCAACGCAACCATCATCCTCATTCTGAAGATCTCCACACCCATCAAGTGTGAAAACCTCAGACCCATTTCTTTAAACAACATTGCACTGAAGGTGATTTCAAAAGTTGTGGTTGAGCGCATAAAGTTGCACATGCCTAATTGGATCGCTCAATCCCAGAGCAGCTTCATACAGGGATGCAGAATCACAGATAGTATTGGCATCGTCTCGGAAGCCATACACACCATGAAGAGAAGAAAGGGAGCCTAGGTTATGGCTATTAAGGTCGACTTGACCAAGGCATATTATCAAATGGACTGGGGTTTTGTGGAAGATACCCTGCACAGAACCAGTCTACCTATGAATGTTATCAACTATATCATGTCGTCGATCACTAATGGGGAAACCAAAATTGTGTGGAATGGAAAACTGACACCGTCGTTTAAGGCAACAAGGGGGCTTCATCAGGGATACCCACTATCACCATCTCTTTTTGTGCTCTACCTTGACAGATTGAGTCAGCTGATCCAGCAGCGGGTAGATGAAGGAAGGTGGAAACCCTTGAAGTTGGGGAGAGATGGCCCCAAGCTCTCACGTATCTACTTCGCATATGATTGAATACTCTTCGCCCATGCTAGTGTCCCACAAATTAAAACCATTATGGAATTTTTCCAAATTTTTGGTGAAGCTTCCAGCCAATCTGTCTCGGTGGAGAAGACAAGAATCTTCTTCACCAAGAGCATTAGCAGCCGCCTGAGTAGAAAGATCAGCTGCACTTGCAAGTTCCAGTGCACCGAGGACCTAGGAAAGTACCTAGGTGTTCCAATCATCCACAAGAGGGTTAATAAAATGACCTACAGTGATATACTACAAAAGGTCAAAGGAAGGGCGTCGGCTTGGGCTGCTAGGAGCCTCTCGCTCGTTGGCAGAATTTTCTTAGCAAGAACTACCCTCGACGCCATACCCACCTATGTGACGCAGACAACAGTGATCCCGACCCAACTCTACGATAGAATAGATTCCAGCATTTGAAAATTCATTTAAGGAGGCAACAACAAAACCCATCTGCTTGCACTGGTTGCTTGGGATAAGGTGGTTTGCCACAAAAGAGATGGCGGACTCAGGATGAGAACAATGAGGGACTGGAATAGGGCCTTAATCTACAAACATACCTGGGAGATCCTTAATAAGAGAAAGTCAGCATGGAACAACAGCATGAGAGGGTGGCTACTAAAGCATGTAACAAGTAAACAACCCAACCTGTCTCGCCAAGGAAGAGCAGTGCTATCGGGGAAAGACTCAATTCTGAACAATTCCTATCTAGTACTGATGAATAGTGAAGACACATATGTGTGGTCAGATAGATGGGTCATGAGCGGCAGCCTCTTAGGAGAACATACTCTAAGACCCATCCTTGATGATCTGTTAGACCTCAAAGTCTCAAGTATGATTGATCTAAACGGACACTGGGACTCTAGCTTCCTTGAGAACTGGCTACCCGACAACTTAGTGCAAGAGGTGAAGAGAATGAAGACCCCTACGCAGGAGGATGGCCAGGACATCTGAGCCTGGAAGCATACATCTAATGGGGAATTCACGACGAAATTGGCTTATAGAATCCTGAGGGAGGGCAGGGGAACGAAGGTCCCTGGAAGATGGAAACGACTATGGAGCTTGCATCTAGCATCACGTATTAAGACCTTCTCTTGGTTGTTGATGCATGGAGCGATCCTTACTAACTGCAAAAGAGCACAACGCATGTTTACTGACAATACTACCTGTTTAAGATGCTCAGAGATGGAGGTATCAACAACCCATGCGTTAAGGGATTGTATATTCATACGGGACATCTGGTACAACATCCTAGCGAGGAACCGACATCAGGAGTTCTTCAATACCACCGATCCCAAGGCGTGGATCAACAATCAACTACAACTCAAACCAAGTGAAGCATGTGCCTTCTTCATCACCTGTTGGCACATATGGCGTGAGAGGAACATACATATATTCGAAAAGGAAGGGAGTCATTGTCGATAGGTAATCAGATGCATTCTCAACGATGTCGAACTACACAAGGAGGCTTAGAAAAAGCCAGAACTGCTTCCGGTCAATAGTACACAGCTGGGAAGACAAAACCATTGGACGACACCTTACATCGGTAAGATCAAGATAAACATAGACGTTGTCGTCAAGAAAGGAGAAGCCTGAGGAACTCTGGTGGCCATAGATGACGGAGGCGCATGGATGGGAGGTGTTACCTTCAGACTGTATACATCTAATGTGCTTCAGGATGAGCTTGAGTCTATGGGGCTTGCTCTGGAGATTGTAGAGAGTAACAACCTACGTTCAGTGATCTTTGAAACAGACTCGCAAGTGGCTATGAGGATGCTACTCGAGGATATCAATGTGAATCCCAAGTATGCCAAATTCATTCGCCCTATCCAATGGCACATGAAATCTGAATGGAAAGTTGTATAGGATAAGAAGGAAATGGCGTTGCAGACAGAATGGCTAAACTAGCCCTAAAAACAATCTCGTGTACACTATGTACACTCAACCCCCTGTGGAGGTTATCAATTTACTAAGACTAGATCTCTGTAATGGTAGTATTACTACCATGTTTACATTTCCCTACTTAATTAGTGAATGTAAGTTGCAATTATTGTTGGCTCGCATGGGGAGGGCGGGATGAATAAGATTGCCTCCCGACTTTACTAAAAAAACATACCATTCGTGTCACACTTATGGTCTACTCTCAAGGTGAAGCTATATGTCTCCATGTGTCGTGCATCCATTAATCTGATTATGGTAGATGTTGGGCTAGAAAAGTTACAACAAGACCTAGTACTATGTCAACCAATATGTATCCATTAGGGCTACTGTAACATCCCTGGCCTGGGTTATACTTTAACCCTAGGTTTTTTGATTAAGAATTGTGATTAAATTCTTAATCCCATCTTGTGAAAAGTAATTAGGTCTCAAGAGGAACCTATGTTGCAATTCTAGTCCTTTTTGAACATTGTTGAAATCAATGTTTTGTTTGTTTTGGACTAAAGTGAAAATCACCCAAGTTGAGGGGTTTAAGTGCAAATTGTGCATGATAATATGTTCCTCATTTGTTGAAGCATCATGAGAGTGAATATGATGCAGAGGTATGGCTTATGGAAGCCTGAGTACCAAGAAAGAGCTGATAAAGCAATGTATGTACATTAAAACCTAGTTTTGGTGTAATGTGCAATTTACCCAAAACATAGGGTTCAATATGCAAATTACCATTTCGATAAGGTCCCTAATGTTTCTTGGCATCATGTAGAGCAAATAAAATGTGAGGGGTGCCTCATTTGAATTAAGTTGGAGGAGAGAGAATCTTGATATTAAAATAATCAAAATTTAATCCTAATTGAAACCCTAATTCAATTTAGGGCAAAAATAAATGTATTAATTAAAGGGCCTTCAACCAAAATTATAATGGTTGGATTCAGATATGCGTGGACATCCTTGATCCTTGCAAGGACCACGAAAATATCTTAGGGAGTGGATAACTCATTCAAGGATAACTCATTCACAATTTTATAAGAAAAAGAAATATCCACTCACATATGGATATTAATATAATATGATTTAAGGTGCTTGATTTGCTTTTCTTTACATCATGGATAATTGAGAGGAATTGGAGGCAAACAAGATAGACTCGTCCCTAAGGAAGCTGAGGGGGAAGAGGCGGCCACATTTTTGGGATTAGTTGGATTTTTACAAAGTACATTCTCTCTCTCATTGAATTTTTATAAAAGAACCTTTTACAAGCCAAATGGAAGGCTTTTTCGACCCCACTTCTTCTCCTTGCTTGGGAAACGACCAAGGGAACTTGGGAGGGTCAGTAGGACGACCCCCAACCTTTTGGTAAGCTTATCAACCCTGGTTCACCTTGATTCCATGGTGGAAATCGAAAATAAATTATGGATTTCTTCCTATTTCGATCTCCTCTTCAATTCTGACCATTCCTTTTCACTCAAACCTTGAGGACGAGCCTTGGAATGGTGAAAGGAGTTGCATCCACCATTTTTTCCGTGGACATGGAGCTTTGGAGATCAATTGGAGGTGGGTTTTATACTTGAAACCCTAACTTTGCTATTGCATTCAATTCCATATCAAATAATGATCATTTCTACATTTACAATAATTGATTCGGTTGATTGATGCAATCTACATGGAAATCACAGCAGGTTTTGTGGGTTTAGAGCTTTATGATGATTAAATCATCATAAGCAATCACCTAACCAAATATCAAAGCCAAACGGTTTCATCGAGTTTCTCAAACGGTTTCCCAAACCGTTTGGGAGCAAACGGTTTCAAACCGTTTAGAAGCAAACGGTTTCACCAAACGGTTTCAAAACCATTTGGGGGAGTTGACCAAGGGTTGACCGTTTTAGAATCTTGTTACTAATTATGTTGTTTGATAAACCACCAAATTTTATGTATTAATTCCAAAGGAATCATGAGTTGAAGGCTAATCAATTAGGCAAACCCTAATTGGATTAAGTGTTGATTTTCAACTTGATTGATTTGACGTTTTGGGTTAATTAGCTCAAACGGTCTCAAAACCATTTGGGGATTATGAAAACGGTCTCAAAACCGTTTGGGGGTCACCCAAGACCGTTTTTAGGTCTAGGGTTGAGTATGGTTAAGTGTTTGAAGATCCAAAGTTATGGCATGAACCCTAATCGGCTAAGTGCTGATTTTGTAAGTGATTGAGATGATGGTTTGGGTTGATTGACCCAAACGGTTTCAAAACCATTTGGGGATTACCCAAAAGGTCTCAAGACCGTTTGGAGGTCACCCAAGACCGTTTGGAGGTCTAGGGGTGAGTATGGTTAAGCAATTGATGATCAAATGTTACTACGTTAAAGTGTAATCAATTGTTGATTTGGTGATCAATCCAATGATCCAAACCCTAATTGGTTGACTTGGATTTTGATGATATGATGGGCAAACGGTCTCAAGACCGTTTTGTGGTCATCTAAACGACCTCAAGACCGTTTGGGGTCAGGTCATGTTCAATTTGGATGATTGTTCAATGGTTTCAAAGTAACTAATCCTGCATTGATTAGTGTTGAAGGATCAACGATTCCAAACCCTAATTCAATTGATTCAAACCCTAATTGATGACTAATTGGGGGTTAGTTGAGGTTCAAATCAGGTGAAGGTTGACCTATTTAACTCAATTGAAGTATGAGGATAGGTCCAATTGATGATTGGTTCCATGAATTCATTGATTGAAGGAATCAACATTGGAAACCCTAATCCAATTTGATTGGTTGAGACCATATTTGGTCCATGCGATTTTGAGGAGGTTTGGACCAAACGGTCTCAGGACCGTTTGAGTCCAAATGATCCCAAACCGGTTGAGCCCATGCGGTCTCAAAAGGTGCTTTAGCAAACGGTTTCAAACCGTTTGAACTTTGAACACTACTACAGAAATAGCATTCAGTGTCCCTTTTCTGGGCATCGGTTATTAAGGAAAACCGACGCCTATCATATAACCGCGTCGGTTTCTTAAGCAATCTGACGTCTATATACGAAGACCAGACAGACACGGGTACCGCTTTGTATTAAGCGTCGGTTGTTTATAACAAAACAGACGCTTAAAGTTGCCCGCGAAATCCAAATTTCGATCAAGAAAAATAGTGTCACTTTCAGCGTCGGTGATGTAGATAAAAAACTGACGCCTATTTGCGATGAAAATTTGCGCGAAAAGTGTCACTTTCAGCGGCGGTTATCATTTTATAACCGACTCCGAATGTGGTTCCCGCCAAACAATTTCGTGAAAATATCGTCCACTTAAGCGTCAGTTGGTTTAAACAACCGATGCTTAAGTGATTTAGGCATTGGTTGTGACAAACAACCGACGCTATAGGTGAACTTAATATCCTGCGATCACCCGACTCTTCCCCTTTCTTCTGTTTCATCGCCTAAACCCTCTGCTCCCGCCGCAACCACCCCTCTGTTGTCGCCCGACCCTCCACTCCGCTGCACCCCTCCACGACAGTGCCGCCGCGCCTCCTTCTCCAGCGCCGCCTTCTCCTCCGGTGCCTCCACGCCGCCTTCTCCTCTGGTGCTTCCACGCCGGCGCCTGCCTCCACGCCGGCCGCCGCTGCCAGGCCGACAGAAGCTGCTTCTCCACCGCCGGCGACCGTCGTCGCGCCGCCGCCAGTTCGACCACAGCTGCTTCTCCGCCGCTGCTTCTCTGCCGCGCCGCCGGTTCGACCACAGCTCCTCTCCACCACTGTCGCCCACTCTATGCCGCCGTCTGCAGACCACAACTCCTCTTCAGACCAGTATGCCCTCTTCTTTGTCCATTATTGAGTTCATCACTCCCGCTTGCCTTATACTATAATAAGCTTCAACTAGTAGAAACCATTATACAATGCTGGGGCATGCCCTTTTCCCCATATGTTGGGTGAGGTCTGTATTCCTAGTTTTATTTTTTATCAAATAACAACAGAGTTTTTAAATCAGAGTTTCACCTTTTTATTAATGCATGACTATATCAAGTAAAACAATGCCATCCACCTTTTTATTAATGTCTAGTACACAAATATTAGATGATATTCAAGAAAACCCTAGTTTGATGAGCATGTTGTTAATCATGTTAATTATGTTTCTTCTATATATTCTGATGTCATTATATAATTATGTGATCCCAACATATTAAATTGAATTAGAATGATTTCATGAATTATAGGGTTTTAAAGTTGATAAACATGTACATGCGGAAATAGGGTTATTAAACCAATGGTTATAACATATAATGTCTAGTAAAGATTCCTAGACCTTTTGTTTGAAACTATTGATTTCTTGATTTATTATTTAATAATGCTCTGTTGATTAGGATTAACCATGTTGCCTGTAGTTTATAGACATTTATTATATATAAGAATGACAACACATGTATTTGTTGGCCTAGAAACCCATCCAAGATTGACTCATTAGGAGTAAATCTTGGATAGTCCCCGGTTTGGGACTGTTCTTGAACACCTAATCTCACTTAGGATGTAAGTGTATAATGTGTATTGGGTTTTCGAGAAAATTTCGGTAGCATTTCCCCGTTTGTTCTCTAAGTACATATGTACTTAGAGAACATCGGGGAAATGCTGCCGAAATTTTTTGAAAACCCAATACACATTATACACTTACTAGTGAGATTAGGTGTTCAAGGATGGGATAGGTGGTACACATTTATTATATATAAGAATGACATCACATTATACACTTAGGATGTAAGTGTATACCCTAATCTTTTCCTAATATATACTTGTTTCCTAATATATACTTGTTTTCTCTGATCATAGAATGGATAGATCATGGATGTCCATTCGTAATCGTTGCACCCCAAAGTTTATATCTGGCCTTGATCAGTTTATTAGATTTGCCGAGGAACATAGGAAAAAACCTACAGATAGGTTCTACTGTCCATGTAGGCATTGCGGTAACAACTTGAAAGTCAACACTGGTGAGGAAATCAAAAGTCATGTCATGTGCAACGGGATTGTACAAGGCTATACAGAATGGCACTGGCATGGAGAGATTTTAAAATCGAAACCAGTAGATGTCGATAGCAGTGCTTGGGTGGAAGAAGAAATTGCCTCCGATGATGTAAATGTGAACGAACCAGTTCCAGCTGACATCGTTGATGCGATGCTGGATAGTTGTAGGGTAGAGCACACCGATCCACCTCCTATCTTTAGAAACATTGTGCATGATGCTGAGATACCGTTATACACAGGTTGTGCTAAGTTTACCAAGCTTAGCGCTGTGCTGAGATTGTATAAGTTGAAAGCTAACAATAGATGGAGCGACAAAAGCTTCACTGAATTGTTGACTTTGTTGAAAGAAATACTTCCTGAAGGAAACGAGCTGCCAATCTCAACATACCAGGTAAAGAAAATGTTGTGCCCAATGGGAATGGAGGCCAAAAAGATACACGCATGCCCGAATGATTATGTATTATTTCAAAAGGAATATGTAGATTTGAAAGATTGTCCAAAATGTGGTGCGTCACGATATAAATTGACGACTTCGCGGGAGTCCAAAACTGGTTCTCCTGCCAAGGTGTTGTGGTATCTACCTATAATGTCACGATTTCAACGCTTGTTTGCAAATTCGAAAGATGCGAAGAATTTGAGGTGGCATGTAGATGTTAAGAAAAATAATGATGGGATCCTACGACATGCGTCTGATTCCCCACAGTGGAAGAAGATTGATGTATTGTACCCTGAATTTGGTGAAGAAGTCAGGAATCTAAGACTTGGGATTTATACAGATGGGATGAATCCGTACGGGACATTGAGCAGCCAACATAGCATTTGTCCAGTCATGCTTGTTATATACAATCTTCCTCCCTGGCTGTGTATGAAAAATAAGTACGTTATGTTGTCATTGTTGATATCAGGCCCTAAACAACCCGGAAATGATATCGATGTTTATCTTGAACCTTTGATTGATGACTTAAAGAAACTTTGGGATGAAGGTGTGATGACCTATGATGCTTCAGTAAGAGAGACATTTCATTTGCACGCTATGTTGTTTTGCACTATTAATGACTTTCCGGTATATGGGAATTTGTCTGGATATAGTGTCAAAGGAGCTAAAGCGTGTCCTATATGTGAAGAAAACACTGATTCAATAAGACTAAAACATGGCGGCAAGACTGTATATCTTGGTCATCGAAGGTTTCTTTCAAAATTCCATCCGTATCGTAGGAAGCGCAAAGCATTCAATGGATGGAATGATGAACGGAGTGCACCTAAGCCTATACCAGGGGATGTTGCTTATGAAAGAGTAAAAGACATTGTCAATGAATTTGGTAAGAAATCATAATGTAGTAAGGTGATGGAGTTTTGCAACGCCACTAAAAATCCTAGAGATGATGAGTCTCTAAGTTTAGCCTTGCTTATAGTATGGTAAGATCTCCACCCGCGTGTGCAAAGACACGCGGAAGTCTTATCGTAATATAGTTAAGGGTCGAATCCACAGGACAACGGTCTTGTTTAGAGTTTAAACAAGATGGAAAACCTTTTAGCCTTACTTAACCAATTAAATATTGATATTTATACCGAAAGTTTGATTTGGTTGTTTAATCTAGATGCAAGTAAAGTAAAAAGCAAGAAAGTAAAAACTAAGATTAGCAAATGATAAAGGATCACTGGGGTGATGCGGGTAATCACCACCACTACGCATGAATTGTACTTGTACCAAACATAGCAAGACTTGTAGGCAAGATACATGGATGTGGTGCATTACCGATGTCTTATAGGACAAGAGTAATGCATACATCCTTCATGGATTTAGTAACTCCCATTCGGTACATATCTTCGTGTCAATGAAGATATGTAGTCTCCAAAGAGAGAATCTTACTCAACCTCGTGAAACGTGCATCGAAAAACCTACAAGCGAGCGATAATTACCAAGTCGATTAGTATCCTTATAGACTATCCCTCTTTCGAGGATATAACTACAAGAAACATGAGAGTGTTGCAATGTCAGCCATCCCCGAACGAATGGTCAAGTACTTTGCACCACTCTCTCCTCGGAGTGTGTTCCTCGACCTGTCAAGATTGCACTTTTGCACGTCAACTGATTCCATTTCATAGTGCAAAAGTACAATGATGGAGGTGAGTTTACTCCACTCCTTGGAAAGCGTTCGTAGATACCGAAACGGGTGTGTGGTGGATACACACACCAGAAACCAACACTAAATCAGTATTCGAGTCTCAAGAGCGGTCGTAGACAAACCACAACGAAAGACAATAAATGCATACAAGAACGTGGCCAACATCCAAGCATGTATGAAACGATTTAGTATTAAAAATAAATGATAACATCTTTTTAGTACAATATACAAAACATGGGCAGCGGGGCTAGTCCCCGCGCCCCAGTGAATGAAACTACTCGCTCCTCATAGAGGGAGCAACAAAGGAGGAGGCAAGAAGAGACAGAAAGAACAACATCTCCACGGAGGAGAGAAGGTTGAACCCTTGGTGGAGAGAGCAACGATCTTCACCCTTTGTGGCTTGCTTGACAATGGATCTTCTCCTCTCACCTTCTTTGTTGATGAGAGAGAAGGTAGCTCGATGATGGAACATGTATCTCAAACCGGCAGCCTTGGGGCGATGGATGGAATTGCTCTGGTACTGGAGGGGCAACCTTTGGACGTCTGAGATATCCCCTTGGGAGGACCCTTGGGGTCTTATTTATAGGCCTTGAGTGAAGTCCAAATGGTTTGGAGACCGTTTGGACCTCAAGACCGTTTGGGGCCTCAAGACCGTTTGGGCTCAATCGGTCTTGAGATCGTTTGGTTTCAAACGGTCTTGAGACCGTTTGGCGTCAAACGGTCTTGAGATCGTTTGACATCAAACGGTCTTGAGACCGTTTGGCATCAAGCGATCTTGAGACCGTTTGGCATCAAACGGTCTTGAGAACGTGTGAACTCCATGCGGTCTTGGGACCGTTTGGCTCCATGCGGTCTTGGGACCGTTTGGCCTCATGCGGTCTCGGGACCGTTTGAACTCCATGCGGTCTTGGGACCGTTTGGCTTCATGCGGTCTCAGGACCGTTTGAACTCCATGCGGTCTTGGGACCGTTTGGCTTCATGCGGTCTCAGGACCGTTTGAACTCCATGCGGTCTTGGGACCGTTTGGCTTCATGCGGTCTCGGGACCGTTTGGCTTCATGCGGTCTCGGGACCGTTTGAACTCCATGCGGTCTTGGGACCGTTTGGCTTCATGCGGTCTCGGGACCGTTTGAACTCCATGCGGTCTTGGGACCGTTTGGCTTCATGCGGTCTCGGGACCGTTTGAACTCCATTCGGTCTTGGGACCGTTTGGATCCACTCGGCCTTGAGGCTGGGTTATTCTTTTATGATTTTTTTGTGCTTTTTCTGCATATAAAAAAGGAAAAAGTTAGTCTTATGGTGTATTTACAAAAAGGGGTGAAATTATGGTTATGTATAGTTTAATCATAAAAAAGAGTATGGAAAACTAAAGAAAAAGACTAAGATAATCGACTAAAATAGGAGGTTATCACCCCCCCTAACTTAGAGTCTAGCTTGTCCTCAAGTTAGATAGAGCTGAGACATGTAATGGCGAGGCGATCTTATTTAGGATCTCCATACTCTTGCTTCAATTCTTGACCTGAGTTCCCCAGGGGTCATATCGAGGCTTATTGCATGCCTTGATTCCTTTGGATTTCGAGAGTTGCTTGGATCTCAGGTTCTTTTCGTATCTCAAAGTTTGCCTTGGGACCACATTTATTTTGTGCATGTTGTTGACTCTAATCAGCTTTATACCTCTCTGGAAACCTACCGGAAGCTAGAGAGGGTATGAGGGTTGGCTAAAGGCTTTGGAGTGTAGCTCCCCCTTCAAGTGGGGGAGGGGCTGTCTATGCTTTTTAGGATCTCACTACCGGGCACGACACATCTGCCTTTATGAGGGCAGCTGAATGTACCGGCCGGGTGAGTCCTTTATGAGCTTTTTCATATACTTGGAACTTTAGGGTTTCACTACCGGACGCGACACATCTGCCTTTGTGAGGGCAGCGGAATGTGCCGGCCGGGTGAGACCTTCGTCAGTTCTTCATATAGATCCTTATGTGTGGCACAACTCTCATAATTTTATTCGTCTCTCTGGCTTTTATTCAATAACTCACAGGCTTGGGTTTTGGAATTTTTGAGAATTTATTTTGGGCGGCCAAGCCTCTTTTATTTTGAAGAGAGGAAAGTTGTTCTTAAAGTTTTTCAACGTGCACTTATTTGGTTTGTGGTCCACTTGCAGAACTTTTTGATTTGGAAGTTGCCTAATTTCCCTCTCATCCTCGAGATCTCAGCTTATTTATGCCCTGATTTTGACCTGTGGAGAGTCAGATAAAGAATTGAAGCAAAAATATGGGATCCATAGTGGGTGGAAATTGATAAATCGCCATTTGATGTCTAAGTGCTATTTACTTGTAGAGACTAACATGATTCTAGAGTTAGTTGAGGTGACTATTTTTGAAAAAGAATTGTAAAAAGAATTTTTAAGAATAAAGAATTGTAAAAAAAAATTAAGAATAAAGAATTGTATGGAAAGTGTTAAAGAAAAAAGGAAGTATAGAAATTGATACCTTGCCCTTGTCTAATGTACCCCCCCTAACTTATCACACACTCTGTCCCCAGAGTGGCAACGTGATAGGTTGAGAAGTCATTAGAACAAGGGCTGCAGGTTAAGGTAGATCTTCATTTGCCCCTGGAGAACGGAGTAGAGTGGATGCGAACTGTCCTCGTAAAGCGTGGTAGTCCACGTCAGTCATCTCTTCTACTAATCTTTGGAGAACAATGATGGTGTACATCCAGTAGAGGATGTGGAAGCCGCAGTCGTTGGATTTTCGTATTTGCTGGGGGCATTTGTGGCAGAAGGCGGGGCGATTGAAATGTTCTTTGTTGTATGCCTTTGTGTGCTGACTCAGAAGATCAATTAATTTCTCAGCGCACTCTTTTACCACTACTTCTGTTGGCGTCTTTGGCGTCACGACGTAGTGTCGTTGTCGAGCGTTGAACTGGATGTCGGAACTGTTGTATATTGTGGTTGTTCCGTCTTGGAGGTTTGTTGCCAGAAGAATCCAGTGCTCATGATACAGGATTGGTAACATGATGAACTTCGTAGTTGTATGCTGGAGATATGCGATCAGTGTGTCAGTTGTGCCGAAGTTTTTGAGATTTAGGAGATCATCCTTCATATATGGAGATGCCATGTATGTATCTGGATTATTTTGGCCAAGCTGAAACTGGTAAGCGGCCATGAGGCTGACAGAAAGTTGCCCCTTATCCTGTAGAGTCTCTCGCAGTGAATCGGCCATCACAAGAATGTCTTGAGACATGAATACTATACCATCTTTGTCTGCAGAGAGTTTCGCCATGATGATGCGCATTTCGAGGTCGTTGAGACCTTTGCAAGCGTCGCGATCGAAATCAGGAAATGTTGGTTTAAAGGTGTAAGTAGGATCGCTCTTGCTGTTATCTTTTTCTGGCGACTTGTTTTGTTCTAGCTCTTTCAAAATTTGTCGGAAAGGTCGCCGTTGTCGTCGCTGGACAGCTGAGAAAAGGTACCGAGGAACATCATCTGGTGACATAGTCGGGTCGTTGAAGAATCTTCTGTCACAGATAAGCTCCATGGCATAGCGTCCTCGTAGGGAATGAAAGTCTTCAGCTACCAGATCTTTGAATGGGATTTCCTGGTTCAGCGCTTGGATGTGTCGGATCGTGCAGAAAGCGCTGTCCCCAGATCCCTCGGTGGCTTGTACTGGAGGGTTTATGATTCTGAACCAAGGTTGGCTCCAGTCTTGGCGAAGAGATGGGCGTGCAGCCCAGATTAATTTAAGCAGCCGGAAGGGTATACACCTGGCTTCTCCTGCTGCTTCTCCGACAAAATTTATTGTGTCGGCTGGTAGCTCGGCACTACTGAAGTTGTAAACTTTTGCGTCCCGAGCTTCGGTATCCACGATCATAAAAAGCCAATGGTCCGAGACTTGGGAAGGCATTGTGATATAACGTGCCCGACGCGCTAAACCAGCACGCAGCCGCTCAATCGACTTTGCTCTGACGTCTTTGTATAAAAGGCCAATAGACAGAGCTGGCGAGGTGTTGAAGACGGGTTGCTGCCACTTAGAACTTTTATATATTTCTATACAATTGGCGAGGAGGACACGGAAGAAAGCCAGAGGCATCGTAGACCGAGGTCGGAAAATGCTGCGGAAATCTTCACGTGTCATCTGACGCCTGGTTTTGGTATTATTATATATTATGTCTTCCCCCGCCTTTGCATCGTCTACTATAGTGTTCAGTATAAAAATGTCCTGAGCATCTAAAGTAGAGATGGCTGTCATATCTAGATCTTGCATTTTGTGCGGAAGAGGAGGTGGCGGGGGAAGTTCTTGTGGTGGAGGGGAAGCGTGTTGTTCGAAGGCCTCTTCATGGCCCTTGAGATTGTCGTCCAAGTCAGAGGCAGAGTCAAGATCTTCGTCCGTGTCTAGACTCACTCGGTCTGCCTCGTCCTGGTAAGGGGGAGAAGGTGTTGAGAAGAGGGCAGAAGTTTTTGGCGGGCTAGCGCTGGTTCCTAGCATGCATTGTTGTAACTCAGCGTAGGCTGCATCCTTGGCAGCTTCCCCAATGGACCCCAAAGCAGAGTAGTCAAAGAATTGATCCCCGTATGAAATGTTGACGTTGTCATTATGTGGGGATTTGGGGTGATAGTCACTTTCCTGGTGACCTTTATCGGACCCTTTATGGGAGGGTCCTGCTGCGTTCCCGGGGTCTTCTCCGTCATCATGCTTGTCTCCTAAAGATGTATCTTTATTAGAGTCAGCAGATGAGTCGGAGTCGTCTTCTTCTTCATCATCATCATCTTTGTCGTCCGCAGCTTCGTCGGTTTTCTTTTTGTTAGCAGACTTTTTGCACCTCCGATGAGTGGCATGTAGCTCATCAAAAGCCACTTGCAGATGCTTGTGTTTTTTTAGCAGTGCGTCGTAGGCTTCTTTGAGATCTTTGAATCTACCCTCGGCGGAGAGGAGGCGTGCTGTCAGATCTGTGACTTGGGCACGTAGCTGTTGGGTTTCATTGTTATTTGCCTCCTCCTGGTGATGATGTAGTTGCGTAATTGTTTCATCGATGGTAGCCAAGCGCGTGCTCAGAGTTTCTTGATTTTTCTCAAGCTTGCGGAGATTCTCTTGCAGAGGTTGAGTCTGTTTGGAAATCTCATCGACTTTTTATGTTGTAGCTTCTTGCTGGCGCGTTGCTCCAAGGATCAGGTCCTACAGGTTGGTGGTGTGGCTGTTGATGTGCTTAACTTGCTTAGCCACTTCATCCTGTCGTTGTTGGATGCCTTGGAGGAAGGTAGGCAAGGCTCTGTGTTGGTTGTCGATCTTGGTTACCTGTCGGGATAAGTCATGTACACAAGAAAAAATAGAATTTAATAAGTTAGAGGAATCGGTGAGGAGGTTTCGGACAGCGTCAAATTGACGGCCGAATTCCTCACCGATGTTAGTAAAAGGGACCCCAGAAGCGGAAGGGTGATGTGAATGGGGTCTGTGTGGGATGGTGGTAGTGTCTTGCGGAAGAGACACTGATGATGTCCCGAACTGCGTAGTGACTGTTGATGAAGTCATCAGCGGTGTCGGGGTGGTGGCGTATGTGAAAAGCGGTGGTATTTGCAGCGAAAATGGTGGTACCGATAATGAAGGGGTGGGAACTGCGGAAGTGAATGGAAAGGTGGTGAAATCGGGCATGGTGATGGAGAAAGGGAAGCCTGACGTAAAAGTGGGTGAAAAGGTGGATGTGAATGCTTGTGTGGATGTGGGGAGGAAGGGAGTGGTGGATGTGGGAATGGTGGAAGGCGGAGTGGTGGGGGCAGTAGAGAGCTGCTCGTGGAGACTCTGGATGAAAGAGTCGATGGATGATGTTTTTAAGATTTCTTCATGGAACTGCTCATCCTCCGGATTTGGGCGAGACGTTGGTGTCCCCGACAGCTGATGGGCCTGCAACTGCCTTCTAGAAGGCCGTTTGACAGGTATTTTTGTAGGTCGAGCTATCGGGGCTGTGATGCTCATCTCAGTTTGACCCGCAGTTGCTTTCTTTTCAAGAGGTTTGACCGAAGCTAGCAGATGAGTAAGCTCCTCGTCAGAGAAGAGGAGCTGTGTCATATCATAATGCGCTAACTCCGGGAGCGGGAGGAGAGTCCTTGACGACTTAACCATCGGGCAGAATACATAGTGTATCTTTCCATCCTTTTCTTTAATTATGAACGAGTTTTTCAAAGATTGCTCGTTGGTAAGGATGTCTCCCTTTATTTGCGTGCAGCGGGGTAAGAGTTTGTCCATCTTAAAAAATTTGATTATAGATGTGACATGGCCCCCCAAGCAAATCTCTTTCCCCAGGAGGGTGGCAGATAATTTCTGGATCATCAGCCGTCCTATGTTGACTGGCCTTTCGTTGATGATGGACCAGAGGACGAAAAGTTCTGATATTGTAACATTCCCTCCTTCCGTCCTGGGGAAAAGTGTGCCGGCTAGGATCTTGTGTAGAGTGCGCACAAATCCAAAGTGGATGTTTGACGCTTTGCACGTCTTGGCGTCGTAAGTGGGGATCCATGTTAAGGTTTTCCAGAATGTATGTCTGTTGAATTCTGGATGATCAGTTCCCACTGTTTTAGCTTTTTGTAGCTGCTCCTGGTCATCGATGAAGATAGAATTCAGCATATTCTCTGTTATGACGACATTGCTACCAAAAATTTGGGTGACAAGCCTTCTGTCACCCCCATCCCGTGACCTATCTGTAATGTCGACGGGCTCCTTTGTCAGAAAGGAGAAGAATTCCGCGGTGGGCTCGAGGTAGGATACTTCAGGTATTAAACACAACCTGGTGAGGTTGGCTTTTTGTAATACGTTGAAGATGCGATCGTGGATTCCCATTTTGATTAGTATGCTGGAGCAGACATACTTGGTCGGTTTCAGGATTTTATCGGTGGAGATGGAGGTTTGGATGGAAAGGTTCTCTGGTGGTGGTATTGGGGCGGTGATGGGAATGAAAGTGGTAGTGATGGTAGCTGCAGGGATGGTGGTGGTAGCAGCAAGGGTGGAGGGTTTGGCGAGAGGTTGGTCCATAGCAGATAGAGGGCGGACTTGTTTCCTTGCCCGCTTGGGGGGATGCCCAGATGCAGCCTTTAAAGCCTTGCGCTTCCCCTCTGTCTCTTGGGCAGAGGATTCCTCATCAGGATTCGGTGTGTAATCCGAACCTTCATCGTCATCAGAGGAGATTTGTTCGACTTCTTCTTCAGGAGCCTCACCTAGACATTTGGTGAGGCGGGTAATCTCACACAGCACATCGATTATTTTGGTCCTTGGTGGGACAGCTCTGGTGGTGTTGAAGGTATCTCTGATTTTTATGAGCCTGTCCAGCTCCTCCATCATCTGCTCCCTTGTCTGAGTAGGAGCAGCTCCTGAGCCAGTGGTCTTGTTTTCTAGTGACGCCATTTCTGAAAAATAAGAGTTTCTTAGTTAGAGAAGAAAATTTGAAACAAATTAGATTTTATTTGTAGTTATATCTTTTTGTGTTTTTGTGAAAGCGAAAGGAAGCGAAGACCAAACGGTTTCAAGACCCCTTGGTTCCAAATGGTTTGAGGACCGTTTGGTTCCAAACGGTTTGAGGACCGTTTGGTCCCAAACGGTTTGAAGACCGTTTGGTCCCAAACGGTTTGAGGACCGTTTGGTCCCAAACGGTTTGAGGACCGTTTGGTCCCAAACGGTTTGAGGACCGTTTGGTCCCAAACGGTTTCAAGACCGTTTGGTCCCAAACGGTTTCAAGACCGTTTGGTTCCAAACGGTTTCAAGACCGTTTGGTTCCAAATGGTTTGAAGACCGTTTGGTCCCAAACGGTTTCAAGACCGTTTGGTTCCAAACGGTTTGAGGACCGTTTGGTCCCAAACGGTTTCAAGACCGTTTGGTTCCAAACGGTTTCAAGACCGTTTGGTTCCAAACGGTTTGAAGACCGTTTGGTCCCAAACGGTTTCAAGACCGTTTGGAAAACGAAGAGCTGCAGGTCGCCGGCGCGGGTGAAGATGAAGCGGCGCGAAGGTGAAGAACGCATCGGTGACTTCGACGATGACAAAAATGATGATAAAAACGGCGACGGTGACGAATTCGACTTCTTCTTCAGGAGCCTCACCTAGACATTTGGTGAGGCGGGTAATCTCACACAGCACATCGATTATTTTGGTCCTTGGTGGGACAGCTCTGGTGGTGTTGAAGGTATCTCTGATTTTTATGAGCCTGTCCAGCTCCTCCATCATCTGCTCCCTTGTCTGAGTAGGAGCAGCTCCTGAGCCAGTGGTCTTGTTTTCTAGTGACGCCATTTCTGAAAAATAAGAGTTTCTTAGTTAGAGAAGAAAATTTGAAACAAATTAGATTTTATTTGTAGTTATATCTTTTTGTGTTTTTGTGAAAGCGAAAGGAAGCGAAGACCAAACGGTTTCAAGACCCCTTGGTTCCAAATGGTTTGAGGACCGTTTGGTTCCAAACGGTTTGAGGACCGTTTGGTCCCAAACGGTTTGAAGACCGTTTGGTCCCAAACGGTTTGAGGACCGTTTGGTCCCAAACGGTTTCAAGACCGTTTGGTGCCAAACGGTTTCAAGACCGTTTGGTTCCAAAGGGTTTGAAGACCGTTTGGTCCCAAACGGTTTCAAGACCGTTTGGTTCCAAACGGTTTGAGGACCGTTTGGTCCCAAACGGTTTCAAGACCGTTTGGTTCCAAACGGTTTGAAGACTGTTTGGTCCCAAACGGTTTCAAGACCGTTTGGAAAACGAAGAGCCGCAGGTCGCCGGCGCGGGTGAAGATGAAGCGGCGCGAAGGTGAAGAACGCATCGGTGACTTCGACGATGACAAAAATGATGATAAAAACGGCGACGGCGACGAAAGTGACAACTGCGGTGAAAACCACGGTGAAAATAGCGATAGAATCGGCACGGCGATGAAAGTGACAACTGCGGTGAAAACCACGGTGAAAGTAGCGATAGAACGGCGCGGCGACGAAAGTGACAACTGCGGTGAAAACCACGGTGACAGTAGCCATAGAACGGCGCGGCGACGACGGCGGGGAACTTATTAATAGCGAAGGAGACGATAGAGGCGACGGAACAGTCGGTAAAACCATCGATAAAGACGGCGATGGTGGCGTCAGCGGAGATGAAGATGTGACGTCGGAACGGTCGGCGATGAAGAAGGTGGCAAGGAAGAGAAACATCGTTCGTGCAATCGCCGGACTACCTTGCAGGTGGTAAATGGACCGGAGAGCAACGCGCGGATGTAACAGGAGAAACAGGGGGGTTCTTCGCACTAAAGCTCTGGAGAATTCGAAAGTTCGAAGAGAGAAAGACGAAGGTGTAGGGTTAATATTTATAGGGATTGGTTGTTTGTATTCCAAATGGTTTCGAGGTCGTCTGGTTCCAAGCGGTTTCAAGAACGTTTGGAGTTCAAATAGTTTCAAGACCGTTTGGTTCCAAACGGTTTGGAGACCGTTTGGTCCCAAGCGGTTTCTAGACCGTTTGGTCCCAAACGGTTTCAAGACCGTTTGGAGCCCAAACGGTTTCAAGACCGTTTGGTCCCAAATAGTTTCAAGACCGTTTGGTCCCAAACGGTTTCAAGACTGTTTGGTCCCAAGCGGTCTGAAGACCGTTTGGAGCCCAAACGGTTTCAAGACCGTTTGGTCCCAAACGGTTTAAAGACCGTTTGGCTCCAAACGGTTTGAGGACTGTTTGGCTCCAAACGGTTTGGAGACCGTTTGGGGTTCAAACGGTTTCAGGACCGCTTGGAAGGGCAAAAGCAGAAGAGGTTTTTATGTTTGTTTTTTTTTATTTGTGTATTATATATTTTTATATTTTGTGATAGTTGTGGATTTTTTTTGTATTTTGATTTATGCATTTTTTTATGTTGTTTCTTTTAATTATTTTTTTGTAGTTTTTGATTATGTAGATTTTTTTGTATTTTTTTAGATTAATGATGAAAGAACTTAAAGAAAGTAAATAAAGTTTAAAAGAAAATAAAAGACTGGAAAATTAGAAAAGGTGATACTCAGGTCTTGGGTTGCCTCCCAAGAAGCGCCTTGGTTTAATGTCGCTGGCTCGACGAACTTGTAGGGTTGTTATGTTGTTGGTGTAGCATCTCTGATGTTGATGGTTTGTCGATGCATTTTGTCTTCCTGAGTGTAATATCTTTTTAATCTGTGACCATTGACGGTCCTTTCTCCTCCATTATCATCGAAAATAATGACAGCTCCTGTCGGGTATATATGTTTGATTGTGAAAGGCCCCGACCATTTAGTGCGCAGTTTTCCTGGAAACATTTTTAGTCTGGAATTGAACAAGAGGACTTTGTCCCCGACGTTTATATCCTTTCTTTTTATGTGGCCATCATGCCACATCTTAGTTTGTTCTTTGTAGATTCTTGCATTGTGGTAGGTTGTCATTCGTAATTCTTCCAGTTCTTGGAGTTGAAGTTGTCTGAATTCTCCAGTGCTTTTGAGATCGAAGTTTAGTTGCTTAATGGCCCACCAGGCCTTATGCTCTAATTCAACTGGCAAATGGCAAGACTTCCCATACACTAATCGAAACGGTGTTGTTCCGATTGGTGTTTTGAAAGCGGTGCGGTAGGCCCAAAGAGCGTCAGATAATTTGGTGGACCAATCAGTGTGGTGCCGATTGACAGTTTTTTCTAAGATAGCTTTAATTTTCCTATTGGAAGCTTCAACCTGTCCACATGTCTGTGGATGATATGGTGTAGAAACTTTATCGTTGACTCCGTATTTCCTTAATAAAGCTTCAAAGCTCCGTTCCAAGAAATGTGATCCGTCATCAGATATTATCGTTCTTGGGACGCCGAATCTGGGGAAAATTATCTCTTTAAACATCTTGATTACTGGTTTTGAATCACAAGAGGTGGTTGGTAGAGCTTCAACCCATTTGGACACGTAATCCACAGCAACTAAGATGTACATGAATCTGTAGGATGAGGGGAAAGGGCCCATGTAATCTATTCCCCATACATCGAAGAGTTCGATTTCTTGCCACATGTTCAATGGCATTTCATTTCTTCTGGTAATTCCCCCAGATAGTTGGCACTTGTCACATGATCGCACGTATTCATGTGCGTCTTTTGCGATGGTAGGCCAATAAAAGCCAGATTGCAGGACTTTAAGGGTTGTCTTTGTAGAACTCATGTGGCCCCCTGTGGGGCCTGAGTGACAGTGCTCAAGAACCGAAGTGATCTCTGTCTCTGGAATGCATCTACGGAAGAGTCCATCTGCACATAAGTGAAAAAGATAGGGCTCGTCCCAGAAATATTGCTTAGCATCGTGAATGAACTTCTTTTTGTCGTGATGGGATGCAGACGGGTGAATGATTCATGTTGCCAAATAATTAACAATATCGGCATACCAGGGGAATCCATTAGTGACTTTCATTAGTTGGTCGTCCGGGAGGGAGTCTTGGATAGGTACTTTGTCTTCATCCTCGAATCTAATACAGCTGAGATGGTCAGCGACGACGTTTTCCACCCCGCTTTTGTCTTTGATTTCCAAATCGAATTCCTGAAGCATTAATACCCAGCGGATCAGTCTAGGTTTTGCATCTTGCTTTTGAATTAGGTATCGTATAGCAGAGTGGTCAGTGTAGACAATAACTTTAGCTCCAATCAGGAATGAGCGGAATTTCTCGAACGCGTAGATGACAGCCAAGAATTCCTTTTCAGTAGTGGTGTAATTCTTCTGTGCTTCATCCAGCGTCTTAGATGCGTAGTATATAACATAGGGTTTCTTGTCGATTCTTTGCCCTAACACGGCCCCTATGGCATAATCGCTCGCATCGCACATGATTTCGAATGGTTGTGACCAATCTGGAGCTCTTAGAATGGGTGCGGAAATCAAGGCATTTTTCAATGTTGTGAAACTCTGCAAGCATTCTTGGTTAAAGTTAAATTCCGTGTCCTTGGTCAGAAGTTGTGTCATGGGCTTTGCAATTTTAGAGAAGTCTTTGATAAATCTCCTGTAAAACCCAGCATGACCTAAGAAAGCACGTACCCCTTTTATGTCTTTTGGTGGCATCAATTTTGAGATGACGTCAATTTTTGCTTGATCCACTTCGATCCCTCTGTTACTTACTCTGTGTCCGAGGACAACACCTTCCGTTACCATAAAATGGCATTTTTCCCAATTTAAGATGAGGTTAGTATCCTCGCATCTTTGTAAGACTTGAACCAGGTTGAGAAGACAGTTGTCGAAAGAGTTTCCATATACTGAGAAATCATCCATGAATATCTCCATTATGGATTTTATTAATCCTGCAAAGATAGAAGACATGCATCTCTGAAATGTGGCTGGCATGTTACAAAGCTCGAATGGCATTCTTCTGAAAGCATATGTCCCAAAAGGACAGGTGAAAGTAGTTTTCTCTTGATCCTCCGGGTGTATAGGGATTTGGTAAAACCCGGAATAACCGTCAAGGTAACAGAAGAATTTCTGATGAGCTAAGCGCTCGAGAACCTCATCTAGGAAAGGCAGGGGGTAGTGATCTTTTCGCGTGGACTTATTAAGTTTTCTATAGTCAACGCACATTCTCCATCCAGTCATGGTTCTAGTGGGTACTAGTTCGTTTTTATCATTAAGGACAACAGTGGTCCCCCCCTTTTTGGGACCACCTGCACTGGGCTAATCCACTGAGAATCTGAGATGGGGTAGATGATACCAGCCTTTAGAAGTTTGAGGACTTCAAGGCGAACCACCTCCTTGAGGTTGGGGTTTAACTTCCCTGGTGTTCTCTTGATGGTTTAAACTCTTCAACCATGGGCAGTTTGTGCATGCATAAAGCGGGATTCTTAACTGTCAAATCAGTCATTTTATACCCAATGTCTTTCCTATGCTTCTTCAGTTCATCGAGGAGTCTGTTTTCTTGATCATCTTCCAGAGTGGAGCTGATGATTACTGGACATAGCTTCTCTTCATCAAGAAAAACATGTTTGAGCCCTTCAGGTAGGGCTTTCATTTCCGGAGCCTTAGGTGGCTCGGTAGCTTATATAATTGTGACTGCCTTGAGTTCTTCGAATGTGTCTGTCGGGTCTTCGTCAGATTTTTCCAAGCATTGTTGCACAATTTCACTTGCCGAGAATTCTACATCCGGATTTGTAAGGGTGTTTTCCAATTCATTGGTTGATTCAGACATTTCTAATTGTGACATTTGATATACAGCATCCAAGAGAAAAGCTTCCTCTTGAATGTTTGGACCTTTCATACTGTTGAGCACTCTGAACTGGAAAGCCTCCTTCCCAAGTCTCAAGATTATAGTTCCTGCTTCAACATCGATAAG
Source organism: Alisma plantago-aquatica (assembly GCA_963693085.1). Classification (NCBI taxonomy): domain Eukaryota; kingdom Viridiplantae; phylum Streptophyta; class Magnoliopsida; order Alismatales; family Alismataceae; genus Alisma; species Alisma plantago-aquatica. Next base: position 1,303,624,068 of record OY856410.1, read on the forward strand.
AGCTCGGGCAGTGGCTAGGAAAGGTCTGCCAAAGATTATCGGGTATCTCAGGTCTTCTTGGATGTCCATAATAATGAAATCGCATGGGACATAAGAATTCTTTCCTATTCTGACGGGAATATCTTCGATGGTTCCAAGAGGGGCAGTTATGGTAGAATCAGCTAACTGAATTGTCATTGTGGTAGGTAACAAATCAGTAAAGCCTAATCTTTTACACATCGAATAGGGCATAATAGATATGCTTGCTCCTAAGTCTGCCAAACCTTTCTTGCTGGAACCATTTCCAATAGAGCACTGGATACCGAAGGACCCCGGATCCTTCTTTTTCTTCGGCATTTTATTTAGCAAAATGTCTGAGGTGGTCTGATCAAGTTTCACCGTTTCATGCTCTTCTGTCATATACTTTCTCGACAAGAGGGTTTTAAGGTATTTGGCCCAAGCGGGCACCTCGGAAAGAGCATCGAGGAAAAGAATATCAATGTATAATTTTTTCATAGCTTCCTTGAATTTTTGGAACCTAGTATCCATTTTGGTCCCTTTCAGCCTATCCGGATAAGGAACTCTGGGTGGGACCTCTGGCATTGGTTCCTTTTCCTTTTCTTTCTCAGTAGAATTTTCTGTTTCTATGCTTGAGTTTCTTGTTGGGGAAAGAATGGCTATATTATCTTCATGGATGATCCTGTTGACATCAGGCAGGACACGACCAGATCGTGTGGTAACGGCATTCAGTTGTTCTGGTCTGTTTTGGTTATGTCTCAGATTTGCCTCTGGTTGCCCAGCAAAAGTGTCGGCTTGTGGCTTCAACTGCGCGGCAATCTGTGCCAGTTGGGTTTCTACGGCCTTTTGTTGAGCTTGCTGGTTTGCAAGCATAGTCTATTGAGATTAAAGCATTTGTCTAATCAAGGATATTTCGTCAGATGATTGGGGAGGAGCACCCCTTTGTTGATACTGAGTGACTTGATGTCCTTGTGGTTGTTGTGGAGGTGCCGTTAGCTGCGGTTGTGGTTGCTGCAACTGAGGATGTTGCAGCTGTGGGTGTAATCCTGAATATTGATAGGAGGGGTTCCTAGGGTAGTTGGATCTTTGAGGCCCATTCCCATAGTTCCCTTGATTTTGGGTGAAATTACTCTGAAACCCAGGTGGTTGTTTGAAAGATCCACCTTGCGTTTGTTGTTGCGGATTGGCTGTTCCAGCAGGATTTCCATATTAGAAACCCAGGTGATTTCTCGGTTTATCTGTATTGTAGTACACCTGGCCGGGTATCGAGTGAATTGAGTTAACTTGCTCCGGCATTTGATCTTCGGGATGTTCAATAGCAGGTTCATATTGCGGCATTGGTGGCTGCAAATCCATCATAACATTGTATAACATGCCACACGATAGTGTGGGATGATCGGATGCATGACAGGATTCACAGGTTCCAATAGCAGCTTTTACTTGTTGAACTTGGGAGCTTTTCTTCTTATCATACTCTCCGAAAGAAGTTTCGAGAGCTTGATGTTTGTTGGCAATAGTCTTCAAGGCTTCAGCAATAGCCTTGAGTTCCATTGATTCTTCAGCCTTGTAGACCTTAAGAACTCCCTTTGTGTGGTTAGCTGACCTTCCCCAATTAGATTGGTTCTCGGCCCCTATTGTGACTATGTTCCAAGCATCTTCATAATTCTTTCTCATAAAGTTTCCTCCAGATGAGGAATCTAAGAATTGCTTAATATCATCACTAACTCCTCTATAGAATGTTTCAATTAGTTGGTTTTGAGATATGCCATGGTGAGGGCACTTTCTCAAGAGTTCTTTGAATCTTTCTCAGGCTTCTGCTAATGTTTCCCCAGGCAGTTGGGTAAAGTGATTTATTTGGCCCCTAATCTCATAGGTTAGTGAAGGTGGGAAGAACTTCTCCAGAAATTTTTCTTCTAAGGGAGTCCAGGTTGTAATGATAGGATGCCTATCTAGAGCGTTATACCAGCTTAAAGCCCTCCCAGACAAGGTAAAGTGGAAGAGGTGTAGCATTATTGCTTCAAGGGCAACTCCTGCTTGGGGTACAAGTCGGCAGAGTGACTTGAACCTCTTGAGATGATCCATGCAGTCGTCACCTGGTCCACCGGAGAAAGAAATGCCATGCATTATCTGGATCCATTGTGTCCGGATTTCAAATTTTGGGATGTTGATAATCGGTGGACGGACGGGGTGGTCATCTTCATAATTCTTCGGGACTGCGTAGTCTCGAAGTTGCTTACTTCTTAAAGCTAGTTGAGCAGCATCATTCTCACCTTGGATGCGAGCTTGCTCCTCAGCTCGAATCTCAGCTTGCACTTGAGCACGGGTGTCCGCGATTAGTTGCGCTCTTTGAGCTGCTAAGGCAGCGTTGACTCTTTCCGCAATAAGGCGTTGTTCGTCAGCCATTTGTCTGGCTTGTTGACGATTGAGTCTGATCCTTCGGTGAAAGCTTCTCTCTACCTCAGAGTCGTACTCTGGCTCAGGGGAGAATCTGATGCATTGCGGGGTTTGCATGCACGTGTTCTACCTGAGTAGAAAGAAAGTCACGTGTTAAGATGATGAAAGAAAAACAAAGAATTCGAGAAGATTTGGAGTAGTTATAAAAAAAAATGTAAAATCCTAATCAACCAAGAAGTTATTAAGTAGAGGCTAAAATGTTCCGTTATCCCAGGCAACGGCGCCAATTTTTGATGGAGTTTTGCAACGCCACTAAAAATCCTAGAGATGATGAGTCTCTAAGTTTAGCCTTGCTTATAGTATGGTAAGATCTCCACCCGCGTGTGCAAAGACACGCGGAAGTCTTATCATAATATAGTTAAGGGTCGAATCCACAGGACAACGGTCTTGTTTAGAGTTTAAACAAGATGGAAAACCTTTTAGCCTTACTTAACTACTTAAAGATTGATATTTATACCGAAAGTTTGATTTGGTTGTTTAATCTAGATGCAAGTAAAGTAAAAAGCAAGAAAGTAAAAACTAAGATTAGCAAATGATAAAGGATCACTGGGGTGATGCGGGTAATCACCACCACTATGCATGAATTGTACTTGTACCAAACATAGCAAGACTTGTAGGCAAGATACATGGATGTGGTGCATTACCGATGTCTTATAGGACAAGAGTAATGCATACATCCTTCATGGATTTAGTAACTCCCATTCGGTACATATCTTCGTGTCAATGAAGATATGTAGTCTCCAAAGAGAGAATCTTACTCAACCTCGTGAAACGTGCATCGAAAAACCTACAAGCGAGCGATAATTACCAAGTCGATTAGTATCCTTATAGACTATCCCTCTTTCGAGGATATAGCTACGAGAAACGTGAGAGTGTTGCAATGTCAGCCATCCCCGAACGAATGGTCAAGTACTTTGCACCACTCTCTCCTCGGAGTGTGTTCCTCGACCTGTCAAGACTGCACTTTTGCATGTCAACTGATTCCATTTCATAGTGCAAAAGTACAATGATGGAGGTGAGTTTACTCCACTCCTTGTAAAGCGTTCCTAGATACCGAAACGGGTGTGTGGTGGATACACACACCAGAAACCAACATTAAATCGGTATTCGAGTCTCAAGAGCGCTCGTAGACAAACCACAACGAAAGACAATAAATGCATACAAGAACGTGGCCAACATCCAAGCATGTATGAAACGATTTAGTATTAAAACGAAATGATAACATATTTTTAGTACAATATACAAAACATGGGCAGCGGGGCTAGTCCCCGCGCCCCAGTGAATGAAACTACTCGCTCCTCATAGAGGGAGCAACAAAGGAGGAGGCAAGAAGAGATAGAAAGAACAACATCTCCACGGAGGAGAGAAGGTTGAACCCTTGGTGGAGAGAGCAACGATCTTCACCCTTTGTGGCTTGCTTGACGATGGATCTTCTCCTCTCACCTTCTTTGTTGATGAGAGAGAAGGTAGCTCGATGATGGAACGTGGATCTCAAACCGGCAGCCTTGGGGCGATGGATGGAATTGCTCTGGTACTGGAGGGGCAGCCTTTGGACGTCTGAGATATCCCCCTTGGGAGGACCCTTGGGGTCTTATTTATAGGCCTTGAGTGAAGTCCAAACAGTTTGGAGACCGTTTGGACCTCAAGACCGTTTGGGGCCTCAAGACCGTTTGGGCTCAATCGGTCTTGAGATCGTTTGGTTTCAAACGGTCTTGAGACTGTTTGGCGTCAAACGGTCTTGAGATCGTTTGACGTCAAACGGTCTTGAGACCGTTTGGCATCAAGCGATCTTGAGACCGTTTGGCATCAAACGGTCTTGAGACCGCATGAACTCCATGCGGTCTTGGGACCGTTTGGCTCCATGCGGTCTTGGGACCGTTTGGCCTCATGCGGTCTCGGGACCGTTTGAACTCCATGCGGTCTTGGGACCGTTTGGCTTCATGCGGTCTCGGGACCGTTTGAACTCCATGCGGTCTTGGGACCATTTGGCTTCATGCGGTCTCAGGACCGTTTGAACTCCATGCGGTCTTGGGACCGTTTGGCTTCATGCGGTCTCGGGACCGTTTGGCTTCATGCGGTCTCGGGACCGTTTGAACTCCATGCGGTCTTGGGACCATTTGGCTTCATGCGGTCTCGGGACCGTTTGAACTCCATGCGGTCTTGGGACCGTTTGGCTTCATGCGGTCTCAGGACCGTTTGAACTCCATGCGGTCTTGGGACCGTTTGGATCCACTCGGCCTTGAGGCTGGGTTATTCTTTTATGATTTTTTTGTGCTTTTTCTGCATATAAAAAAGGAAAAAGTTAGTCCGATGGTGTATTTACAAAAAGGGGTGAAATTATGGTTATGTATAGTTTAATCATAAAAAAGAGTATGGAAAACTAAAGAAAAAGACTAAGATAATCGACTAAAATAGGAGGTTATCATAAGGCCACACGGAGTGACAATTCTTCATTCAAGAAGAAGTCAATCTTTTGGTATCTTCCTTATTAGAGTTCTTTGACAGTCAGGCATTGTATCGATGTAATGCACGTTGAGAAAAATGTCTGTGATAGCATCATTGGTACTCTGTTAAATATACCAGGTAAGACTAAAGATGGGATAAAATCTAGACTGGACCTACGTGAAATGGGAATAAGGTCAGAATTAACAGAATTATGTGAAATGGGTAATAAAAGAACATACTTACCTCCCGCTTGTTACACGTTGTCTAGAAAGGAGAAGAAAGCTTTTTGTGAATGCTTGGTAAATGTTAAGGTGCCACATGGTTACTCATCCAACATCCGTAGATTGGTATCAATGAAAGATCTGAAGTTGATAGGTCTTAAATCTCATGATTGTCACACTCTAATGCAACAAATATTGCCCGTGGCAATTCGATCTATATTGCCGAAGCATGTAAGGTTTGCAATTACCAGACTTTGTTTCTTTTTCAACAGTCTATGCAGCAAAGTTATTGACCCTGATACTCTCGATAATTTGCAAAGAGAAGTGGTTGTTACCCTATGTCAGCTTGAGATGTATTTCCCTCCTTCGTTCTTTGATATCATGGTACATCTTGTTGTCCACTTGACTAGGGAAGTGAAAATCTTGGGACCGGTTTTCTTGCATTGGATGTATCCCTTTGAACGATACATGAGTGTTTTTAAAGGTGATGTTCGAAACCGTTATCGTCCTGAAGGGAGTATTATTGAAGGTTATGTGGCGAGAGAGGTTATGGATTTCTGCAATGACTTTCTCAGTGGTAATGACACTCCTGATAATGACAAGAATATTGAGGAGGGCAAAGGAATTTTGGGATCACGGGTGAAAGTAATCAGCCGTGAGCAGTTGGAACAAGCTCACTTGTATATTTTACAGAATATGGACGAAGTGAGTGTTTATATCGAGGAACATACCAATTTCATAAAGAGACAACATCCTCGAGCAAGTTCAATGTGGCTTGCTAGAGAGCATAATAAGACTTTTACTAAGTGGTTTGAAGATAAAGTCTTACATCAACTATCTCAAACACCAAATGATATTACAGAAACTATCAAATGCCTCGCCTTTAAACCAAAACCAAATGTTATGTCTTATGAAGGGTTTGACATTAATGGATTCACATATTACACAAAGCGCCAAGATGATAAGAGTGTCGTCCAAAATAGTGGGGTCACTCTTCAAGAGTCGACTATGTACTTTGCAAGTGCAAAGGATAAGAGTCCACGTGAAGCTAAAATGTCATATTACGGTGTCATTGAAGACATTTGGGAGTTTGACTACATATATTTCAAAATTCCGCTCTTTAAATGTAATTGGGTTGATAACACCAAAGGAGTTATAGTGGATGAATTGGGTTTCACTTTGGTGAACTTCGAAAAGATTGATGAGAAGGCTGAACCATTCATATTGGCATCACAGGCAAAACAAATATTCTATATTGATGATCCTGCAAATGATAAATGGTCGGTTGTTCTTCATGGTAAAAGACAGTTCATTGAAGATCCTATAGATGAAGAAGAGTACTATGATAAGTATGATGACTCCAGTCCATTCTCAGTTGGGTTGCCAACTCCACAAAATATTGAAGCTAATGATGACTTATATGTGCGCAGAGATCACAATGAATGATTGTTAATTGATAAAAGATCACAATTTTAGAGACATGTATGTTTATACAAATGGTAAATGTTTTCCTTTTTCTAGTTTATACAAATGCTAAATGTTTTCCTTTTTCTAGTTGATACAAATGCTAAATGTTTGCCTTTTTAATGACATTTTCAGATGGCTGACCATGATGAGAATGATGTCCATGATGAGCATGAAGTCCATGATGAGCATGCTGTCCATGACGAGCATGGCGAGGATACCAATGTAAGTTCTAAAAACATATCCTGTATTTCTATAAAATTCATTATCTTCTAGTTATGTCATATATCCTATATTTCTATATTGGCCTAATTCAGTGTGTTTATTTTTGTCAAATTTTAGGTTGATGATGCACAGGTACCCACTGAAGCAATTGAGCAACTTGATGCGCAGAGGCGGCTGCAAAAATGGTAAAATACAACTCTTAGAGCAATCGTTTGAATATTGATTATTTGTGGTGTTAACTTACCAATTTCTGTTTATGGTGATTAGCGGGAGCTACACGAGCAGAGGAAACAAGGCACGTTCATCCCTCAGGGCACAAGGGATGAATTTTTGCGGCATTGCGGTAACAACTTGAAGCTAAATGTTTGCTTTTTTAATACAAATGCTAATTCAGTGTGTTTATTTTTGTCAAATTTTAGGTTGATGATGCACATGTACCCACTGAAGCACTGGAGCAACTTGATGCGCAGAGAGGACATTCCAACTCGAGATATCGTCTACCGTTTCCTCCTCCTCCGCAGTAATATCCTCATCTCTAAACATTTCTCGTAGGATTCTGAACCCCTTCCTTCCCTCTACTACATCGAAGCCATGCCGCAGTTGAACCCTTTCGCCGAGCCCTACCCGGCCAAGCAGGTGTCGCCTGAAGCACCACCTTCATCGTCGTCTCCACCTCCATCGCAACTTGTTGTGCTAGTCTTGGCAGTTTATCACCCCACATGCCTTCCTCTCCAGTTCCTGCCGCTAGACGACCACACAATGGATCCAAGAGGATATGCAGGCGTTCACCAAAGACTATAGGCTAACTCAGCCTATAGTCTTTGGTGAACGCCTGCATATCCTCTTGGATCCATTGTATGGTCGTCTAGCGGCAGGAACTGGGGAGGAAGGCATGTGGGGTGATAAACTGCCAAGACTAGCACAGCAAGTTGCGATGGAGGTGGAGACGACGACGACGGTGGTACTTCAGGCGACGCCTGGTTGGCCAGGTAGGGCTCGGCGAAAGGGTTCAACTGCGGCATGGCTTCGATGTAGTAGAGGGAAGGAAGGGGTTCAAAATCCTGTGAGAAACGTTCAGAGATAACGATATTGTTGCGGAGGAGGAAACGGAAGACGATATCTCGAGTTGGAATGTCCCTCTCCGCACAGGAGTCTGTGAGGGAATGGTAGTAGGCAGGTGAGGAACAACTGAGTTCATGGAAGGACATATATACACCGCCAATCTGTGGAGGGACCGAGGGAGATACTGGAGGAGAGTAACACCTGCCAATGTAACAAAACACCACATAAGCCAAGAAGAATGGGCAATAGACATACAAACAGTGGCAATTGTAAGATATAATTGGGATGTTGATAGTGATGTTGAATGATACTTTGTAAATGAATGTTTCTGAATGTTAAAACATGTATTTGAATGATTCTATATGTGTGAACGTGAGAATTGAATTGATGTCTAAATGTATCTACTTGTGTGAATCTTTTTTTGTTAATTTTGCAGGTTTGTGGCCTGTTTGTAGGCTGATATCAATGGATGTCGTAAACCTGCAGTTCAGAAAACTGAACTGCAGGTTCTCATCCTGCTGACCAGCCACAGCATGCCTGCAAACTGATATGAAAAAAATAGATATAGGCATCGGTTATTTACAGATAACCGTCAGCACAGACCTACAGCGTCGGGTTTTTGTAAAGGAACGACGCCTGATGTGACCAAAGCAGTACTTGGTCTCTAATACATGTAGGCGTCGGTCTTTTAGTAGACAACCGACGCCAAAGGGCTTTCCTAGATGTCGCCGTTTTCTGTGGCGCGAACGCTTTTGGCGTCGATTGTTTATAAACACTCGACGCTTTTAGTTTAAATAGGCGTCGGGTGAAAAACCGACGCTGAAGTGTTCGACCTTTAGCGGTGCCCGCATAGGCGTCGGCCGGACACCGACGCCAAAAGGGGTTAAACAACCGACGCCAAAGGCGGTTTCTGTAGTAGTGGAAAGACCAAGACCGTTTGGGACTCAAGTATCGAATTTGATTGAGGACTTAATTGGTTAATCCCTTTCGATACCTAATGTAATTGAGGATGCAATTGGTTAATCTACTTGGACACCTATTGTAATTGAAGATCCATTTGGTCAATTCATTTGGATACCTTATGTAATGGAGGTCCAATGTGATTGAATCTCTTGAGAATAGAGATGATGAATCATCCATTGATCTGATGATGATTAGTAATGATAATCATTGAGGGTACAAAGGTTGAAACCCTATTAGTACCTAAGTGATTAGTGCCAATTAAGGGATGAACCCTAATTGCTTATAGGACCAATGACTTGGTGCACTAAGTTAACCATAGTTGTATGTACTTGATTGAAGGGTTGATATGACCTAATCAAGTTGAGATGATGATAGCATGAGTTCATACATGAATATGATTCATATGGTGTTTAAGGGTATGATCCTTAAGCAGAGAGATCATGAAACCATATTCATGAACATAAACCCTAATTAACAGGGCTATTGAAGTTCTAACCCTAATTGAGGGCAATTTTAAGTATAACCCTAACCCAGGGTGAGAATGTAACCCTAATTCAGGGTAGTGATGTGTGAAACTCCAATTTAGGGTAATAAGATACAAAACCCTAATTGGAATGAATAGCGAATCTCCAATTATGAACAATTGAATGAAATCATAATGGAGATGAAAAGTAGACCCAAATTGTGGGTAACTATGTTGAAACCCTAATTGAGGGTGATTCCATGTGAAACCCTAATTGAGGGTGATTCCATTTGAAACCCTAATTGAGGGTGATTCCATGTGAAACCCTAATTGAGGGTGATTCCATGTGAAACCCTAGTTGAAGGTGATTCCATGAGAAACCCTAATTAAGTATTAACACCACATGATGTTCTAATGACATGTTGTGATTAGAAGCCCTAAAAAGGGTGAAGGTGTATGAGACTCTAATGTGAAGTCATAATGCATAAAGCCCTAATCTTGGGCAATGTGATAATGAATCATAAACCTAATTTCAAGTAAGGGTATAAGGAAACCCTAATGATGAGATAGAAGGAATGACCTTATAGAGGTGAAACATTTCATGTGGATTGATTATATGCAACCTAATTGTAAGTAATGTATTTACCATTAGACAAGTCCATATCTTTAAAGATAGTTGGACCATTCTTTTGTGTGACCTATGCACTTCATGGTGAGAGTGATAGGTTAATGGATGAAAGGATTAAGATGGGAAATACCTTAATCCAAGATGAGCTGATAACTTAAGGAAGTTGAAAGTGATGAGTAAAGTGATACATCAATATGTGATAGATATCACTTTTAGCATTCCAAGGCTAATATACCTTGATGCACCTCAAATCCAATATACCTAGAATAATATCACAGGATTGATATAGTTCAATACCTAGAATAGATGCACAGCATTAGCATAGTCTAATACCTGGAATAACAACTGCACAAGATTGGTTAAATTCCAATACCTGGAATAATGTCACAAGATTGACTTAGTTCAATACCTGGAATAATAACACATGATTGGCTAACTCCCAATACCTAGAATAATAACATAGGATTGGATAACTCCCAATACCTGGAATAATAACACAGGATTGGTAATAACCCAATACCTGGAATGCACAGGATTGGCTAATTCCCAATACCTGGAATAATAACACAGGATTGGCTAACTCCCAATACCTGGAATAATAACACAGGATTGGTAATAACCCAATACCTGGAATGCACAGGATTGGCATAGATCAATACCTGGAATAATAACACATGATTGGTAATAACCCAATACCTGGAATAGTTGCACATGATTGACATAGATCAATACCTGGAATAGTTGCACAGGATTGACATAGATCAATACCTAGAATAGTTGCACAGGATTGACATAGATCAATACCTGGAATATTTGCACAGGATTGACATAGATCAATACCTAGAATAGTTGCACAGGATTGACATAGATCAATACCTGGAATGGTTACATAGGATTGACATAGTTTAATACTTGGAATGGATACACAGGAATAAGATAAGTATAATGCTTGAACTAGTTGCACAAGATTGGTGTAATCCAATGCTTGGAATATTTATATAGGATTGGTATAAACCAATGCCTGATCAAGACATGATGATGTACACTCTCATGTCCAGTATAACCAAGACCTGTTTAGCAGATTGGCTAAGGCCAATAAGTAGAAACAAGAATGTCTCATGGGTGACATATCAAGATAATGAGTGTCACAAGAGAAGTTTGACATGATGGTATAATATGATGGATAAATGATATACATGTTCTTCCTATTCCTTATTAAGAGAATAGTTGATCTATTATTCTATCATAAATAGTTGCAATGCTTACAAAGTTGAGAATGCCTTAAACTACTTAACCTCTGCTCAGTTTCATATCTTTAATTTGCAATACAATGTTTTGGTGGAGAGTTGTATCTCCCGCTGGGGCAATTCACAATTGTCTCACCCCTGTGGGATCCAACTTTTTAGGTGGACGCAGACAAAGAGGCAGAAGCCCATTGCAGGAAATAGACAGCAGCAGTAACAGCAGGGACAGCAGTGAGATCTGAGGTGGACATACTGTCTGTCAAGTTATGTAGCTAGAAAGTCCTATGTGTCGTCTCTGTACTCTCAGGTCCTCAGAGTTTTTAGTCAGTGTTTTAATGAATCGATCTGGGGTTTTGGCTTGATGCCTCGAGATTCGTATGTTGTCTGTATATGATGTTTATAATACAGCTGATGATGCAGTCTCTGAAAAGAGATGGTACAGGTTATGTACGTTTGAACCAGAATGTAAACGTATACAATGGTTCTTGATGGAGAAAGATTCCCTATGTATGGATCTCTTTGCAAAAAGTTTTAATTTTTAGTGATTTTCAGTAATCCGCTGCAAATAATTCACTTCCGCTTAAGTTAATCTTGTTTTTGTGAGTTGGATGCCACAAATTAGTGGTATCAGAGCTCTAGGTACGCTGAGTCTACACAGACATAGGACTAAGGTAGTAGAGTCTGTTCTGGTGTCATCCAGTGTATCTGATAGTGTCTTCTGCTCATCAGAGAGAAGAAGAACTTAAAGATGACTCGGTCACATGAGGAGGTTGCAGTTGAAAGCAGCAATGTTGCACCAAGAAGGGGTGCATGGGAACAGGCAAGAGAGAGATAGTTGCCTGAGAATCCCCTATCTGATCCATCTATGATGATAAAATCCTTCTTTAAGTATTACTGTTGGAGAATTTAGGGCAACAATAATGTATATAGTGGATCAAGCATTGGCAGTGTAATCTAGGATTACCAGTCCCAATGATGATGTTTTAGATATCAACAGGATTTATAATTAGAATGAGCAGGTTGAAGCAAAGGAAATGATGAATTTCTAGACTTAAATTGAGTCTGTGTTCAACCTTAGCCTGTTGACTCAACCTTTGAGGCAGAGTTAGCCTGAGACAGTGAATAATCCATGAATTATGACAGGTTAGACAAGATAATGTCATTCAAATATGTCATCTTATGAATTCTTGGATTAACTGAGAAAGGAAATGATTGAACTTTCCTTGTTTAATCCTATGAGGACTTATGTTTTGCATGGTAAAACATTACAAATGTTTTATGTTGTTCTTATCTCTATAAGAAAAGATGAGGTACAGAAGAGATGCCTGGATAAAATCCAGGGATGTTAAACCTTATCCATGTGATAATATGAAAAGAAGGAGTATGACAGCATACAAAGTGCATACCACTTAATATCAGTATTTATATACCCTGGACAGGTATACAACTATTGATGATAAAGTGGGTATGGAAATTCTTAGATTGTTGTCTTTTTTATTGCTTTGATCAAGTAGTCATTCTGAGACAATCTAATGAGTATCATGAATCACGAATATGGAATGAATAAATGTGTCATATCCTAAACATAAGAAAGAGAAGCCTGAGATAATCTTAGATGAGCATGTTGTATAAGGAACTAAAAGTGTATTCCTCATAAGATAAGAATAAGAATAAGGGAAATGAACCCTGTTCAATAATGCTGCAAGCATAATAAAGATCTTTCCCATAATGAGGAAATGGGAAATGTGATGAGATCATGAGATGATCATAAACATGCTAGATAATAATAAAGAAAGGGGTAATGACATGCAATCAACCTTACAAATTCCTATGTTGAAGGCAAGGAACTAGAGGATGAGGTGAGGAGGAAATATCCTACTCTTTTCTCTTAATGTTTTGTTGATGATTTCGGGGACGAAATCATTATAAGGGGTGGATAACTTGTAACATCCCTGACCTGGGTTATACTTTAACCCTAGGTGTTTTGATTAATAACGGTGATTAAATGCTTAATCCCATCTTGTGAAAAGTAATTAGGCCTCAAAAGGAACCTATGTTGTAATTCTAGTCCTTTTTGAACATTGTTGAAATCAATGTTTTGTTTGTTTTGGACTAAAGTGCAAATCACCCAAGTTGAGGGGTTTAAGTACAAATTGTGCATGATAATATGTTCCTCATGTGTTGAAGCATCATGAGAGTGAATATGATGCAGAGGTATGGCTTATGGAAGCCTGAGTACCAAGAAAGAGTCGATAAAGCAATGTATGTACATTAAAACCTAGTTTTGGTGTAATGTGCAATTTACCCAAAACCTAGGGTTCAATATGCAAATTACCACTTCAATAAGGTCCCTAATGTTTCTTGTCATCATGTAGAGCAAAGAAAATGAGAGGGGCGCCTCATTTGAATTAAGTTGGAGGAGAGAGAATCTTGATATTAAAATAATCAAGATTTAATCCTAATTGAAACCCTAATTCAATTTAGGGCAAAAATAAATGTATTAATTAAAGGGCCTTCAACCAAAATTTTAATGGTTGGATTCATATGTGCGTGGACATCCTTGATCCTTGCAAGGACCACGAAAATATCCAAGTGAGTGGATAACTCATTCACAATTTTATAAGAAAAAGAAATATCCACTCACATATGGATATTAATATAAGATGATTTAAGGTGCTTCATTTTCTTTTCTTTAAATCATGGATAATTGAGAGGAATTGGAGGCCAATAAGATATCTCATCCCTAAGGAAGTTGAGGGGGGAGAGGCGGTCACATTTTTGGGATTAATTGGATTTTTACAAAGTACATTATCTCTCTCATTGAATTTTTATAAAAGAACCTTTTACAAGCCAAATGGAAGGCTTTTTTGACCGCACTTCTTCTCCTTGATTGGGAAACGACCAAGGGAGCTTGGGAGGGTCAGGAGGACGACCCCCAACCTGTTGGTAAGCTTCTTGACCTTGGTTCACCTTGATTCCATGGTGGAAATCGAAAATAAATTATGGATTTCTTCCTATTTCGATCTCCTCTTCAATTCTGACCATTCCTTTTCACTCAAACCTTGAGTACGAGCCTTGGAATGGTGAAAGGAGTTGCATCCACAATTTTTTCCGTGGACATGGAGCTTTGGAGCTCAATTGGAGGTGGGTTTTATACTTGAAACCCTAACTTTTCTATTGCATTCAATTCCATATCAAATAATGATCATTTCTACATTTACAATAATTGATTCGGTTGATTGATGCAATCTCCATGGAAATCACAGCAGGTTTCGTGGGTTTAGAGCTTTATGATGATTAAATCATCATAATCAAGAACCTAACCAAATATCAAAGCCAAATGGTTTCATTGAGTTGCTCAAACGGTTTCCCAAACCGTTTGGGAGCAAACGGTTTCAAACCGTTTAGAAGCAAACGGTTTCACCAAACAGTTTCAAAACCGTTTGAGGGAGTTGACCAAGGGTTGACCGTTTGAGAATCCTGTTCCTAATTATGTTGGTTGATAACCCACCAAATTTTATGGATTAATTCCAAAGTAATCATGAGTTGAAGGCTAATCAATTAGGCAAACCCTAATTGGATTAAGTGCTGATTTTCAACTTGATTGATTTGACCTTTTGGGTTAATTAGCCTAAACGGTCTCAAAACCGTTTGGGGATTAAGCAAACGGTCTCAAACCGTTTGGAGGTCACCCAAGACCGTTTTTAGATCTAGGGTTGAGTATGGTTGTGTTTGAAGATCCAAAGTTATGGCATGAACCCTAATCGGCTAAGTGCGGATTTTGTAAGTGATTGAGATGATGGTTTGGGTTGATTGACCCAAACGATTTCAAAACCATTTGGGGATTACCCAAACGGTCTCAATACCATTTTGAGGTCACCCAAGAACGTTTGTAGGTCTAGTGGTGAGTATGGTTAAGCAATTGATGATCCAATGTTACTAAGTTAAAGTGTAATCAATTGCTGATTTGGTGATCAATCCAATGATCCGAACCCTAATTGGTTGACTTGGATTTTGATGATATGATGGGAAAACGGTCTCAATACCGTTTGGTGGTCATCCAAACGACCTCAAGACTGTTTGGGGTCAGGTCATGTTCAATTTGGATGATTGTTCAATGGTTTCAAGGTAACTAATCTTGCATTGATTAGTGTGGAAGGATCATCGATTCCAAACCCTAATTCAATTGATTCAAACCCTAATTGATGACTAATTGGGGGTTAATTGAGGGTCAAATAAGGTGAAGGTTGACCTATTTAACTCAATTGAAGTATGAGGATAGGTCCAATTGATGATTGGTTCCATGAATTCATTGATTGAAGGAATCAACATTGGAAACCCTAATCCAACTTGATTGGTTGAGACCATATTTGGTCCATGCGGTTTTGAGGAGGTTTGGACCAAAAGGTCTCAAGACCATTTGAGTCCAAACGGTCTCAAGACCGTTTGGGACCAAACGATCCCAAACCGGTTGATCCCATGCGGTCTCAAAAGGTGCTTTAGCAAACGGTTTCAAACCATTTGAACTTTGAAAGACCAAGACCGTTTGGGGCTCAAGTAGTCAAATTTGATTGAGGACTTAATTGGTTAATCCCTTTGGATACCTAATGTAATTGAGGATGCAAATGGATAATCTACTTGGACACCTATTGTTATTGAAGATCCAATTGGTCAATTCACTTGGATACCTTATGTAATGGAGGTCCAATGTGATTGAATCTCTTGAGAATAGAGATGATGAATCATCCATTGATCCAATGATGATTAGTAATGATAATCATTGAGGGTACAAAGGTTGAAACCCTATTAGTACCTAAGTGATTAGTGCCAATTAAGGGATGAACCCTAATTGCTTATAGGACCAATGACTTGGTGCACTAAGTTAACCATAGTTGTATGTACTTGATTGAAGGGTTGATATGACCTAATCAAGTTGAGATTATGATAGCATGAGTTCATACATGAATATGATTAAGGGTATGATCCTTAAGCAGAGAGATCATGAAACCCTATTCATGAACATAAACCCTAATTAACAGGGCTATTAAAGCTCTAACCCTAATTGAGGGCAATTTTAAGTATAACCCTAACCCAGGGTGATTTTGTAACCCTAATTAAGGGTAGTGATGTGTGAAACTCCAATTTAGGGTAATAAGATACAAAACCCTAATTGGAATGAATAGTGAATCTCCAATTATGAACAATTTAATGAAATCCTAATGGAGATGAAAAGTAGACCCAAATTGTGGGTAACTATGTTGAAACCCTAATTGAGGGCGATTCCATGTGAAACCCTAATTGAGGGTGATTCCATGTGAAACCCTAATTGAGGGTGATTCCATGTGAAACCCTAGTTGAGGGTGATACCATGAGAAACCCTGATTAAGTATTAACACCACATGATGTTCTAATGTCATGTTGTGATTAGAAGCCCTAAGAAGGGTGAAGGTGTATGAGACTCTAATGTGAAGTCATAAAGCATAAAGCCCTAATCCTGGGCAATGTGACAATGAATCATAAACCTAATTTCAAGTAAGGGTATAAGGAAACCCTAATGATGAGATAGAAGGAATGACCTTATAGAGGTGAAACATTTCATGTGGATTGATTATATGCAACCTAATGTAAGTGATGTCTTTACCATTAGACAAGTCCATATCTTTAAAGATAGTTGGACCATTCGTATGTGTGACCTATGCACTTCATGGTGAGAGTGATAGGTTAATGGATGAAAGGATTAATATGGGAAATACCTTAATCTAAGATGAGCTGATAACTTAAGGAAGTTGAAAGTGATGAGGAAAGTGATACATCAATATGTGATAGATATCACTTTTAGCATTCCAAGGCTGATATACCTTGATGCACCTCAAATACAATATACCTAGAATAATATCACAGGATTGATATAGTTCAATACCTGGAATAGATGCACAGGATTAGCATAGTCTAATACCTGGAATAATAACTGCACAGGATTGGTTAAATTCCAATACCTGGAATAATGTCACAGGATTGACTTAGTTCAATACCTGGAATAATAACACAGGATTGGCTAACTCCCAATATCTGGAATAATAACACGGGATTGGTAATAACCCAATACCTGGAATGCACAAGGTTGGCTAACTCCCAATATCTGGAATAATAACACAAGATTGGCAAACTCCCAATATCTGGAATAATAACACAGGATTGGTAATAACCCAATACCTAGAATGCACAGGATTGACATAGATCAATACCTGGAATAATAACACATGATTGGTAATAACCCAATACCTGGAATAGTTGCACAGGATTGACATAGATCAATACCTGGAATAGTTGCACATGATTGACATAGATCAATACCTGGAATAGTTGCACAGGATTGACATAGATCAATACATGGAATAGTTGCACAGGATTGACATAGATCAATACCTAGAATATTTGCACAGGATTGACATAGATCAATACCTGGAATAGTTGCACATGATTGACATAGATCAATACCTGGAATGGTTACACAGGATTGACATAGTTCAATACTTGGAATGGATACATAGGAATAAGATAAGTATAATGCTTGAACTAGTTGCACAGGATTGGTGTAATCCAATGCCTGGAATATTTATATAGGATTGGTATAAACCAATTCCTGATCGAGACATGTTGATGTACACTCTCATGTCCAGTATAACCAAGACCTATTTAGTAGATTGGCTAAGGCCAATAAGTTGAAACAAGAATGTCTCATGGGTGACATATCAAGATAATGAGTGTCACAAGAGAAGTTTGACATGATGGTATAATATGATGGATAAATGGTATACATGTTCTTCCTATTCCTTATTAAGAGAATAGTTGATCTATTGTTCTATCATAAATAGTTGCAATGCTTACAAAGTTGAGAATGCCTTAAACTACTTAACCTCTGCTCAGTTTCATATCTTTAATTTGCAATACAATGTTTTGGCAGAGAGTTATATCTCCCGCTGGGGCAATTTACAATTGTCTCACCCCTGTGGGATCCAACTTTTTAGGTGGACGCGGACAAAGAGGCAGAAGCCCATTGCAGGAAATAGACAGCAGTAGTAACAGCAGGGACAATAGTGAGATCTCAGGTGGAGATATTGCCTGTCAAGTTATGTAGCTTGAAAGTCCTATGTGTCGTCTCTGTACTCTCAGGTCCTCGGAGTTTTTAGTCAGTGTTTTAATGAATCGATCTGAGGTTTTGGCTTGATACCTCGAGATTCGTATGTTGTCTGTATATGATGTTTATAAGACAGCTGATGATGTAGTCTCTGAAAAGAGATGGTATAGGTTATGTACGTTTGAACTAGAATGTAAAGGTATACAATGATTCTTGATGGAGAAAGATTTCCTATGTATGGATCTCTTTGCAAAAAGTTTTAATTTTTAGTGATTTTTAGTAATCCGCTGCAAATAATTAGCTTCCTCTTAAGTTAATCTTGTTTTTGTGAGTTGGATGCCACACATTAATGGTATCAGAGCTCTAGGTTTGTTGAGTCTACAGAGACATAGGACTAAGGTAGTAGAGTCTGTTCTAGTGTCATCCAGTGTATCTGATAGTGTCTTCTGCTCATGAGAGAGAAGAAGAACTTAAAGATGACTGGGTTACATGAGGAGGTTGCTGCTGAAAGCAGCAATGTTGCACCAAGAAGGGGTGCATGGGAACATGCAAGAGAGAGATAGTTGCCTGAGAATCCCCTATCTGATCCATCTATGATAAGAAAATCCTTCTTTAAGTATTACTGTTGGAGAATTTAGGACAACAATAATGTATATAGTGGATCAAGCATTGGCAGTGTAATCTAGGATTACCAGTCGCAATGATGATGTTTTAGATATCAACAGGATTTATAATTAGCATCAGCAGGTAGAAGCAAAGGAAATGATGAATTTCTACACTTAAATTGAGTCTGTGCTCAACCTTAACCTGTTGAATCAACCTTTGAGGCAGAGTTAGCCTGAGACAGTGAATATTCCATGAATTATGACAGGTTAGACAAGATAATGTCATTCAAATATGTCATCTTATGAATTATTGGATTAACTGAGAAAGGAAATGATTGAACTTTCCTTGTTTAGTCCTATGAGGACTTATGTTTTGCATGGTAAAACATTACAAATGTTTTATATTGTTCTTATCTCTATAAGAAAAGATGAGGTACAGAAGAGATGCCTGGATAAAATCCAGGGATGTTAAACCTTATCCATGTGATAATATGAAAAGAAGGAGTATGACAGCATACAAAGTGTATACCACTTAATCTCAGTATTTATATACCCTGACTTGGTATACAACTATTGATGATAAAGTGGGTATGGAAACTCTTAGATTGTTGTCTTTTTGATTGCTGTGATCAAGTAGTCATTCTGAGACAATCTAATGAGTATCATGAATCAGGAATATGGAATGAATAAATGTGTCATATCCTAAACATAAGAAAGAGAAGTCTGAGATAATCTCAGATGAGCATGTTGTATAAGGAACTAAAAGTGTATTCCTCATAAGATAAGAATAAGAATAAGGGAAATGAACCATGTTCAATAATGATGCAAGCATAATAAAGATCTTTCCCATAATGAGGAAATGGGAAATGTGATGAGATCATGAGATGTTCATAAACATGCTAGATAATAATAAAGAAAGGGATAATGGCATGCAATCACCCTTACAAATTCCTATGTTGAAGGCAAGGAACTAGAGGATGAGGTGAGGAGGAAATATCCTACTCTTTTCTCTTAATGTTTTGTTGATGATTTCGGGGACAAAATCATTGTAAGGGGTGGATAACTTGTAACATCCCTGACCTGGGTTATACTTTAACCCTAGGTGTTTTGATTAATAAAGGTTATTAAATGCTTAATCCCATATTTTGAAAAGTAATTAGGCCTCAAGAGGAACCTATGTTGCAATTCTAGTCCTTTTTGAACATTGTTGAAATCAATGTTTTGTTTGTTTTGGAATAAAGTGCAAATCACCCAAGTTGAGGGGTTTAAGTGCAAATTGTGCATGATAATATGTTCGTCATGTGTTGAAGCATCATGAGAGTGAATATGATGCAGAGGTATGGCTTATGGAAGCCTCAGTACCAAGAAAGAGCCGATAAAGTAATGTATGTACATTAAAACCTAGTTTTGATGTAATGTGCAATTTACCCAAAACCTAGGGTTCAATATGCAAATTACCACTTCAATAAGGTCCCTAATGTTTCTTGGCATCATGTATAGCAAAGAAAATGAGAGGGGTTCCTCATTTGAATTAAGTTGGAGGAGAGAGAATGTTGATATTAAAATAATCAAGATTTAATCCTAATTGAAACCCTAATTCAATTTAGGGCAAAAATAAATATATTAATTAAAGGGCCTTCAACCAAAATTATAATGGTTGGATTCAGATGTGCGTGGACATCCTTGAGCCTTGCAAGGACCACAAAAATATCCAAGGGAGTGGATAACTCATTCACAATTTTATAAGAAAAAGAAATATCCACTCACATATGGATATTAATATAAGATGATTTAAGGTGCTTGATTTGCTTTTCTTTAAATCATGGATAATTGAGAGGAATTGGAGGCAAATAAGATAGCCTCGTGCCTAAGGAATTTGAGGGGGAATAGGCGGCCACATTTTTGGGATTAATTGGATTTTTACAAAGTACATTCTCTCTCTCATTGAATTTTTATAAAAGAACCTTTTACAAGCCAAATGGAAGGCTTTTTTGACCCCACTTCTTCTCCTTGCTTGGGAAAAGACCAAGGGAGATTGGGAGGGTCAGGAGGACGACCCCCAACCTGTTGGTAAGCTTCTTGACCTTGGTTCACCTTGATTCCATGGTGGAAATCGAAAATAAATTATGGATTTCTTCCTATTTCGATCTCCTCTTCAATTCTGACCATTCCTTTTCACTCAAACCTTGAGGACGAGCCTTGTAATGGTGAAAGTAGTTGCATCCACCATTGTTTCCGTGGACACGGAGATTTGGAGCTCAATTGGAGGCAGTTTTTATAACTTGAAACCCTAACTTTGCTATTGCATTCAATTCCATATCAAATAATGATCATTTCTACATTTACAATAATTGATTCGGTTGATTGATGCAATCTCCATGGAAATCACAGAAGGTTTCGTAGGTTTAGAGCTTGATGATGATGACATCATAATAAGAAAGAACCTAACCAAGTATCAAAGGCACAGTTTCATTGAGTTTCTCAAACGGTTTCCCAAACCGTTTGGGAGCAAACGGTTTCAAACCGTTTAGAAGCAAACGGTTTCACCAAACGGTTTCAAAACCGTTTGTGGGAGTTGACCAAGGGTTGACCTTTTGGGAATCCTGTTCCTAATTATGTTGGTTGATAACCCACCAAATTTTATGAATTAATTCCAAAGGAATCATGAGTTGAAGGCTAATCAATTAGGCAAACCCTAATTGGATTAACTGTTGATTTTCAACATGATTGATTTGACTTTTTGGGTTAATTAGCCCAAACAGTCTCAAAACCGTTTGGGGATTACCCAAACGATCTCAAAACCATTTGGGGGTCACCCAAGACCGTTTGTAGGTCTAGGGTTGAGTATAGTTAAGTGTTTGAAGATCTAAAGTTATGGCATGAACCCTAATCGGCTAAGTGCTGATTTTGTAAGTGATTGAGATTATGGTTTGGGTTGATTGACCCAAACTATTTCAAAACCATTTGGGGATTACCCAAACGGTATAAAGACCGTTTGGAGGTTACCCAAGACCATTTGGAGGTCTAGGGGTGAGTATGGTTAAGCAATTGATGATCAAATGTTACTACGTTAAAGTGTAATCAATTGTTGATTTGGTGATCAATCCAATGATCCAAACCCTTGTTGCTTTGAAGTGGAGAAGTAGCAAGGCAAGACTTGGATGTAGAGAATCTAAAAAGTTGGTTGACTTGGATTTTGATGATATGATGGGAAAACGGTCTGATGACCATTTGGTGGTCATCCAAACGACCTGAAGACCGTTTGGGGTCAGGTCATGTTCAATTTGGATGATGGTTCAATGGTTTCAAAGTAACTAATCTTGCATTGATTAGTGTTGAAGGATCATCAATTCCAAACCCTAATTCAATTGATTCAAACCCTAATTGATGACTAATTGAGGGTTAATTGAGGGTCAAATAAGGTGAAGGTTGACCTATTTAACTCAATTGAAGTATTAGGATAGGTCCAGTTGATGATTGGTTCCATGAATTCATTGATTGAAGGAATCAACATTGGAAACCCTAATCCAATTTGATTGGTTGAGACCATATTTGGTCCATGCGGTTTTGAGGAGGTTTGGACCCAACGGTCTCAATACCGTTTGAGTCCAAATGGTCTCAAGACCATTTGGTGCCAAACGGTATCAAGACCGTTTGGGACCAAATGATCCCAAACCGGTTGAGCCCATGCGGTTTCAAAAGGTGCTTTAGCAAACGGTTTCAAACCGTTTAAACTTTGAAAGACCAAGACCGTTTGGGGCTCAAGTAGTCAAACTTGATTGAGGAATTAATTGGTTAATCCATTTGGATACCTAATGTAATTGAGGACTCAATTGGTTAATCTACTTGGACACCTATTGTAATTGAAGATCCAATTGGTCAATTTATTTGGATACCTTATGTAATGGAGGTCCAATGTGATTGAATATCTTGAGAATAGAGATGATGAATCATTCATTGATCCAATGATGATTAGTAATGATAATCATTGAGGGTACAAAGGTTGAAACCTATTAGTACCTAAGTGATTAGTGCCAATTAAGGGATGAACCTAATTTCTTATAGGGCCAATGACTTGGTGCACTAAGTTAACCACAGTTGTATGTACTTGATTGAAGGGTTGATATGACCTAATCAAGTTGAGATGATGATAGCATGAGTTCATACATGAATATGATTCATGTGGTGATTAAGGGTATGATCCTTAAGCAGAGAGATCATAAAACCCTATTCATGAACATAAACCCTAATTAACAGGGCTATTGAAGTTCTAACCCTAATTGAGGACAATTTTAAGTATAACCCTAACCCAGGGTGAGAATGTAACCCTAATTCAGGGTAGTGATGTGTGAAAGTCCAATTTAGGGTAATAAGATACAAAACCCTAATTGGAATGAATAGTGAATCTTCAATTATGAACAATTGAATGAAATCCTAATGGAGATGAAAAGTAGACCCAAATTGTGGGTAACTATGGTGAAACCCTAATTGAGGGTGATTCCATGTGAAACCCTAATTGAGGGTGATTCCAGGTGAAACCCTAATTGAGGGTGATTCCATGTGAAATCCTAGTTGAGAGTGATTCCATGAGAAACCCTGATTAATTATTAACACCACATGATGTTCTAATGTCATGTTGTGATTAGAAGCCCTAAGAAGGGTGAAGGTGTATGAGACTCTAATGTGAAGTCATAATGCATAAAGCCCTAATCCTGGGCAATGTGACAATGAATCATAAACCTAATTTCAAGTAAGGGTATAAGGAAACCCTAATGATGAGATAGAAGGAATGACCTTATAGAGGTGAAACATTTCATGTGGATTGATTATATGCAACCTAATTGTAAGTAATGTCTTTACCATTAGACAAGTCAATATCTTCAAAGATAGTTGGACCATTCTTATGTGTGACCTATGCACTTCATGGTGAGAGTGATAGGTTAATGGATGAAAGGATTAAGACGGGAAATACCTTAATCCAAGATGAGTTGATAACTTAAGGAAGTTGAAAGTGATGAGGAAAGTGATACATCAATATGTGATAGATATCACTTTTAGCATTCCAAGGCTGATATACCATGATGCACCTCAAATCCAATATACCTGGAATAATATCACAGGATTGATATAGTTCAATACCTGGAATAGATGCACAGGATTAGCATAGTCTAATACCTGGAATAACAACTGCACATGATTGGTTAAATTCCAATACCTGGAATAATGTCATAGGATTGACTTAGTTCAATACCTGGAATAATAACACAGGATTGGCTAACTCCCAATACCTGGAATGCATAGGATTGGCTAACTCCCAATACCTGGAATAATAACACAGGATTGGCTAACTCCCAATACCTAGAATAATAACACAGGATTGGTA
Organism: Alisma plantago-aquatica; assembly: GCA_963693085.1. Lineage (NCBI taxonomy): Eukaryota > Viridiplantae > Streptophyta > Magnoliopsida > Alismatales > Alismataceae > Alisma > Alisma plantago-aquatica. Next base: position 1,303,648,360 of record OY856410.1, read on the forward strand.
ATAACTCAATACTTGGAATGCACAGGATTGGTTAACTCCCAATACCTGGAATAATAACACAGGATTGGCTAACTCCCAATACCTGGAATAATAACACAGGATTGGTAATGACCCAATACCTAGAATGCATAGGATTGACATAGATCAATACCTGGAATAATAACACAGGATTGGTAATAACCCAATACCTGGAATAGTTGCACAGGATTGACATAGATCAATACCTGGAATAGTTGCACAGGATTGACATAGATTAATACCTGGAATAGTTGCACAGGATTGACATAGATCAATACCTGGAATAGTTGCACAGGATTGACATAGATCAATACTTGGAATATTTGCACATGATTGACATAGATCAATACCTGGAATAGTTGCACATGATTGACATAGATCAATACCTGGAATGGTTACACAGGATTGACATAGTTCAATACTTGGAATGGATACACAGGAATAAGATAAGTATAATGCTTGAACTAGTTGCACATGATTGGTGTAATCCAATGCCTGGAATATTTATATAGGATTGGTATAAACCAATGTCTGATCAAGATATGATGATGTACACTCTCATGTCCAGTATAACCAAGACCTGTTTAGCAGATTGGCTAAGGCCAATAAGTTGAAACAAGAATGTCTCATGGGTGACATATCAAGATAATGAGTGTCACAAGAGAAGTTTGACATGATGGTATAATATGATGGATAAATGATATACATGTTCTCCTATTCCTTATTAAGAGAATAGTTGATCTATTGTGTTATCATAAATAGTTGCAATGCTTACAAAGTTGAGAATTCCTTAAAGTTCTTAACCTCTGCTTAGTTTCATATCTTTAATTTGCAATACAATGTTTCGGCAGAGAGTTATATCTCCCGTTGGGGTAATTTACAATTGTCTCACCCCCGTGGGATCCAACTTATTAGGTGGACGCGGATAAAGAGGCAGAAGCCCATTGCAGGAAATAGACAGCAGCAGTAACAACAGGGACAACAGTGAGATCTCAGGTGGAGATACTGTCGGTCAAGTTATGTAGCTAGAAAGTCCTATGTGTCGTCTCTGTACTCTCAGGTCCTCTGAGTTTTTAGTCAGTGTTTTAATGAATCGATCTGAGGTTTTGGCTTGACGCCTCGAGATTTGTATGATGTATGTATATGATGTTTATAAGACAGTTGATGATGTAGTATCTGAAAAGAAATGGTACATGTTATGTACATTTGAACCAGAATGTAAAGGTATACAATGGTTCTTGATGGAGAAAGATTTCCTATGTATGGATCTCTTTGCAAAAAGTTTAATTTTTAGTGATTTTCAGTAATCTGTGCAAATAATTCGCTTCCGCTTAAGTTAATCTTGTTTTTGTGAGTTGGATGCCACAGCTACCTACAATGTTATCATAGTTTTGCCATTCTTTAATCATGATCCACATAATTTCTCTTGTTATCATCATCATCAAAATAACAACATCATCATTATCATCTACTCACCATCCTCATTATCAATATCACTGAAATCATGACCTACTCCTCCTCCTCATCATTATCAACATTATCATCATCATCCTCATCATCATCATCAACAACAACATCATCATCACCACTATCATCAACATATCATTAATATTATTATTGATAATAGTCACTTTATGTATGATGTGCATATATGTCTTGTGTTCCTTCCACTATTAGGGTTATATCTTAAATTGAAATATTTATAGATTTATCAAGGGGGGGGGGTGAATTATGAGGTGTCACATAACAAAGACAACACATATATTTTAATAGGCGCATTAGGGTTGGGGTGTAAGTTTAGGGTTTTGTTTCCCAACAGATTTTCTCGTTCCTATATCAACACTATAGTGTGTTGTATGAAACTTACTGAATTTCTCATTCATGAGCTAACTTTACACATTACATTAGACATGTTTTGACTAATGTGTAGTCAATCCCTTTACACTTCTATTTATCATGGTCACATGGGAAATGTTTAGAAATTCCATCACACTTAGCATGTTCACCCTAGCCTGTACTGTATAGTCATCATTGCCATTTAATTATTAGCAATTTTGGGGTATAGGATATTAATTTGAGCTTTTAAGTGTAATTTTTCTTTTACCCCAATCTGAATTAAATATCCTTTAAGAATAACTCAAGATAAAACTTTAAAATTTATTTTAATCATCTAAGTAACATTTAGGATGGTATGGTTAGAAAGGCTTGTCTGGAATTCCCAGTTTGGTAGTCTCTACATATGTTTGACATTATTACAAGGAGTTATCCAAATTTTACTTATTGTATCTATTATTAACCTAATTATTCCTTAAGTTAGTTTGATACCTAATGAATAAATTGTAGGCAAATCCACCCCTTAAAAAACTCAAACTATAACTTAGTGCATAATATAGAGGGGAAAAGGGGTAAATCCACTAGGTCTGATATACAAAACTAATTATGTCAGTCTTAGGCCTAGGGTATTAGCGTTGAACATGTCAACTAAGGGTACTCCACTAAAGAGCTTCTCTACTACTCAACTTACTTATGGTAGTGACCTGGTTCTACAAATCATCGATGAGATCATAAAAAGAAAAATAATCTTTTGTACATATAATTTAATAATGAAATAAGTTTTAGCAATAAAGCACTGGCGATGAAGATGCAAAATTGGCGCCAAAATCGATTCGAGAACCAAGTTAGATACCTTCCACAACCTGACACATACACTGCTATCATGTCACCATTTCCTTCTACAAAAATGGTTTTGATCCTCCTACCACATAAAAGGTCATATGACTATTCTCTTATATGTAAGTGTGAGAGAGAGAAGGGTTTATATTACTCACAACCAATCATCAATCAAAACCTACCAAAGCATGACATCCACAATTACCCATGTCATTCTTAATCAGAATTCCCACTACCTCGTCCCGAGTCATAAGGGAAACATGATATTACCCAACATGATAGGAAGAGAATTAGGGTTTTCTCAACCGTAGTTACTTCACATGATAAGGTAACCCATATAGTAAAGCTACTCATCTCAGACACTACATAAACCAAGTACACTATTGGAGATGAGAGAGGTGATAATTTAAGTATGCTTACTGAAACATATAGCTCCATCAATCAATTCTAATACACAAGAATAACAATCCCAATGAGAATGGAATTTAGCCCTCGAGAGGATGGCATCAGGGCATAACTATCCTAAGATACTCACAATGAGGATAAGGCATGATATAACATCAGCTGATCTAGTTTAGAATAACACTTAACATCAAAGGAATCTTAGCCCTAATCTTAAATTAGGATTTTGTATTTTCCATTCATGTATGCTCAGTATCCAAGTGGATGTATGTTAGGCATGCTAGAACAACGTCAAATGAAAGAGGTCTCATGTGATAACTAGGGTTCTCAAAAGCTAAGTTTCAACCACACCGTGGTTTGGGGGAGTGGAAACCCCCAAATTAAGTAGGGATTAAAATCCTGTTTGGAAATAATCAAGATTAGGTACATCAACAACCTCTAACGGGACACCTAAATACCCAATTAAGGAACAATATAGGATAACTTGAAATAGTCAAGTTATTGACTGCTTTTGGCTCTGATACCATTTTGTAAAGAGTGGGACCCGAAAGGGGATCCACTCAAATGATATAATACAAGAGCCTTGTAATAATAAAGCAGCGGAAACAAAACTATTACAAAGTTACTTCATGATTCATTTATACAATTGTTCCTCATCATAATAGGTGATTACAACTAAAGCCAGTAGCAGAGGGTAACCCAGCCATTCCAAGATATCATTAAGTCCATGCCATGTTGGTGATCTTTTTGACTCTTGTCTTCCAATGTACCTAAACTTGGGTGGAAGAGAGCATCACCCGGAACATAGGAAACAACATAGAGGTCAGCAAAGGTTGAGTATGTACACATAATAAAGTTTGGACATTATATTGGGGTAAAAGTGCAAAAAGAGATGTTCCCACAAGAAGGGGGCTATTTGCAATTAGGTAAGTTCAAGAGAAATGTAAAAAAATAAATGAGGCATATAAAATTTCAGATTACAAGCATGATAATAAAAGAGTGTATTGCCATAACAATCATCCACATATTCATATTAAAATAATAAATATTGGCATGCATAATAATGTAGACTAAATATACCTAAAATAGGGCCATAACACCAAAGGATCATGGCCTAGAAATAAATAAGGGTGGAAATGCACACCCCGGGCGGAAACGCACACCCTTTATAAGTATGGTTGTACATAAGTACCACTATTCTAGATATTCTAGTCAAATATGTAGCATGCATAAAATAGAGGGGCAAGACTAGCATTTCAGTCAATTTTTCATAAAAGGGAAATCATAGCAAGGGGGTTCAAAAACCCATATAAACAAGATAGTCCAGAAATTGCATGGATATAATGAGTCAACATCAAGAAATATAAATGTCCAAGAAATTGAATTTTCATTAGGAATAACAGTTCAAAAGATGCCTCATTAAAAGAAGTATGTTTTAGTCAAATAATGCCCAAAATAAAATAGAGGGTGTACATACATTATGATCAAACCTAAATATTCAATAAATCCTCCTAGGTTCAGGGTCAGGTTGTCTCGACCTAGTCACAATATATGTGCATTCAATTAGTATAAAATGCATTAAATCTCTTGCTTAGAAATCGACCATAATATAGGTTGGAAAACTGATCATGAAACCTATGTCATTAAATCAGTCGCATTTTTCTGATTTCAAAAATGTATATTTTTGTATTGACGATACAACCAGGAATCGCACTGGAGAATGATCAACTGGTAGAAGAGAGGGCGTACATGGAGAGATATGATGACAGGTGGGTAAGGTGTCAGATGGGGAGGGAGTAAGAGGGAGAGAGGAAAGACCAAAGAGGGGATGGGATGGGATGGTAGTAGCATTCAGGAGTTGTTGGGAAGGTGGATCATGTGCTAGGTCTGGGTAGAGGGGTGGCGGCAATGGGAGAGGAGTAATCGCTTGATTAATGCATCAGTAGGGGGATAGAATGAAGAAGGTAGACAAGAGGAGGGGGACGAGAGATCACTATATATATATAAAAAATTTGTAGCACGGGAAGCGCGTGACGGAGAAAGATAAAACATTTGAGAACAAATTTGAAATTTTGATTTCAACATATTTGTATTGACGATATTAGTGATTATAAATGCATGTATTAACATGATATTCTTTCAACATCTCCCTTCGATATTTACTAGTATTTATATTTAAAAAAATGCTTACATAAGAGATTGTATAATGTCATTTTTGAAAAATTGTTGTTGTGAAAGACTGGATTTTAATTTAATTTTGAGGACAAAATTTCTTTTAAGGTGTGTAGGATGTGATGGAGTGAACTATTGGAACTTTTGGATACCTAATGAGATAAATGGATTCATATGTTTGAGTTATATTGAGGATTTCTAGTGCCTTAATAAGTTTTAGTATTAATTGATGTTGATACTATAGTTAAGATCCCTACATCTTTGAGATATTATAGTGAATGGTCAAACAATAGAGTTTGGTGGCAACACTTCATGGAAAGTCGATGATATGACGAGGAATCAATGGTTCAGATTCCAATATATTGGGAGATTCCTGGAGAAAAGTATGATTGGTTGAAGTTGTTTAATTGACTAGTATCGATGTACATACAACTAAGCTTCAATGTTGTTCTAGGCTTAGTTAGGTAGACTTTGGTTATCACATGGGTTGCTAATGTATAAAAGCAACACAGCCTTCCACTGGATGCATGATGCTATTGGGACGGGAAGAGCTATAGATTTATATATAGTCCCCATCCATCTCAGCCACATATCAGAACTAAGCAGTTCATATAGCATCTTTTCCTTTGCGTTACAGTCGACAACAAAAGACCACCCTCCCCACGGTACGAGTGTACGACGCTAGGAGGTCGTGGCAGTTCTAACCGGGGCATTTCTTAAGCCTCATTGATAAATCTCCCAGACCCGCTATAGGAGCCAGTTGGTCTAGAGAACAAAGTAAGCGGAGAATTGCAGCTCAGGCTCTTCGTCACCAGTTGTAGGTGGCACAGATGAAAAAGACGGGAGGTAGAGATGGAATAAAGGAAGGCGAAGAAAGGCAACGAGGAAGATAAGTAATGGAGACGAAGAGGCCAGAGATCGCTCAGGCTTCTCGCCGACAAGCTCTGCCTGAGCGGCACCTGAGTTGTACTTGTGTGGCGGAGGCTGCTCCCGGGAGACGAGGCACCCCGGCATCGACCGACCAGGTATCGACGCGAGGCCAGAGGCGACGAGTTCCGGAGACCCAGGCGTGGAGGAGAGCTGACGGCGGAAATCTTCTGGAGGCTGGCAGTAGGGCGCATCACAGAGGAAGTTGTGGCAGCGAGGTGCCAAGGTGGAGTCCACGGCGGTGTCCAAAAGTGCGTCTCACACTGGAGTAGACGAGAACGGAGGCTCAGCGGCGGCAGTCCGGGTCACACAGACCAGAAGGCGCACGTCGGCCGGGAGACGGAATCCCGCTGGCGACTCGCATCGCGTGGAAATGGAGAAAGAAAGGGGGAGCGAGAACCCTGAACCGGCCGATCCAAGATCAAACCGAGTCCAGGTAGAGAACCAGCCGCTGAACTGGAACCAAGCAAAGCCAGGAGTTGCGCCGGCCCTAGTGGACACGTGGCGGATTGCGAGTGGTGCGAAAAGGTAATAATATTCTAAACACTCAGATCTTGTAAAATTCATAATAATTATCTCTTTCATCCGAAAAATACAAGTAAGGTATCAAAATGTTCAGAAAAATGAGTAGAAAATTATAAAAGTATAATACCAGGCTTTTGGTGCACCAATATTAGGATTATCATGTATGATGTAAAATGATCTTTTCATGTCTAATAAATAATAAATGAAGACCTTGTTGGTATGTATGCCCTGAGAGCCAATCATGGGATGATTGTTGGGATACATTAAGATTGATTTGATAAACTTTAAAAGGCAAGCTTCCAATTCACTCTGGTTCAGTCATATGAGATAGTGATAGAACAGATTGAATGTCTAGAGAATGACAGTACTCAATGACGTATGCTTTCAGGTTGAGGACCTGAACGATGAGATCATACGGATGCTAAGAGTTTGTACATTCTTGTTATGTCCCTAGTCGGATGTCATTGTGCAAGGTAGATAGACAGCAATGACACACAAGACTAGATTGTGGTGTTGGTTGATGACAGAATCTCATTAGTCATGATATAGAGATATCAAACCAAACACATAGGTAATTGTTAGAGAACAAGGTACCGGACAGACCCACCGTGAGCTTGACACATGGAACCATGAGATGGTAGTCACTTTAACCTGAAACCACTGCACTCAACACATGTCGTTGGGCACACTTTGACATCATCAAACGCAGTCCTGAAACATGGGTTGTTATAAAGGTGATGATTGGGTGGCTTTGACACATGGGGCTTTTGAGGGGTGAGTGATAGATATGGGATTTGTCCCTCCTGAGGGAGTTTGATATCCATGGCCACTTGATGAGTAGGATTGAGAAAGGCGTGCACGCATGTGTGAATCAGTATGTGATACTGATGTCATACATATCTCTTCCAGTCTACTCTGAGATCAAGGAAGTGAATGAACGTTGACAGGATGACTGTTCCATGCCTCGAGTTCATTCGGGATATCAGTGACAAAGGAATTATACATTCGTTGTAACACCATTCACGGATTGTAGGATGAAAGTTGTTCTCCAACTTTCTACTTTCACTTGGGTAGCAATGATGTGTGACTAGGCACCGCTCTTTGCTTGTGAAGTCATAAGTGTTATGAACTTTCACTGCCAACGTGAAATGGACTTGCAGGGTCACACACATAGGATTTAACCTGGAAGAGGAGTTTTGTCCACAAGCAATGTTTAGATTAATTACTAAAAGAGTTTAGTAGTTCAATTAAACACTCAATCAGTCGATGGCTCAATATCGTATGGTTCAAGGTGTTGGACGCATTGATTGGAGTATCGGATTGATTGAAATCACATTTGACTGATTTTGCACAACCTGCACTCCCAACCGATCGGTTCATGTGATGAACCGGTCGGCTGAGGTTGCTGAACCGGTCGGCTCAAGGGTTGAGTCGATCGGCTCATGCACAGAGTGAAACGACCGGTTCAAGTGTTGAACCGATCGGTTCAATTGGTGCAATCGAGCAACTTGGGAAAGTAGGATTGGTGAGAATTTTCCTTTCGTTTCAATTTCAATTTGATTGGAAATAGGATTTCCAATTTGATTGGAAATAGTATTGGTATTTTGATACCAATTGGGAAAGAAACAAGGAAAGTCTTTTCGAGCCAGATTAGGACCATGAACCGATCGGTTCAGGGCACCAACCGATCGGTTGGAGTGCCCCAAACGGTCGGCTCAGGCCCAACCGATCGGCTCAGTGGCTGAACCGACCGGTTCAGTAGTGAACTGATCAGTTCAGGTTGCGAGATGGTTGCTTTTTGTGGAAAATCCCGAACCCTTCTACTCCTGCTTTTAGTCCCGCATTGCCCGGGATGGAGAACCCTGTCCCATGACTCTCCTATATATAGGGGGTATTTGGGGGCTTCTCATTACAGCTGAGTGCAACCAGTTGCTCTGCAAGTTGTCGTTCTCTCTGGTTTTGGTAACCGTGAGAGAGCCCGAGCAAGTGCTTCCCGCAAAAGGGAGGTGCAGCAAGGGAAGGACAACTGCAGTTGCAACAGGAGGCAGGAGAGCGTGTTGGCGACTAGTACGTCAACAGGAGGGTGCGACTCCTTCCACTTCCATGTGGGACAAGGAGTGTGGAGTTCCAGGTGGTCCGTGTGGACTACTACAGAGGCGGGAGGACACTGCCGCTTAGGAGGACAACTGTCATCCGACAGTCCGGTTCGAGTAGGAGTTGTCAGTCCCGGTGCGACCAGGAGCTGCACAGACGCCGTCGAAGTCCGGAGTTGAAGACCGCGCATTGCGCGAGGTATTGCCATCGAGCAAGCCTCGGGACAAGGTATGATTCCGCAAACCATCCTTTCCTATTATATAGACGTTGACGTGTTTCCTCGGTATGGGTTTGGGGAGATTTTTTGTTTCCGCTGCCTTCTCTGTCTCCCCTAAAACCCAACAGTGGTATCAGAGCCAGGTCAGTTGTTCTATATTTTAGGAATATCGATATGATCGATTTTGGTTTGTCGCCTTTATTGCATACGATGCGAATAATATCGGCTTTATATATGTCCAATCCTAAATCTACAAATCCCTAATTACATATATGATATGTATTATTAATGCACTCGATACGCGTCGCCCTGAAACGAGTTTTGTGGTGGATGTGTGTAGCGTGATTATGGCCTATAAACCCCTATCTGTGATTGGTTGTGTGTGGTTGCTTGCATCTCGGTCTGCGTACCGATCTTCCCTCTCTTATTCCTGATGTAACTCGAAATAATTCGAGATTCTTTCCAACCTTTGCTCCCCCCCGAATGTAACTCGGGGTTTCCTTTTAAAGCAATGTAAGAAATAGGATAGATTTTATTTCCTATTATGTCGAAGACTGGCGGACATCAAGACGACTGCTCAGACGGTCGGTTCAAGGAGTGAACCGATCGGTTGATGACCGGTCTGAGGAGCGAGATGAGCGGGTGGCGGACATGACGAGATGCACGACGACCAGGCGAACCGATCAGTTGGAGGAGCCAACCGATCGGCTGGTGGCACCCAGACGACCAGCTGGAGGGTACAGATCATTCATGTGATGAATTGATCAACTCGGATGGCAAGGCACAGATGTTCATCTTGTACAGGTTGCATGTGATGTTGACCTAGATGACCGTGATTCCTCTTGGCTCGAGGAATCACATTAGGATGGCCATAATCATCGCTTTTTATCGTTTGTGCATGTTTTCTGTGGGATATAGCATGTATATGATACGTACTATGTATTGTGGTGATTGGATATGTATATGTATATAAAATTAAATCTCTCATTAAAATATTAAGTTTTAGATGCCTTCCAAATGCGACACACGTGAAAAGCTTGATCGACCAAGTGTGGGCACGCCCTAGCGTGGTGCACCGTCTATCTCGTGGAAGCGTGAAGGATGTATGTGTGGGTCTGCCCTAGCAGGGTGCATGTTCATCGTGTTTGCTTTGGGTCGGACTTAACAAGGTGACCTAGATAGGATCTAGCGCCTTGAGGCATGGAGATGATCATTGCAAAGAGTTGTAGATGACATCTTATCAAGAGTTGCATATGATGCAATTGGCAAAAGTTGCCTACCTGAGAGATCTATGTTGTGGGTGATAGCCCTAGCTGGTCCATGGCTTAGAGGATTTCAGGATCTTGCCCACTAGAAGGTTGTACGCTGCAATCTTCCGAATTGATGGTGAGGGCTATAAATTTGAAGTAAAATAGTGGGAGCGATAATTAATTAAAGGCCTAATCATATCGTCAAATTTTCAAATCAATCAAATAAGTCAAAAATGAGTTTTTGGACTAAAATTGCATATTTTCCTTTTTGTAGTTCAAATGGCAACAAACAACAACAACTTTTCTTTGCGATCGGTCCTTGACAAGGACAAGCTAAATGGGACGAACTTCCACGACTGGTATCGGACATTGAGAATTGTTCTCACTCAAGAGCGTAAGCTCTATGTCCTAGATACTCCAATTCCAGAGGAACCCGCTCCAAATGCACCAAAGACAGAAAGGGATGCTTACAAGAAGCATTCTGATGATGCCATTGATGCAAAGTGCTTGATGCTATGTTCAATGAACCATGAGTTGCAGAGGCAACATGAGAACATGGGGGTCATAGAGATGATTTTGCATCTCAGGAACATGTATGAAGATCAGGCACGGCAAGAGAGGTACAATGTTTCTAGGGCGTTGTTCAAGTGCGTCATGATAGAAGGAGATCCAGTTGGTCCTAACACACTCAAGATGATTGGGTATGTGGAGAACCTACAGAGACTAGGATTTCCACTGAGCCAAGAGTTGGCTACTGACGTGATACTGCAATCGTTGCCAGAATCTTACAGTCAGTTTGTGATGAACTACAACATGAACAACTTTGATAGGCCACTGTCATAGTTGTTGGGCATGTTGAGGACAGCTGAGTTACAGATGAAGAAGGACAAGCCTAAGTCCGTGATGGTGATCACGAGCAAGAAAGGCAAGTCCAAGCGCAAGGGCAAGGGCAAAGCTAAGAAAGGTTCTGAAGCTAGCCAGGAGTCCAAGCCATCTTCAGCTCTCAAGGCCAAGGGAGGGGTGACCAAGAAAGGAAATTGCCACCATTGTCAAAAGTCAGGACATTGGAAAAGGAATTGTCCTCTCTATCTGGAAGAACAAAAGAAGAAGGAGGCGACTGAAGCTTCTACTTGAAGGTGTCATGAAAGTAAACTTGTAACACTTTTGAGATATATGATATCAAGATGTAAAGTGTAAAGCATTCTTATTTGGGGCAAGTGTTGCCTTCATAGATAGGAGTACTTTAGTTTATTTTCAGCATACAAGGAATGTAATACAGTTACGAACTGCTATTTCATATTTGCCAATAGATAGAAACACTTTATTTTTGCATATTGTATGACAATGATGGCAATTAATAAAGAGATGTTTCAATTTATAAAGATATGATCTTTGTGGCAATGCCGTTTTATCTTATGGTATTTGATATGCATGAGATAAAATGATACCTAAAAGTTATAGATAACTCAAACAATTAAATTAGCATCAATCATGAGAAATTCATTTCTAGTTTCCATGTGATGGATAAAACTAGACTCTTTTGGTTAGAGAACCAGTAAGAGATATGAATATCTTGGACATGATTAATCAATCTTCACTAATGTAGTGGGAGAGCGATTATCCTATTAGGTTTAATACATGTGATGTATTTACATACCTATTGGAATAAATGCTAATACTTCAAATGGTGTTTAGAGAAATACCAATATGAATATCTTGAAGTGTTCAAGATTATCATAAATGAAGTACAAATTTGGTAAAGTATTAGTTCTTGATGAGATCAATGAATAGAATACTTGGACCAAATGTTTGAGATCCTTATGAGTGTTTATGGTAGTGTATCATAGTGAACTCAGGATTAAGGCATGGTGATGTCTGAATCAAGAAGGAATCATACTCTAAGGAGTTAGAGAATGATTATCAAATAACTGAATTCTTCTTAATAAAGAAATACCCCACACTAATAAAAGAAATTAAGAATCACAAGGGTTGTGAGTTCTTATATTTTTATCAGATACACCTCAATTATCTATGTGATGAGTTGTTCATGTGATGAGTCAACTATCAAGATGAATATGAGAAACCGAATCTTGAGTTATGGTTTAAAACCATTACATCCTAAATGACTTCCATGTGAGCCATAAGGTATGACCTTGATGGTAGCACTCATTGGATCATATCCATAAGTGCAAATGAGTCTTAAGTATTAAGACACATGGATAACATTTTGAGAAGGATGATGCTTGTTGATTGCAACTTAATGACTAAGACATTTGGCATATGGATACTAAAACCGCATTCCTATGAGGAATAAACCAGGATGTGTACGTGACACAGCCTATAAGGTTTATGAATCCACTAATGCAAATGAAGTCTATAAGTTATAATGGACTAATCAATGTGATTGATTGAGTACAAGCAACTCAAAATTGGATCTTTACTTTGATGATATAGTCAAAAGGTTTGACTGATATGTCAAAGATAAAGAAGGGATTTGTGATTTAGTGGGAGCGTATTCACATTCCACATATTGATGTGAAATGGATATGTTCTAGATTAGAAATCCAAAAGTGGAAATTATCTTTAAGGAAGATAGAGACGGTTCTTATGTGATAGGAATAGAGATCTATAGAGATAGTTCTCGACAAATCTCTTGACCTGGAAAGAGAAAGCATACATTGGCAATCTGTACTGAAGTGTTCAGTATGCACAGATTCAGTGGGAGAAAACCTGTCCATGTTACATGGAGTTATTATCCCAAGGCCAAGTGTCCAATTCTTATGAAGAATGGGAACACTAAGAATAGATATGGATCTATCATGTATGTAATCATCCCATTGTCTTGCATGTATGACATGGCAAGAATAAAATGCATTCATCATCTTGCATGTAGGACATGGCAATATGAAATGCGCATCCTGACAACTCGTATGTGGGACATGATGAGTGGATGTTTGTCTGCTTCCAGTAAGGGTTACTGGAATACCATGAGAACTTGATAAGTGCTTGTGAAGTACTAGTTCTATGGAGATAAGGAAGAGTTCGATGTAAAGAGTTACATTGATGCGAACTTCCGAAAGAACAGAAAATTAATCGCAAATATACATAGGATGTATAAAAGTGAAAGTTTGTTGATAATTGGAAGTGTTCCAATAAAACAATTTAAAAGGAAAATGCCGAGTATCTATATGTTAGTGAACAACAGTAGATACTATATGGATCTAGAAGTTCATGAGATGAACTTATATTCCACTCATTGATGACAAGTCTGGAAACCTTGATCATGCAATGTGGCTAAAGGTTAGCAATGGAATACTAGAACGCATATTACGACAACTCCATCTCATACGTGTGACGTACAGCGAAGAGATGTGAGACATGCAATTTGTACAGACATTGGCAAGGTGTTGCCATTTCTCACTATGTTGGCACTTGAGCGCAGTAACATGTGGGACATGTTTGAAGATCACTATGAATATGATTCAAGGGTGATTGGCTCGCAGTGCAAGTGGGAGTCTGTTGGTATGTATACCCTGAGAGCCAATCATGGGATGATTGGTGGGATACATTAAGATTGATTTGATAAACTTTAAAAGGCAAGCTTCCAATTCACTCTGGTTCAGTCATATGAGATAGTGATAGAACAGATTGAATGTCTAGAGAATGACAGTACTCAATGACGTATGCTTTCAGGTTGAGGATCTGAACGATGAGATCATACGGATGCTAAGAGTCTGTACATTCTTGTTATGTCCCTAGTCGGATGTCATTGTGGAAGGTAGATAGACAACAATGACACACAAGACTAGATTGTGGTGTTGGTTGATGACGGAATCTCATTAGTCATGATATAGAGATATCAAACCAAACACATAGGTACTTGTTAGAGAACAAGGTACCGGACAGACCCACCGTGAGTTTGACACATGGAACCATGAGATGGTAGTCACAGTCAGTACTCAAAGTGATGGTGGTGAGTGTGATTCTTTGACCTGAAATCACTACACTCAACACATGTCGTTGGGCACACTTTGACATCATCAAATACAGTCCTGAAACATGGGTTGTTATAAAGGTGATGATTGGGTGGCTTTGACACATGGGGCTTTTTAGGGGTGAGTGATAGATATGGGATTTGTCCCTCCTGAGGGAGTTTGATATCCATGGCCACTTGATGAGTAGGATTGAGAAAGGCGTGCACGCATGTGTGAATCAGTATGTGATACTGATGTCATACATATCTCTTCCAGTCTACTCTGAGATCAAGGAAGTGAATGAACGTTGACAGGATGACTGTTCCATGCCTCGAGTTCATTCGGGATATCAGTGACAAAGGAATTATACATTCGCTGTAACACCATTTACGGATTGTAGGATGAAAGTTGTTCTCCAACTTTCTACTTTCACTTGGGTAGCAATGATGTGTGACTAGGCACCGCTCTTTGCTTGTGAAGTCATAAGTGTTATCAACTTTCACTGCCAACGTGAAATGGACCTGCAGGGTCACACACATAGGATTTAACCTGGAAGAGGAGTTTTGTCCACAAGCAATGTTTAGATTGATTACTAAAAGAGTTTAGTAGTTCAATTAAACACTCAATCAGTCGATGGCTCAATATCGTATGGTTCAAGGTGTTGGACGCATTGATTGGAGAATCGGATTGATTGAAATCGCATTTGACTGATTCCGCACAACCTGCACTCCCAACCGATCGGTTCATGTGATGAACCGGTCGGCTGAGGTTGCTGAACCGGTCGGCTCAAGGGTTGAGTCGATCCGCTCATGCACAGAGTGAAACGCCCGGTTCAAGCGTTGAACCGATCGGTTCAACTGGTGCAATCGAGCAACTTGGGAAAGTAGGATTGGTGAGAATTTTCCTTTCGTTTCAATTTCAATTTGATTGGAAATAGGATTTCCAATTTGATTGGAAATAGTATTGGTATTTCGATACCAATTGGGAAAGAAATAAGGAAAGTCTTTTCGAGCCGGATTAGGACCATGAACCGATCGGTTCAGGGCACCAACCGATCGGTTGGAGTGCCCCAAACGGTCGGCTCAGGCCCAACCGATCGGCTCAGTGGCTGAACCGACCGATTCAGTAGTGAACCGATCAGTTCAGGTTGCGAGATGGTTGCTTTTTGTGGAAAATCATGAACCCTTCTACTCCTGCTTTTAGTCCCGCATTGCCCGGGATGGAGAACCCTGTCCCATGACTCTCCTATATATATAGGGGGTATTTGGGGGCTTCTCAGTACAGCTGAGTGCAACCAGTTGCTCTGCAAGTTGTCGTTCTCTCTGGTTTTGGTAACCGTGAGAGAGCCCGAGCAAGTGCTTCCCGCAAAAGGGAGGTGCAACAAGGGAAGGACAACTGCAGTTGCAACAGGAGGCAGGAGAGCGTGTTGGCGACTATTACATCAACAGGAGGGTGCGACTCCTTCCACTTCCTTGTGGGATAAGAAGTGTGGAGTTCCAGGTGGTCCGTGTGGACTACTACAGAGGCGGGAGGACACTGCCGCTTAGGAGGACAACTGTCATCTGACAATCCGGTTTGAGTAGGAGTTGTCAGTCCCGGTGCGACCAGGAGCTGCACAGACGCCGTCGAAGTCCGGAGTTGAAGACCGCGCATTGCGCGAGGTATTGTCGCCGAGCAAGCCTCGGGACAAGGTATGATTCTGCAAACCATCCTTTCCTATTATATAGACGTTGACGCGTTTCCTCGGTATGGGTTTGGGGAGAATTTTTTTTGTTTCCGCTGCCTTCTCTGTCTCCCCTAAAACCCAACAGACCTAACATCATTACAATACACCAGTAGATCTTAAAAGATATGTATAACACATATGATGCCAGATATGATGATATTTCAACATGAATCATGTAATTTGCTTTATATAGCTAATTAGGGCTAATAACCCTAATTGATATGCAATAAATACATACATACTCAATAAATGATGAAATTCACATAACACCCTCATATCAGTAACTATAAGATAATACATAAATCTGAGATCAATTTTTTACACGAAATACATGTTATATGAAGTGACCCTTAATACATAGTTTAAAACCCTAATTTAGGCTAATACATGTAACTTAGGGTTAATATGTGTACAAAATACATAGAAGCTAATGTTCATATGATGAACCCTAATCTCTAATATAATTGAAAAATAACATCAGTACGATAATTCTAAGACAAGAATGCAAGTAAAAGCGGGAATATCCTAATGAGCTAAGCAAAACCCCAAAATGGTGATAACTAGGGTTGAGAAGATGAGAACCTTATGGTGATATGTGATCTTATCTTAATAGGGTTGACAAAGATATAATTGATATCATATGTGTGATGATTAGGATATATGTGATCAAGGTACGCCATTACCTCTCACTTGGCTTATTATACAATATGCTTGTTTATATGTGTAGTAGAACACTTGGCATGTGATATTGGATGAAATGATTGTTCTTGTATTATATCTTGCTTGATTTTCCATACTTACATGAATATGAACACATGAAACATAAGATATCTGATCCATTATATGATAACACTAAACCTCTTTGGTAGAATAGTGCATTGATGATAGTACTAAATCTCTTTGGAAGAATAATACATGTGGTAACTAAATCTCTTTGGTAGAATAGTGTATTTATGAAATTACTAAATCTCTTTGGCAGAATAGTACATGTGAGCAAAAATCTCTTTGGTAGAATAGTGCATGTGGTTGATCAACTTTACATATAATGGAAATGAGCCTAAAACATGTGTTCTCTTTTGTTAATGAGCATCCTTGGTGCAAGTATATGTTTTTTCTTATATTTGTTTATTACTACCAAGTTCTAGATTTATCTTATTGCCAACCTTAGTCCTGAGAGGTATATAAAAAGACATGTAGGTAGACTCGGTATATTATTCTTGAATATGGTGCTGACGTGTACCACATGTAATCTTTTGTTTAGGTTTGTGGACATGATCTTGAAGACCAGGATAGTTGTGAGTTGTGTGGTGAGCTGATGTACAGGTGGACCTGTTGTCTTAAGATCATGTTGTTTTGTGGTAGTATATGTATATGTATAAGTTTGTTGTTCAATATGTAATATCAAATGTTGTAACAATTCATTTTGTAATTATATGTTGAATGGTGAACATGTGTTGTATGGTTTTATTATTGTTCATGTGCATGTGCTACCGTTTGTTTCCTTCTGACTTCCTCTGATTCTCTTCTTCTTAGCCTAGTGTGGGGTGTTTAAATTGGGATTCTCGCTAAAGTGAGGGTTTCAATTTGGACAACACACATCATATTAAGTTTTAGAAAATCTGGGGACATCACAGTTGTGATTAAAATGCCACGAAAGACTATTATTGTTGTAGTGCACTGCTCCTCACATGTGAATGGTTGCATAATTTCAACCAAACAAATATGGCCCACAATCATGAAAGGAATGGTATACCCAATGTTGTGTCTAGAGCTGGATGATATAAAAATACCATACACTAATATGAACATGAGTATAGTTAATAGGATATCTACATGTTAAAAAGTGAAACAAACTTTTTAGATTCGAAACGGATCTAGGTTGAGAAAAATAAATTTGGAACCGAATGTGGACCATATTTGATAATGATTATATGAGAAAAAATAATTGTTTGATTAATTACATCCTGTTGATTGAATTTTCTATTAAGAAATTAGATTCAGGTAGGTTCCATGTCAAAACATATAACCCATAGTGTTTAATTGTCATTCCCAACCCAACCCCGAAACTAGATTTTGCTCGACGACCTCTCAATCCAAAATCATCTGAGATTGAGAAAGTTAAATCTGGAACCAAACCCAGAACTAGATTTGACAATAATTATATAAGAAGAAACAATTCTCTACATTACATGCTCATGATTAAATTCTCTGTTAAGAAAGTGGATTCGAGTAGGTTTTGGGTTATAACATCTTACCCATAGTTGTTCGACTAGATTCTCAGTCCAGAACCGACCTAGATTGAGAAATTTAGATCTAGGACCAAACTCAGAGCCATGTTTAACAATTATTTTTTAAGAATAATAATCAATGGTGAGGTTAAGGTCCGTCTTATAAGAGTTGAGAATTTCAAGGACTTAATTATATGTTCTTGGTTACTCGGTCTTAGGTTGACCGAATATATGTTGAAATTGACAATGGCGTGAGGTATGCCTGATAACATGACCGGTTGGGTATTAGAGTCAAGCAGAGGAAAGATGAACAAGAGGGGAAGAGAGGACATATTCATCGCATCAATTAAAAAAGGAAGTCAAGGCGGCAGGAAGATCTTGTATTTTTGTATTAAGGTTGACTCATGTGATATACTACAAGTTGGAGTCTGTTGTGTAATTATGGTATATAACAATAACTCAGAGTCTGTTGTATGATCTTGGTATATAACAACATGTTACATCATGTTGTATGATTGTGGTCTATTACAACATGTAGTAGCTATTACAACAGGTAAAATTATGTTGTGTGATTATGGTATAGTACAACGAGTTAGTCTACGTTGTGTAATAGTGGTATAATACAACGATTTACCATGTGTGGCTATTACAACAGGTCACAAAATGTTGTGTAATTATCGTATATAGCAACATGTCAGAGTCTGTTGTGTGATCTTAGTATATAACAACATGTTTCAACATGTTGTGTTATTGTGGTGTATTACAAAATGTACCTATTCTAACATGTGAATGCATGTTGTGTGATTATGATATATTACAGCGGGTTTTTATATGTTGTATAATGATGGTCTACTACAACATGTTATAATGTGTGATTATTACAATAGGTCACAATATGTTGTGTAGTTAAGGTCTTTCACAACAAGTTTGAGTATGTTGTGATACTATAGTCTATTACAACAATTTGGCATATGTTGTAGTATCACATATATTATAACCCATTTGGCATGTTGTAAATAACTTGTGTTGTATAAATATACAATATACAGTACACAAATAGGCTTGTTGTGATACGTATGCTAACTACAACACAACCAACAAAACTATTGTGTTTCTCCCGTTGTAAAAAGCATTTTTTGTAGTTGTGTGGGGTCCCGTCGCTACTGATGTCCTAGTGTCTTTAGAGATATGAAACACGAGTGTTGCACTCCCTTAATTGGCATTGTAGGAAGGGGAGAGGGTAAAGTGTGATGTATTGAATTTTAAATCCTAGAACTCATTTTTTACAATAATAACAATGTGAGGGCATTTAAAATCACATGATACTTGACATAGACGAGATGATGTGAACCACTGATGTAATTTCCTACAAAAAAATTTAAACAATAATTCAACATTCATCACGCAAACCACCAATTAAACATTGAATCCTAGAGGGCCCTACAGAAATTTTCAGTAAGAAACGTAATTAACAATCATGTCATTGTCATACATATATAGGTTGCATGGATGGGGTTTACTCTTGATGGATGGCAACATTTTTCTCTCTCTTTATATATCCTTTTTCCATTTTAAAAGGGTTACCAGATGACTCCTAAATAACAAAAACAAAAACGACAAGAAAGGAAGGAAGAAAAAAATGCAAGTAACCCTTGACAACTACCGAAAAGAGGATTCAAAGCCTACGAGAGGAGATACATAATGTGTAAATTCCACTATTAAGATGAAATGAAATCAAGTATGACCACCATAGCATGAAGGCAAGCATGTTCATAGAACTAGCCCTCCCCCCTTCTCAGATATTTAATCACGTTGAATCATCAAACCCCTTCATAATGCTAAAACATGCAATAGGATGGGAAAATGTCGGTCTGTAAGATATCCCTTGAATATGTAGATGACCAATAACATGAGGGATAGGCCACACGATTACCACGTAATAGTTCCCACACTGGTCCCAGTCACCCCTCATATGACTAGAGGTTATATATTCATCCTCATTGATAAAGGTCTAGATTGAAAAGGAAAGAACTGATGGGGGTATGGGTCGTCGGATCCCATTTCTTGGGGTCCAAAAACCTTGATCTAGTGAAGAGAAAATGATAGAAATTAATAAAAAAATGGAAGTGGGGCCCATCAGGGGAAAAAAAGTGGTGCACGCACACTGAATAAAAGAGCTTGAAAAGACAAAATATGAACCAGATTGAGATCTCAAGTGACTCTGATGCTAAAGTCCATGATAGAATCACCATGTAGTTTTGGTGCATTTGGAAGCCAACACAAATGAGTAGATACCGATGGATGGGTTGTATTAATACAAAACATGAGTTACCGCTACATTTTTAAGTAAATGGGGGAAAATATAAAATGATTTGGAAAGTGGTTGGATAAGGCAAGAGGTCAACCAAAGATTTGGTAAGGCATCTTGTTATGTCCGTGGAAGGTGTTCAACATCCAACAACGCCCTTTTGATATCACAAACCTGAACAAGGTTTACTAGGTTTTATTGTATGAATGGGGCACATATGTATAACAAAGTGATAAACACCAAGAAAAAACATGCAAAAGTGGGATTAAATATAATTGATTCAATATTAATGATCATCAACCATGGTTCTCATATCATCACACCAAGGAGGGGTTGTAAAGCGAGGGAGGGGGGAGATCAACATGGTGATTAGGCCCATACTATCTTGCTTGAACATTGTACGATGCAGGGATTGATCTTGCCTGTCTTTTTTGTTCTCTTAGATATAGAAATTGGAAAGGGAAAATGTAGAATTTTAGGAAGCATTTTATAGTTTACAACTTTAGGGAAAAGATGCTTATTTGATTCCTAAGGCTAACTGATCTCTCAATGGGGCTCAAACACTCAAAATGACAGTTCGTGGGATCCAACTAGGTTCAATTTTCTCCATATCTCCTAATAGGTTTCCAACCAAAGTCTATGGTGGCCAACCCTTTGGATAACACTCACAACTTCCAACCTAGTTATCAGGGGGCTATATTTATAGAGGCTAGGGGGGATACCTAGGGTTAGGGTTTTAACTGGAGTGTCTCATAATTTCGTAGGTGTATGGGAGACGGGGGGATGTAAAGTGGACACCTTGACTCCTAGTTGTGTTTGACTGACATTTTATTGACCAATCAAAGTGGGAGGGGTGCATTTCCTAGTACACACCCTACTTTCTAGAGGCTTCCAAGTATTTTGACTAGCATTTAATTGACTAATTAAAGCGGGAAAGAGGTCGCACATGTCTGGTGGCCCCCATCTTCGAGAGCCTTACAGACATGTTTGAATAGTGTTTCGTTGATCCATCAAAGTAGAAAAATAGGATGTACATGCTAATTGTGTGCCTTGTCTCTTAGTTTTAGTTGGGCTTGAATCCGTTAATCATGTAATCTACCAACTTGTGATTGGGGTTCAACCCCAAAGTGGGATGCACACCTAGTAGGCGCCCTACCCACCCTCGATCCCCATGGGGTTTTTATCCAGTCTTCGTGGTGTGTGAGTCTAGCTATGATTGGGGTGCATTATTGGGGTATATTGCATGAGTTTGGAGTTGAGGAGATTATTTTGGGTGAAGGGGGGCCATGTTCTCAAATTGTATTGGGTTGGGGACCTTGGGGTGTCAGTAACAATTTTCAAGTAATGTAGTTATCATAGATCGCCCATCAGTTGGACGTCCATTCTGGTCGGCACCCTTTGTGGGAATTTAATGTCTGAATTTGTGTAAATATGGCATGTAATCATCAAAATATTATCACCATTTCAACTAGTTCGTCAATGACATTCACCGTATTGATCATCGAGTTGCATTTTGACAATTAATCATAGATCCAGTCAGAATTCTCATGGTTAGTTAAATTTGTTGATTATCAAGTTGAGTATCTTTTCGTATCTTGACATCATTTTAAGGCATCAATTACATACTTCACATGCCTATATTGCTTCCTCTAATTCTAGTTTGACCTTTAGCACCTCACAATCAGATTTCAGGGACTATGACTATGGTCATAGTTCATCGCCAACTTTGTCTAGTTTTGAATTTTGTTTCTATATCTTGATTTATTTTGTTTAATCATTTTGAGTTGACATTTGTCTTGATTTCATTTGTTTGGAAGTCAGATTGGCAGGAGTAAAAAATAGTGTCAACCTTGCGGCTGGCAACATTAGACCCGGTTGGATGGTTTCTGTAACACCCCTGACCTGGGTTATGACCTAACCCTGGAAGTTTTGCCTAAATATGTAATTATATACTTGTGAATACTCCCTGGCATGTAATTAAATCCCTTAGGGACATTTACTTTCATATTTTGCTCCTTTTGTATAAAGTTGTAGCATTGTGTTGTATGCAGGGACCTATGTGCAAATTACCTAGTTTAAGGGTTGAACTTGCAAAATTCACAAGATGAGATGTATCTCTGATGTTGAAACATCATGAGGATGCCTATGATGAAGTTTGAGGGATTTCCCAAGCTTGAGCACCAAGGTGCAGCTTTGGAAGCAATCCCCATGCTTAGAAACCCTAATTTGGGGTAAAGTGCAATTTACCCAAATTGAGGGGTCCAACTTATAATTCTTAATATCTAGAACATCTTTTATGACTCTTGATATCATTTAGAGTAGAAATGATGAAAGGGATACATCATTTAATAAAAAGATGAGAGAGATGATCTTTGTGGTAAAAGACACTTATTTTGGGTATAGAAGCCTCTTATGGATGTACCCTAGTTGTAGGTTGGCTTCCTTTACCCTTAGATCTTGAGTTTTCTTGAGATTTGCACTAGGATAGATGAGTTTGAACTTGCCTTTGAGCAAGGAGGGACCTAGATGTGATTTCCAATCTTGTGAGGTCCTTAGGGTGTAAAAGAGGCTAAAGTATATAAGCCCTTTTCCCTTGCAATTAAGTGAACAAACTTTCTTTCCTTCACTTCTCTTCCTTTCTTGCTCAAACGACCAAGGACATCTCTGGAGCTCAGGGGGACGACCTACTTGTTCTAGGTAAGAGAACCCCACCATCTAGCTCGAATTCATGGAGGAATTCACTTTCTAAGGTTGGTTTTGTGGTTAGCTTACTTAGTCTTCTTGTTCTAGCCGACCAAAGCAATGTTTCCTTGGAGTTTTCACCCCTGACCAAGTTGTGGAAGCTCAAGGACGCCATTAAAAGCTTGGAGCTTGAAGGCTTGGAGCTCTAAGATCAACCTTTAGGCGGGTTTTATAACTCTAAACTCATGCTTTATATGTATGCTTTATTCTTGCAAATTTACTTGGTAAATTCTCCTTCTACCACCCTTCTTCCTTGCACGTTTGCAAGCAAATCAGTGGAGAAACCGACCTTGCTAGAGGTTGAATATGAGGGGCGTGATTCCCTATGTTACTTTTTCAAACGACCTTGGACCCTTTTGGTCCAAACGGTTGCAAACCGTTTGGGTTCAAACGGTTTCAAACCGTTTGCTCTCAAACGGTCTTGCAAGACCGTTTGGATTGAAACGGTCTCAAGACCGTTTGAAAGAGTTGACCAAGGGACAACCGTTTGAGGGTCTGTTCCTAATATATTGAATTTCATCTCTGCAAAGAATCAAAGTTTAATTCTTAACCAATTGAGAGTTGAAGGCACTTCAACATGAAACCCTAATCGGGTGAAAAAGTGCTGATTTAACATATAGATCTTGTTGAGTTTTGGGTTGAAGGACCCAAACGGTCTCAAGACCGTTTGGGGATTCCTCCAAACGGTCCTAAGACCGTTTGGGCACAACCCAAGACCGTTTGAAGGTCTAGGGTTGAGTTAATCTAATGATTTGAGGGTCCAATTGTAGGAAATTGATGAATTGATGAAAATTGCTGATTTTGACCTAATTGGACTTCAACCCTAGTCAAAACGACTTGGACCTTGGTCAAACTTTGGGCAAACGGTCTCAAGACCGTTTGGATGATGTCCAAACGACCTCAAGACCGTTTGGGCCAAGTTTGAGCCCAATTGAAGGTCAATTGATAGGTTCAACCTTGAATTGATTCACCTTGTTGAACATTGATGACCAATCGATTTGAAACCCTAATTGAGGAGGATTGAACCCTAATTGGCTTGTAATTGAGGGTCAATTTGATGTCTAAGTGGCTAAGGCTAACCCTAATTGACTCAATTTATAAGTGGTTAGCATAGCTTTAACCAACTGAGGGCTTCAACACACATATCCATGAACATTGGTGACCTTTGAACCCCTTTGGAGGTCCAAACGGTTTGAGCCCATTTGGACCAAACGGTCTCAAGACCGTTTGGGGCCAAACGGTCTCAAGACCGTTTGGGCTCAAACGACCTCAAGACCGTTTGGGCTCAAACGACCTCAAGGTCGTTTGGTCCAAACGACCTCAAACCGATTGAAGCTCCAAACGGTTTGGAAGTCAACCCTTCCAAACGGTCTTCACCTCCAAACGGTCTCAAGACCGTTTGGATCCAAACAGTCTCAAGACCATTTGGGTGGTTGAAACCGTTTGAAGGTGGAAACCGTTTGGAGATTGGTGATGGTTTGTACTTAACCATTTGATGATGTAATTAGTTCAATGGTGATCCAATCTAAACCCTAATGGTAACTTAGGTCATTAAGGGACTATGTGATTAGTGAGTTAACCCATGATGGTGATCATGTGGCAAATTACCAAAATACCCTTGAGGGGTCTAAAGGGTTAAAACCTTGTTCTAATCAAACCCTAATCACATGATGTTGATGTTTTGGCTTATGTTAGTCAATGGAGACTTATCTCAACCTGATCTAGAGTGGTGTTGCCACCATCTACTAGTGAGAGGAAAGAGAAAGTATTTCTAGAGAGAGAAAGTATCCTAGAGAGAGAAAGTACCCTTTTAAGGAGGAAATTCAAGTGAGATACTTCAATTACACATGAATGTGCATGACTAGGGAATGACCCACCTATGTGAGGTCATGGAAACCCTATTTATGATATCTAATGGATCTTAATCTTAATTAAGAGCCTTAATGATGATGTTTCTCTTACATGATGATGTAATGAGTACAATTCACCATGGAGTGAATAGTAAACCCTAATTTTAGGGTGAAGACATGAAAGATGAATAGTAAACCCTAATTTTAAGGTGAAGACATGAAAGATGAATAGTAAACCCTAATTGACAGGGTTATTGCATTAAACCCTAGTTAAGGGTGATTCCATGTGAAACCCTAGTTGAGGGTGATTCCATGTGAAACCCTAGTTGAGGGTGATTCCATGTGAATCCCTAGTTGAGGGTGATTCCAAGTGAAACCCTAATTGGGAATGCATCCCTAATTATTGAATTGTTTACTATTATCTGTTGAACTAACCATGCAGGTTGTTATGAGATGATGGTCACACCCAGGTATGGAATATCATGTTATATTCATTGAAAGCATGTCTTAAGCTTTATGAATAGTGAACCATCTTGATGCACTGCTAAGTGACATCTATTGAGAGTTATGGGCTGTAAGAGCCATAAACACCATCAAGGTCATGCTTAATAGATGACTTGTGATGAGATAACTGAGAACTGGTGATTGAAATGAGTTAGTCCTGCTACATTTTAGTATTCTCATATATAGCTGTGATGCTAATGTTTTTGTATGATGTTAAGAATACTAAATGTACCTAACTAATCAAGTGAAATGTAGAGCCCTGATCATAGATCCATCATTGTCAGAGTCTAAATGATGGTGAAACAGGTTTTCCCCAGGGAACTCCTGGATCATATACTTTTGAGTATATGGGGTACATGGATGTGTAGAACCTTACATCCTAGTGTAGGTATTTGATGTAGATTCTTATAGTCCGTCATACCTTCACTAAAGAGAAAAGGTGAGAGGATTTGATGTAGATTCATGTAGTCCATCATTCCCCACCACACAGTCCAAAAGGTGAGATGTATCCCTACACTCCCTTAAAGACATAAACACCGTATCGATGAAAGATAAACAAGAAATCTTCCGATAGCGAAGAGAGTACAGAATGCCACTGTAACTCTAAAAATAGCGAAGGACCAGAGTACCCTGGTGAGCTATTACAAAGACATCCCGCCAGATGTCAAGCAATCAATCCTCTAACTGACTGAGGAAGGTGAAGGTCATGAGAATCCGGCTCTTTCGATGACCTAGTATGATACCGAGGCGACTTAACAGTGGTCGGTTGGAGTATGAGTGGTATACCTCATCTCCACAGGGCATAACAATAATGTTTGAAAAACATAATCAACAACGTAGTATATCTGTTAGAGTTATCTACGAGTTATTTGATTGATGTTACCTTGAATAGCATGGAGGTTCTCATATTTTAATATTGATTGAACTTTGCTTATCATTAAACTGCTAGTGAATATCTTGAAGGGTTTTATTGCTTTAGTTATTCCCTGCTTTGCTTATAAAGCTTCTAGTGGAGAGTTATAACTCTCGCTGGGGCAATTATGTATAATTGTCTCACCCCGTAGACTTCTACTTTTTAGGTGGTCGTCGAAGACGGAGGAATAAGAACTCAGGTGACCAGTCCCAGCAACAGCAGCATCAGGAGCAGTAAATATCTCAGGTGGAGATCTAGCCTGCTTTGTGGTGTAGTATAGAGTCAAGTCCTATGTGTCCTCTGTACTCTCAGGTTCTGGAGTGTTTTGAGTATGAACTCTTGAGAAGTTTTGTATCATGTTGTATATAATTACTCAAGAAGTAATTGTTAGTGATGTAAACAGTTAAATCCTTTTTCTATGGAAAAGGTTTGTGGTTTCAAGCTCTTGTCTCGAAAAGTTTTAATTTCCCGTGATTTTTGTCTTCCGCTGTTTATCGATTGCTTCTGCATATGTTTAAATCGGGATTAATTCGTGGTTTGGAGATCGGAGCCCACAATTAAGTGGTATCAGAGCCCTAGGTTCGCCGAGTCTACAGAGGCATAGGACTTAGGAAGTCGAGTCTATCTTTAGTATTCCTTCCTTATCTAATAGAGTCTTCTACTCCTCAGGAGAAGAAGATACTTAAGATGTCAGAGCCACATGATGAGTATGTGGGAGAAAGTAGTGTCAGTGCACCTCAAGGCGGTGCAGGTGTACCAGAGGTGGAACAGCCTGTACCAGAACAACCTAGAGAGCCACCCCAGTTTGACCCAGCTGACATGGGTAACCCAGCAGTCCAGACAATGTTTGGGCAGTTCATGACTGCCATGACACATATAACCGACAGGTTGCCTATGCCTGCACCTAGGGCACCTGTCCAACCAGAGGGGCAAGGTATCGGGAAGACGTTCGAGCGACTACGTCGTGTCGAAGCTACCGAGTACCATGGGACTGCTGACCCCGTAGATGCTGATCTGTGGTTGACAGAGCTGGAGAAGGCTTTCAGGATCCTCAACATCCCTGAAGCTGAGAAGGTTAGACATGCTGTCTATCTTCTCAAAGGAAGTGCTGGTCACTGGTGGACCATGGAAGAGCAGAAGAGACCTGGAATAGAGATCTCGTGGGAAGACTTTCGGCGGGAATTTGTCCAAAGATATTTCCCGAAGACCTTCCTAGACGAGAAGATCTCTCAGTTTGAGAGACTGAGACAGGGCATGATGAACATTAGCGAGTACGAAGCTAAGTTCATGGAGTTGTTGCGGTTTTGTCTGCACATGGCTGCCACAGAAGATGAGAGAATCAGAAGGTTTGAGAAGGGGTTGAATGCTGACATGTCTACCCCAGTGTCTGCCTTAGAGAACCGAGAGAGATTCTCTACCTTCGTTGAGTCAGTCCGAAGGATAGAGAGATCTGTGGTTGAGAAGAGGCAAACACAGAAGAGGTATCCACAGTTCCAGGGTTCTTCATCTATGGACTTTAAGAAGTCTAGATCCTCTGCACCTAACCCTCCACCATCTAGATCTAGTTCTCAGACTCAGTGGTCTCCTAGTAGAGGTAGAGGAAGAGGACAACCACCTCGGGAGACACAGAGTTCTGCATCAATGTCCGTTACTGGACCACAAAGACCACAAGGAAGAAGCTGCTACAACTATGGTAAGGTAGGACATTTGATGAAGGACTGCCGATCTAGGCCTGTCAGTGTGACACAGCCTCCGAGACAAGGACAACAGGGATCACAGGAAGGACAATCTCAAGGTATGGGTCGAGGACGCGGGCAAGCGTCTCAAGCTGGATCATCAACACCACCTCAACAACAGGCTACTGCGAGGTTCTATGCCATGAACCCACCAGAGGCAGTGGTCAATCCACAAGTAGTGACAGGTCAGATGGAACTTTTATATTCTGATATGTCTAAATCTTGTGTAGTATCTGTTTTGATTGACCCGGGTGCTACGCACTCTTTCATCACTCGAAGAGTGATTCGTAACTGCAATATGACAACTAGTCATAGGGCAGATAAGTTGTTGTTGGAGACTCCGTTGAGTGGGTCTGCTGTTCTGAAAGAAGTATGCTCTCCCTGCATACTCTTCTTTTCTAAACATCGCATTCAAGTGGATCTTATACCACTTGATATGCAAGGATTTGATATAATCCTAGGGATGGATACCTTGGAAAGGTATCGAGTTGTCTTGGATTGTGAGTCCAAGCTGGCAGTGTTTGCTAATAAAAGCAACACATGGATCTTTCAAGGTGAGAGAAAGATTCTGCCCACCTGTCTTGTATCAGCTATGGTTGGTGATAAGCTGATGAGGCAAGGATGCTATGCATTCTTGGCCCATGTGGTAGATGTTACCAAGGAGAGTCCCAACCCTGCTGAAGTTCCGATAGTCAGGGAATTCGAGGATGTGTTTCCTGAAGAACTTCCTGGTATACCACCACCCCGGGAAATTGATTTTGAGATCAATTTGGTCCCAGATATGAAACCCATAGCCCAGACTCCGTATAGGATGGCGCCTGCTGAGATGGCAGAACTCAAGAAACAGCTTCAAGTGTTACTTGAGAAGGGTTTCATTCGACCGAGTACCTCACCTTGGGGTGCCCCGGTCCTGTTTGTTAAAAAGAAACATGGATCAATGCGGTTGTGCATTGATTATAGACAACTCAATAAAGTAACAATTAAGAATAAGTATCCTTTGCCGAGGATTGATGATCTTTTCGACCAGTTGCGTGGTGCAACAGTCTTTTCCAAGATAGACTTAAGGTCTGGATATCATCAAATCCGCATTAAGGACAGTGACATATCTAAGTCTGCCTTTAGGACAAGATATGGTCACTATGAGTTCACGGTTATGTCGTTTGGACTAACCAATGCACCGGCTGCATTCATGGAACTCATGAATAGAGTCTTTCGACCTTTTCTTGATCAGTGTGTTGTCGTCTTCATAGATGACATACTGATTTATAGTAAGGATGCTCAGCAGCATGAGCAGCACCTTCGCTAAACTTTGACATTGCTAAGGGAACAAAAGCTATATGCTAAGTTTAGCAAGTGTGAGTTCTGGTTATCTGAAGTGTCTTTCCTTGGACATGTGGTATCTGCCTCGGGAATTCGTGTTGACCCTGCAAAGATAGAATCTGTTCTGCAGTGGGAACAACCGAAGACACCGACGGAGATTAGAAGTTTCTTGGGGTTAGCTGGCTATTATCGAAGGTTTATCAAGAATTTCAGTTCCATAGCCTTACCTTTGACCAAGTTAACCCAGAAGGATGTTCCTTTTGCTTGGAGTGATAAGTGTCAACAGTCTTTTCAGCTGTTGAAAGAGAGGTTGACAAGTGCACCTGTACTTGTGTTACCTGAGCAAGGAAAGGAATATGTAATCTTTTGTGATGCCTCCAAGAATGGACTTGGATGTGTGTTGATGCAGGATAAACAAGTGATTTCTTTTGCTTCCCGACAACTTAAGAAACACGAGGAGAATTATCCAACACACGATCTAGAGTTAGCTGCTGTGGTCCATGCCTTAAAAATCTGGAGACATTATCTTTACGGAGAAACTTTCCAGATCTTCACAGACCACAAGAACCTTAAGTACATCTTCACTCAGCATGAGCTCAACATGAGGCAACGTCGCTGGATGGAGTTAATCAAGGACTACGATTGTACAATTGATTACCATCCGAGCAAAGCCAATGTGGTTGCTGATGCCTTGAGTAGGAAATCAGCAACATCAACCATGGATAGGGCACAACTAAGTTCCTTAGTATGCTCTAAAAGAGATATGCTTATCTCTTTAAGACAAGACAATGTGCAGTTGAAGGCATCATTGTTAGCTGGTCTGTTAGCTGAGATGCAGATAAAGGAGGCACAACAAGTAGATGTTTTTGTGCAGCAGATTAGATCTGAGTTCGGTGATGAGAAGCGAGAAGGTTTTCATGAGTCAGATGACCAGGTGGCATGCTATGATGGAAGGATGATAGTGCCAGATGTGGACAACCTGAGGAAGTTAGTCCTGGAAGAAGCTCATTCTTCGATGTATGCTATGCATCCAGGGAGCACCAAGATGTATCGAAATTTGAAAGATATGTATTGGTGGTCTGGGATGAAGAAGGATGTAGCTGAGTTTGTTCTGAGGTGTCCTGTGTGTCAGCAGGTTAAGGCTGAACACCAGAAACCTGCAGGAACAATGCAACCCTTACCCATACCACAGTGGAAGTGGGACCATGTGACCATGGACTTTGTTGTTGGCCTACCCAGGACAAACAAAGGACATGATTCCATTTGGGTAGTTGTTGATAGGTTGACAAAGACAGCACATTTCTTACCTGTCAAAACAACCTATTCTGCTGAGAGGTTATCCCAGTTATATGTTCAAGAGATAGTGCGTTTGCACAGAGTTCCTGTCACTATAGTTTCTGACAGAGGTCCCCAATTTACAAGTCGTTTTTGGGAACAGTTACACAGAGCCCTAGGCACCAAGCTAAGGTTTAGTACAACCTTTCATCCCCAGACTGACGGACAGTCAGAAAGGACTATACAGACCTTAGAAGATCTGTTGAGAGCATGTGTTCTCCAGTTTACCGGGAGTTGGGATCTACATCTAAGCTTGATAGAGTTTGCCTATAACAATAGCTATCAGCATAGCATTGATATGGCACCATATGAAGCCTTATATGGTAGACGTTGTAGATCACCGTTGTGTTGGTATGAAACTGGTGAGCACCAGTTGTTAGGCCCTGATCTTGTGCAGCAAACTACAGAAAAGATTAAAGTTATACAACAACAGCTTAAGACTGCACAAGATAGGCAGAAGTCGTATGCTGATAAACGTCGTAGACCCCTAGAGTTCCAGGTTGGAGACAGAGTGTATCTCAAGGTCTCACCTTGGAAAGGAGTCCTTCGTTTTGGGAAGAAAGGGAAGTTAGCTCCTAGATTTATGGGACCTTATCCAATTGTTGAAAGAGTTGGAAAGGTGGCCTATAGACTAGAGTTACCTCAGGAGTTGCAGAAGCTGCACCCTGTGTTTCACATTTCCATGCTGAGGAAATGTCACCCAGACACCGAGTCAGTTCTATGACCTATGGAAGTAGAACTGAATGAAGATATAACGTATGAGGAGGGACCAGTGTCAATCCTCGATAACAGAACTAAAAAGTTAAAGAAGAAGGATATAAGCCTTGTAAAAGTCCTCTGGAACCATCGTGGTGTTGAAGAAGCCACTTGGGAACTAGAAGATGAAATGAGAAGAAAATATCCTGCTCTTTTCTCATAATATGCTTTATCGATTTCGGGGACGAAATCCTTTTGAAGGGGTAAAGAATTTGTAACACCCCTGACCTGGGTTATGACCTAACCCTGGAAGTTTTGCCTAAATATGTAATTATATACTTGTGAATACTCCCTGGCATGTAATTAAGTCCCTTAGGGACATTTACTTTCATATTTTGCTCCTTTTGTATAAAGTTGTAGCATTGTGTTGTATGCAGGGACCTATGTGCAAATTACCCAGTTTAAGGGTTGAACTTGCAAAATTCACAA
The DNA here is from genome assembly GCA_963693085.1 of Alisma plantago-aquatica. Lineage (NCBI taxonomy): Eukaryota > Viridiplantae > Streptophyta > Magnoliopsida > Alismatales > Alismataceae > Alisma > Alisma plantago-aquatica. Next base: position 1,303,680,456 of record OY856410.1, read on the forward strand.
GATGAGATGTATCTCTGATGTTGAAACATCATGAGGATGCCTATGATGAAGTTTGAGGGATTTCCCAAGCTTGAGCACCAAGGTGCAGCTTTGGAAGCAATCCCCATGCTTAGAAACCCTAATTTGGGGTAAAGTGCAATTTACCCAAATTGAGGGGTCCAACTTATAATTCTTAATATCTAGAACATCTTTTATGACTCTTGATATCATTTAGAGTAGAAATGATGAAAGGGATACATCATTTAATAAAAAGATGAGAGAGATGATCTTTGTGGTAAAAGACACCTATTTTGGGTATAGAAGCCTCTTATGGATGTACCCTAGTTGTAGGTTGGCTTCCTTTACCCTTAGATCTTGAGTTTTCTTGAGATTTGAACTAGGATAGATGAGTTTGAACGTGCCTTTGAGCAAGGAGGGATCTAGATGTGATTTCCAATCTTGTGAGGTCCTTAGGGTGTAAAAGAGGCTAAAGTATATAAGCCCTTTTCCCTTGCAATTAAGTGAACGAACTTTCTTTCCTTCACTTCTCTTCCTTTCTTGCTCAAACGACCAAGGACAGCTCTGGAGCTCAGGGGGACGACCTACTTGTTCTAGGTAAGAGAACCCCACCATCTAGCTCGAATTCATGGAGGAATTCACTTTCTAAGGTTGGTTTTGTGGTTAGCTTACTTAGTCTTCTTGTTCTAGCCGACCAAAGCAACGTTTCCTTGGAGTTTTCACCCCTGACCAAGTTGTGGAAGCTCAAGGACGCCATTAAAAGCTTGGAGCTTGAAGGCTTGGAGCTCTAAGATCAACCTTTAGGCGGGTTTTATAACTCTAAACTCATGCTTTATATGTATGCTTTATTCTTGCAAATTTACTTGGTAAATTCTCCTTCTACCACCCTTCTTCCTTGCACGTTTGCAAGCAAATCAGTGGAGAAACCGACCTTGCTAGAGGTTGAAGATGAGGGGCGTGATTCCCTATGTTACTTTTTCAAACGACCTTGGACCCTTTTGGTCCAAACGGTTGCAAACCGTTTGGGTTCAAACGGTTTCAAACCGTTTGGGTTCAAACGGTTTCAAACCGTTTGCTCTCAAACGGTCTTGCAAGACCGTTTGGATTGAAACGGTCTCAAGACCGTTTGAAAGAGTTGAACAAGGGACGACCGTTTGAGGGTCTGTTCCTAATATATTGAATTTCATCTCTGCAAAGAATCAAAGTTTAATTCTTAACCAATTGAGAGTTGAAGGCACTTCAACATGAAACCCTAATCAGGTGAAAAAGTGCTGATTTAACATATAGATCTTGTTGAGTTTTGGGTTGAAGGACCCAAACGGTCTCAAGACCGTTTAGGGATTCCTCCAAACGGTCCTAAGACCGTTTGGGCACAACCCAAGACCGTTTGAAGGTCTAGGGTTGAGTTAATCTAATGATTTGAGGGTCCAATTGTAGGAAATTGATGAATTGATGAAAATTGCTGATTTTGACCTAATTGGACTTCAACCCTAGTCAAAACGACTTGGACCTTGGTCAAACTTTGGGCAAACGGTCTCAAGACCGTTTGGATGATGTCCAAACGACCTCAAGACCGTTTGGGCCAAGTTTGAGCCCAATTGAAGGTCAATTGATAGGTTCAACCTTGAATTGATTCACCTTGTTGAACATTGATGACCAATCGATTTGAAACCCTAATTGAGGAGGATTGAACCCTAATTGGCTTGTAATTGAGGGTCAATTTGATGTCTAAGTGGCTAAGTCTAACCCTAATTGACTCAATTTATAAGTGGTTAGCATAGATTTAACCAACTGAGGGCTTCAACACACATATCCATGAACATTGGTGACCTTTGAACCCCTTTGGAGGTCCAAACGGTTTGAGCCCATTTGGACCAAACGGTCTCAAGACCGTTTGGGGCCAAACGGTCTCAAGACCGTTTGGGCTCAAACGACCTCAAGACCGTTTGGGCTCAAACGACCTCAAGGTCGTTTGGTCCAAACGACCTCAAATCGATTGAAGCTCCAAACGGTTTGGAAGTCAACCCTTCCAAACGGTCTTCACCTCCAAACGGTTTCAAGACCGTTTGGGTGGTTGAAACCGTTTGAAGGTGGAAACCGTTTGGAGATTGGTGATGGTTTGTACTTAACCATTTGATGATGTAATTAGTTCAATGGTGATCCAATCTAAACCCTTATGGTAACTTAGGTCATTAAGGGACTATGTGATTAGTGAGTTAACCCATGATGGTGATCATGTGGCAAATTACCAAAATACCCTTGAGGGGTCTAAAGGGTTAAAACCTTGTTCTAATCAAACCCTAATCACATGATGTTGATGTTTTGGCTTATGTTAGTCAATGGAGACTTATCTCAACCTGATCTAGAGTGGTGTTGCCACCATCTACTAGTGAGAGGAAAGAGAAAGTATTTCTAGAGAGAGAAAGTATCCTAGAGAGAGAAAGTACCCTTTTAAGGAGGAAATTCAAGTGAGATACTTCAATTACACATGAATGTGCATGACTAGGGAATGACCCACCTATGTGAGGTCATGGAAACCCTATTTATGATATCTAATGGATCTTAATCTTAATTAAGAGCCTTAATGATGATGTTTCTCTTACATGATGATGTAATGAGTACAATTCACCATGGAGTGAATTGTAAACCCTAATTTTAGGGTGAAGACATGAAAGATGAATAGTAAACCCTAATTTTAGGGTGAAGACATGAAAGATGAATAGTAAACCCTAATTGACAGGGTTATTGCATTAAACCCTAGTTAAGGGTGATTCCATGTGAAACCCTAGTTGAGGGTGATTCCATGTGAAACCCTAGTTGAGGGTGATTCCATGTGAATCCCTAGTTGAGGGTGATTCCAAGTGAAACCCTAATTGGGAATGCATCCCTAATTATTGAATTGTTTACTATTATCTGTTGAACTAACTATGCAGGTTGTTATGAGATGATGGTCACACCCAGGTATGGAATACCATGTTATATTCATTGAAAGCATGTCTTAAGCTTTATGAATAGTGAACCATCTTGATGCACTGCTAAGTGACATCTATTGAGAGTTATGGGCTGTAAGAGCCATAAACACCATCAAGGTCATGCTTAATAGATGACTTGTGATGAGATAACTGAGAACTGGTGATTGAAATGAGTTAGGCCTGCTACATTTTAGTATTCTCATATATAGCTGTGATGCTAATGTTTTTGTATGATGTTAAGAATACTGAATGTACCTAACTAATCAAGTGAAATGTAGAGCCCTGATCATAGATCCATCATTGTCAGAGTCTAAATGATGGTGAAACAGGTTTTCCCCAGGGAACTCCTGGATCATATACTTTTGAGTATATGGGGTACATGGATGTGTAGAGCCTTACATCCTAGTGTAGGTATTTGATGTAGATTCTTGTAGTCCGTCATACCTTCACTAAAGAGAAAAGGTGAGAGGATTTGATGTAGATTCATGTAGTCCATCATTCCCCACCACACAGTCCAAAAGGTGAGATGTATCCCTACACTCCCTTAAAGACATAAACACCGTATCGATGAAAGATAAACAAGAAATCTTCCGATAGCGAAGAGAGTACAGAATGCCACTGTAACTCTAAAAATAGCGAAGGACCAGAGTACCCTGGTGAGCTATTACAAAGACATCCCGCCAGATGTCAAGCAATCAATCCTCTAACTGACTGAGGAAGGTGAAGGTCATGAGAATCCGGCTCTTTCGATGACCTAGTATGATACCGAGGCGACTTAACAGTGGTCGGTTGGAGTATGAGTGGTATACCTCATCTCCACAGGGCATAACAATAATGTTTGAAAAACATAATCAACAACGTAGTATATCTGTTAGAGTTATCTACGAGTTATTTGATTGATGTTACCTTGAATAGCATGGAGGTTCTCATATTTTAATATTGATTGAACTCTGCTTATCATTAAACTGCTAGTGAATATCTTGAAGGGTTTTATTGCTTTAGTTATTCCCTGCTTTGCTTATAAAGCTTCTAGTGGAGAGTTATAACTCTCGCTGGGGCAATTATGTATAATTGTCTCACCCCGTAGACTTCTACTTTTTAGGTGGTCGTCGAAGACGGAGGAATAAGAACTCAGGTGACCAGTCCCAGCAACAACAGCATCAGGAGCAGTAAATATCTCAGGTGGAGATCTAGCCTGCTTTGTGGTGTAGTATAGAGTCAAGTCCTATGTGTCCTCTGTACTCTCAGGTTCTGGAGTGTTTTGAGTATGAACTCTTGAGAAGTTTTGTATCATGTTGTATATAATTACTCAAGAAGTAATTGTTAGTGATGTAAACAGTTAAATCCTTTTTCTATGGAAAAGGTTTGTGGTTTCAAGCTCTTGTCTCGAAAAGTTTTAATTTCCCGTGATTTTTGTCTTCCGCTGTTTATCGATTGCTTCCGCATATGTTTAAATCGGGATTAATTCGTGGTTTGGAGATCGGAGCCCACAGTTTCGACCCGAGCCCAATTTCTCAAAAGAGAGTTAGAGTCTAAGGTTTTAAACTTGACATGAATTTGATTCAAACATGAAGAATCCAAAATAATTTAGGGCTGGGTATAAATTTGTACTTTAGTCTAAGATTGACCAATATTGTTCTAAAATTCACAATCATATATTCAAAGAAATTTCAAAATTATAAAACTTAACCATGACAATTGCCTACTGAATTAGTAATACATCCATTGTACATTGATTTGTATTGCTTTGCATACCCTTAGAGTAATTATTGTTATCATATGAATACACACACACACACACACACACACACACACACACACACACACACACACATATATATATATATATATATATATATATATATATATATATATATATATATATATATATATATATATATATATATATATAGAGAGAGAGAGAGAGAGAGAGAGAGAGAGAGAGAGAGAGAGAGAGAGAGAGATGCTAGAATACACTCAAGTGTATTCGGAGCATAATACACTCAAGTGTATTCGGAGCATAATACACTCAAGTAGTTTTTCATGATGCAATATTTTTTTTTTCAAAAATCTAATATGTTGATCTTCTTAATCATCCTGTGAATAACTCATATAAAAATTTGAGCATATTTGGACATTTATAGGTCATGTTATAAAAACCACAAAAATTATGCATTTCAAATTTGTTTCGTGCGTCGATTTTGTTGCCCTCGGATGAGTGACTTACACTCATCTAAATGGGCTCATAATTTGTATGTAGCCTAATTATAGTATGACAATGAAGATCAATAGTTTACATATTACAAAAAATAGTCTGGATATGCAAACACACTTGAGTATATCCATGCGATCTGTACACTCGAGTGTATTCTAGCCTTACTCTATATATACACACACAGATATATATATATATATATATATATATATATATATATATATATATATATATGATTTGTTATGTAACCTTTTTTTACTTTTAAGTCCAAACTCTTAGGGCCTGTTTGGTTGGACCGAAAATCAACATGTGCAGTCCCAACTCAGTGTGTTTTTCAACTGCATGTGTTTGGTTGGGCGTAACTGCGACCCGCACCTGGAAAACCAACTACACGGCTATGTCTGATCACATATACAATTCTGGAAAACGAACTATGCCCTTTTAGGGCGCGGTTCATTTCCCATGATAGCGTGGCGCGCCTATTTCCTGATTTTTCGTCAGAGCAGCTGTGATCTTTCAGCCTGATCTCACTAGTTATCGTTGCATTTCTCCAGACCACCACTTAAGTAACTTCCATTATGAATGTGTTTTTACATGCTACCAAACGTAAACAGATGAAAGAGATCAGTTAAAGAAACGTTCAACCAAACGATGGAGTTTTAGTTTGATAACACGTTTTTAATTTCCTGTTTTTAGATTCGTCGTGTGGCTTGCAACTGCAAGCAACCAGACAGGGCCTTAAACACATTATATTAATTTTTATACGTAACTTTAGCCACATTTAGGTAAATTATACTTTATTATTTCTCAAGAATTTGACACATTACAACTTCGTTTTTCAAACAATGTTCTTGATTTTTAGATTACGGGTCAACATGTCACAGCGGGAATATTTTAGGTCAGGTTAAGGTCAAGGTTTTTGACCTGAAAGTCCGTATTTTACAAGTTTATAGTCTAATTAAAAAGTATATTGACCAAATGACGAAATAAAACCTGGTTAACCAACCGGATTGCCACCTCCATCTTGGCCCGAAGGAAGCTAAACCGCTGAATGCGTGTGAAGACCTGGATAGAAACCACATTCCTCGCTCGTACGGTTCGCGTGCGGCGTCGTTCGGCTAAGGCTAACCCGGACTCTGATAGGATTTTGTTTTTTAATCAGAGATTTATAATAGAGGGTTCGGGTGGAAGTCTTCGTTAGTTCGCTCCCCTCCCCCTTCTACCTTTCGAGAAGCGGCGTCACGAGTCACGCCCGCACCCCTCGCTCAACGGAGAAGAAGGCTTGTTGAGGAGATGGAGAACGGCCACAGCTCGCAGGAAATCCCTGAGAATGCTAACGAGCGTACGTCCATCCCTTCTCACCTTGCTTTGCACTTAGGTCACGATTATCAATGCAGATGTCCCTCCAACACCGAATTCTTATGCTTTGAGCCTACCTCTTTCCAGATTGCCCTGGCACCCAGTCCGAGTCCGCCGGCAAGTCCGATGCTTGCCAAGGGTGCCCCAACCAGGAGGTCTGCGCCACCGCGCCTAAAGGCCCTGATCCTGGTCAGTGCCATCTTCTTACTTGTATCCTCTCTACTTTGCTTAAAGTGATGGCTTTTAGCTATACATGCACGCAATCCAGTGCTGTTCAGGTTTGAGAGTATAACTGTTTATCCTATCTCCATCTATTCCGAAACTTCCAACAGAAGCCCGCTATGAAAATCCGTAGTTTGATGTGTCATGTGTGGGTAGGGCTGTAAATGGATACGCGTATACCCTAAAACCCATACCCACTAAACCCGTCATGCGTATAAATTTTTATAACCATGTAACCGCTTACCCACATACCCGCCTCTTATGGTTATGTATATACCCATACCCTGTATACCCATATACCCATTTACTTATATTTTTATGTAGATAATTTACATTAAAATGTAATGATGCATATTGTAGAACTCACATCTAGCAAGTATATGTGCCTTAAAATAGTAGACATTTCTATTAGAATGCATAGCTCTGTATTGTACCACTCACATCTAGTAAATATAAGTACTTAGTAGCAGTATAATGAACAAATCCATTGACGCACCTTTATAGCCACACAAATACATTTCATTAAATTATGAAGGCCATAAAGTCATTCACTCATTCCACTCCTCTCTCCTCTCTCCTCTCTACCTTGAATGATATTTTTTCATAACCTATCTATTTAAGTGAGGTAGTTTGTTGTATCTCAATTCTCAAGTTTGTGGTGTATTATTATAGCAAGTTAAATATAACCGTATACCCAATTACCCATCCATATACCTGGTGGTTATACGGATATGGGTATGTTGCGGGTATAGCTTTTGACAAGGCGGGTGTATAACCGTACCCATATCCACTTAACTAAACGGTTACAGTTATGGATATGACCATACCTGCACCATACCCTACCCATTTACAGCCCTATGTGTCGGTATATGTTGCTTTTATTACTTGACTTATCTTCGCTGGTCCTTTGATAATATGTATCCCGTTCTCACAACCCCTTATATGCTGACATATTCTGTTAATTTGATGTAAATATGTAAGCGCGGGCATATTTTCGCAATAACGGGTAAAAGCTGCTAGGTGCTAGACTTCGGTTCACCAACGAAAATGGGAGCTAAGTGTTCTATAACTGACCTACTTCTGCGCCTCTTTTTGAATTTCTGGCTCGTGCCCATTTTCCTTTTAGTTTGATTCAAACTTAATTCTCACGATTTCAACAAGAGTTAAAGTTTGGATGTTAATCATATGGTTCCTATACAAATTTGGCGAGAGTTCATTGTAAGTAGTAAGATCATCCTGTGTACAAATTTACAAGTCGTGTTTTAGTCGGCCCTCTTGTTTATGATAGCACTATAAATACCCATGAGAAGGGAAAATGTACGGGTGGGGCGTGACTTGATGTTAAAGATTAAGTTGCCTACAGTGCCAAGGTCTGAATGGATCCATCTGGATTGCCTTGCCGCTTTAACAAGCATGCAAATCACTGCCATGGATGGTGCAGCTACATGCCCCTCTCTCCTATCATCCTTCTTTAGTTGATGGGCACTCTCGATTGAGTACTGTGCCTCATAAGCAACCGATGTTCCCTTCTTCCCGATAGTAGTTTCTCTGCAGTGTGCAGGTGGATTGATATGCTACTGGTGACATTGACTCGTATTGTCTATGCTTCAGTAGAATGGGTGGGAGTCAAATCGACGGGGTCTTATAATTTCATCATTATCTTTCTATTTGTTGCAATCTTTATTTTCAGTTGATAGGTCAGTCCCTCATAAATGGATTTTCCATAGTTTTCAAGGAGTTCACCTGTCAACTGATTTCGTTTAGGCTCCTAATGGATACTATTATTTGTCAAAATTTAGACTTAGGGTTAATCATGATCTCCCCCCCCCCCCCCCCAAAAAAAAAAAAAATCTCTCGACTATTAGCCTTATTTTAAAAATTCAAACTTTATACGTCCAATTTGCTAATAGTAAGTGTAAGTTTTCAAAATTTAGTTTAGATATTAAAATCAATTAAAACAACATACATCCTAAGAGGTGTTTATATGTATTCATCTCTAGTTTTGTAGCTAATAGTTTCAAATTGTCAAAAGTAATTTCAGTGTCATTGATTTCAAAATCTGTTAGATAATTATCTAACCATCAGGGTAATTGTTTATGAAAAACATGATCCAAAATTATATTTATAAATTTGGGTAGATGCATTCAATTTTTTTTCCTTTTATATGGAGTTTTATAATTTCAATTTGGTTATGATTATTTACATCTTTAGTATAAAAAGTTCAATAGTACAAACTGATGTACGGTACCTTCAATTATGACGGAAATACACTTATTTGTTTATTATATCAGACCGTTGTATTAGCGAGGATAGTTTCTTATATGGATGCATCCTATGGAGTAATCACGATGACAATAAGATGGACACAACCACTTGAGTTCACATCAAAGAACATATTCATAACATTGGGATCATCCAGCTTAATAACCTACTTATGAGTATTTAATCTGACTTCAACGTGTGAAATTGTGACTTATGCTTAACATTTATGTTCAACTGAACTTAGAAATTATGGGTGACCTTGAGTGCATACTTATGGCAAATAACTCATTACTTATAAACTTTTGCTTATCAAACTTAACCCCCAATGCTCCAAAATGGTTCTTGGGGTTAAGTTCAGTTGGTAATTGTGTTACAAAAGTCTCTGAATTTACGAAAACCGACGATTTTCTCTCTCGATTCGATAGGCTCCCAAATTTTCAGCATGATTAATGCACAAATCGCTAGTTTTTGCGACTTTCACGATTTATCCAGCTTTTTTGCGATTTATACATTTTTTCACGATTCTTCATGACTTTTCATGATTTTTTATGATTTTTCTCTTTTAGGTCGCTTGCTCCTTTTTTTTACCAAACCATGTAAACATAACTCCTGACATACATTTAACCTCCAACCGCCATTCTCCCGGCAATTCATTGTTATTGCTCAACTATTCTTAAATTCTTTTCCTACTTTTCACTCAATAAGATTGTATCTCTCTTGACCTTAATAGTTACATGCATCTGATATGTGCATATATGTGTGTGTATATGTTTATATATAGATGACTTGTTCTCGATTATTTCCAAATACTCTATTGAACTTTGTCCAAAATTTATCGGTTTTTCATGAGTTTTTGCAATTTTTTCTTCCAAATTCTGATTTTTTTTCTGGCCAGTTGAAAAATTGCCGAATCCCGGATTTTTGACTATGATTGTATAAGACTATATGACATGGACTATATGTCACTCTTCACACCCGGATACGAAAGCAAAAATCTATTCATAACATGTGAAATTTCTATATTTTTGCTTATAGAAGAATTAACGATTATACTTCTGGAACTGTCATCTTAAACGTAATTATTTTCTAATGCAAACTTTTTTTTGGGATCAAGAAGCACGTGAATCCACTTCATAGTACTTTTTTCGCAATAGTTACCGTCATGGCATAAACCCATCTTGAGGCTTAGACCTTGAGGTGAGGCTATACTATTTGTGCCTCGAGGCTTATGCCTCAGCATACAGGGTTGAGGCTTGTGCCTCAAAATGTGTGAGGCTCACCTCAAAGTACCTAGGCTTTGAGGCTTAGCTGAGGCGCATGCCTCGATCCTGGATGATAATGTTTTATATTAACTACCAAGGTCTTTGCTTTTGAGATCATTACATACACCTTCTTTAAAAAATGTATTTTTCTTATGTCATTACTGAATTTACATAATTTTATTTGTCTTAAAGGTTTCAAACTGAAATGTACTCTTCATTTGGATTTGATAATCTTCATTACTAAATTAATCCTTACGCTACCTTTTCCCATAGTATATCAGTGATTTTCAAATCTCATTAGCTATTTTGGCTCCTTGTTCCTATTAATTCCGAATCATGTTTCTACAAATTTTCTGTATCTAATTCCCTAAGTTATTAGATTTTCTCTTATTCTTTATTTAACCTTATTATGTACGGTAGATCAGTTCTTTGAGTTTTAATTTTGATTGGACAAACATGTCTATAAAATGCTCACACATATCCAATGCATATATGCAAATATTTATATATATAATACATATTTATGCATATTTATTTATTTATGAATTCCTCATACATATTCCAGGGCTTATGACTCGAGGCTCATTCCTCGCCTCATTGAGACAAACGTCTCATGACGCCTTGCGCACTTCAAAACTTTGGCTCTAGGTTATTACAAACTATGGCCAAAAACAATGTTCAACTCTCTCATACTAAAAGTATACATGCAAAATAAATGTACTCTCTACAATGCATTTAGATTATTTGTTATTACCATTTAGATAGTCTCTGTTTTGGCGGTCGGTCCTTCTCAATAAGATGTTGAATCACCAAGCACATTAGTTATTGTTTACAATTTTCATTTCCACCATGTTCAGATATGTGCTAAATTTATGAAGAGTTTGCCCCTTGCACTGATCTGTTCCAAATTTGAACTCTGAAGGAACGTCCGTGTCAGCTTTCAGCAAGCTTCCTCTGAAGCATGCACATGTTTAATTCTAACGTCCACAACATTTCTTTAGCCATTTTGCCCATACAAGCCAGGTAGTTTTCAAGTTCATGGGAGTGAGCTCAGCCAAGAAGTTTATAACCTCCTTCACCTGGGATGGGGACGAAGCTGAGTCAAATTTTCTCCACTTTCCATCATTTGGAATTGAAGGCTTGCAACCAATGCCTTGCCTAGCATTATAACAATATGCACTCTGAGTACACCATGTTTTAAAAAAACGCGCCTTGAGGCGCTCGAGGCGGTCTTCGGTAAGCCTCGAGGTTTAAGCCTCAGTCTGCCCTTGTGAGGTGCATGCCTTACTTTGTGTGAGGTGTATCGAGGCACCCGAGGCAATCAGGTGGTTGCGAGGCATAACCTTTAGTCTGCATGCCTAAAAAATCTACATTTAACCTAATTTGGGCTTAATAGGGGCCTAACTAACCCCAAATCGTTTGTACTTATGTATATTCATGTGCTATATATATCTTATATACTTAAGAAAATATTAAGAAAATATATCTTATATACTTATATCATTATATGTATGTATATATGTAACCACATACTTGTATGTATTTGCATGTGTATAGATTTATATCTACATACGTGTGTGTATTTGTAATATTGTATATATACATATATACACATACGTACATACATACATATATATATATTTATATGCTATAAAATGTGCTTTTATTTCATATATGCATATACGACTATCTGTGTCATGTGTGTTTCTATCTATATAGCATACATAAGTGTGTATGAAAATATGTATATATAACTATATATGTATTTGTATTCGTATATATCTTTGTATTCTTTTAAATTTATTTAATTATGTATGTATACATATTTTTATTCATATATATATATATATATATATATATATATATATATATATATATAATTTTTGCCTTCGTACAAATCTGTGGCTTACACCTCGACCGCCTCGAGGCTTACGCCTCGCCTCATAGAGACAAAAACGCCTCGACGCGCCTCACACACTTTTACTCAACATTGTTTCTTTGTCTGAAGTTTGAGGTCTACCCATGAGAATATCTTTGCTGTCACTAAGTGTAAGATAGTATGTGGCGATGTGGTTTCTCTTTCTTTTTAGAGGTTCTTCTGCATCCATAAACTATATAAGTCTTCTGGCTGCCTAGAAGGATATTTTTGTGAGGTATTTTCCTTGCACCACATCAACCTTAATAATTCTTCCTCGGACATAATACTCCAGTCATATTTTACAAGGACCGCTTGGCTATTTCTTTAACTCTTAATCATTAATCTTCCTTTTTTGTCTTGCTTTCACATTTTAGGTGAAAGTACACATTTCCTTTCCCCCTTCTTTATCTCCTTATAGAAATTTACAACATATACATCCAGTTTTCATTACCATCAAAGGCATAAGGAGGGAAAGTGGTGGACTGTGGATAATCCAAAAGTGTGAATATGATCAATTCCAACCAAGGTTTTCAGAGTTGAGCCAGTGAGCGAACCGGTGAGACCACTGGTTCTTAGTTCAGTGGTTCAATCACTGGTCGAACCCGGGTTCGACCGGTGACATCAACATTACATTATAAATATTTCTTAAAAACACGATATATATGCAGATAATAACCACTTTATTGGAAAACGTTCTGAGCGGCTGCTTCATCGGTCAGGACCTCCAGTTGCTTAATCTTGCTGTTGATCGCCCACTTAGTGCTTCTACAAAAAAGGGCGCTTTTTGGCCACTTAGCCCGCTTTTTCCCGCTCCCCCCACTTTTTGGTCGCTTTTTGCCCTTTTTTTAAATACTGCTGTACAACTATAACCTGAAGTAAATTTTATGGTCTAAGTATTATTGGCTATAAAATATTAAACCTATATACATTAAATATTCTATGATAAGCCGTTGTTCTAATTGAATGCAAATGTACTGCTCGAATGTATGACTAATCAAGGATATGTACATATAACAATAAGTTAATAATGTATCCATTACAAGTCTATTGTTTACTGTTTAGCTATGTAAACATATGATGCAAATTTTTGTTGTATCATGTATGTAGGATGTTGTATCCAGCCAAGACTATTGTTTACTATATTATAGCAGCTATAATCATTGTTTTGCAGTTGTCTTATAGACTATTTGTGTGTTTTATACTGTTGGGTAGAGTGTTTATATATATATATATACATATAAGTTTGAAACAGTATAGTATTTATATACTTATGTGTCACAGAACTGTTTCTTACCCAAATCCTAACTCCAAATGACTATAAAGTCAATGGCCATAGGACCTAGGCGTCCGTCCCTAGCATGGTATTATCAAAGTGCGAATGCGGAAGCGTAAAACTAAGCATACATGAACAGATAATAAGATAAAAACACCAATCATAATCTCAACATTCAAGAAGTATTATTAAGCAACATTGCTTATTACAAGCTTTCAATTACATGTTTAAGAGTACAATTTTACTAGTCTGCTCGTGGATACTAGGGACCTACAACAAGAACACCTGACATAACTCACTAAGCCCATCAACTTCTAGCCATCTCTGAACCTATAAAATACATGAAACAAGGCGGGTCAAGCACACGAGGTGCTGAGTACAAGGCTAAAAGATACGTATACATAAGCTTTGCATAATTCGAAAAGATTTGCAGAAGAAAATGAGCAAGAATAAAAAAGTTAAGTACTTAGAAAAGCGAGAGCCCATATTTTATGTCAATTTACTCCAATTTTACCATCAATATCATGTATTATAAGGCCTTTGATCAACTTCCCATTAGAAGGATCTGTAAGGGTGCTCAAGATTAGCTAACCCTTTATACGTGAGCGACCTCAATAACCAAAGTCATTGAGCAAAACCCTATTTCAACATTTGTATAATGGAGTTCTAAATTATGTGTTCCAAGTTATAAAACAACAAGATGAGACAAGCATCGAGTACATACTAGAATACTTGACTGGACGGCCAGCAATGAGGTGGAAGGAGGAAAGCTATGGCTTTACGTAGACAAGGAGCTAAACCCTACTGTGGTCCGTATGCATAGACAGCATTTAACGTTAAAGCTTAATGTGGAGCCTAATTCTGAGTTCTTTGTTACTATGATTTACGCAAGCTGCAATCATGTGAATAGAAGAAATCTCTGGGAGGATATCATTGATTTATCTACAATGATTGGGGATGCAGGCTGGCAGATTACGGGAGATTTTAATATCATTAGAGACAACGTGGAAAAGAGAGGGGACTTGACAGAAGTTTCCAAGAGATTATGGAGTTCAACTCTTTCATTCATGACGTGAATATGAGAGAGGTCCCTTTTGAAGGTAGCAAGTTCACCTGGGTTAACAAGCAGTACGGTACCCCTACCATCTGGGAAAGACTGGACAGAACTTTTCTTAATGATGCATGGTGTACAAAGTTTCCTAATGCGATGTCTTCTCATCTTACCCGGTACAGGGTTGCTGACCATTGCCCTATTCTTTACCAGCCTGGGACCATGAGGAACTTCAGGGGCAGAAGAACCTTTTCTTTTATGCAGATGTGGTTAAGCCATGAGAGTTGTCGTAACCTTATCAATGATACTTGGGATTTGGTTTCGTGGGGGAACCCGTCCGAGTCTTTCTACTTCAAGCTTAAGATGGTCAGAGAAGCCCTTAAGACTTGGAATAAGCAGACTTTTGGTGACATTGAGCAGAGGAAAAAAGATCTGGAAGATATTGTTTACACTACCCAGATAGCTTTTGATGAAAATCCTTCGATTGAAAACGAAACAAATCTCAGAAAAGCGGAGTATGAGCTACAGGAGGTCCTGGATACAGAAGAATGCATCTGGAGAGAAAAATCTCGTATTAGCTGGCTTAATGAAGGTGAAAGGAACACTAGATTCTATCATGCTATCGTCAAGGCCAAGAGGAAGCACAATAGTGTCCGTAGTTTGCTGCTGGATGATGGTTCGATTTTGGATGAACCTTGTGAGATCGCAAAGCTCGCTGCTGAGCACTACAATGGTTTCTATAAAGACTGTTCCACATACGATGAAGATGCCCTTGATGAGATGTTGCAGACTATTCCTGAGATGATTTCTATGGATGATAACAGCTCCCTCACCGCTATTCCTATGGAGGATGAGGTCCGTGTTGCTATGTTGCAGATGGATACGCACACCGCCCCAGGACCAGATGGCTTCACTGTCCCCTTCTACATTGCTATGTGGGATACAATTAAGAAGGACTTCATGAAGATGACTGAGATGTTCTTTAAAGGCCTTGTTTGTCACCGGAGCCTCTTTAGCTGCAGAATCCTTCTCGTTCCGAAGGTCGAGAATCCTAAAAAGATTGAGAAAGACTTCCGTCCTATATCCATTGAAAACGTTTCCTTGAGAATTCTTGCTAGAGTTGTTAGTAACAGAATGGCGCAGTTGATGCCTTCCATTATTTCTGAGGAGCAGGCGGCTTTCATTCATGGCAGGGAGATCACTCACCACATCAGGATGACCAAAGAGTTAATGCACGATATTCATCAGGGCGGAGAGCAGCCAAACGTGATGATCAAGTTAGATATGTCGAAGGCTTTTGACAGGGTTGAATGGCCTATTCTCAAGAAGATCATGATGCATTTTGGGTTCTCGGTTGATTTCTGCATGTTGTGCCTTAGCTTCTTCTCGAATGCGTGGGCTACGGTCTCCATCGGGGGTGAGTATGACGGTTTCTTTCCCATGCTCAGGGGCCTCAAACAAGGGAATGCGATTTCCCCCTTTCTGTTTATCATCTATGAAGAGCTTCTTAGTAGATACATCCATCACATTGACCATATTCACAAGTTGGACAGATTCCGCACTCGCGGCAACGGTTCTGCCCCTCTCTTCCTTCTTTATGCGGATGATGTTGTGATGTTCCTAAATGCCCACCCAGACACTTTGCAACGTGTACAACAGATTATGAAGGCTTATGAAGCAGCATCAGCACAGAAGATCAATCGTGCAAAGTCCATTTGCACGGTGGGCAGCAAGTGTGACGTAATCATCTCCAACATTGCGCACACTCTTGAGATTGACACTACCGCGGATTCGTTTCTTTATCTGGGAGTTAACATCAGAATGGGTAGATATGCTCTTAATGACTTTGAGAGCCTGTTTCCGAAGATCAAACAGAAGATGGCATCCTGGAAATCTAGGCTCCTTTCCTTTGCTGGTCGGAGGCTGCTCATAGCTCATGTCCTCTCGTCGACGACAGTCCATACTGCTGCTGCCATTGGTATCCCATGTGGTGTTTCTGATCGTATTGACGCTATCCTTGTTCGGTTTCTCTGGGCAAATAGAGAAAATCACCATCGTAAGGCGTGGATCGGCTGGAACAAGGTTGCTAAGCCTGTGGAGTATGGTGGTTTGGGCCTTCATAATACGAGAATAGTTGATAAAGCTTTCATGGCTAAAGCCTGTTGGGAAATTTTAGCAAAGAACACGATTTGGGCTAGATTCTGTAGAGAGAAATATTCGAGCAGGGCGCATAGTAGATCTGCGTTGTATCCGCACAATGTTAGATACAGAGATTCGGCTTCTCCATACTGGAAACATATTTGGAATCTGTTCCCTCTGATTCTTCCTTACTGCTGATGGCGAGTTGGGAAGGGGCATATCCTTTTCTGGGATTCCTTATGGTGTGATGAGAGGCTCTTTGATCATGCCTTGCATACCAGTGATCGTAACCATCATTTCCTCGTTTGTGACTTCTGGATCCATAACGAAGGATGGGACTGGTTGTCCTTGAGGCAGCTTCTCGATGAGGAAGGTATTAATCTGATCAAGAAGGCAGACCAGCAGATAAATGAAGATGATGATATGCTTGTATGGTGTCCGGAGGTGACGGGTCAGTTTACTATAAAATCAGTGAAGAAGATTTTGACTATGGACCACAGTGATGCTCCTTCCGCCGCTCAGAAGATTTGGTACCTTGACGCGCCCAAGGCCTGCACGATCATTTGGAAGCTCTTCCATAGAGCCCTTCCAACCGATGAAAACATTATAAGGTGCCATATTGCTATGCCTTCTAGATGCGAATGCTGCGATGAGCCCAATACTGAAGATATGGATCACCTCTTCTTTCATGGTGATCTTGCTGTTACTTACTGGAACAAGTTCTCTCTTCTTACTGATAGAGCCCGACCATATAACACAACCGAGCTGTTGTCTTTCTGTTCGCGGGGGAGATCGTCCATTGTTATGGATTGGATTGCAGCTTGCCTTGCTACGCTTACCCCTTTCTATATCTGGAGATGGAGATGTCGTGCCAGATATGGCGGCTGTAAGGCCCCTATCGCCCGAGATATGAACTGCATGATCGCACAGCTCAACTTTATGTTGAAAAAGAGGCGGTTCCGTGTCCTTGCTCAGCCGGAGGATCACAGACGTCTTAATCATTACGGCATTGATGACCCAAACTATGCTCTTAGAGAAGTTAACCTTATGAGATGGATGACCCCTGACATCAATTCTTTGAAGATGAACGTCACGATAGGTAGAAGCAAAGACTCTTCTGGTCATAACAGGTGGTGGATGGCTAGTATCATCAGGAATCACTGGGCAGCAATCTGTCAGATTGCTAGAGCATGGTTAACTGCGACAGATCATATTTTTGCGTCCCTTCAAGCTTGTGCTGTAGGGTTGAAGTTGGCGGAGAATCAATCCTTGCGGATCGCTGTGGTGGAGTTAGACGATGACAACACATATCACATGTTATGGGGCACTGCTTGTATTCCTTGGAGGATATCTCGTATCGTCAGGGAGTTGAAGAGCTACATGGAGGAAGAAGGCATTGTAGGATCGCTTGTACACAGGGCCATCAATTCCATTCCCAGAGAGATTGGTAAGTGGGGTGTTCTCAGTCAGGATCTGATCGTGATTTCCGATCCTAGCAGATTGCCGGCTAGAGTTCGCGGTATGGCTTTTCTTGAGAGGAACCACACACCTTACGTGGTTTTGAAGATTAAGCATCCTTAATGCTTTGGTTGGGGTGTTGTTTGGAGTCTGTCTTGTTTGGTCTTTCTGTGTGGTCGGGGTCTTTGCTGTGGTTTTTGTGATGTGGGAGGTCCATCTGGGGGTTCGACCTGCATTTTATAAGCAGGAGCTGTACTTGTTTCTTCTAAATGCTCACACGAGGAGGGTGAGATGAATAGACGACCTCCTGACTTAACAAAAAAAAAAAGCATTGGAGTAAGTAAACAAGCATACACGTATCACATTTCAAGCAAGAAAGCCATAGTCATATAATTATTAAAGCCGATACCTGATTCAGAGATTCAAGCCTAACTCATCTTGACCATCTGGCCACAAGCAAAACCTGGTTAAGCATAAGATTGCATACATGCATTAGATTCTTATCATTAACCCTAGTTAGCTTCATTTTAGGGTTTAGGCCAAGTTAAGTTCAACATTGCTTATTAGTGCATTTGATGACCTTTTATTGATTTAGAGGTCATCATAAGGGTGTGATTCAATAGGTGACTTAGGTGAACAATCCACATCAAGAGGGTCATAAAGATTAGGGCAATCCCTGATTTGAGAGTGGAGGACATAAGAAGTAGATCCATGCCATGATTGAGGAACAAGAAAGACAAACAAGTCATGTACATCATGTTAGGCAAACTAGGGTTTCAAACACCATTAAAGACCAAGAAGGTGGGTCATAGGTAGCAAAGTCACCACATGACACAACATTACTGATATAAAAGATTCAAAAGGCTTTCATGCACAAAAGGGATCATAATCATCATTTTGGAGCAAGTATACTCAAGTGTAGACATATATGGGCACATACATGCATTGAGTGCCATTTAGAATAAACATACACAAAAGAGAGTTAGGGGCTGATACTTGTGTTTAATGGAGGTACATTATACTGATTTCAATGTTAAGAGGGAAGACATGCATCAAAGTTTCAAAATATAGCATAGTTAAGCATTTAACATAGTTAATCTAGGTCAAAGTTCGTATCTTAACAAAATATGAGAACAAGGAGTATATTCAAGGTCTGCAAGTTAGTCCATGTTGTAGGTCTCCTCGAGAGGATGAATTTGATAATTAGTTTTGCTATATTTGGCCTTAGGATGAGTGAGATATGCAATTTTGAAATTTTTGTATTGAAACTTTAGGATGTATTGGCCTGAGTGTTATCATTATTTATTGATCCAATGTGGTCGTTGATCCAGGATCCCATTGTAGGTGAGTCGCGGTCTCGTGCCTCCTCCCGGCGGCACCCCACTGCCACCGCGTGGTTAGACGATGCTTAGAGGTCGCTCGCCACCGCCCCGACCCAGTTGGGAAACGCTCTCGGCCGCTAGCCACTCTCAGGCTTGGTGTGTGTCGTTTGGGCGCATGACTCCCTACTTTGGGCAACGGTTGAAGCCCAATCTCGGGCACTCGCCTTCGCGCGATCCCTCTGTTCTGTGGTTGGAACAGGGGAACAACAGGAGAGCTCTGCCCCGACTCATCTGGTGTTGCAGCGTACAACCGGCCTAGAACACGGTAGTGGCGATCGACTAGGTCACTCCGGCCGTCCGGAAGCTTCCCTGCCCTCGCCCTTGACCCGGAGTGGGCATGGCTGCCTCCTGCCATGGGTACCTCGGACGACAGACATGGGCGACAGTGCAACTGCCTGAGGGTGCTGAGGAAAACAAGCGCAAGAGGGAAGAGGAGGAAGGAAGAAGGAAAAGGGCTAAAAGGTTGGAGAGGGGGCTTTATATGGAGCAAGGAGGGTGGTTTTAGGGTTTTCAAGACCATTGTGTGGTTGGGTTCATTCCCTGTTCTGGCTGTAGATGGTAGATGAAGAAGAAAGCTCCGTCGTTTTTTCCCCAAAGAGTAAGGGGGAGAGGGGAAAGAGGCTAGGCCACGCACTGGCTTGGCCTATGGATGGGCCGGCCCAAGAGCATAAATCAAGTATAAAAAGAGTAAAAGAAACATCAAAATGGGACAACTTCAATATTGCATAACTAGGGCATTAGAGGTCCGTTTGGGGCAATTCTTGCACCGTTGAATTCAGAATTGAGTCCACTATAACATGGTATAGATTAGAAAGCCAAAAGATCATGGTTTTGAGGTTCAATATTAGATGCAAGAAGGTGACATGATATAGCTTGATACTTAGTCCAATTTCTCAAATTAGAGCCACATACATGGAATGAGTCATCAAGGTGATCAAATTGGGTCATCAACACACTCAAGTAATGTTTTTTAAATTAAATTGAGTGAGATGGGTCTTTTGAAGAGAGAGAGAGGACGAGTATAATAGATGAGAGAAATCCTGGTGCTGAGTACAAGGCTAAAAGATACGTATACATAAGCTTTGCATAATTCGAAAAGATTTGCAGAAGAAAATGAGCAAGAATAAAAAAGTTAAGTACTTAGAAAAGCGAGAGCCCATATTTTATGTCAATTTACTCCAATTTTACCATCAATATCATGTATTATAAGGCCTTTGATCAACTTCCCATTAGAAGGATCTGTAAGGGTGCTCAAGATTAGCTAACCCTTTATACGTGAGCGACCTCAATAACCAAAGTCATTGAGCAAAACCCTATTTCAACATTTGTATAATGGAGTTCTAAATTATGTGTTCCAAGTTATAAAACAACAAGATGAGACAAGCATCGAGTACATACTAGAATACTTGACTGGACGGCCAGCAATGAGGTGGAAGGAGGAAAGCTATGGCTTTACGTAGACAAGGAGCTAAACCCTACTGTGGTCCATACGCATAGACAGCATTTAACGTTAAAGCTTAATGTGGAGCCTAATTCTGAGTTCTTTGTTACTATGATTTACGCAAGCTGCAATCATGTGAATAGAAGAAATCTCTGGGAGGATATCATTGATTTATCTACAATGATTGGGGATGCAGGCTGGCAGATTACGGGAGATTTTAATATCATTAGAGACAACGTGGAAAAGAGAGGGGGACTTGACAGAAGTTTCCAAGAGATTATGGAGTTCAACTCTTTCATTCATGACGTGAATATGAGAGAGGTCCCTTTTGAAGGTAGCAAGTTCACCTGGGTTAACAAGCAGTACGGTACCCCTACCATCTGGGAAAGACTGGACAGAACTTTTCTTAATGATGCATGGTGTACAAAGTTTCCTAATGCGATGTCTTCTCATCTTACCCGGTACAGGGTTTCTGACCATTGCCCTATTCTTTACCAGCCTGGGACCATGAGGAACTTCAGGGGCAGAAGAACCTTTTCTTTTATGCAGATGTGGTTAAGCCATGAGAGTTGTCGTAACCTTATCAATGATACTTGGGATTTGGTTTCGTGGGGGAACCCGTCCGAGTCTTTCTACTTCAAGCTTAAGATGGTCAGAGAAGCCCTTAAGACTTGGAATAAGCAGACTTTTGGTGACATTGAGCAGAGGAAAAAAGATCTGGAAGATATTGTTTACACTACCCAGATAGCTTTTGATGAAAATCCTTCGATTGAAAACGAAACAAATCTCAGAAAAGCGGAGTATGAGCTACAGGAGGTCCTGGATACAGAAGAATGCATCTGGAGAGAAAAATCTCGTATTAGCTGGCTTAATGAAGGTGAAAGGAACACTAGATTCTATCATGCTATGGTCAAGGCCAAGAGGAATCACAATAGTGTCCGTAGTTTGCTGCTGGATGATGGTTCGATTTTGGATGACCCTTGTGAGATCGCAAAGCTCGCTGCTGAGTACTACAGTGGTTTCTATAAAGACTGTTCCACATACGATGAAGATGCCCTTGATGAGATGTTGCAGACTATTCCTGAGATGATTTCTATGGATGATAACAGCTCCCTCACCGCTATTCCTATGGAGGATGAGGTCCGTGTTGCTATGTTGCAGATGGATACGCACACCGCCCCAGGACCAGATGGCTTCACTGTCCCCTTCTACATTGCTATGTGGGATACAATTAAGAAGGACTTCATGAAGATGACTGAGATGTTCTTTAAAGGCCTTGTTTGTCACCGGAGCCTCTTTAGCTGCAGAATCCTTCTCGTTCCGAAGGTCGAGAATCCTAAAAAGATTGAGAAAGACTTCCGTCCTATATCCATTGAAAACGTTTCCTTGAGAATTCTTGCTAGAGTTGTTAGTAACAGAATGGCGCAGTTGATGCCTTCCATTATTTCTGAGGAGCAGGCGGCTTTCATTCATGGCAGGGAGATCACTCACCACATCAGGATGACCAAAGAGTTAATGCACGATATTCATCAGGGCGGAGAGCAGCCAAACGTGATGATCAAGTTAGATATGTCGAAGGCTTTTGACAGGGTTGAATGGCCTATTCTCAAGAAGATCATGATGCGTTTTGGGTTCTCGGATGATTTCTGCATGTTGTGCCTTAGCTTCTTCTCGAATGCGTGGGCTACGGTCTCCATCGGGGGTGAGTATGACGGTTTCTTTCCCATGCTCAGGGGCCTCAAACAAGGGAATGCGATTTCCCCCTTTCTGTTTATCATCTATGAAGACCTTCTTAGTAGATACATCCATCACATTGACCATATTCACAAGTTGGACAGATTTCGCACTCGCGGCAACGGTTCTGCCCCTCTCTTCCTTCTTTATGCGGATGATGTTGTGATGTTCCTAAATGCCCACCCAGACACTTTGCAACGTGTACAGCAGATTATGAAGGCTTATGAAGCAGCATCAGCACAGAAGATCAATCGTGCAAAGTCCATTTGCACGGTGGGCAGCAAGTGTGACGTAATCATCTCCAACATTGCGCACACTCTTGAGATTGACACTACCGCGGATTCGTTTCTTTATCTGGGAGTTAACATCAGAATGGGTAGATATGCTCTTAATGACTTTGAGAGCCTGTTTCAGAAGATCAAACAGAAGATGGCATCCTGGAAATCTAGGCTCCTTTCCTTTGCTGGTCGGAGGCTGCTCATAGCTCATGTCCTCTCGTCGACGACAGTCCATACTGCTGCTGCCATTGGTATCCCATGTGGTGTTTCTGATCGTATTGACGCTATCCTTGCTCGGTTTTTCTGGGCAGATAGAGAAAATCACCATCGTAAGGCGTGGATCGGCTGGAACAAGGTTGCTAAGCCTGTGGAGTATGGTGGTTTGGGCCTTCATAATACGAGAATAGTTGATAAAGCTTTCATGGCTAAAGCCTGTTGGGAAATTTTAGCAAAGAACACGATTTGGGCTAGATTCTGTAGAGAGAAATATTCGAGCAGGGCACATAGTAGATCTGCGTTGTATCCGCACAATGTTAGATACAGAGATTCGGCTTCTCCATACTGGAAACATATTTGGAATCTGTTCCCTCTGATTCTTCCTTACTGCTGATGGCGAGTTGGGAAGGGGCATATCCTTTTCTGGGATTCCTTATGGTGTGATGAGAGGCTCTTTGATCATGCCTTGCATACCAGTGATCGTAACCATCATTTCCTCGTTTGTGACTTCTGGATCCATAACGAAGGATGGGACTGGTTGTCCTTGAGGCAGCTTCTCGATGAGGAAGGTATTAATCTGATCAAGAAGGCAGACCAGCAGATAAATGAAGATGATGATATGCTTGTATGGTGTCCGGAGGTGACAGGTCAGTTTACTATAAAATCAGTGAAGAAGATTTTGACTATGGACCACAGTGATGCTCCTTCCGCCGCTCAGAAGATTTGGTACCTTGACGCGCCCAAGGCCTGCACGATCATTTGGAAGCTCTTCCATAGAGCCCTTCCAACCGATGAAAACATTATAAGGTGCCATATTGCTATGCCTTCTAGATGCGAATGCTGCGATGAGCCCAATACTGAAGATATGGATCACCTCTTCTTTCATGGTGATCTTGCTGTTACTTACTGGAACAAGTTCTCTCTTCTTACTGATAGAGCCCGACCATATAACACAACCGAGCTGCTGTCTTTCTGTTCGCGGGGGAGATCGTCCATTGTTATGGATTGGATTGCAGCTTGCCTTGCTACGCTTACCCCTTTCTATATCTGGAGATGGAGATGTCGTGCCAGATATGGCGGCTGTAAGGCCCCTATCGCCCGAGATATGAACTGCATGATCGCACAGCTCAACTTTATGTTGAAAAAGAGGCGGTTCCGTGTCCTTGCTCAGCCGGAGGATCACAGACGTCTTAATCATTACGGCATTGATGACCCAAACTATGCTCTTAGAGAAGTTAACCTTATGAGATGGATGACCCCTGACATCAATTCTTTGAAGATGAACGTCACGATAGGTAGAAGCAAAGACTCTTCTGGTCATAACAGGTGGTGGATGGCTAGTATCATCAGGAATCACCGGGCAGCAATCTGTCAGATTGCTAGAGCATGGTTAACTGCGACAGATCATATTTTTGCGTCCCTTCAAGCTTGTGCTGTAGGGTTGAAGTTGGCGGAGAATCAATCCTTGCGGATCGCTGTGGTGGAGTTAGACGATGACAACACATATCACATGTTATGGGGCACTGCTTGTATTCCTTGGAGGATATCTCGTATCGTCAGGGAGTTGAAGAGCTACATGGAGGAAGAAGGCATTGTAGGATCGCTTGTATACAGGGCCATCAATTCCATTCCCAGAGAGATTGGTAAGTGGGGTGTTCTCAGTCAGGATCTGATCGTGATTTCCGATCCTAGCAGATTGCCGGCTAGAGTTCGCGGTATGGCTTTTCTTGAGAGGAACCACACACCTTACGTGGTTTTGAAGATTAAGCATCCTTAATGCTTTGGTTGGGGTGTTGTTTGGAGTCTGTCTTGTTTGGTCTTTCTGTGTGGTCGGGGTCTTTGCTGTGGTTTTTGTGATGTGGGAGGTCCATCTGGGGGTTCGACCTGCATTTTATAAGCAGGAGCTGTACTTGTTTCTTCTAAATGCTCACACGAGGAGGGTGAGATGAATAGACGACCTCCTGACTTAACAAAAAAAAAAGCATTGGAGTAAGTAAACAAGCATACACGTATCACATTTCAAGCAAGAAAGCCATAGTCATATAATTATTAAAGCCGATACCTGATTCAGAGATTCAAGCCTAACTCATCTTGACCATCTGGCCACAAGCAAAACCTGGTTAAGCATAAGATTGCATACATGCATTAGATTCTTATCATTAACCCTAGTTAGCTTCATTTTAGGGTTTAGGCCAAGTTAAGTTCAACATTGCTTATTAGTGCATTTGATGACCTTTTATTGATTTAGAGGTCATCATAAGGGTGTGATTCAATAAGTGACTTAGGTGAACAATCCACTTCAAGAGGGTCATAAAGATTAGGGCAATCCCTGATTTGAGAGTGGAGGACATAAGAAGTAGATCCATGCCATGATTGAGGAACAAGAAAGACAAACAAGTCATGTACATCATGTTAGGCAAACTAGGGTTTCAAACACCATTAAAGACCAAGAAGGTGGGTCATAGGTAGCAAAGTCACCACATGACACAACATTACTGATATAAAAGATTCAAAAGGCTTTCATGCACAAAAGGGATCATAATCATCATTTTGGAGCAAGTATACTCAAGTGTAGACATATATGGGCACATACATGCATTGAGTGCCATTTAGAATAAACATACACAAAAGAGAGTTAGGGGCTGATACTTGTGTTTAATGGAGGTACATTATACTGATTTTAATGTTAAGAGGGAAGACATGCATCAAAGTTTCAAAATATAGCATAGTTAAGCATTTAACATAGTTAATCTAGGTCAAAGTTCGTATCTTAACAAAATATGAGAACAAGGAGTATATTCAAGGTCTGCAAGTTAGTCCATGTTGTAGGTCTCCTCGAGAGGATGAATTTGATAATTAGTTTTGCTATATTTGGCCTTAGGATGAGTGAGATATGCAATTTTGAAATTTTTGTATTGAAACTTTAGGATGTATTGGCCTGAGTGTTATCATTATTTATTGATCCAATGTGGTCGTTGATCCAGGATCCCATTGTAGGTGAGTCGCGGTCTCGTGCCTCCTCCCGGCGGCACCCCACTGCCACCGCGTGGTTAGACGATGCTTAGAGGTCGCTCGCCACCGCCCCGACCCAGTTGGGAAACGCTCTCGGCCGCTAGCCACTCTCAGGCTTGGTGTGTGTCGTTTGGGCGCATGACTCCCTACTTTGGGCAACGGTTGAAGCCCAATCTCGGGCACTCGCCTTCGCGCGATCCCTCTGTTCTGTGGTTGGAACAGGGGAACAACAGGAGAGCTCTGCCCCAACTCATCTGGTGTTGCAGCGTACAACCGGCCTAGAACACGGTAGTGGCGATCGACTAGGTCACTCCGGCCGTCCGGAAGCTTCCCTGCCCTCGCCCTTGACCCGGAGTGGGCATGGCTGCCTCCTGCCATGGGTACCTCGGACGACAGACATGGGCGACAGTGCAACTGCCTGAGGGTGCTGAGGAAAACAAGCGCAAGAGGGAAGAGGAGGAAGGAAGAAGGAAAAGGGCTAAAAGGTTGGAGAGGGGGCTTTATATGGAGCAAGGAGGGTGGTTTTAGGGTTTTCAAGACCATTGTGTGGTTGGGTTCATTCCCTGTTCTGGCTGTAGATGGTAGATGAAGAAGAAAGCTCCGTCGTTTTTTCCCCAAAGAGTAAGGGGGAGAGGGGAAAGAGGCTAGGCCACGCACTGGCTTGGCCTATGGATGGGCCGGCCCAAGAGCATAAATCAAGTATAAAAAGAGTAAAAGAAACATCAAAATGGGACAACTTCAATATTGCATAACTAGGGCATTAGAGGTCCGTTTGGGGCAATTCTTGCACCGTTGAATTCAGAATTGAGTCCACTATAACATGGTATAGATTAGAAAGCCAAAAGATCATGGTTTTGAGGTTCAATATTAGATGCAAGAAGGTGACATGATATAGCTTGATACTTAGTCCAATTTCTCAAATTAGAGCCACATACATGGAATGAGTCATCAAGGTGATCAAATTGGGTCATCAACACACTCAAGTAATGTTTTTTAAATTAAATTGAGTGAGATGGGTCTTTTGAAGAGAGAGAGGACGAGTATAATAGATGAGAGAAATCCAGGTTGTCACAATATGTGTGTAGTTTGTATAAAATATATAGGAAACTAAAACCCATTTTTTCAAAAATTGTCCGCTTAATCGTCTGCTTACTGCTTAAGGTGCTGTCCGCACGCTTACTGCTTAACGTTTTTTAAAACATTGGTAGTAACATTCGCATAAGGAAGAATACAATTTACGAATACACAAATGCATTACGAATCAGCATTGGGCTTCACCCTAAATCATTGATTTAGGAGGAAATGGAACAGCAGTAGAATTGAGGAAATTATAGTTGTAGCATATAAAAGAAAGACTAAGCATAGAATCAGAGTAAAAGAAAAAGAGGGTCATCAAATGGGCATAGGTAGAGGCACACAACAACATGCAGCAGAAATAGCAACACAAGAGACGTGGCTGTTGATACTGTGCACATGGTATCCAATAACAACAAGAGCTGTTGTGGCATTTAGAGGAGGATGAGGAAAGGTGGTTGAGGAAAATGGGAAGGTGCACCGGTAGCCAGCAGTGATAGATTTGACAAGGCTCAGGTTGCTGCTGGAGTCAACGGAGGCAACGATAGGGGTTGATGGAGTTAGACGCAGCAGTGAGGGCTGTCACCATAGTCAGTGTGGCTGGCTTTGGTGCAGCATGTCATCACTGTTAGGCCCCATGATAGGGCAGCACGGTTGGGGAAGTGCTGCAATATGGTTTGTCTAGGGTTTAAGGAGTCGGGTGTGTTTTTCCCCTATTGGAGCTGTCAACCCGTGAGTAGTTACAGGAAATAAATCCCATTTTTGGCTGTCACTGGGCAGTTGGATGTAAACCGGGCTGATCCACCACTTCAACCGGTCAGATGACCGACTGGTTCTTGGCTGGTTCAGCTTGTTTTCTGGGCCTGTGACCGAATGGAACCACCATGGTCACTGGTTCTCAGTTCGGTTTGGTTCTGACAACCCTGGTTCCAGCCTATCAGCCATTGATATACTTCTGGTTTTCCGGGCTTGTAATTTTATCTTGATTCTATCAAGGGCGAACAAAGACTCTTGGTACGTCTGTCATGGAACAGTGGTAGGGTCAAATATTCTGCAGTAAGTTCTCTGAGATGGATATTCAGCTTGTCAATTATCAATTTTGCTTTGGTTAACTTGCTTATGAAGGTGTTGCTTATAACTGGGGCGAGTTCTAATTCTGATAAATCATCATAGTTGGACATTGTGCAGTTAATTTATTTGCACTGCATCTATGACCCCGTGCTAATATCATCACATCTTCTGTGAAGATTAAGTGTGAATATAAAAGTATTTTGTTGTGTGTAGAGTGATTAGATCACCTGATGTAAGCATCCTGCATTTTTGTTGTGAATCCTTTTGGCACAAAAATGAAACAAGCCATGTCCATTCACTTTTTCTAGCTATGAGAACATGTTGTCAGGCATGGTCACAAATTCAGGATTTGGGTTTCATTTAGCAAAGTTTAAAAATTCAACACTTGGTAATTCTGTCGAAAATTAGGATAAAATATTGAAAAATATTAGGTAAAAGTTCGGCTAAATATTTGAGACAGCTAAAGATTTTTTTTGGCAACATGTGTGTATACATACATACAAATTACAGTTACACGAGGTACATATTGATCTATAATTTTATATAGGCACACCATGATTTTCACATTGATGCTCTAATTTCAGAACTGAAATCATACATGTACTTATCCTCATGATTTCAAAATAAATAGCAAATTTGTGAATAATTCCCGAAAATTGTGCATAACATGTCGAATTTGGGAATAACTAAAATTTCATGTGAAATTTGGGCATATCACGTGTAACATGAACAATTTGAGAAGTCTTTGCGAATAATTAAAACATTTGAAAATTGTGGTTATGCTGATAGGAAGTGAGGTTGTGCATGTGCCTCGCTTTTGCTTGGTCAAGTTCTGCTTGGTGTGCTCTATTTGTAGAGTTTGAATATGTCCTTTGCTACATTTTGCACAGGTGGTTTCCCCATCATCCGAATAAAGAAACTTTGTTCTGTTTTGAGGATTATATTGAATACATTGCGATTTCTGTAGTCTGTTTGAAAGACTTGAGTTTCCACCACTATTAGGTTAGGACTTGTTCTCTTTCCCCGAATTTGGTTGACAATGATTACATGGCGCTTCATATTTGCAATGCCTTGGACATTCTCTCCAAGATATCTATGAACGACTCGTATTTAGATCTTCCTTGAATGGTGATGTTTGATTTTAATGCGGTGCACACTGCTTGTTTGTACAAAGCTTTTGTTCATGATTGGAAGCGCCATGCAGAATGCAACGATCTGGGATTCACTCTCACCTGCCCTCCACATTATAAATCGTCCCTTTTGTGCTTTTCAGCTTCATTTGCAGCGGAAAGCTAGATTTTGGCAGACATCAAAACACTTTTGCATGCATTTTCTGCCTTTTTGCTCTGTTAATAGATCCATACACGATGGCTCTGTTAAAAGATCCATACTCGATGGCTTGCTTCGGTGACTACTGACTAGCAATCATGGAAATTGGAAAACATGCTTTATTCTAGAGTTCAAGTGAGTCGTTCCAAAGTTGTACTTCGATGGATGGATTTGATAAGTAATCCTTTTTTAGACTGATTAGCAATCTCCCATTTCTTTAGTAAGTAGGTTTTCACTTTGACAACCTGGGTCCTAGTTTCAGGCTCCTGTGCATTCCTTCTTCCTTTCAAAACTTGGTAACGTAGCATTCATGTCCTCTTTACTGTAATATCAAATAACCACTGTCTAGGTCGCATGGTCTGAAATCTTTGCACAATAACCTTTGTTTGAAGATTCTTAGAGACATCTTGATTAATATAGGTCACCAAACAATCATTGAGACCTGTCTCCCATTTTATTCAAAACACTATGTTTTAATTTTTTTTCTTCATATAAGGCTCCGATTGGTTCGCTGTAAGTGATTTAAGAAAGAAACTCAGATTCCCGGTTAAGTTTTTACTGATTGGTTCTCTGTAACCTTGGGTAACCAGTTCCCTAGAATTTTCCAGACTTCTGTTTGTATAAATAAGTTTTCCATCAAGAGTTCCGATAGAAGGGTGAAAATGAGTTCCTTAGTTTGTGCTTGCTCTGCCCGTGTGTTGGCGGCTGCATGCGTTCTATCAAAGCCACATCTTTTCATGGCACCGACACCCGCACCTTGTTGTAAAGTGAATCCATCATCTCGTTGTTCGTCTTGTTGTTGTTTCTCGACGACACAAAGGCACCATTGTCAGTTACTTCACACCGTCAAATGCAGCTTATTGATTTTTTGACTAATCAAATCATCAAATATAAAGATTTTATCTAGTAGTGGGATGAGGATTTGATTTGAAACACTATGATTCTTTTGCTATCGGCAAACTTCCATCCAAGTAAGTATCCATTGATTTTTTTAAACAAAAGCCATGTATAGATATGCAGTTATATACGTATTCTTAAAGGCATCATAGTAAAAATAGCAAAATTCGTCATTTTACTACTGGTTAAACAACAATTGTCAGATGCTCAAATGTCGTCTAAACAAGTATTATATGCTTGTTCTCTTGTATTATCTTACATGGTCGTGATGCCTGCTTTTTCTTTCTCTCGCTGCATCCTATTATGTAGTTACACTTCTAATTTTTTTGTGCAATAGCTGAGTAAGTTGGCTTACATACACCTATATACTTTGAGTTAGATGGTCTTGTTATATTTATATGATTTGTTTCTCAACCATATGTGTATTTTAATGCTTTCACTGCTGATTGTTCTACAGATTTTACGGATCATTGACAACATTTTCATTATATTTTGTTATCATTCACTTTGAACTCGAGACCATATAGTTCGTTTTCTAAAATTAATATTAACTTATTCTATGGTGGTTCAACGTTATGTATGAATTTTATGAACAATATTCTGCTAATTTGTTGGTTACAAAATTCTTTTGATGTAAGATATGATATGGTGGTCCAATGTTAAAAGATTGTAGACTATTGTAAGTGTTGCTTTAGATTTTCATATCAAAATTGTAGCAAGTCAATCACATGGAACTCATATTTCTAAAAAAACTTAAAACATTAAACCAATCACCTGGAACTGAACTTTAGTTTCTGGAAAATGACTTCTAGTTCTAGGTGAACTCCAGTGACAGGAAACCAATCAGAGCCTCAGTACTCTCTCAACATATGCAGTTGCCACACGCAAAAACACTGTTAGTTTTGGGAGACAACATACAAAATGGAAGTCTCTATTTTGCTTCATTGACACCATCTTCTTGGCAAGTTCTCTGAGGCTGTGGAGTTCTATGTTAAAAGGATTAAGGCAAACATGAAATATATGGTTAGCAGGCAGACATGTCAATTTTTTTATTTCTTGTATATTGAAAACTGATGAATAGAATTATGCAAGTCTAAGTACCTTGTCTTCATCATAAACATAAGAGTCATTACACGAATAAAGAGAAATGACATATAATAGCAACTGGTATTACTCTCATTGAAGTGGTCTTTAAGCTTATTCAGTAACAAACTATCACAATGTTAAATATGTCGAATAAAAAATGATGTAGATTATTCAAAACCCTATGACCACGTCTTGTTCTTCCTGGCATAACATAGGTATCATCCATTTTTTTTGTTTGTCCTCACACTTTTTGCACAAGACATTAAGGTTATTAGTGAAAGACTTCCCTGCAACATCAATTCTTAAGAAATTCAATTGCACATTTATTATGTTAATAAGACCCATGCCATTCACAATATCCAGATCTTTTTATTGCAGTGCATTTGAAAATTCATGTGTTATTCCTATAAGTTTCCTCATCAAAAGCATCATCAATATGAAAATAAAAGTTTCCATATCTATAAGTTGTTTGTGAGACTTTGGCGTTCGCCAACTCACTCTTTGATAAGAATATGCAAAACCTTGAAAATAGATGGGTACGGAACACTTGAGTTAATGGAAGTGTTGTTATGTGAACCCCATCGATCGTGGCCGGTTGTGTGACTCCCAAGTTCTTGAATTTTTCCTCTTCCAGGAGAAATTTCACATTCTTCAAGTGCTTAGGTCACTCTCTTCACTTCTTGAGCCAAGGTGATCCGCTTACATGAGATGGCTATACAGTTAAGTACCCGATGGACTGTATCAAATAGAAAAGCTACTTGCAAGTGATTTACTACAACAATTGTAACAAATATCATTTGTAACTAATGAATAAAGCAATGAACATAAAAGACACTAAAATTCTCTCTCAAAATGAGTGCTTTCAATCCATTGAATTCCCCTTTCATATTGCTTGCACCATCGTAGATTTGACCACTTTAACTATTGACATTCAATCCCAATCTATTAAAGATGTCATCTATACCTGGTTTAAGTGGCATGTCACTAGACTAAGTAGCATACACCAACCTAAGAAATATTAATGATCATACTTTTTATGTCAACTTATCAAAGAACTATGGCCATTTGTCTTTTTAACTTATATGTCACGTGAATAATCAACTAAGATAATAAACATGCTATCACTATAAGAGATTCAAAGATTATATCCTCAGAAACTAGACTTGAAATGACATTAGCGATATCGATCTGAATAAGAGAGGTGAGTTTCAAGCTTTTAGGAGCATTGTTTAGTATCACTTGCTTAATTTAGGAGCATTGTTTAGTATCACTTGCTTAATGTCATCTCTTTGATATGCAAGCGAATGAAGTAGTGCAAGACGATTTTCTTGATTAGTGGAACTATCATACTCGTCTTGTCCACGAAAGGCCAAACCTTTATTTAAAAGAAAGCTTATGCAATCAATGGTTGTATCTACAACAACTATTTGCTCTTTTGTATGTTTGCACGTCTGACAATAAGAACAACTAGTCGTTGGTCATCAGTCATTCAAGCTTGTCATTTTCCTTCAATAACATTGTGAGGACTTGTGATCCATCTATAGGATATCAAGTCTCTTTCAATCTTTCCGATATCTAAACCGTTAATTGATAAATGCCGAATTAGTGTAAAAAAACATAACAAGTATACAAAATTTTGCATATATGTCATAGAGTTGGCTAGAATATGGTATTTTCAAACATGCAACATTTGTATACTTTGTGTTTTCCCTCTTCTCACACTGATCTAGCATTTGTTAGTGATGGATTTAAATATTGGAAAGATAAAAGAGACTCGATACACATGTAGTTGGCCCAACAAGTCCTCAGTATGCGATAAAAATAAAATGTTGAGCCCTAATGAATGATAATCAACGATTGGCTATTCTTATTTTTCCAGACATACGAAAGCTCGAAAGAGCGAATAACAGTTGCTATTGATAGTGGCTATTGGTTGCATAAGATTTTGTTTAAATCAAGGTTTGTCCTTTCGTGGGCATGATAAGGTTGAGACATCTGCTCATCAGGAAACCGTCTTGAGTTAATTGGTTTGCATATCAAAGTTGATATTAAGCAAATTATACTAAACATGCTCTTGCGAACCTAAACTCACCTCTCCTATTTATAGATTTGGCATGTATGCCATTTCAAGTCTGGTTTTATAAAATATACTTTCTGATATATCTTGCTATGATGGTTTGTTTGCTATCCTGGTTGATGATTAATGTGACGTCTCTTAAAGAACATAAGGCTGAAGTTCTTTGATATGTTGGCTTGGAAGGCATGTTGAAAAATTTCTTTTTTGGGCATATTACTCGGAGTAGTGAGTCCCGTGCTACTTAAACCAACTATAGATGTCATCTTTAGTATATTTTGATTGAATGTCAATAGTTTGTGAGGTTAAATCCATGATGGTGCAAACAATATGAAAGGAAAACTCCATAGATTGAAAGCTCTTAACGAGAGAGAATCCTTACGCCTTCTATGTTCATTGTGTGGTCATCAAGTATAGTTGATACTTGTTATAGTTGATAAAAATCACTTATATTACATGTGGCTTATTTACTTGAAACAGTTAATTAGGTACTTAATTGCATTGTTAGCTCCCGTAAACATGCTGACTATCTTCAAGCTCAAGAAGGGAAGAGAATAAGTAAAACATTTGAAAAATGTGAAATTTCTTTTGTAGAGGAAAAAAAACCAAGGACTCGCGGTCAAGCAATCAATTGCTAATTGATGAGGATCACTAATTTAAATATTACGTACAGATCTATTGTCAAGGTTTGCAGATTCTCATTGAAGATAGTGAGTGGCAAAATTTTGAGTAGAGTCTCACAATCAACTATTAGATGTGGAGACTTTGATTTGATATTTGTACTCCTTTGATGAAAAACTCCAAGGAATAATGCATGAATTGTCAAATGCAATTCAACAAAAAGATTAGGAATTATTGTGCATGCCATGAGTTTTGTCAACACAATGAATGTGCAACTGAATTTCTTAAAAACTAATATGTTGCATGCGAGTCTTTCACTAACAAGGTTAATGTCTTCTGCAAAAAGTATGAGGTACCTTAAAGAACATAGATGATACCTATGCTATGCCAGGAAGAGCAAGATGTGACCATGAAATTTTGAACAATCTTGACATTGTTTTCGGCTCGATATATTCAACACCGTGATGGGTTTGTTACTAAATTAGCTAAATGTCCACTTCAACGAGAATAACACCGAGTTGCTAACAATGTCGTTTCTCCTGATCCTTGTAATGACTTTTATGCTTATAATTAAGACACGCTAGTTAGACTTGTGTAGTTCTATCATCATATTTCAACATGCAATTGATTGTAAGATTGATATGTCTGCATGCTAATTGTATGTTTTATGTTCATCATAATCCTTATGTAGAAATACGCAAATTACGAAACTTTCACAAAAGACCGTCCCCAGCGTTTTGAAAAGAGGTAATCAGTGTACGGGCGGACAGGGCACCGAATAGAGAGTATATGCGGTATGCGGGAGTATAAGCTGGAGTATAATCAGTTTTAGTCGGTTTTGGATTTTTTTAATAAATTAATTATATATTTATATAAATTTATATATTGACGATTATAAATGTATAAAATCACATCAAACCAAACGTACACAAGACCAGAAGACTGCAATAGTGTATGAGAGAACACATTGTAACACATTGTTGCACATGACTGGTTGAACAAATAGTAACAACAAATATATGCTGACATAAAAGACAATAAAGTGACTTATTATAAATGACTTATAACAAAGTTTAGCATATATATTGCTAATATGAAATTGCAACAATAGTATTTGAAATGGAGATGAATGGAAAACAAGGCAGTAATAAGGGATAAGGTCAATCTTAGATTAATAGTTGGCTTAAGGGGGAAATGTAGGAGTAATTAGAGGAGGCATCCATTTGCATCGAATAAATAATTAGAAGCGATGACTACATTTGATTTGAGAAGAGAAAATCAACAATAAGAAGCAATTTAGTGAACATTAAACTATGTACTCATTGAGAAATTAGGGAGACAAGACCAAATATGTAAAGAGGGTAAAAGGAATGTAAATGTAATGACCAACAATAGGTTTAAAAAACAAATCTATAAAAAAATTATGTAGCTATTGGATTTTAAAAAGCGGTCGATTAATCGCCGATTATACGCCTGATCGCCCGATTAATCGGTCCTGGACCGATTATAGGCCCGATTTGCTATATACGGGGCAGTAGGTACACCAAACCGATTATTCGGCCGATTAGACCGATTGTCTAAACACTGACGGGCCCAAAGAAGTAAGGTAAAGTTTTCCATCTAGTCTATCGCTTTTAAAGCTTGCAAATCTTCTGCCTATGGCAATTGCATATGTTGAGAGAGTGATGTAGGACAATTGTAACCTCTGAAATAGTCATTTTAGTAGTATTTATAATGTTTCACCAGTCGCCTCGTGTTTTAGGGGTTATTTGTTATTTTTCCAGTTAGTTTTGTTAAGCCTGTGGTTTAGTCCTACATTGGCTACTTGTCTAGTTAGTTGGGTTGAAAGCATATATATAGGCTATGTATGGCTCTTCAGAAAAGGTAAAGACTTGAAGATTGATTTTTTTTGATGAATATTTTTTCTGTTTTGATTAGTTTTATCAGTTAGTTTAGATCTTAAACTTAGTTAAGATTTTAATCATTAGGTTCCACATTAGATATGGTTGAGGGAGAGGCTCAGTGTGTAATCCAATCACCTTTTCTAAAGCAAAAATGAGGCACTTGATAGTATCACTATTACAAGCTAATGCACATCCTACCCTTACAACCTACTTCATAGAAAAATAGAGATGAGCATCAGGGATATGGTTTTGAACCATGTGCTAAAAACTTGCCAATGTTATTGTGGTTTGTCGTTATTGTCCTCATCAAGGAAGAAAATGTCTGGTTTCGTTGACCATAGAAACAATTTTTTTTGGCAAATATCGATGGAAGTTTCCGCAGATGCGCTTCTGGCGTTTTGATAGCTAAATGAATTAATTTAGTTAAGGAAATTTACCGAAAAGATCTACGAGTGTAGATATACTCAAGCATGCAACACTATTTCATATTGGATGTGTGTGGGGTTCTCTCGCCATGTGTGAGTGAAGGAAGCTGAACTGTTTCAATGAGGATTTTGTTGGTGAATTTTAATGTCAATTTTCAATGGTGAAATGAATGAGTTAAGTCATTATTGTTTGCAAGAACAATTTATAGATTTAAAGACACAAAAATGTTCAAAGAAATTATGCTCTAGGCAGTATATATTACATTAATACTAAAAAATCGATGGTCAATGCGTTTTAACATTGCCCTTCAATATCCAATTGTGACCGACATTAATTTTTTTTGGCCGGTTTTGTCAAAAGTTTAAACATTGGTCCTCGTCATCATTGGGTTCACTTACTAGTCATATATTCTTTATTTTTTGTCATTAGTTGCCACAATCGCCGCACCATGGTGATTTAGACTATTTGAAGAATGATGCCCAAGCCTTGGCAGCTAGAAACCACACTGATTTCATCCATGTAGGTCCTTTAAGGAAGATGTAGGGACTGTGACAACTATTGATCTGTGAGCAAGGAATAAGGTATCCGATTTCGATACCGTTTCGACAGCATGGAAACCGAAATTTATGGAAATTTCGACAAAAATTTCGATAAATGCAATTGTGCCCGTTTCGACGCCAAAATGAACGAATTAATTTATGAAATTTTACAGGTGTGACCTCTACACCTAAATGCATCGTTTTATGCAATAAAATTTTATGTGGGGGTAGGTTAGGGAGGGGTCCTTCATGTGGGGAGGTAAGGGAACTGTCCTTTTTATTGAGAATTTCGATGACAAAATGTAGGAATTAAGTTATGTAATTTTGCAATTATGAGCTATATACATGTATGTACTTATTTGTGCTCTAACATCACATATTCGATATGTAGGGCGTCCCCCACACATATTACTTGGGTTGATAGTTTGCTGTTGATATTGACTCGACAGTCAACCATTTCATTGGCCCTAAGAACATTAATGCAATGTTCCAAGTAAAATCATTATTTATTGTGTATTTGGCTTCCTAGGACCCTCATTGTCTATTAACCACCACTAGGATACATGTCGTCCTCATTGAAGAAAATAAAATATAGCATAAAGCATGCATCGTATTAGTATTTGATAATTTGAGTAGCAAATATTAGGGAATGCAATGTAATTATGATATATTATAGGTATATGCTATGCATGAGTAATAAATGGTGAAATAACCCCAATCCCCCTTTAGTCCTATTCAAAAAACAACAATAACACAAAGGATTGCAATTATCGAAACTTCCATCGAAATTTCCATCGAATTTTTTCAATTTGTGTACAAAAAATCTCGAAATTGGCGAAATCCATCGAAACCATCGAAATTTTTATCGAAATTTCGATAAATGCAATCTTGTTGGCAGTTTCGATCGAAATCAGTATGGTCGCATGTTTCGGTACCAGATGCTACCGAAATCGGTATTTTGGGGCGAAATTTCAGTGATTTCGCCGAAACCTTATTCCTTGTCTGTGAGGTGCACTCTGTGGTGTCTTAACATATGGCGCTAGCTTGAGTATGGGTACAATGTAGCTCATCATCAATTTGGGTCACACTAAAACATCCTAGAGCATAATGGAGATGGAAATGAACGACTTCTTCGTAACTCTATCATTGAGATCACGTCCTTTTTGGTAGTTGGTCATCATGAAAACTTCATGGCACGACATGTACAACATCCTAGTGTACTTCAATACAAACTCAACTCCTTGTATCTACTAAATGATTGTACATAAACCTCTAGCGGAGTCTTGTTGCAATAAGTGCTCTATAATGGCATGTCGCAACATAGTCGAAGACCCCATAGGGTGTACACGGGGCTTCCATAAAGATAGAGCACCTCCTTTGAGCTTCATTGTGGCATATAGTAGCTACTACTCCTCGTTCAAACATTGAAAGAAGTTGAAAGTGTTTGTTGATGATGTTGAACTAATCTGATGACTGATGAGACATTCAAACAGACAATCACAACCTATAGTTTGACATGTCCAACTTGATGACACGCTCAACATGATATGTAATGGCATTCCCTAACTCGAGATGCTAATTCATTTAGTGTTCCACATTCTACACGTATAGACCAATATCTTTTCGTTGTTGCAACATTAGATATAGTAGCCTAAATATTTTCTTTTGTCGTGTTTCCATGTTGGTATTGAAGTCATTGAACTATTTTTGCACTATGGTACACATGTTGCTCGTGGCCTAGGTGATCATGGGGGTTGTAGGGGAAGTGTTGCGGAAGTAACTAGTGTTTTAAAAAGCGGTATGCGTTATGCGTGCGGAGAGGTCACCTTTGTAGTGTATATGCGGTATGCGGGAGTATATGCGGAAGCAGTGTATTAAAAACGGCCTAGGCGGCCGCTTAAGCGACCGCTTAATCGGCCAAGACACCCATCCGCTTAATTTTGCCCTTAAGCGCCCGCTTACTCGGTTTGAAGAAAGCACCCGCTTTTTTCCCGCTTCACCCGTTTTTTCCTGCTTTTTTCCCGCTTTTTTGCCCGCTTTTTTCCCACTTTTTTCCGCTTTTTCAAAAAAATGCTGCTGTAAGCATGTAATGTTAATTAAATATATAATCCAAGTAGTATTGAGTATAATATATGAAGCTTGTATACATTAAATGTTCTATGATATACCTAATCCTACTTTAGAATGCAAACTTTGTATGTAAGCTGTATATAATAGGGTACTGATGTAATATATCAAAGTAAATATCGTATTACTCTATTATACATTTATACTTCTAATGGTTTTACTGATTTTACTGATTTTCTTGCAGATTTCATTCATTACTAATTGATACTACTGGTTAGTATTACTGATTTCCTTAGAAATATATTTTTTATATACACATACATGTAATTTTGTATATAAATATATAAGATTTTAAGCATCCACTTTTTGAAAGATCGCCCGCCTGCCGCTTAATCGGCTACAAGGTCCCGTCCGCACGCCTCCCGCTTCACGTTTTTTAAAACATTGTGCGGAAGTATATGCGGTTTTGGATTTTTAATAATCTAATTATTATATATAAATTAATCATACAATTGCTTATCTAATTTGAACAATCACATATTTGGACCCTAAAATTTGAGATCGATTTAAATATAAAGTTTAAATGAAAAGCAAATCACCATCTAGAATGCATTCTAGAATTATTGTAGCATAAACTTCAATGAAGCTTGCACAAAATGGTATAACACAAGTACATAACAATGAAGACTAACCAAATCATACAAAAAATGCCTACATGTCCTAGAGGTCTAAAACAACAAACATTAAATGAGCATGCGACTCATGTAAAAACATCAACAAAATAGTAGTAAGAGAATGTTATCAATAAAACTACAATCTAGTTTGGGTTGAGATAACAATTGTCTATCCAAAAAGCGTTGACTAATCAGCCTTATAAGCGACTCAGTATATGCGGGCCGCTTATGCGGCCTGTGCGGCCTTTTTTTGAAACACTTCAAGTAACCCTATTGGTTGAAGACGTATGGGGCTATGACTTTTGTTCGTGGTGGTTGTAGATTCTTGCTGTTGCTGTCGTTGAATGCATCAACGTTGGTTGCTGTCTAGTAGCGAACAAGAAGAACTAGTTGGATGAAAGAGGCCATTAGGGAGGGGTTGCCACTACACATAGGTTCACTGGGGAGAGCGAGCAAGACAAATTAGTTAGATGAAATAGGCCATTAGGGTGGGGTGCCACTAAGCTAGGTGTTGTGGGGCGAACATTAGGACTATGGCACTGGGTGTTGGTGAGGTGGGATCGTTGTGGTCTGTATGCCATATAAGGAGGCGAAGATGCGTGATATTAAAAGGTGCACCTCGAGATGCAAGAGACCGCCCCAAACGCCCCAAAGCATGTGCCTTCGCCTGGTTATTTTAGGCAGTGTCTCAAATGTGCGAGATGGAACACATGTATGGGACATTCAGGCACACACCTCTTTGCTAAAGATAAAGGAGGAGGTCGAGCATGAGCAGGTGGAGGGGAAGGAAAACATAGACCTACTGTAGGTGTTTGTCGAAGTCGCGACACCCATAGTTGTTATGACAGTAGCATCATCTTGCTGTGGTGGCTAGATTTGTCGCACGCTGCTGTTTTGTGATCATGGTTAGCTTCGTAGCTTGTTGTTGCTTTGCTATCGTGGTTGTCTTTGCAGAATGCTGCTACTTTACTGTCATCTTTGTCTTTTAGGACTTGATGCTTCTTTGTAAGAGTGACGAGAACTCACATGCAATCGTGGTGGCTATGGTTGTTCGGAATTGAGGCTAGATTTGGGGCTTTGGGTGGGGTGGATGGACTGAAATGAGTAATGAGGGTTTATGTTAGTTATTCGAATATAGCCTATTTACATAATAGGTTATAAGTCTATTGTCTACATGGGCATGTTGCCCATGGTTCATTAGGGTTTAGTTCGCTTCCTCTGTGGTTCCTTGTAATAACCTCCTCTCCTATATATAGGACAAGGGTGTACACAATGTTCAAAATTTTGTCGAAATTTCGCTAATTATTTCGATGCCGCCAACGATCGGACATAGAAATGGCCTTACATGTCTGTATGTAGGGAATTTCGCCAGAAAAAATTTAAATTTCGACAATTATTTCGAATTTCGACGAAATTAGGTAAATTTCAATGAAAAAAAGGCCCATTTGGTCCGCATTTCGACGAAATTTTGAAAAATACATCTATTATTTCGAGAAATGGGGTACGATGTCTGCAGATTTTACTATGTGATTCCTTGGGCCTGTTAGGGGCAATCTAAGTTATGTTTCTTCTCTTCCTAACCTAATTCTACCTTTCTCTCCTATTTCTTTCACTTCTATAAAGATCTACAAAGGAAATATTTAAAAATGTGTGTGAGAGTGATATCTATGACTATTATGACCCACTAACTTTCATTTTTGAGGTCACATGGTTTATGATATAGTGCGCAAAATTTAGCATGACTATCGAGATATTTTGTATGTATGCCATTATCAATCACATCTCTGACTACTTGGTTGCCTCCTATAGGCTCTCGCTACAAAAGCACACGACGATGAACAAAGCTTGAGTTAATCCATTAATATGTATTTTATCACTTGTAAGCATATGGAGATTAACAGTGAGACATATCTATGCTTGTATAAAACAAAAAAAACATGAGCCAATATGTAGGTATAATTAACAAGGAGGATGACAACCATCATGGTTCAACTAGATGCATAAACCTCAGTACTCACATACCACCGCGACATTGTTTGTGTACTACATCCTGTCATCCTACTGAGAGGTCCTACCATCCTAGATCATGCTATGTTTCCATAAATTTGTGTCTTTAAGCCTATATATTGTGCTTGCAAACTATGATGACTATTCATTCATTTCGCCATTCAATTGACCTCAAAATCTCCATCGAAATGGCCATCGAAATTGTTTAGCTTCCTTCTCTCACACATGAGGAGCCCCACCCCCTCACATATCCAATATGAAATATTATTGCATATTTGAGTAGATCTACACTAGTAGATTGTTCTAGTAATATTTCGCTAAATAATTCGACCATTTGGTCAACGAAACGCCAGAAATGCATCTGTCGAAATTTCCGTCGAAATTTGTCAAAATTTCTGTTTCTGTGGCTACCGAAACAGCGTCAAAATCGGACATTTTCTTCCTTGGGTGTACATATCAATACAACAACACAACATCATCGTATACACTTTTTCACATGGTATCAGGCAATAGCCCTGGGAATAGAACCCTAGCCGCCGCTCCTCCTTCCCTCTTCTCTTTGGCGCCTGATCCAACCCTAGCAGCCGCCGCCCCTTCCTCTCCTAGAGAGAGAAATAGGGGGATAGCAGGTGGTTGCCGCCTCCTTCCATGGCTTAGGCCGGCCGCCTACTAGGCACATCCCGACCCCCATGGTCGCATCATCTTCCCCTTTCACATAGATTTTATTTATGAGCCGACGCTATCCTTCCCGACAACCATCTATCCTTTTCATTCTATTTGAGTCTTTGGACGATGCCATGTTTGCC
Organism: Alisma plantago-aquatica; assembly: GCA_963693085.1. Classification (NCBI taxonomy): domain Eukaryota; kingdom Viridiplantae; phylum Streptophyta; class Magnoliopsida; order Alismatales; family Alismataceae; genus Alisma; species Alisma plantago-aquatica. The sequence goes on from OY856410.1 coordinate 1,303,723,222, forward strand.
ATCCAGATCTATCCTTCAGTCGTCATCTTCCCCAAGATCCGTTCATTACGCAGCTCCAACCGCCGCCATTGAAGCAGCCACGCCAAAGTAGATCCACCTTCGACTCTAGCAATCATCTCCAACCACCACCACCATCTTCTTCAACCCTTATTGCTCTGCCGTCTCCGCGTCGAGCCACCACGCCAAACATCCACCCATCACTCCACCGCTACACCACTTCTTGGGACCCCGGACGACGCTTATTCCTGTCCAGATCCGGGCGTGGTCAAGCAAGGAATCACCTATGTTCATGATCAAAGGAGTACAAAAGACGACGCTAATTCTCGTCGACCCATGGTGCTAATTTCTGGGGTACTTGTCTCCTTGACAGCTCAAATTCCCGTCGAGATTGTGCAGCAACCACTGTTGAAACGACGTGTTGTCTAAATAGCACGACGTGTCGCGCTCCAGAAATCATCCTCACGTCGCGGAGTTTCGTCCAGAATGCAAGAGACACGACATGTTGCTCAAACAACACGGCGTGTTGGATTCCGAAACTCTTCCTGACGGCAACATACTCATCTTGTCTTGCTCGAACACGGCGTGTCGGCAGACAACGGAGTTCTACCTCCGACATCAGACACATCATGTCTACTTGGAACACGGCGTGTTGACAAAGATCCAGTTCACGCCTCCGACATCCGACACGATGTGTTGCAAGGAGTCAGCCAATTTCGAGCAAAGGAGCTACACAGCGTGTCAACAATCTTACACGGCTTGTTATCAGGAGTCTGCCTCTCACCCCCGACAAGTACGCGGCGTGTCCAGATCCAGACACGACGTGCCCGTAGCAGTCAGACCACTTCTAAATTCAGTAATGACGTCCTTCGAAGGTCCATCTCTCCTTCAATATTTATGATAATCGGATCCTGTTATTATTTTTTGACCCAACAAAATTTTGTGGGGGTTCCGCCCGTGCACCCCCACATTTGTTGACCTAAGGGCCGGACAATGTCCTTTTCGGGTCAAGAAAAGATCCATTTATTTTCTCTATCCGGATCTTAATCAGGTTGTTTTTGCATATTGATTCCAGTTATCGATTTTCGTGCCGAGAAACCATTTTGACAGTTTCACTTCCCTACCGCGCAAAATTCCGGTAGTGTATCTCCTCTTTCTACCGATGCTTCCATTTCGGTAGTTTTCTTTTTGTTCTTCTCTCTATACTACACCTCTCATTTGACCTTTTCCTTTCCTGCCTTCCCATCCATCACGTGTGCGTCTTTCTATGTGCGAGGGGGGGTCATATTTCCCTTTTTCCAGACCATCTACTCACTATTGTCGTATTTGGTGTGCGGGGGCGGAGAGAGAGATAGAGAGGAGGGTATGAGGAGAACATGAGGAGAGAGGATATAAGGAGAAAGACATGAGATGAGATGATATATCATACGCTATCTTTGTGCAGCTTCATGTTCTTCAACACATCTGCATTCATGATGTCTTTGCTTCATGTTCTTCAACACATCTGCATTCATGATGTCTTTGTGGCGCGTCATTCCCACTTAGCATCACATTACTTCTCAGACAACATAGAAAGATCTCACAGTTGCAACATTGACACAAAGACTTTCGCATTCATATCACATTATGTATGTAAGGACAAGAGCTTGCTGTGCATATTCCACCCTCTAGTCCCTTTGGTGTTGATGACATTCCAGTTGATCATCCATGCTGCATTGATGGTGTTCTTGATGGTTGCTTCTTCATCTTCGAAGCTCGTCACCAAAATTGTATATGCAAGGGTTCATTCAGAGTGATCTTCACTGAGCTACTTCATCTCGTCTTCTCTCGAGTTGCATCTGCTACTTCTACGTGTTGAGACGACACCTCAACACCTCGTTCAGGGTGTTCGTGCCACGTTATGCACCTTGGTGGTCTTCAGCACTAATTCTAGTTGGCTACACTTCTCAAACAATTCAGAGACATCTCCACTGTTGCATTGACATTGTGCCTCCACGTTCGTGCCACATTATGTACGTGTGATGGGTTGAGTGCACATATTTCACTCCACATTCCTCTCCAATGAAGGGCCTAAATTGACATGGGATGAGCTTATAAAGAGAGATTTTGAATCTCTACATCTCAACCAGAATATGGCCCGTGATAGAGCTGAATGGAAACGAAGGATCCATGTAGCCGACCCCAACATAGTTGGGACTGAGGCTTAGATGATGGTGATGATGATTATTCCTCTCCAGTGAAATGACATAGTTGTGGTTATTATAATTGTCTGTTTCAAATGTTCTTCACTCCAGATGAACTTCAAGAGAAATGCCTTCATCAAAGCTCGATCTTCTCTGACCTGCAGAACATATCTCAAAGAGGCGTCGTCATCATATCTTTTCAGTTAGGAAGTATCATTTGAGGGGGAGTAACAATTTTTTATGGGGAGTGACATATCTATCTTTCATTTATCGTTTATTTCTTATCATTCAATCGAGTCATGTAACTCCAAGCTTGGACATGTGTTCACCCATGCTCCAGCTTGAGGGGGAGTATTAGAATATAGCCTATTTAGTTAACAAGTTATTAGTCTATTGTCTACATGGGCCTGTTGCCCATGGCCCATTAGGGTTTAGTCCGCTTCCTTTGTGCTTCCTTGTAATAACCTCCTCTCCTATATTTAGGACAGTGGTGTACATATCAATACAACAACACAACATCGTTGTATACACTTCTTCACATTAGTGTTGTCGAGTGAGGTGTTGCATGACGTGTTTGCCTGTATGGGCTATGTCCAACATGACCTGCTGTTGTATATGCTTGTATGCATACTATATGTGTATGTATAAATAACATAAGTGTGCATATATATACGCGCACATATGCAAATCTCTCTCTCTCTTTATATGTATATATAAATTTGCCTCATGCATTTTTGAGGCTTACTCCTCGACCATTGCTCACTTAGCCAAAAATATGCTATAGTACGCCTCATGCATTTTAAAACCTTGGGAAAAGGAGGGTAAATGCCATTGGGATAGTGGAAATCAGAGAGAGGGTTTGGGGGCAATGACGTTGGATGGTGGTGGCTTGGTTAGGTGCAAAAGGGTGGTGGATTGTGGGGAGGTGAAGACGACGACTGTAGAGAGATCTGTAGCATTTGGTTCTAATGCATAATGTGGGGAGCTACTTATGTTTGAGGCAACAACCTTTCGGTCAATGAAGGTCACAACTGATTTGGAACTGCTGGCCTAGCAACAAGATGTTTTATCTATTGGTCGGTGTTTGCATAAAATGGTAGGAGTTAGGTGCAAAAGTGAGTTGGAGAGGGTTGGGTGGTGGATCTTGGGGAGGTCAAGATGGAAGCCATAGAAGACGGGGCCTATAATGGAAGCATTTTGTTTCAAACACAAAGTAGGAAGCTTGTTTGGTTGGAGGTGCTAATCTTATGGTGGTTATAAAGAATTTGAGATTATTGGCATAGATGTAGCAGTGTTGGTGGCTCATGAAGAAGAGGGGTGGCAGGTCCTATCGGCTGTAATGGGAGGGAGATGGAGGGGGAGCATGAAACAAAGGAAATAGGGTGGGTCGTGTTATGTCAAGATGCACCACAAAAAAGAGAAACCTAATGGGACCATGGTTTGCCTCTAATACCAACCGATGACCAAGATGACCTAAAATTCAAAATAACCAAAAGTTCTTAATTAAACACGCTTCTTTGAACCTAATTATGTCTATAATTAGACTCGGGCCATGCACATTTGCACTTTTTTAATGTCATCAAGAAAGTCAATCTTGAATGTCCATGCCTCAACAATGCACAAACAGTATAGCATATGCCGAGCACAATCATGAACCTATCCATGAAAAAGCATTGTGCAGCCTGTGCTTTAACTATAGTTAATTAGGCGTACCCATCCCATCTTTAGTCACCATCAACTTTGTCAAGATGTCGTAGGAGAAACAAATATAGTTATGGGCCTATAATTTTTAATCTATTCTACTTGTAATTCCTTTGGTACGAGGACACATTGTTGTTTGGTTCATATCTTTCATGCTTCTATGATTGTCATAAAACTCCTTTGCTTGACCTCCTAAAAGAATGTTATAGAAAGCAATAGAGAAGCCATTATGTCTAGGTGTGGATTTTCTTTGCTTATCTCATGCAACAAGTTTTGAGCTCAACCAAAAAAATGTCATCTGGATACAAAAAAACTATTCAAAATGTGTAGACCTCTTGATCACATGTAGGCTGCCAACCCCATGTTAGGTAGTGGCTCCTAAAAGTAAACATGTGCTCCTTTATTATCATGCAATCATCTACCTTGTGAAATCCCAATCTTGCTTTTGGTTGGCCTACTTGTGCGAGTGCCCAATGCCAATTTGAGGTGACTGAAGGGCTTGATCGCTTAAGCGTGTACCACCAGATTATTTTTTGATGCAAGCATGGAAAAAATTGCAAAAGTTCAGTCAATTTTGTATTTTGGCCACCAGGCATCGAAACATAAAACCAGACATCGAAATGCACAAATGCAGGGAATAGGCCGTAATATTTGCAAAAAAATTGACCCTAGGTGTGAAATTTCACCAAATTTCGTAGTAGAAAGCCCAATTTGGGTTGTAATTTTGTGAAATGGCACATAAACAAAACTTATATTTCGTGAAATATGTTCCTAGGGTTGCTACTACTACATCTTTGGTATTTTGCCAATTTTTTTATCTGTTGTTTTTGGAGGCTATTTTTCTTAATGCTAAGGTATGTTTCCCCCATCCCTAAAGCACCTATACATCACATTAAATTTCTACGCTCTTCTATAGAGATCTGAGAAATACTCCGAAAATAACACACTTTGTTTTTGGATAAAACTAGACTTATACAAGTTGTAGTTCGTAAGTTTTGTAACTTGTAACTGTAAGTTCTAAAGTCTAAGCTATAACTTGATGTTTGTAAATTTGTAACTGTTGTAAATTTGTAACTGTCTAAAAGACTTGAAATATCTGTTCATTTGTGCACTCACTCATCAAGTCATGGATCCTACCTTGACCTCAAAACATATAAATTTATTACATAGTCTAGTATGTTTATGTCTAAATATTGTGTTTGCAAAATTTCATAAGTTAATTCCTTCAATTTTACTATCGAAATTGCCATCAAAATTTTGCCAAATTGTTTAGCTTCCTTTACTTACAAATGCGGGAGACCGCCCTACATCATCCAATATGAAATTTATTGCATATTTGAGTAGACCTTGGCGTTTATGTCGTCCTAGCAAATGTTCATGATTTAATTCACTTATTTGGTCGTCGAAATTGTTAGGGCCGTAAATATCAAAATTTCGTTTGAAATTTTGTTTCTGGGCCGTCAGATACACATTGAAATTGGACATTAATTCTTTGGATGCAAGTATGGTCCTCCACTGGTGTGCTTGCTACCACTGACAGACTCCTCACCAGCACAAGTCCACATAGTTGGTGAGGGTCACTCACTTGTAAGACCAATTGATCAGCCTAATCTAACAATTAAATTTGCAAGATCATTGGTGATGTAGATTTTGCTTAAGATCTTGTCATAACAATGATATTGATATTGACAAACATTGGACTTTTGACGTGTTTCCACTGACATCCTTTTCACACTATCATTTTAACAAATATCACTAAAATTTTTCTAGGTAGCGCTCCTTGCGATTGTAAGTCAAATTAGCAAAAAGTTTACTTGCCACATATAATGCTAAGTAAGAGCTATGATGGGAAGATAACTTAAAATGACTCTAAAGTTACCCAAATAAGGGCCATGTTGGTTGACGGGTGATGTTTTCCTTATTGGGAGAGGTCCCTAGTCGACCCCCCTTGGATACACTCCTATGTCCAGTAGATATGGTGCGTTATATGAATAGCCTTAGCCCTCGGGGTCTTGTTTCTGTGGTAAGGTGGCGCCCAAGCTAACTTTTCAAGAGACGTCCGGACGTTTTACCAGATTGAAAATTCATAATAAGCTGCTGCTACTGCACGGTTCAGTACCAAAAAAGTGCTTAGTCCTCAACCAGCTCTGATGCTTCAGATTCTGTGCTTTCATAGAGGCTCATAGCAAATAATTATCAGGTGACCTTATTCCTTTAATTAGAGAAAGCTTGCACCTCGCAATAGTACTCCTCTTGAATGCCTTTGTCATCCTTCTCTCTTGTCATTTCTATATGTAAAGTTTTCGTTTGTTTACTTAGTATCTCTATATTAGTTTCTGGCTCTAATCATTTTACTACAACAACCTTTGATGTTTATTAAAATGCTTATGCATATTTGTTTTCAACAGATCTGGTTGCAATCGCTGAGCGGATGGCAACTGTGAAGCATAAGATACTGGTTTTGTCTGGAAAGGGTGGAGTTGGAAAGAGTACATTCTCGGCGCAGCTTTCCTTTGCTCTTGCTGACCGTGGATTCCAAGTTGGACTTCTGGATATAGATATATGCGGTCCCAGTATTCCCAAAATGCTCGGTCTTGAAGGATCGGACATTCACCAAAGCAGTCTTGGTTGGTCACCTGTCTATGTGGACACAATCGGGGTTATGTCCATTGGGTTTATGCTCCCAAACCCGGATGACGCAGTAATCTGGAGGGGTCCTCGCAAGAATGGGCTAATCAAACAATTCCTGAAGGACGTGGACTGGGGTGAACTAGACTACCTCGTGGTAGATGCCCCACCTGGAACATCAGATGAGCACATATCCATAGCTCAGTTCTTGCAGCCAACAGTAGCAGATGGCGCAGTCATTGTGACTACTCCACAACAGGTGTCTCTGATTGATGTGCGCAAGGAGATAAGTTTCTGCAAGAAGGTTGGCATCCAGGTGTTGGGCGTCGTCGAAAACATGAGCGGGTTGGTGTTGCCCGTTCCGGACCTCAAGTTCATGAAGTTGGGTCAGAATGGAGTGGAGACAGATTCAACGGAGTGGGCACTGAACTACATAAGAGAGAAGGCGCCAGAGCTTTTATCGCTTGCCGTTCGGAGTGAAGTGTTTGATAGTAGTGCTGGAGGGGCTGTTGGGATGTGCAAGGACATGGGCGTCCCGTTTCTTGGGAAGGTCCCGATGGATCCACAGCTGTGCAAGGCAGCAGAGGAAGGGAGGTCATGTTTTGCAGACAAGAAATGTGGAGTCAGTGCAGTGGCCCTCCGAGCTGTTGTAGATAAGCTTACTGCAGATGAGGAAAGTTAGGTTGTTTATTTATATATGGGTCTGAGGTAGACAACTTTATTGCTGAAGTGGAAAGTTAAGTTTATTTAATTATGCATTTCATACATGTAAAAGATGAAAGAGTGTAGTCTTGATTTTGTTCTACGAGTTCTGATGGGTAGTCCATGCGTGTGGAATGATATGTACGTGTTTTTTGCTTATGTCAAGGAGCCCGTAGATGCTAATGGATTTTGTAGGAATTGTCTGAAAAGATAAGACTCCTGGTTCTCGTTTATCAGGGGAAACTTTTGTTGCATACATTTGTATTCATAGATATGTATATTTGGCATTGAGGTTTGTAGATGTGTCCACTCTGTTAACAGGGTTTTCCTGTTGTTGTATTGCTTCCCACGACGATTGTGGATGCTTTTCAGCTAGACTTTTCTGTTCTGTTTAAGTTTTCGTATTTCTTTCTGAAATCATTATCTGTTTGCATGTTGTGGCAGATGACGAAGCCTGGTATCTGTTGTGCCTTCTTGCTGACCCACTGTTCTATGCCTTTTATATACGTTTTATGATTTGGGTCAGCATGTAGAAACTCTTGAAGGGTCTGGGGACTCGGGAGAAGCTCTTGCTGATGTGGAGTGAGCTTCCAGTGCCAGTGTGCTGAATCTACCATTCATTATACAAGCTACATGAGTGTTGCTGCAGCTTGCATGGGGCTGAAAATAAACGGAGTCATTTGTGAATGGGCACATTGCTGTAGATGGATACTGGGTGACGCAACAACACCCGCGCTTTTGCTTCCTGTTTTTATTACAGAATCAGTCCACAGAATGTACAAGGAGTGCAGACAAAAATTGAATACAGTGAGGGATAAACAAACACTAGAAACCAAAACAAAAAGGTTTTGCTCTTCCAAGTGCAGTTCCAGGCACGGAATCAAGACTCAGTCAGGAGAAGACTGTTGCAATGAAGAGTTTGGAAGTTGGTTATAGCCCTTTTGGGGGCGGTGATGGGGAGCAAGCAGGGTGAGTCAGACGGAAGATGGGGAGGCCGAGACGATGCAAGCCAGGAGCATGAGCGCAGACGAGGTGGCCTCTTCCTCCTCGCCACCGAAGCTGCTCTTCTTGAACCTGCACGCTTTCCCCTTCTTGCTGCAATGAAGCCTTGCAGCGGCGATGGCGTCCAGCCTAGACACCTCTGCACCTCTGCAAATGCCATCGCTGCCCTTGGCTTCCTTCAGCTGTTTCTTCATGATGATGTGGTTGTAGTGGCGTTGACACCGGCCGTTACTAGTTAAACCAACAGCTGCACGGCCTGGCTCTGCCCATTTTATAGTGTGGTCTTAGTGAGGGGCATAAATGTGAGGAGAAACTACTACTTTTGAATGTGGAGGGGAATACTACTTAAACAACTGCAGAGGGGTCGTCGTGTGTTTCGTACTCCCATGTCCATGCTTCAGCACATGGGATGGTGCACTTGTTGATGGAGATGGTTCAGCGGCCGTACCCACCCACGGGAACGGCCAACAAACGCAAACGTCGGATCCAATCTCTCCCGCGTGCCATCCATATCCACAAGCACAGACCCGGCCCGGCGCGTACACTTTCTCTCCTTTTTTGTGTGGCTGTGGTCGCACATCAATTCATCCTTCAAGCACAGACCATGTGCCCTTGGCGCTAGGGCGGGCCGCGGCGTACAGTTTAACATTTCATCTCTCGCAGGCACACGACACTTCAGATTCACCTAGCACCCTTGTTGTCTAGCGGCATCGTAAAAACAGTTTATTTCGTGTTTGCCGCACAAACATGTGATGGCATTTTGTTAATATCACTACGTCATGTAGGAGCACTGGTGCCTTATCATCATGGTTTGTCCTCTGATTGGTTCCCTATCCACATAATTTGTACATAGAGGTAGGGGTGATAATCGGTTTCGGGTTGAGCGGATTTTATCTTAGTCATTTCAGGTCAACACATTTTGGTTAGATTCTAAACTTATAAAAGATGGATTTTCGGGTCGAAACTCTTGACTCTAACCCGATCCACAAATAATTTTGGGTCCGGATTTGACCTGTAAATCTAACACCAAGACAATAGTTTAAAAAAATGCTATGATTTGTCTAGTCATTGATATTTTTGAAGTGTAATTCACAAATTTCATTGTGATAAACTTACAATGTGATTGAGAAACACAAATAAAGCGTATTGAATTTGTTCGAGAGTTTTAAACACAAAATTTTAAAATAGTTAGCATAATAAATCATACAAATCAATACAAAATCATATAAATTGTCAAAAATGAACTTTATGATTGATGTATTAGTAATTTAATGAGTCATTGGTTGTCTTAAAGAATAATATTTGTAATTTTATTTGAAAATATAATTCTAAATTTTGAGTCAACCGGGTCAATTCGGGTCTAAAGTCCAAATCTGGACCCGACCCCAAATTAATTTCGCGTATTCAGATTTAAATCACTTTCGGATTGGGTCGAAAAACTTTAAACCTTAAACTTGCTTAAAATTTCGGGCTCAGGTCTTATTTTGCCAATCCTACATGGAGGTGGGTCTCAATGGAAGTAAAGGAAGACCAGGTTGTTTTGCTGTGAATTCCGATTTGTATCCAAGAAGTGATGGGAACCCAGGAGCGTTGCTGCACCTGCAACGCTCTTTGGAATTTCTCTCTAACCACGCTTCTTTCCATTTTCTACACCTCTAACACTTCTTCCTCCAGGGCCTGCCTTCCCCTATTAACACTTCCCCTTGTGCCTTCCTCTCGTGGACTGACACTCCATCATTCCCCTTTTACGATCGAATCTCCCTCCCTTCTCGCCATTTCTTTTCATGTTTAAATCTCCCTCCTTCTTTAACGTCCACTCACCATTTCTAGCCGTTCCTTTTTCCATCTCAATTAAACATTTATCTCTATTTACTACCCAACTTCTGGTTCCATCTTCTTATAACATCCTTCCTCTACGTAAGTATCCTCTCTTCATTTTTTTCTTTGTGGCTTTGGCTTCGGCCGGGCCAAAACGTGCTCGAGTCGGGGCACAGTGGCCACTCACTGTGAGTGACATGTGTCCCTAAGGCACTTCGGTTGCTCTCCAACGACTGATGTGTGCTCGAGGGTAGGCTGATGTTGGTCGTTCGAGCAAGGAGGCCGGACCAAAGCAAACTCTTTGGGCCATTGGCCGATTGATGTGTACTGACCGGGAGCTTGATGTGTGTTTGTGGAGCCTGAAGCGGGTGTAATGAGCAGGGCTAGAGGCCGATGGGATTTTTGGGTGGTCGAAGCAAGTGTTGTGCGCCGTGTTTTTGGCTGCTTCGATCCATGGAGGAGGCCTAAGTTAAAGTGTAATATCTCCAATCTAGGCCTATAAATATGTAATCGTTTTAACCTTTGAGGGACTCGTTTAGATCATTTCCGAACTATACAACGTTGCAGGAGCTAGAGGAGAGAGTTCTTGGAGGATGAATTGATTCATCTTGATGCATGTTGTTAGTCTAGCTTAATTTGTGAGGATCCAGGTCTAGAAATCTTTATCTAAATCTTATTTAACACGAATTCATGCAAGTTCTTTCAAATCTTCTTATTTCTTCTATTGTTCTTTCTCTTCTTTTACCCTATCAGCTAATAACTTGGCTATCTTTAGTGATGATAGGTTTTTTCTTTCTTTCTAAAACCTTTAGTTTTCACCTTCTTTGGCCTAGTGAAGCTAGACCCAACAAGTTCTGACGTTTTTGGGATGTTTGGAGAAGCTTAGAGCTAGGGCTCCGTGCTCTCTTTCTGAGATCATGTACTTCATTTTAAGGTGAGTGACTTAGATTCTGTTTCGTATTCTATGCGATGCAAGTTTTACGTGCAAATGTGAAGTCTCACTAAATACATGTTAAATGATACAAAAATGTCACTTTAATGACTTTTGGGCCATAACTTGGGGAACTTTGTGATTATCACCCTCTTTACTATTTCTTGTGGTTGAAGTATGAAATTATGAACCTTATTACCGCCATGTTGCTGAAAATTTTGAATCTTACATATATCCTGTCCCGAAATGACATTATACTACTTTCCATATTATCCACATGCAAAGAGATTTTTTGAGCAAAATTTATGCATGGTGATACCTTACTATTATAAGAACAGACCCCAATGATTAAATGTGGCATTTGATTCCTTCTTTGTGATGTGAAATTTTTGGCATGAATGGTTAAATCATGGCCATTCCAGGAATGGTAAAATTACGGTTATGTATGTGCATGTAAAGTTTAAATTTGGGTTCAATTGCTTTTGTTTCTTTAATTTATGCATTTATTGTATTACATTCTAAACTATACCATCTTTCATTATGAAAGACAAGTAAATAGCTTCGAATAAGCGAAACCCTAATATATGTACTGTCTTGTGACCACGTAAATATATGTAGTGTCTTGTGATCATGTCTAATAGAATCACGATCAACACATTGTTTAGTACGAAGGCATGTAATTTCTTTCAAAGTTTTTCATCCTTTCTATTGTTCTTTCTCTTTTATACCCTATCAACTAAATATCTTGGCTATCTTTAGTGATGATATAATTTTTCTATCTTTCTAAAACCTCTACTTTTCACCTTCTTTTGTCTAGTGAATCTAGAGCTAGAAATTTCTGGCGTCTTTGGATGTTTGAAGAAGCTTAGAGCTAGGGTTTCTTGTTCTTATCTATAGGCATGGTAGAAAAACCCTACTCTGCCCTACCCAACCCTACCCGTCCCACAAATATTGGGGTTTATTGGGTTCATGGGTTTTGTGGGGAGCACTTGTATCGATATCATTCAGACACACAGTTGAATTTTTGTTATCACGTGGACAAAGTTTAACCCACAAACTACCACTCGACCCACTCATCAATCATTATGCACAAGTCTGACTGTCTGTAAGGCCCTTGAACTTGCTTAAAGTGTTGAATAAGCTTAATTACCATAATTAAATGCTTAAAAATCTAATCTAACCTTGTGATATGATTTGAAATCATAATACAAGTTTAAATTTTAAATTTGGTCCAATTTGGACATCGTTTGAGCAAGTTATGCAATTTTAGGTACATTTTGGAATTTTCTACAATTTACCCATTTGAGGGCTTTTCTTTGCAATTTGTCACAATCATTATGTTCCTTAGATGTTATATTATCATTATTGAGCTTTTATGAGGCTCCTAGTTGAACCTTAGTTGGTAGGTGTTTTCTTCAAGGGTATTTTAGGGTTTACCCCTTTATGGATGAGCTACCTTTAGGAGCTCTCAAACAAATGGTTTATTTGCTTTGCTTGCAAAATCAAGAAACATGGGATAAGCATGTCTCCATGGATAGTGGGTCATCTGCTTGTGTGGCTGCTTGCATATTCTTAATAGTTTAAGGCCATGGACACTTAGAAAGATACTAGGACTTCAACATTTTCTTTTCTTTATCTTAAAGTTTTATATGCCTCTCCCTAAGCACCCAAACAAACCATTTTCTCTCTACCACTTCCCTCCTTCTACGAACCTCATTATCCCTCTTTTCTTCTGCAAAGTTTTTGTCCAAGGAAGAAGAAAGTGGGGATCTTCTTGGCAAAAGCATCTAGGGTTGCAATTGACTTCCTTTAGGGGCTTCTGAAGCTCCTTCCTAGTGATCTTGACCTAAAAGTGTAAGTATTCATATTTCTCTATTATTCTTCCTCTATATTCCTCTAGGTCGAAAACTTGCTGTTCCATGGTGGAAGTGGCTCTAGAACTCAAGAATCTACCTTTCTTGCTTCTTCTTCTAGGGTTTTTCTTCTTTGTGGAGAGAAGTGCCTACTTGGCCAAGTTCAGATATGAAACTAGGGTTTTATTGCCTTATTTGCTCGAGATTCTTGCTGTTTGGGATCTGGCCTACTCTATAGAGGCGAGTTTTATAACATTCTTCACTTATATTGCTTGCTAGAAACTTGTTAGTTCATGTTTATGCTTTAATGTGATGATCTATGCATAAAGAAACCAGGCTTGATTAGGGTTATATATTTTTTTATGGTGTTCCCTATTATGTTCCAGTTCTATATGAACTTGTAAACATGTGTACGACCTTTCTAAGGTATAATATGATCTGGGATAGGTTGATAGCAACAACCTATGGTGCTAAGCACAAAACAATTGATGGTCCAAATTAGGGGTTTCAAGCTATTTCCTTCCCCACCACACAACCGATGGTGATACCATTCAATAACCAATAGTGTTTCTATCTTGGAAACTGATGGTCATGATCAAGGGTGTCAAATTTATGGTGAAAACCTATGGTCACCCCCTCAGGTTAGGTTTTGGCTCAATTAGATGTTTAATTATCATCCACTAAGTATTCTAATGATGCTATCAATCCATGATGACATTAGCTTAATATTTGATGGTGTTAAATGAATATATTGCTGATCTTACAACCAATGGTGACCTAATGATCAGAATTAATGGTGGATCAAGTCATCACCATATATGATGAGTTAAGAGTGTAATTGTAGATTTGACTAAACCTTAAACCAATGGTTCCTTGGCTCAATTGATCTAATGGTTAGACCTAATACTTCAATTGATAACCTTGAACAATGAACCTGATCCAATGAATAATATTGGATGCTTCAACATCCAATGGATTAGAATGAATCCCATGGTATTACATGTGGTTCCTAGTGATGATAATTCAATGGTTCAATACCATTAATTTGTAGTCTTACCTTTGCCATCATATAGTTATATTTGATAAATCACTATAATAAGTGGATGCATAACTCCCATGTGATATAGCTTGCTATACCTAACCTTAATGTAATTAGATGATGTTGACTGGTTATAATCATACCTCTTGAATGATTAATGTGACAATGTATTCCACTCTTCTTGTATTGAAACCACAATCTAGTACTATTTGAATATCATAGTGCCTATGGACACATATGTGCTAATGATCTTTTGGACCTTGTTTAAGGCATGGAATGATGACGATAACCTTACTATGAATAATGTACGGTCTTAAAGACTTTTGGGCATGTTTGAAGCCATGATTGAGGCTAACTTCTATTCATGTTCCAATAAGGGTTAAAACCCTGGAACTTGTAATAAGTATTGGTATCTTATAATACTACGATGATAAGTGTAGTCCATTAATTTGCAACGAATGATAGCATGTGGTAATGTGATTAAGATTTATATCTCAAATGTTTTATATCTTTTCAAGTTGTTATACATATACTCTTGTTATAAATGAATTAGGATTTGGATGTCCACTTGTATGATAAAGCCTTAATGCATTCAATTGGCAGTAATTAATCAAGTGTAACCTTAATCATGTAGATCCCTATGCCGTAGAGCCATCTTCAGTGTTTGAACTTGCTGGATGGTGAAACGAGTATTCCTAAGGGAAACTCAGAGCACATACTGTTGAGTATGTAGGGGGTGCCAAGTTGAGGATATATCCTTGTCATCCACAAATGCATATTATGGAGGATGGCTATGGTCATGCCTCAGACATTTGATGTGATTGAGGACAACTGCGGTTGTACCTCAAATTAGAGAGTTTTGTATACCCTAGTTTCTAGTGTCGTAACTTGTACCAAGTATGGACTAGTTTTTATCAGTTGACTATATGTCACTGTTGGCAGTTTGACCGGTATGTCACTGTAGTTTACTTATACTGACCGAGGAAAAGAGATCTTAGGATATTGGCACTTCTAGATCTTATACAGAACTGAATAGCACTTTGCAATGGTCAGTTGGACTTTGAGTGGTACGACTCAAACTCCCCAGGGCATAATAATAAAAGATATAATACCAGCCGTATAGTATAATTGTTAGGGTTTAATACGTATCACATTAATGGGTTGATTAACCCTTGTCTTGTCTTTATACTACATAGTTCTTACATGATGCGGCCTTATGAAATTTGAGTAATTCTACTTGATGCTAAAGCTTATTCGCTTAACAACTTAATATGCTTAAATTGTTGAACCTGCTCATATTGCTTATTCAATACCCTAACTGCTCAATTTATTTACTATTAATTAATATATTGTAATCAATATATATTGGAGAGAGTTATATCTCTCGCTGGGACTGGGTCTCACCCGTGGGTCACCACATTTTTTAGGTGGTCGCGGACAACAAGGTTGAGGCCACGCTGTGGAAGAGAACCAACGTGGTGATCAATAGATTCAGAAGGTTGGTCAGTCATAGGTGTTGGTAGTAGAATCCTTGTGTCATCCCTGTACTCTCAGGTCCGAGTATGAGATGTGTTTTCTAGATGATATACTTGTATCGACACAAGATTTTGGCAGTATGCCAATTTTTGTAAATATATGGCATGTACATGTGAAATATCTTTTGTATGCAAAATGGAACTATGGACCTTTATGTAAATGTTCTAGAGTTTATTTACATTGTTGAAATTGGTTTTAACTATTCCACATTTTGACTACGTGATTAATTAGTAGTTGATCGTGTTTTGTGTTTTGAGTAATCTCGTTTAGTGTGACGAGGTATCACAATTAAGTTGGTATCAGAGCTCTAGGTTTGCTGAGTCTACAGAGACAAATGACTTAGGTTTGAGTCTGTTCTTATGTATCCAACATATTTGATCATAGTTTATGCTTATGTAGATATGTCTGAAGAACATGAAGAACACGTTGAGAGTATCTATATTGCACCAGGAGGAAGTGTTGGGAGGCAGGCACACAATGAGAGAGTACCAGAAGTAGGGCCAGAGCAGCCGACAATGCCTCATCTAGACCCGACAATGATGGCCAATCCTGAGTTTCAGTCTACGTTTAGACATATGATGGCCACAATTACACATATTGCTGACAGAGCACCATCACCTCAAGCTAGGGCAGCCATCCCTAATGTAAGGACCCTGACCTCCGTTTAGGGCTTATCCTGTTTGCTTTTCTTAACCTTGATGCTTAGTTGCTTGCTAATCACCTTTAGTGGTGATTAGGGTTTGTTGGTGCTTTGTTGAGAGCTGGAGGTGCCACTTGCAATCAAACCAAGTCTAGGGTTTGTGGGCAAGTTTGTCACCTTGTGAGGTGTTCCTCCCTCTCCTTGCTTCCTCTAGTATTGAGAGGAAGGGTTGGGCTCGTTGCTTGAGCTGCTTTGGGCTTGGTTGAGCTTGTTGGGCCTTGTTGACCTTGTGTCGGGCAAGTGAGCCTTGTGTCGACCATGCTTGTGTCAGCCTGAGTTGTGTCGCCCTTGGGAGTGTGTCGGGCATGGAGTGGAGGTGTGTCGCCCATGGACCCTTTGACCTTCTTTAACCTCGTTCGTGTCACCACCAGTGGACACTTGGAGCTTGATGCTTGCATGTGGCAAGGGCCTTGGACATGTGTTTAGGGCATGTTAGAGTGGTGGCTTTGCTCATGGACAAGTGTCCCTAGGTGGGAGACACCTTGCCTTGTCTTTCCTTGGTTTCTCCTCCATCCTCTCCTATATATGTGTTTCCTTTCTCTTGCTAAGGACCCCTTTAGTTCCTTAGTCTCCCTCTCCCTTGGTGCACGATACCTCCCCTCCTTTGCAAGCTTGGTGGCCGATCCTTGCCTTGGAGTCTCCTTCTTCCTCTAGTGGTGGCCGAACCCTAGAGTGCCTTGCTCTCCTTCTTGTGGTGGTGATTGGAGCTAGGAGCTTGGAGCTTGATTAAGGCGGGTTACATAACTCCTAACCCTAACTATACTATTTCTTCTATGTTCTTGTATGTTTCCTGTGGTCATAATCAGCTATGTGTGTTGCTAGTTTAGTTTCTTGCTATAGTTGCACCTTGTTGGCCAAACCATGTTCTAGGGTTTTCTTGGTAAGCAACACCCCTTTCTCTCCTAGGTCTAGAGGAGTGAGCTTGAGTTCTAGTAATATGGGCAACACTCCTCTCTCATTTGAGTTGAGAGGTGAGTTTGTGTTCTAGTTGCTTGAGCAACACCCTCCTCTCACCCTGGACTTGAAAGGTGAGCTATGCAGTGGTTGTGGACCTTGGTTGTGGTTGTTCCTTGAGTTGCCCGATTGGTAATAAGAGGTGTGCAAGACCCCTCTCTTGGTTGTTGAGAGGTGAGCCATCTTCTTGATCCTTTAGGGTTTTGGTGCCCTTTGTGCTTGAGGTTGATGACGACCTTGTTGTGGGTTGCATCTTGCCCGATATGGTCTTGAGGTTGATGCTGCCCAATATCCTTTCCTTGGCCTAGAGTCTTGGTCGACACGTTGTGGATGTGTTGGGCGTTACATCCTGGTCTTGACCTTTTGTGTGTCGGGCGTCACACTATGCTGAGTACCCTGCCCAACACCCTTAACCTAGGTAGTGGCTTGGTGTCGTGATACCTTGATGTTGTGGAAGCGTTGCTAGCTAGTTCTGTTGTGGGCGTTACCCCTTGGCCTTAGCCCTGTGTGTGTTGGCCAATAGCATGAGATCAGTTAGACGTTATGCTTTCCTTGACGCCCGTTAGTGTGGCATCCCTTGCGCGTTATGCCTTGTGGTGTGTGTGCTGTTTAATGTACCTTGTGCACGAAACACCGTTGCATGATATGCCTCTTTGGCTGAGCTGCACGCCCTAGTTGCCCGTTAGCAGTTGGTTGCACGACACGTCCATAGGCTTAGCTACCCGGCAGGCTTTGTGGCCGTTGTCCCTGTGTTGCACAACACAACGTTGCATGGAACGCCCTTTGGGCCTAGCTGCACGATATGCTGGTTTTCGTTATGCCTGGGTTGCCCGATATGCATGTGATTGCACGACGCATGCTGTACGATACATCTAGGTGCACGATACACCCTAAGGTAGCCCGACACCCTTGCTGATATCCTTGGCCGATATGTGCTGATATGCTTGGCCGATATGTGCTGGTTTGCTTGACCGTTATGTGTTTGTAGTGTTGGGCGATAGGGGAGAGTTCCCTACCTGATACTACCCTTGGTGAGGGTAGTGGGTGTTTCTAGTGAGGGTCTTGTTCCTTATATGGAAAACCGATATGCTAAGTCTTGTTCATGCTATCACGTTGGTTTTTGATAGTAACCCTTGACATGCTTGATGGTAACCATGATAGTGGATTACATCTATGTATCTTGCCATGATAATACATGTGTTATGATTATCTTGAATCATCTGTATAATGCTAAGGAAATGGTAAGCAATATAAGATGTCTTGCATGATGTTATGACCTATGTCTATGGTCACAGGTTGAGACATGAATGATAATGTATATAATTATCAATGTTGCCCTATGTTGATGATATGAATCTTCTGTTAATACATGATGAGTGTGTATACTAACCATGTAGGTGATTCATACAGATGCATATCCAGGTAAAGGGCTATGAGGTACATATGTTGAGTAACATTGCTTTGATGGTTACTCTTGATGATGAGATAACATGCATGATGTGTTTTGGTTTGAGGACCTGAGTTTGGCTAAAGTACCCAGTTGAGGTGTTATCCTCTGATGATGATCTGGGAATGATATCCCAAGTGATGTGAATGCCTGTTGAGATAGTGGTTTCTTGTGATGCGAGATTGAGATCCCATGATACTGTGATGGTGGTAACGATAATGTAACTTTATGTTTTGCATGTGTTACAACTTGGTTGCCTCAACAATCCACTTAAAATATACTAACTAATCACAGTGGAACATATCACGTAGTTTTGCCCTGGCCATAGATCCATTATCGTCAGGAGCTGGTGATGGTGAAACGGGTTCTCTTGCGGGTTAACCTGGAAGCGCATATTATTGAATATGTGAGTAGGTTTGAGTGCAACTTTGGTTGTAGACTCCAGAGTGCAGATTCAGGCCTGTAGCTCAATATGTTGGAGCATGGTGAACAGGCCCATGGCTCGGAATGTGTGATAAGAAGAGCATGAATGCGTTCATGGCTCATAGCACGATGAACAGGCCCGTGGCTCAGTTTCACTAGCGCCGATACATGTACCAAGGCGGGCTAGGCAGAGGGTAGCCTGACCCTGTGGCTGAGGCCACTTAAGCATGAGACTGCGGTCCTTCTTGTGTTGTACTCGTACACTGACCACGAGGTGGGAGGTCATGGAGTCCGGCTCTTCCATTGACCTTGTATGGCACCGGCTTGGGTTTCACAACTGAAGGTTGTATTTGAGCGGTACGGCTCACTTCCTCAGGGTATAATAATACATAATCCAGCCGAATAGTATTTACTGCTTAAGGCAAAACACGGAATATTGTTTGAAGCCTTGCTTGAGTAGTTGATGTTGTTATACTTACAGTGCTTATACGTTCCTTATGTTATGAGGTAAGATCTTATAAATATTATCTTGTTAATCATGTTCCATAAAGAAATATTTGGGTATATGCCTTCCGTATAGTCTGGTAAGCCTGATGGTAAGAATAGTCTTGTTATATAATCTGCTGTTGTTACTTTAAACTTTCTGAGGTTGTATGGTTTCAACGGAGAGTTATGTTTCTCGCTGGGACTGTGTGTCTCACCCTACTGGTTTATAACCTTTTTAGGTGGACGAGCTATACGTGGTGGTGGTCGCGAAGTTGCGGCCGAGCAGCAAGAAGAGCAGTAGAAGGCAAGAGATGGACCTGCTGTTGTTTTAGTTGTTTTGGTTGTTTTGTAGTAAAGTCTAGAGTCATCTCTGTACTCTCAGGCCCTTGGGAGTGTTTTGACGTTGTTTCACGATGTATAACTGTTGATGGTTTGTGTATCCTGCTGTTGGCCGGATGTGGGTCGTTATGTACATATAAATAGGTGATGAACTCGTGTGATGGCTAGACAGCTGATCCCCTAAGCTGTGGACACGTGTCAAGATCTTGTACATGTTTATATAACCTATTTTCCTTGCAGGATGAGGACCTAAATGTAATAGTTTCTCAATTTATCTGCTTTCCGCAATTGGTTTTAATTAACCCATATTTTTGGTAATTAGTGGTTTATGGTGTTTTCCGCACGTTTTCGCGTAACACCTCGGTGTCTGTGTGATAGTGGGATGTGTTGCCACACCTAATGTGGAATCCCAAGGTGTCGGGAAGACACGTTTGAACGTCTTAGACATGTTGGTGCGATTGAATATGCTGGTACTTCTGATCTAGCAGACGCTGACATGTGGTTGACTGAGCTAGAAAAGGCGTTCAAAATCCTAAACATCCCTGAAGAAGACAAAGTTAAGCATGCAGTATACTTGTTGAAGGGTAGTGCTGGACATTAGTGGGCCATAGAAGAGAAGAAAAGGCCAAGAGTTGTGATAGAACGGGAGGAATTTTGATGGTAGTTTGTGAGCCGATATTTTCCAGAGACATACCTAGATGAGAAAATCTCTCAGTTCCAGAAGATTCGTCAGGGAGCTATTACTATCAGTGAGTTTGAATCAAAGTTTATGAAACTTCTAAGGTTCTTCCTGCACATGGCAACAACAGACAAGGAAATGATCCACATTTTCGAGAAGGGTTTGAGTACGGAGTTGACTACTATGACATCAACCTTGGAGAATAGGGAAAGGTTTTCCACCTTTTCTGAATCTGTAAGGAGGATTGAGAGGTCTGTCATAGAGAAGCGTGAAGATAATGCTAAGAAGCGACATGTGCAATTTTAAGGGCAATCATCTAGGGGCTTTAAGAAGACGAGATTTTTCTCGCCATAGTCACAACCAAGGTCAACCTTCACCGAACTAAGATCACATGCACCGTCATAGTGGACCCCCAGTCGTGGTGTAGAGGTCACAATTTTCCGCCGACGGGAGCCCGCAGTACCTCATTGGTTTCAGTGACAGGGCTGTTTAGGCCATATCAGGACACCAGAAGATGCTACAAGTGTGGACAGGTGGGGAATACAAAACCTTATTGCCCTATGAAAGACGAAGAGGTGACTCAACAACTAAGGCAAAGTCAACAAGGTCCACAACAACGATAGTTTAGTAGTGGCAGTGGAAGAGAATGTGGTCAGGCATCCCAGACAGGATCTCCGGGAAAAGCAAGCAGAGGATATATGCGTTTCATATTTGTATTAGGTGGATTTCTACAAAATGTATCCATGATGATGAATTACATGCACAAATTGTATGTGTGCATGCCATTTTGATAAAGAGATCACAAATATAATTGAGAAACATTCAACAATAAAAAGTGAATGGTATTTGTTTAACTCCCTATAGTTACCAACAGGAAGGGAACGATAGGTTGCTGTGATCAACTAAATTTTGTAGTATTATTTAATGTTTGATATCTCACCATTCAAAATTATAGCATGTTTTCATATGAAAGACAAATAAGTAGCTTAAAGACTCAGTGAAACTCTAATAAATGTAGTGTCTTGGGAATGTTTAAATACATGTAGTGTCTTTCTTGCTGCAATGAAGCTTTGCAGCGGCAATGGCGTCCAACCTAGTCGCTTCTGCATCTCTGCAACCACCGTCGCTGCCCTTGACCTCCTTTAGCTGTTTCTTCATGATGATGCTCTCCTCCCGGGTATGTGGTACCGTGGTGGTGATTTCGTCACCAGTGTTGACTTTCAAGTTGTTACCACAATGTCTACATGGACAGTAGAACCTATCTCCAGGTTGTTTCCTATGTTCCTCGGCAAATTTAATGAACTGGTGAAGACCAGAAATAAACTCTGGGGTGCAGCGATTGCGAATGGACATCCATGATCTATCCATTCTATGATCAAAGAGAAAACAAGTATATATTAGGACAAGATTAGGGTCTAGGGTTAACAAATACATGTGATGTCATTATTATATATAATAAATGTGTACCACCTATCCATTCTTGAACACCTAATCTCACTAGTAAGTGTATAATGTGTATTGGGTTTTCAAGAAAATTTTGGCAGCATTTCCCCGCTGTTCTCCAAGTACATATGTACTTAGAGAACAAACGGGGAAATGCTGCCAAAATTTTCTTGAAAACCCAATACACATTATACACTTACATCCTAAGAGAGATTAGGTGTTCAAGAACAGTCCCAAACCGGGGACTATCCAACATTTACTCCTAATGAGTAAATCTTGGACGGGTTTCTAGGCCAACAAATAATGTATTGTCATTCTTATACCTAAAATCCTAGTTCTTCAAGTTAGGGTGATTATTGATGTCTTTAAAATAGTATGTCATATTAAAATAGACTAAAAAATATGAGAAAATAGTAGTGTAATCATGCAAATGGGAACATTCATGGGAACACACACTTCAGTTATAAGCATTCATGTAGCAACTTTCAGTTCCATTCATGGGAACACACACTTCAGTTATAACAATAACTAAACAAAGGGGTTGGTGTACCCCTAAACATGCGCATAATTAAAAAAACTATTAATACAGACAAGTTTAGATAGATAGACAACTAAATTCTACACCAACATGGTCCCGCATGCATCAATAACTTCTTTTTGATGATGAAGCTGTGTCACGAAGCTCCTCACTGTATTTAGACGAATATGAACTGACAGGGGCCTCAGATTCAGATTCCTCATAGATGATATCCGACGCCGTGCGCTCATACCGCAAAAGATGATCGGGGGTCTCGCAGTTGCTGTTGGTTATCCAAACTTTGATGGAATTATGGCCAACTGGACGGAGAAAAAGCCTGTTCCAACGGACCACATGCAGCTCTCCAATCCAATCACGCCAACCGGATTTTGATACAAGATTTCCCGCCAAATCATACTCAACCTCGATAACATGTGAATAATTACCAAAAGTTAGGGTCACTTTACCAGGCATGTAGTGTCTTCCTTTTAGAAAACGCCAATGTTTGGGTATGACCAATTGGTTTAAGGAACGATCATCTAGGATGATGTCCAATTGTTCTTCAATAGGGAACGTTAACATTGACATAGAGGCCCAGTTCATAGTGACTGTTATGGGTGGACAGAGACTGCATAATATTAGTATTAACAAAGTGTAAGTACATATAACGATGTTATATATTTTCAGAAAAAGTTGTATAACATCAGTTAACCTTTTATTGCTTATCATAACCAACTTTATTGTGGTAGACATGATAGCTTGAAAAGAAGTCTACAAATGTACTTAGAGAACAAACGAGGAAATGCTCCTAATGAGTAAATCTTAGACGGGTTTCTAGGTGCTTACTAAAATAGAACCATTATATGGAACTAATCCTATAATATACACATACTTTTCCTGAGTAAGATAATGTGCACTTCATGGAATTATTAAGATCTGAATATATATAAGTTGTTTCTACCTACTTTGATGGGATTTTATAACATTCGAGTCTTCCATTTATAACATTAAGATCTGAATATATATAAGAATCCCATTTGATACACACGATTGAGAATCTTTCACGATACTAGGAAAATACACTAACTAGATATTCATTTAGGTGTTAGACATCAATATGTGTATGAGCCCTAATTAAAACTGATTCTCATAAGAAGTAAATAAATTAAAAAAAAATGCCCAGCAGTAGGACGGCACCTTGAGGGAAGACGAGCAGAGGAAGAAGAAGAAGGCAGGGCGGGCACCTTGAGGGAAGAGGAGCAGCGGCCGATGCAAAGTCCTAGCAGCTTCCGGTGGCGAAGAGAGGAGCGGCAGAGAGGGCGGCGAGGCTAGGAGACCTAGCTTCTACCGGCGACGGCGGAGGAGAGGCCGGCGGGCAGAGGAGAGGCCAGCAGGCGGAGAGGGAGGCCGGCGGGTGGGCGGAGAGGGAGGCCGACTGCTTCTCGCTCGACGGCGACGAGCGGCGAGCACGGAGGAAGGAGCGGCGACAGGGAGCAAGGGAAATCGCCGGAGCTAGGGAAATCGGGAACAAAATAGGGAAATGGGAAGAATCGTTCGGGCAGGGTGAGCTATTAAGTTGAAAATACGTGTCGGTTATTTAAAACACCGACACCTAAACCAATAGTGTCGGCTCTTTGCCACAAACCGACAACTATACTAGATTATAGTCGTCGGTTTTTGATTAAACGACAACCGACAACTATTCCTATCTCACGAATGCCCTTTAGTCGTCGGTTATTTAGTTACGAACCGACGCAATATGTAAAATATTGGAGCCAATTTTTTCGCTGGAATTTTGGGTTTGGCGGTTGATTTTAGGTGTTTGTTTTTATTAATGAACCGACACTTAATAAAAGCGGTACCCGTGTCTGGTCGACCTTCACGGATTGGATGTCGGTTTCTGTTCAAAACCGACACAGTAGGGTTTATGTGTCGGTTTTTGTATACAACCGACACCTTAAAAAGTGACTTTATAAGCCATTTCTGTAGTAGTGAGGGTCATAGAAGAGGAGAAAATGCTAGGATTTGTGATAGGATGAGAGAAATTTCGACGGGAGTTTGTCAGCTGATATTTTCCAGAGACATACCTAGATGAAAAAAAACTCTCAGTTCGAGAAGATTCTTTAGGTAACTATGACTATCAATGAGTATGAATTAAAATTTATAGAACTTCTAAGGTTCTGCCTGCACATGGCAGCAACAGACAAGGGAATGATCTGCAGTTCGAGAAGGGTCTGAGTACGGAGTTGACTACTACAACATCAACCTTGGAGAATAGGGAAAGGTTTTCAACCTTTGTAAAATCTGTAAGGAGGATCGAGAGGTATGCCATAGAGAAGCATGAAGATAATGCTAAGAAGTGACCTGTGCAATTTCAAGGGCAATCATCTAGGGGCTTTAAGAAGTCGAGGTTTTTCTCGCCACAGTCGCAACCAAGGTCAGCCTTCACCGAACTAAGATCACATGTACCGTCACAGTGGACCCCCAGTCGGGGTGTAGAGGTTACAATTTTCCGCTGACGAGAGCCCACAATACCTCATCGGTTTTAGTGATAGAGCTGTTTAGGCCATATCGGGACACCAGAACATGTTACAAGTGTGGACAGGTGGAACATACAAAATCTTATTGCCCTATGAAAGATGAGGAGGTGACTCAGTAGCCAAGACAAAGTCAACAAGGTCCACAACAATGATAGTTTAGTAGTGGCAGTGGAAGAGAACGTGGTCAGGCATTCCAGGCATGATCCTATGGACAAGCAAGCAGAGGATATATGCGTTTCATATTTGTATTAGGTGGATTTCTACAAAATGTATCCATGATGATGAATTACATGCACAAATTGTATGTGTGCATGCCATTTTGATAAAGAGATCACAAATATAATTGAGAAACATTCAACAATAAAAAGTGAATGGTATTTGTTTAACTCCCTATAGTTACCAGCAGGAAGGGAACGATAGGTTGCTGTGATCAACTGAATTTTGCAGTATTATTCAATGTTTGATATCTCACCATTCAAAATTATAGCATGTTTTCATATGAAAGACAAATAAGTAGCTTAAAGACTCAGTGAAACTCTAATAAATGTAGTGTCTTGGGAATGTTTAAATACATGTAGTGTCTTTCTTGCTGCAATGAAGCTTTGCAGCGGCAATGGCGTCCAACCTAGTCGGTTCTGCATCTCTGCAACCACCATCGCTGCCCTTGACCTCCTTTAGCTGTTTCTTCATGATGATGCTCTCCTCCCGGGTATGTGGTACTGTGGTGGTGATACTCAGCCGTTAGTACTAGTTAAACTAACATCTTCACGGCCTGGCTGTGCCCATTTTATAGTGTGGTATTAGTAAGGGCATAACCGTGGGGAAAAAATACTTTTGTTTTGAATGTCGAGGGGAATACTGCTTAAACAACCACAAAGGGGTGGTCGTGTGTTTGGTATTCCCACGTCCATGCTCCAAGGTGTAGCCTGCTCCTTGTTAAACAAGGAACAGCAAATCCTGAGGGGCACATGGGATGGTGCACTTTCGGATGGATCCAATTTCTCCAGCGTACCATCCATATCCACAGACATAGGGCCGGCGCGGCGCGTACACTTTCTCTCCTATTTTTGTGGCTGTGGTCGCATTCTGCAGTGTCCAGATATACACATGACGTGACCATGTGCCCTTTTTCAAAAAAAAGTTTATTAACTAAAGAGATGTCTATTCATTTCGTCTCCTCGTCGAAGACGAGCAAAGGGTATCCAAGCACTCAAAACAGATCGCTATACGCTCACAAAATGTATAGCTGTACAATCTATCAAAACGAGCTCGCTTAACTAGCGTATCTATGGTATATTCTCCTCCGGATGTCAGCAAGGCAAAAGTTGAGCGTGGTCTCTGGTAAATATGAATATCTAGCGGCGTGCCACAGGCAAAAGTTAAGCGTGGTCTCTGGTAAATCTCTTGCCAAATCTGCTAGCGAGGAATTCGCCTTGTTTGCTATGCCTTGGTTGTTAGGAAGGAAGAAGGCTATTCTGCGAGGATGTCAAACAAATGTTTGTTGTTGATTTCCAACTGACTCGGCTCCACATGCAGAGGGTGCAAGCGTAGAGGATACTAATCCTTTGATAGAACCGATAGGTGCCGTAAAGGCCAGGATGGTTGTGCCCTACCAATCGCGGGCGATGCCGCCTACCGTGGCTTGCTGTTGTGCTCGGGACCTGTGTAAAGTGCAGCTGATGTTAAGCTTGATAGTGTTCCTCACCGGGGGTGACCAGTACAATGAGATCAATAGCAAGCTGGGCCGGGTTATTCTCTGGGTCGGAAGCCCCAAGTCTCTCAAGACCGCTGCTCTTGAGATATTGAACATGAGTTGCCGACATGATTAGGCTGATCGATCATCTGCTTCGTCTTCTCCCAAATTAATCCACTCCACTGTCTCGTAGCGATTATCAAGACGGCGGCTACAACGTTGCTTCCAAAGGTGCCAACAAAGGATCTGCGGGAGCAAGCAAGCCCCGTGTGACATTGGTCATGGTTTGGTTGTTGGCTCTCTTCCAGCAAAACTCTAGGCGTTCAGCTCAATGGTTTCACAGTTACCCTCATGACAATAGACACATCGTGAAACTATGGGGATACGGCAAGCCTGCACCCTGTCATCGATCGATATTGTGCGGTTTAACAGTTTCCAGGTGAAAGGCTGCCACCTTAGCAGGTATGTTTTGGCTCCAGATCTGCCTTGCATGCTTCTGCGTTATCAGCATTGTGTGAATGACACCTCTAGCTGACTTGCTGGTGAAGGCTCCATCTGGTTCATGTTCCCAGATTACAAGATCTTCATTGCAACGGCCGAGGATGTGAGCAGACTTGATGAAGTTGATACGTTGGCCAGAAGCCCGCTCGTAGATGCGCAAAAGGTGTTTGAGGTAGAGCAGAAATGTATTGTTAGATCTGGTGAATAGCACGATATCTACTACTGAGCGCTTCCTCCATCAGGATGAAGAGTGCAGGGGAGAGAGGGTCGCTCTGTTTGACCCCTCGAGATGGTT
Organism: Alisma plantago-aquatica; assembly: GCA_963693085.1. Classification (NCBI taxonomy): domain Eukaryota; kingdom Viridiplantae; phylum Streptophyta; class Magnoliopsida; order Alismatales; family Alismataceae; genus Alisma; species Alisma plantago-aquatica. The sequence goes on from OY856410.1 coordinate 1,303,750,629, forward strand.
TGAAGAAACCCGCTGTCATGCCGTTTAGATGAATCCTTTATGATCAGGTCCATGAGCTCAATGATCTCGTGTGAGAAACCAAAAGAGGAGAGGATACCCCATTCGACTCTTTGGACATGTCTAGTTTGATGATGTGGTTGTCCGATATTGAGATCATCACATAATTCGTGGACTGTCTGGATATTGCTCGAGATCTCTCTGCCTGCTACCAAGGCATTTTGTTCCCTGGAGATAAGCCTCGGTAGCAGCCTCCCCACTCGAATAGCCACGACCATGCTGATGATGCGCATGGCATCCGTCGAAAGTCTGAGGACAAGCCTCGTAGCGAGGAGCCCTCGATGGATCCGTTCCTTCCGAAAACATTGTTGGACGAAGCTGAGCAGGCCAGTGTCAATAATCTCCCAGGCGAATGAGAAGAAGAAGACCCTGAATCCGTCAGGTCCGGGTGCACTGTCGTCGTTGAGAGACGCCAAGGTCTCTCTGACCTCAGTCATAGTCGGCTGTCGGCTCAGCTCATCGTTGTCGTTCGCAGGGACGAGACGTGGGATGCAACTGATGTCCAAGGCGTCAAGGATGAAGGCCCTTCATCTTCTAGCTTTCGCCTTCGCGTGGAAGAACCTGATGTTCCTCTCTCCCTCCTTCAACCATCTCACCCCCCGATTTCTCTCGCCACAACATCTCTTCCTGCGCCAAGGATCTTCTCAACTTGTCATCCGCTTTCTGTAACTTGACTCTGTTCTCCGCGTTTGGTTGTCTGTAGTATTCCCCTTGTATGTTAGCCATCTCAAGCTCGTTCTGCTTGATGCCAGCGAGCCATGTGCCCTTTGGCTTTAGAGTGGGCAACGACGTATAGTTTAACATTTCATCTCAAAGACACACAACACTTCAGATTCACCTAGCACCCTTGTTGTCTAGCAGCATTGTCAAAACAATTTATTTCGTGTTTACCGCATAAACGTGTAGGAGCACTGGTGTAGTGGTGTGGTGCCTGATCATAAAATAGTTTGTCCTCTGATTGGAATCCTGGAGTGTTGCTGCACCTGCAACGCTCATTGGAATTTCTCTCTTACCACGCTTCTTTCCAATTTCTATACTTGTCTTCCCCTATTAACACTCCCCCTTGTGCCTTTCTCTCGTGGACTAACACTCCATTATTCCCCTTCTACGATTGAATTTCCCTCCCTTCTCGCCATTTCTTTTCATGTTTAAATCTCTCTCTCTCTCTCTCTCTCTCTCTCTCTCTCTCTCTCTCTCTCTCTCTCTCTCTCTCTCTCTCTCTCTCTCTCTCTCTCTCTCTCTCTCTCTCTCCTTTAATGTCAACTCACCACCTCTACCCGTTTCTTTTTCCATTTCAGTTCAACATTCATCTCTTTTTACTACCCCCATCTTATTACATCTTTTCGTTAGGTAAATATCCTCTCTTCATTTTTCTTTTTGGGCAGGTGTGGTTTTTTAAATTTTGTCGTATTAGATTGTATTTTGGCATCCATATGCATAAAATTTATGTTTAGTTTACAAGATTCGGGAAATGAAGCTAATCTCGGGATTTCTGGACATAACATGAATCCTATATTTTGATTTTCATCAAAATTTTTCCGGACGCCAAAATCTAGTTGTGTCTGGTTGGTAGACCCAAAAAAATTAAACCATGTATCCCAAAAATTAAACATAAAATTTGTATTTATGGGATTTTGACAATGTTATATTTTACAAATGCAAGATGACATAAATTCTAAATTCTGAGAAATCGAGCAAACCAAATGTGCCCTTTATGGATCTGATTGCTACGGGTGGGTCAAAATGTGCTCGGATCAGGGAACAATGACCGCTCTCTGTGAGCGATGTCCCTCTGGTGGGATAACTCGGTTGCTCTCCTATGACTAATACGTGCTCGAGGGGAGGCTGATGTTGGTCGTTCGGGCTAGGAGGCCAGACCAAAGCGAACTCTATGGGTCATTGATCACCAATGTGTACTAAATGGGAGCTTGATGTGTGTTTGTGAAGGAGGTCTGCTATCTAGATCTATTTTGAAACCCATTACAGAACCCCATTCATTTTCCACCGCATATTTGAAGATATAACAAACAAAAAACATACCACATGTTTGAGGGTATAACAAATAAAATATGTATTTTATTTGTTATATCCTCAAACATGTGGTGGAGAATGAATGCGATTCTATTTTGAGTTCTAAAATGGTGTCCACCTAGCATATTTCTTTGGGGAGCCTGAAGCGGGTGTAATGAGTAGGGCTAGAGGCCGATGAGAGTTTCAGGAGGTCAAAGCAAGTGTTATGCGTCATGTTTTCTTCTGCTTGGGTCTACGAAGGAGGCCAACATTAAAGTGTAATATCCCCAATCCAGGCATAAAGATGTGATCGCTTCAACCATTGGGGGACTCATTTAGACTATACAACGTTGCTGGAGCTAGAGGAGAGAGTTCTTGGAGGATGAACTAATTCACGTTGATGCATGTTGGTAGTCTAGCTTAATTTTGGAGGATCAAAGTCTAAAAATCTTCATCTAAATCTTATTTAACATGGATCCATGTAAGCTCTTTCAAAGTTTTATTTTTTCTATTGTTCTTTCTCGTTTTCTACCGTATCATCTAGATAACTTGGCTATCTTTAGTGATGATAGGGTTTTTCTTTCTTTCTTTCTAAAATCTCTAGTTTTCACCTTATTTCGCCTAGTGAAGCTAGAGCTTAAATAGTTTTTACGTTTTTGGGATGTTTGGAGAAGCTTAGAGCTAGTGTTTCATGCTCTCTTTCTGGAGACCGCGTTCTTCATTTTAAGGTGAGTGACTTAGCTTCTATTTCGTCTTCTATATAATGCCAGTCTTACATGCAAATGTGAAATCTCACTAATCACATGTTAAATGATACAAACTTGTCAATTTATTGACTTTTGGGCCATAACTTGGGGAACTTCGTGACTATCACCCTCTTTACTGTTACCTGTGGTTCGAAAATGAAATTATGAACCTTGTTACTGCCATGCTGCTGAAAATTTTGAACCTTACATATATCCTCTCCTAAAATGATATTTTGCTACTTTCCATATTATGCACATACAAAGAGATTTTTGACCAAAATTTATGCATGGTGACACTTTACTATTATCAGAAGAGACCCCAACAATTAAATGTGGCTTTTGATCCCTTCTCTGCAGCATGAAGTGTTTTTCCATGAATGGTTAAATTATGGCTATGTCAGGAATGGTAACATTATGGCTATGTATGTGCATGTTGAGTTTAAATTCAGGTTTGATTGCTTTTATTTCCTTAATTTGTGCATTTACTGTACCACACATACTAGACTATACCATCTTTCTCTATGAAATACAAGTAAATAGCTTATCAATCAATGAAACCTGAATATATGTAGTGTCTTGTGACTGTGTAAACGTATGTAGTGTCTTGTGACCGTGTCTAGCTTGATTTTGGAGGATCAAAATCTAGAACCATAATAAAAACCTTATATAGCACGAAGCCATGCGAGTCTCTTTCAAAGTTTTTCATCTTTGTCGTTGTTCTTTCTCTTTTATACCCTATTAGCTAAATATCTTGGCTATCTTTAGTGATGACAAGTTTTTTATATCTTTCTAAAACATCTACTTTTCACCTTATTTTTCCTAGTGAATCTAGAGCTAGAAATTTCTGGCATTTTGAGATGTTTGGAGAAGCTTTGAGCTAGGGTTTCTTTCTCTTATTTGTAGGCATGGTAGAAAAACCCTACCCTGCCCTACCCAACCCTATCCGACCCACAAATCTTGGGTTTTATTGGATTCACGGGTTTTGGGGGGAACTTGTATCAATATCACTCAGACACACGATTGAACCCGTATAATCACATGGGATAAATTTAACTCACAAACTGCCACTCAACCCACTCATCAATCAGTACTCACGAGTCAGATTGTCGGACTCTCTCTCACACTCAATTAGACTCTCGATCTCTCTAGGGTTCCTCTCACACAGTCCCTAGAGACGTGCCAATTATGGAGCGATGCCCTACTTACAACTATGATTGGAACAGTGATTGAGCAATGCCCTCCCTCAAGCTACCTCTACAGAGACAATTGAGAGACCCCTTCCCTCAATTCTCAAGCAACAATGACTAAGCGACCACTTTCCTCAAGCGGAAAAGACATCAATAACTGAGAGGCCTCCTCCTTCAAATGATAGTGGTGACAACCAGGCACACATCTATGACCCATGATGATGAGGTGAGGGTGAGGTGGCGGCCAACTAATGAACCAGGAAATCAATGACACATTTGGTGGGATTCTGGAAGAAAATAAGATATAGAGTAGATGAGAATGTCAAAGCAAATCCCCCATTCTTAATTGGATCCCTTCCCTCCCTTATTCTCCTCGCATGAGGGGATGAGGTTCCTTCCACCACCTACCACTATCACCTCATCTGTCCTTTTTTTGTAGCACCTTCTAATATTCCCCATCCACCAATACTGGTATCATCACCATCATCGTATCATACCCCCTCCCCACCTTTCCTCATCCTTTTAAGTGTTAACCAACCCCGCTGTCCAATGCAACTAGAAAAACCGCTACCCGTTTTCCCTTCTACGTCCTCCCATGATCTTCCTTCTTCCCCTTCTTTGCCTTCCCTAATACTCTAATATAACTCACTCGTTTCCATTTTGAGCTACTTCATCAATGGAGTAGAATCCTGGGGGTCCTCCTCCTACCATCATCAGAAAAGAATGGAATAGATAGTCGATGTGAGATGGAGATGTTAAAGAAGATAAATGGGATATCAAACATACAACTGGATTAACTATAGTGGATTTGATCATATATGTCCCTTTTAGTTGTGAGTTTATACTACCAACTGTACTAATGGCTATTTGCATGCATTGAATTTCCTATGACCGAGGTCATGATTTAACTAGTTATATATATCCTACTCTGGTCCAAGGCCTATTTGAATATCTTGAATTGGATATGGTTGGATTTCCAAATCTTGTTTTGAATATTTTGAATTGAATATGGTTGGACCTCAATTTGTGTGGAATTGAATTCTATATTTTATGTGGGTTTTTAATGTATATAGTGCATTGTTTTGAATATGGTTGAATCTTGATTCGGTATGTAGCTAGCTACTATTCTATCTGGGATGTGAATATTCAGACGTGAATGTGACCTGAGTGTACTTGCAAGTTAGGTATATGCATTTCATATTCGTATTAGCTAAATTTCTACAAATTGTATCCATCATGATGAATCACATGCACAAAGTGCATGCTTGCATGTAACTTTGATAAAGAGATCAATATAGAATTGATATAAGTTAAATAGTAGGAAGTGAAAGGTATCTGCTTAAGTCCCTGTAGTCACCAACAGGAAGGGGACACTAGGTTGTTGTGAAGACAAAAAGATTAATCAACTAAATTATGCAGTACTGTTTAAAGTCAGATATTGGTAGGTTTGTGAAGTCTGTATATCTGGGTCTGGTATTTTTGGTTCAAATATTTGTGATTTTTTGTTGTTGTAATGAGTATACTTTTGGGTTCAGGCTGGGTGTGGCTTTTCTTAAAATAGTTTAGGTCGGATTTTGGTCGGGTTCTTATAAAACCCTACATATTGTGGTGCCTACTTGTCTGAGATCGTGTTCTTCATCTAAGATGAGAAACATAGCCTCTATTTAGTAATATATGCGATGCAACTCTTACATGCAAACTCTAAATCTCACCAATTACATGTTAAACGATACCAATATGAAATTTTATAGGTTTTGTGCATACCTTGTACAACATTCTAAATGATACAATCTTTTCATATGAAAGACAAGTAAATAGCTTAATGACTCAGTGAAATCGTAATATATGCAGTGTCTTAGGACTATTTAAATACATGTAGTGTCTTATGATTGCTTTTAGCTTAATTTTTGAGGATCAAAGTCTAGAATCATCATCTAAACTTTTTTAGCACGAAATCCATGTAAGTTCTTTTAAAGTTATTCATATTTTCTGTTGTTCTTTCTCTTCTTCTACCCTATCAACTATATATCTTGGTTGTCTTTAATGATGATAGTTTTTTATATCTTTCTAAAATCTAGTTTTTATATCTTTCTAAAACCTCAAATTTTCACCTTCTTTGGCCTAGTTAAGCTAGAGCTAGCAAGTTCTGATGTTTGTAGGATGTTGGAGAAGCTTAGATATAGGGTTTCATGCTTTCTTATCAGAGATAATGTTCTTCATCTAAGGTGAGCGACTATGATGACCCTAATTTTAGGAGTTCGATATTTGATATAATATTTGAAGAAATACCTCAAGTAATATGAATTAGGGATGGACCTTGAGGAATCATGTGGTCAATTGATGATATCTAGGGTGTGTTGGGATCGTAAAAGTATTTATGGACGTTCTTTTATGATTCTATGATTAATAGAATTTTGTTTAAGGTTTCTACACCTATTTATAAGGTTATCAAATGAACTTATTTATATGATTATATAATGGAGACTTGGACTCAAGCATCTATGGATGAGATAAATTATATAATGTAAGAGTTGTTATCCAATTTTCAGGATGATTGGTGGTTCCTATGAAGAATATAACTATTTGAGGTTGAAGACATTCAATGAAATATATATATATATATATATTATTGAACTTTGATCTTTTAATCATTTAATATCTAGGTTTTGATAATTTTGATGTTACACTGGCTTATTATCCTTTACTGGATGCGGCTCAAAACTAAGGAACTGGCTTGATTTCGAGTGTCCAATTGTTAATATGAGAACAAAGACTTTATCCCCCACCTCTAATTTTTGTGGAGGAGGCAACCTCGATCACCAGATATTTTGATTGGCTGTTGTTTCACAACTTTCTCCAGATAAAAAAGGTGAGCAATAGTTCTTTGACTCCCAGCTTGATATTATGGAGGTTATGTGAGGGTTAACAACCTCGACCTCTTTCTTCTTTCTCTATCACTTCCAACAATGTCAGTTCCTGTAGATAGAGGGGCTAAACAGAAGACCTTAAAGGATATAATGGCTGGGACATCAATTCCCTAACCTAGTAGTTTCTCCTAACCACACCACCTGTCAGTGTTAGAAAGCATTACATGAAGAGCTTGAAATTGTCTTGGATGACCATGGAGTACGGTGCCAGGAGCAATGTATCATGATTAAATCCCTATTTCAACCTTGTGAAGATCCAAATAAGATTTAGGAGGCTTTCTCCCAATGTTCTGGACCATAGAGTTGGCATGCAAACGATTGATGGTGGACTTGGATCCCCATAGTTGAGGATGGAGCCACAAAGATCATCTCCTTCCCCCTTCTCATCGTCTACAACAATGGATTCCTTGGGTCTCTCACTGATCAAGGATCCATGGAGCTTTGTGTGGCTCAGAGGTTGCCGACAAGATCGCCTCTAACAAGAAAGAGGAGCAAGGGATGCGCCGAGGTCCGTTGTTCATTCACCATCACGCCAAGCCAATGAAAAACATCACAATGGAGACTTAATGAGACAGGGATGCAGAGCTTTAGTGCCTAGAAGATCTTCACTGCACTCCTCTCATCCAGTGCCCTTCTCTCATCACAGCGATGGGAATTCTAGTGAGTGACCTAAAGGATTGAGGCTGGTCCATATCCATGCTGGAGTCCTCCCAGAGGCAGCAACTCTCACGCACATGGGTATCAGAGGATGTCCAGGTGAAGGAGAAGGGTCACTAGTACATAACCAACCTTTAGTGTCAGTTTTTTAAGGCCTTTAGTGTCGGTTTCTAAGCGACACCTATGTGGGCACCGCTAAAAGCCCAATAGTTATGCGTCAGTTCTCAAACCGACGCCACAACCCTTCACACACCACCGAAAATGCGCCATTAGGGGGTATCAACGTCGGTTATTCTCTTCGAAACCGACACCATATAACTTCGTGCCACAGAAAGGGCACCATCTGGGGCACTAGCAATGTCGATTTATTAGTGATAACTGATTCCATCTCACCTGCTGCCATGGCTGTGCTGACCAGCACGGCCGTGGTGTCTTGCCTCTAGGGAAATCGACGTCGGTTACTGGTAGTGCAACCGACACTGTTACCCTATGTCGTCGGTTTTATACAAATATCTGACGCCTGTTTTATGTCTGGTCGATTGCCATGGCCGTGCTGGCCAACACGGCCATGGTGTCTGGCCTCATTAGGGAAATCGATGTCGGTTACTAGTATGGAAACCAACATTGTAACCATATGTCGTCGGTTTTGTTCAAATAACCGACACCTATATATTTTTTCTGTCAGTCTGCAGACCTGCTGTGGCTGGTCGCTGGATGAGAAACCTACAGTTCAGTTATGAACTGCAGGTTTTACGACATCCATTGATATCAGCCAACAATAGGCCACAAACATGCAAAATTAACATGATGGACAATATTATATATATGTGATTCACACTCATGTATAAGAACATTTAATTCATATTTTTTTTCATCACACACATGTAAAAACCAATAGCAACATGCAGTTCAATTTATATCATCTCTTTTCACATTCAGACACATGTAGAAACATTCATGTAGAAACAAAATCATATTGAAAGAGCCATGAAACAGCAAAAGAAGCCACAATGAAGGGAAGCATGATATAGATACAATACGTAAAGTGCAGCACGCACAAGTGTTTCAGATTCATATAACAACATGACAAACTAACACATATATAGTACATAACAATAGTAGCACCAAATTTACATACAACACTATAGCTTAGTACATATATAGTGGGACTAAGGTGACGATCCCACCTGCTAAAACAGGTTACCGACAACTACATGTTACGACTGGGAGGTCGTGATTCAGCAACTGTATGCATTAGCAGGAGAACAAACAGATTTCACCATGAGGTAACATTGAAGAAGGTCTACTAACCTACACTGAGCTAAATAAGTTTATCAGTACTGATAAACTTATTTAGCTCAGTGTAGGCTAGTAGACCTTCTTCAATGTTAACTCATGGTGAAATCTGTTTGTCCTCCTGCTAATGCATACGGTTGCTGAATCACGACCTCCCATTCATAACATGTAGTTGTCGGTAACCTATTTTAGCAGGTGGGACCGTCACCTTAGTCCCACTATATATCTATATAACCTTAGTGTGGGATGCTTGCTTTCTCTCCGACTGTTGCGCTTTGGATTTACAAAGCAATGTCGATGGCCTGCATAGCTATGTCATGGCCATCCTGCATAGCCTGTAGTCTTTGGCGAATGCCTGCAAATTAAATAGAATTGCTATTAACTAGTATCCTAAAAATTTGATAAAAAATACACTTACATAATATAATTATAAATGAACATATAGATAGAAACCTCAGGGATATATTCTTAAAACTTACATTGTCAGGCGGTGCAAGCATGTCCTCACCCTGACGGTGATCATCAGCACGATCATCATGGGAACAGAATAAAAATATAAACATCCATGCCTCTAATATTGTGATCTTTTATCAATTAACAATCCTTCATTATGATCCCCGTGAACATACAAGTCATTGTGATCCCCATCTTCAATGTTTGGTGGTGTTGGCAACCCAACTGAGAATGGATTGGAGTCATCATACTTATCATAGTACTCTTCTTCATCTATAGGATCTTCAATGAACTGTCTTTTATGATGAAGAACAACCGACCATTTATCATTTGCAGGATCATCGATATAAAATACTTGTTTTGCCTGTGATGCCAATATGAATGGTTCACCCTTCTTGCCAATCTTTTAAAGTTCACTAACGTGAAACCCAATTCATCCACTATAACTCCTTTGTTGTTGTCAACCCAATTACATTTAAAGAGCAGAATTCTGAAATTTACATAGTCAAATTCCCATATGTCTTCAATGACACCGTAATATGACATTTTAGCTTCACGTAGACTTTTATCCTTTGCACTTCAAAAAACAATGAAGACGCTTGAAGGGTGACCCCTCTATTTTGGACGACACTCTTATCATCTTGACACTTTTTGTAATATGAGAAACCATTTATGTCAAACCCTTCATAAGACATAACATTCAATTTTGGTTTAAAGGCGAGACATTTGATGGTTTAAGTAACATTATCTGGTGTTTGAGATTGTTGATGTAAGAATTTATCTTCAAACCACTTAATAAATGTCTTGTTATGCTCTCTAGAAAGCCACATTAAATTGGATCGAGGATATTGTCTCTTGATGAAATTGGTATGTTCCTCGATATAAACACTCACTTCGTCGATGTTGTGTAAAATATACAAGTGACCTTGCTCCAACTGCTCACGGCTGATTACTTTCACCCGTGATCCCAAAACTCCTTTGCCAAAATGCTCCTCAATATTCTTGTCATTCACGGGAGCGTCATTACCACTCAGAAAGTCATTGCAAAAATCCATAACCTCTCTCGCCACATAACCCTCAATAATACTCCCTTCAGATCGATAACGGTTTCGAACATCACCTTTAAAAACGCTCATGTATCATTCAAAGGGATACATCCAATGTAAGAAAACTGGTCCCAACATTTTCACTTCCCTAGTCAAGTGGACAACAAGATGTACCATGATATCAAAGAACGATGGAGGAAAATACATCTCAAGATGACATAGGGTAACAACCACTTCTCTTTGCAAATTATCGAGAGTATCAGGGTCAATAACTTTGCTGCACAGACTGTTGAAAAAGAAACAAACTCTGGTGATTACAAACCTTACATGCTTTGGCAATATAGATCTAATTGCCACAGACAGTATTTGTTGCGTTAGAATGTGAAAATCATGAGATTTAAGACTTATAAACTTCATATCTTTCATTGATATCAATGTACAGATGTTGGATGAGTAACCCTGTGGCACCTTAACATTTACCAAGCATTCACAAAATACTTTCTTCTCCTTTCTAGACAACGTGTAATAAGCGGGAGGTAAGTATGTTCTCCGATCGCTACTAACTACTTATGTTAATTCTATCCTTATTCCCATTTCACATAGGGCCATTCTGGATTTTATCCCATCTTTAGTCTTACCTGGTATATTCAACAAAGTACCGATGACACTATCACATACATTTTTATCAACGTGCATGACATCGATAAAATGTCTGATTGTCAAAGAACTCCAATAAGGAAGATCCCAAAATATTGACTTCTTCTTGAATAAAGACTTGTCACTTGTTGTGGCCATCGTACATTGTGATCTCTTACCAAATTCATTGGCGATGTCTTTCACTCTTTCATAAACATCCTCCCCTGATATAGGTGTAGGTGCACTACATTCCTCATTTCGTCCATTGAATGCTTGGCGCAACCTACAATATGGATGAAATTTTGGAAGAAACCTTCAATGACCAATATATACAATCTTGCCGCCGTGTTTTAGTCATATTGAATCAGTGTTCTCTTCACATATAGGACACACTTTAGATCCTTTGACACTATATCCAGACAAATTCCCATATGTTGGAAAGTCATTCACAGTGAAAAACAAGATAGCATGCAAATAAAATGTCTCTCTTCATGAAGCATCATAGGTCATCACACCTTCACCCCAGAGTTTCTTTAAGTCATCAATCAGAGGTTCAAGATAAACATCGATATCATTTCTAGGTTTTTTAGGGCCCGATATCAACAACTACATCATAACATACTTATTTTTCATACACAACCAGGGAGGAAGATTGTATATAACAAGCATGACTGGCCAAGTGCTATGTTGGCTGCTCAATGTCCCGTACAGATTCATCCCATCTGTACAAAGCCCAAGTCTTAGATTCCTATCCTCTTCACCGAATTTAGGGTACAATAGATCAATCTTCTTCCACTGTGGGGAATCCAACGCATGTCGTAGGTTCCCATCATTATTTTTCTTAACATCTGCATGCCTCCTCAAATTCTTTGCATCTATCGAATATGCAAACAAGCGTTGAAACAATGATATTATAGGTAGCTACTACATCACCTTGGTAGGAGAACCAGTTTTGGACTCCCCCGAAGTCTTCAATTTATACCTTGACGCACCACATTTTGGACAATCTTTCAAATCCACATAGTCCTTTTGAAATAATACACAATCATTTGGGCATGTGTGTATCTTCTTGACCTCCATTCCCATTGGGCACAATAATTTCTTTAACTGGTATGTTGAGATTGGCAGCTCATTTCCTTCAGGAAGAATTTCTTTCAACAAAGACAACAATGACATGAAGCTTTTGTCACTCCATCTATTGTTAGCTTTCATCTTATACAATCTCAACACAACGCTAAGCTTCATAAACTTAGTATAACCTATGTATAACGGTATCTCAGCATCATGCACAATGTTTCTAAACATGGGAGGTGGATTGGTGTGCTCTACCCCACAACTATCCAGCATCACATCAATGATGTCTATTGGAACTGGTTCGTTCACATCTACGTCATCGAAGACAATTTCTTCTTCCACACAAGCACTGCTATCGACATCCACTGATTTTAGGTTTGAAATCTCTCCATGTCAGTGCCATTCTGTATAGCCTTGTACAATCCCGTTGCACATGACATGACTTTTGATTTCGTCACTAGTGTTGACTTTCAAGTTGTTACCGCAATGCCTACATGGACAGTAGAACCTATCTCTAGGTTGTTTCCTATGTTCCTCGGCAAATCTAACAAACTGATCAAGACCAGAAATAAACTCTGGGGTGTAGCGATTGCGAATGGACATCCATGATCTATCCATTCTATGATCAAAGAGAAAATAAGTATATATTACAACAAGATTAGGGTATAGGGTAAATAGATTAGAGTTTATGGTTAAAACTTTAGGGTTTATACATGTGATGTCATTCTTAAATGTGTACCACCTATCCCATTCTTGAATACCTAATCTCACTAGTAAGTGTATAATGTGTATTGGGTTTTCAAGAAAATTTCGGCAGCATTTCCCCGTTGTTCTCCAAGTACATATGTACTTAGAGAACAAACGGGGAAATACTGCCGAAATTTTCTTGAAAACCCAATACACATTATACACTTACATCCTAAGTGAGATTAGGTTTTCAAAGACAGTCCCAAACCGGGGACTATCCAAGATTTACTCCTAATGAGTAAATCTTGGACGGGTTTCTAGGCCATAATATAATGTTTTCATTTATATACCTACGATCCTACATTCATTTGTTCATATCCTAGGTTGATTTACAATAGCAACATCTTGTAGTCTTAATCATACCCTAGTCTAGGTATTGTATTCTATAACAATTGATTTCAACATCTCCAATGAACGTGTATGTTCATCATCAAGATAATCATTACACGTAAATGTAAGTATCCTATTATTCATCATTTATTTCAAAATTTCAAACTAGCTCATGTACTAAATATTGTTGTGGGATCCAATATAAGGTTTCCAGGGAAGACACATATATACAAGGTTTATCCAGGATATATGTTAAAATTAAGCATTTTATTTTTGTCATATATTATTAATAACCAAGCCAATCATCAATTCTATTAAATAAACATTACATGTTTATAGGGATTATTTTTTTAACAAATGTTAAGGATGAATTGCGGATGCAAACCTAGTCAATTGGAGGCTTTACCTATAGCAGTGGCAATGACAACAGTGGCAGTGTCGTGGGTGTACTGCCAGCCCTAGATGTGGCTGGCTCTGACGGACTGCCGTGGTGATGAGAAGTAGTAGGAGACCATAAGCAACAATAGGCGATGGCAGTGGTGACGATAATGGCAAGCTCTGGTTCTGGCTGCTACTGTTGGCTCTGGCTACTGGCATTGTCTTTGGCTTCGGCAGTAGGACTGCTAACACTGGCTTCTAGTGGTTAGAGGAGAGGACCGGTGAGAGGAGGACCGGCTGGAGGAGAGGACCAATGACGGTGGCGGATCCACGAACGACGAGCTCCATGGAGGCGACAAGATCCACGAACGGCGGCGATGGCAGTAGCAGTAGAACGACAGCGGCGAGAAAGGAGAACGGTGGCGGCAAGCAAGGAGAACAACGGCGGTGGGCGGCAACGCGGAGGGAGTCTGCTTTCTCACCGCCAGAATCGCTAGACCCTAAGCCGATTGCAACCCAGAGAGAAAGGGGAAGAGTTGGGCTCGCTCACACGATATTAAGTTAACATTCGGTGTTGGTTATTCAACAAAACCGACACATAACACTAACGTGTCGGTTAACAACACAAACTGACACCTGTTCCCCATGATAATCATAGGTTTTAACTAGACAAAATCCGACGTCTATCTACATATGTCGATTAAAAAATTGGTTCTCGATTAATGACCATAGTCGTACGTTGTTTTTAAAATCCGACGCTCAAAGGGTGTGAAAAATTTCCCGCAAAGAGCGCGGGAAAACCCATAATTGTCGGTCATTGTTGTAAAACCGACAATCAAAATGTGCCCAATTTCTGTTTTGCGAATAACCTTTCATCGTCGATTTATTAGTTAATGACCAACGCCATATGTTAAATTTTTGGAGGTAATTTTTTCGCTGGAAATTTTGGATTTGGCGGTTAATTTTTGGTGTCGGTTTGTTATTAAGTAACCGACACCGAATAAAAGCGATACCCATGTCTGGTCGCCCTTCACAGATTGATGTCAGTTTATTTTATAAACTGATGCTGTATTGTTTAGGTGTCGGTGTATTATTACAACCAACACCTTTAAAAGTGACGTTATAAGCCATTTCTGTAGTAGTGGGTGTTGCCGATCCAAACTGACCAATTTTGGCCTCCTGGCTCAGTAGAGAACTTGATGGTTCACTCGAGCCTGCTAGGAGGAGATGCGTGCCAATAAATACTGCCACTTGGAGATTCGACGACCCATATAATATCAAAAAGGTAAATACCTCAGTTTAAATACAAATCTTAGAAATGCAACTAAAAACAACCCCCTTGGGCAATAAATGCCCCAAATATACCCACAGAATCAGAAAAATACCCCCTTTATTAGTGAACCACTAGATCAATCTTTTAAAGAGACCCAAATGTCTTTTCTTATATAGATGATAATCTTTCTTTTAGGGTGTTTTAAAATAGTATAATTAGCATAAGGTGGATATAAATTTGAGAGAAATACTTAAGAACCCCAATATCATGTGGAAGTGAAATATGGATCCTGATATGATTATTATGTGAAATATTAGGTCTTTCTTCATTAATGAATAATTAGATGCTTTCAATTCCATATTAATTCTAGAAAATACTTAAAGCATCAGAAAAATATGGAAATTGAACCAGTCCCTAATTATGAACCTATGATTAGTATAAAAGTATATAATAGCAACTTTAGATCAGTTTCAACCTAGACTTGTCTAAACCCTAGTTTGGACCTAAACTACATTAATTATAATGAACCTTATTTTTTAACGATGATTATTTGTTATTAATCAGGTGATGACCAAAGATGGTAGATGATCAAGGATAAGTTGAAAATCTCTGAACTTAGATACATGGGTTTTATTAAGTATAAGACTAGTTTTTATGAATGCATAAGGATACAATGTACTTTCGATGCTTGTATTTGCATATAAATTCTTGGATGCATATTAGTAGTATTGCTTCGCCAAACATAAAAGAACATAAAAGAGAATATGGATGGATTGTAGATACTAAGTGTTTACATTCTCTCTCTCCCTCTCTCTCAAAATGTAAGGTCGGCACAACCCCATAGCCCAAGGGGCGGGGATCTTCATAGCCCAAGGGGTGAGGAGACATGAAGTGCTACACCACTTAGTAGTACAATCACATCAAAAGACTGCTAAAATATGTATTTACCTGATTATCACATTAATTCATGTTTTCTTTTACTTTATTTCTTCAAATATTTCATTATGCAAGTTACTATATAAGTATTTCACCCATGTACACAACTTTTGTTGATTCGTTGTTTCACATATTTTTTAGGTTCAGAGCTAGCATGTGATATAAGATGAGAAGTGAGCAGTTGCACATGTGGTACCTATTGATCCTAGATAGCATACATGTTCAAACTTGTAAAATCTCCTTTGAATATGTAATTGTAATACATGTTGTTTAATTCAATTTGTAACATATACATGTTGAATGTTGACAACGCTTTGGTGTATGCATTATAGTTGTATGTTCATGTATGTGCATAATGCTTCCACATCGCTCTCTGATATAGTTAGCTAACATTTTCGAATTTATCCTCTTAAGTCCT
This sequence comes from Alisma plantago-aquatica, assembly GCA_963693085.1. Taxonomy (NCBI): domain Eukaryota; kingdom Viridiplantae; phylum Streptophyta; class Magnoliopsida; order Alismatales; family Alismataceae; genus Alisma; species Alisma plantago-aquatica. The sequence continues at coordinate 1,303,766,800 of OY856410.1, forward strand.
TCTAAGTCTCGAGACAACAAAATCCGGGGATGTTACAATGACTTAGCCTCTGTTTAGTATTGTGATGTAACTCTTACATGCAAACACCAAGGCTCACTAATTACATGCTAAATGACACAAAGATGATATTTTTACGGTTTTTTTGCATATGTTGTACCAAATTCTAAACAATAGAATCTTTCCCATGAAAGATAAGTAGATAGCTTAAAGAATCATAAAAACCCTAATCTGTGTAGTGTCTTGTAACTATGTAAATATATGTAGTCTCTTGTGACTATATCTAGCTTTTTTTAGGATTACAGTTTATAATCATCATCTAAACCTTTCTTTAGCACAAATCCATGTAAGTTCTTTCAAAGTTTTTCATCCTTTCTATTGTTCTTTCTCTTCTTCTACCATATCGTCTAGATATCTTGGCTATCTTTGTGGCAACACATCCCATTATCACACAGATAACGAGGTGTTACACAAAAACGTGCGGAAATCACCATAACCACATCTTATCAAAACACGGGTTCATTAAAACCGATCGCGGAAAACTGATAAACTAGAAAACATATTACATTCCAGTCCATGTCCTGCAAGAAAACAGGTTACATACATGCATACGAGCCTGGTATATATCCATAGCTTAGAACAACACCTGCTTTGTCAGCACATGAGCCCAACACCTGTTCATATACATAGAGGCCCGCATCCGGCCAACTGCAGGATATACAAAACATTATCAGTCGTACATCGTGAAACAAAGTCAAAACATTGCCAAGGACCTGAGAGTACAGGGATGACTCTAGACTCTATCACAAAACATCCAAAACATCAACTCATCCAGGGCTTGCCTTCTACTGTTCGTCAGGCTGCTCGGCCTTAACTCCACAACCACCACCACGTCTAGCTCGGCTACCTAAAAAGGATGTAAACCAGCGGAGTGAGACAATTGAACGTTGTCCCAGTGGGAGGCATAACTCCCCGCCAAAACTACTAAACCTCACATGAGCAGGTATGTATATATAAGCAACTAGCTGATGTGAGATATAGCAAGAGAAAATTATGAATTAAAGCTATCTAGCTTATCAGATGTAATCAAGTAATATCTGAGTATCAAGACAGGATAACCAAATTCTAATTTCCATAGAAGAATATATCAATAACTGCATAACATAACAAAAGGAACTACACAAACAAGGCCTCAACCAATGTTTCGTGTTTGTATTAAGCAGTAAGACTAAACAGCTGGATTACGTATTATTATGCCCTGAGGAAGTGAACCGTACCATTCAAATCCAACCATCGGCTGCGAAGCCCATAACCGGTGCCATACAAGGTCAATGGAAGAGTCGGAATCCATGACCTCACCCCTCGTGGTCAGTACACGAGAAACAAAGCAGGACCGCAGTCTCATGCTCAAGTGGTCTCATCCACAGGGTCAGCTCCTCAGGCTACCCTCTGCCTAGCCCACCTTGGTACAGGTCATGGCGCTAGAAAACCAAGCCACGAGTCTAAACACCGTGCTCTGAGCCATGAACGCATTCATGCTCATCATATCACATATCAGGAGCCATGGGCAATGTTCACCATGCTCATCACATCACATATCCGGAGCCATGGGCCATGTTCACCATGCTCATCACATATCCGAGTCTGCAACCGTAGCTGCACTCGTTTCCCTCTCTATTTGAGGCTAGGAGAAACCTCACATATTCAAAAATATGTGCTCCGGGTTAACCCGCAGGAGAACCCGTTTCACCATCACCCTATCGTGACTGATGATGGATCTATGGCCAGGGCAACTACATGATAGATTTCACTGTGATTAATTAGTATCTTTTAGATGGATTGCAAGATTCAACCAATTTGTATAACATGCAAACAATAGAAAGAAAACACACAATATAACTCAATATCATGCTACTATTGTATTCACATCAACCAGTTCCATTTCAAGGACCCAACATCACATGTTATCACTTGGCCTCTTGCCAACCATCCAGATCCACCTCAAGGATCATCTCATAATCATGGGATCTCAATCCCTCATCATATTGTGCCATAGCCTCTCAAGGCTTTCATCATCATTATGAAGCATCATTCATAATACACCTGTCATCAAAGTATCCTCATATAACCATCCCTCATAGCCTTTCACCTAGCTATGCATTACCTGCATGGTTAATATCTTTCAATAATCAATGAGAATAACCAGGGGACTTGACGGCCCTTTTGTTTCGCTTCCAAAAGTGGAGGCGGATTAGGGGTGGTCGAGCTTTAATATTTATAAACCCGAATCCTTCTAGGCCCCCGCAACTTTGTTTACAGGGTCGAAGTAGTCATACATGGTCGAACACAGGGACAAGGGGGCAGTGTTAAGAACCCAGAATCGTCACGCTACACTCCAGCAGGTATTAAAAGAGGATAAAGTTCCCGAAAGGGAATCAATGTGTCACTAATAAAATAGGAAAAACTATCTCCGACTGGAGTTACAAGAAAGATTTAAGATTTTATCAATTAGAAAATTTTTTGGGGTTTTCATGCAATAGAAATGGCAAGATAAAATAAGAGCTAGAGCAGAGTACGAAGGATAAGACTGCAGTAAAACAAGCAGTAGCAATAACATCCTGTACCCCTCCTCTCAGAGCGGGTACCTCTATCCCAGTACCAACACCCCTCTCAAGGTTGCCGGCCTTAAGCTAGAGTGGAGTGCTACTGAAAACAGCTCCATTCCAGGCACTCTCGTACTCCAGAATCGGACCAAACGCTAGAGCCACAACACGACTCTCGAAGTTGTTGCGACGGGAAAACACGGTTCGGTAGCTAATCGAAACGCGATCCAAATCATGCAAGCTAGCGCTCAGATATTAAACATAGCAATCATCCAATCAAAAGTACCAAGCATAGAGCAACAAGTAATCAAATCTTTCCATTTCCATACACATTAAAGGGTCTTAATACATTTCATGCTATAAAGAATTAAATAACAGAATTGAATAACAGAAGTAAAACTATGTCGCCCTCTTGATGTAGAAGGTCGACAGACTAAGCGATTCTCCCTGCCCGATATCGGTCAGAGGCCCAGCCCGATACAACTATGTTGGGCGGCACACCCTCTCAGGAGGCACGCACTACACAGGACTGTATCATTCAAGGACCCTGGCCGATACGCTCAAGTCGGGTGGCACACCCTCTCGGGCAACACGCATGACAGGCGGAGCGTATCGGGTTCGATATTGTGCCGGGCGAGGAGCAACACGCTCTACCGTCAGGCGCCCGTGTCGCTCATCTACGGTGGTCGATATCGGCCCTCAGTGTCGCCCGAGACAGTCCTAAGTGAACCATCCCCTCCCTCTCGGGATGAGGAAAAGCTCACCTAGTGTCGCCCGACACGAACACTGGGGCACGATATGCTTGCTCTCGCAGCTTCCTCCGAAGGTGGCTCTGGTTCCCAACCGTCCGAACTAAGCTCTCACTTTGTCCAGACTTCCCAAGCATTCTCTTCGTCTTCCTGTAGCTGCTATTTATAGTCACCTGGTTGGTGAGAAGACATGGTGCTCGAAGTGCCACGTGGCCACCTTAAGCACCAGTCGTAGGATGGGCCGATACAGAGATGTTGCTCGACGTCGATGGTGTCGGCTATCGGTCGTGATGGGCGGCGCGCCTGCCGGTGGGTGGTCGTGTCGCCCGACAAGGTTGGTTGTCGAGACGAGCTGGGCTCCCTGTCGGGTAGAGGGCGTGTCGTCCGCCAGCTTCTTCTTGCGCGACATCACTTCGTCGTGCGTCGTTACGTCGTTTTACCCTGTCGAGCAGTCGTCCGGAAGGCCGAAGGCAGACTTGGGTTTATTCATGGGCCGGGAAGGTCTTATTGCACCAAAATGAGGGAAAACTCTGTAAAAGATAAGAAAATTAGGCTAAGAGCATTGCTTGGCCAATTATTATGAAAATGCTAATAAAAGAGAGGAAAATAGCAGAAAAGGGCAGTTTTGATAATAGAAAACAAGGCAGAAACATCACAAAATTGGGTGTTATCAACTCCCCCAAACTTAGCATTTTGATTGTCCTCAATCAATATTTAAACTTTATTTAGGAATGCTTCTTCTTGCTTGGCACAGTTTTCTGTACAAAAGGAGAAACAAGAATCGTAATGCCTTAATGATAATGCTGGCTCATAACAAACGAAAGATCTTGTGTTCCTTGCCTTATTTGCTTCAGTGGAGTTTTTCTCTACAGCTTCAGCGAGACTTGTTGTATGATTCCGAAGTTAGCTTACACACCAAACAACTTTATTTTTCGGGGCAGAAAGTTGTGTAGGGGTAGGCTAAGGCTTTTTGGGTTTTCTCTCGTTTTCCATCAGTCCATCCAGGTAATGGCCTGTTAGCGGGCAAGTGGTCCCCGCAGTCCAAGCCAGTTGGCTTTAGAGAAGTGATTTCACATCCTACGTACCACTACCCCGGATCTACCGTGACTAAAGACGGGTAATGTTAGAAAAACGAGTGTGTATATGTAATTTTTTTTCTTTTTTTATAAGGCACAACTCTCATGCTTTTATTCTCACTCATAAGGCTTCTTTCTCTTTTTGGGATTTTTGTTGGGTAAAGGAAAACAAAGAGATTTCTTGCTGTTTGGGCAGCTTTTTCCTTCTCCATACTCGTCTCTTAGCTGTTTGCGAGATTATTTTATTATTTTTGATTTTTGGCAAGTCAAGACATAATCTTTGGTTTGTTTGGGGCAGCATTATCAAAAAGATATAATGAATTGTATCGCAATAAGTACAAAGAAAAATGAACTTTGCAAGAAGTCACAACAGATCTTTATTATTATAACAGAAATATTTTTTTTTAATTTTTAATTTTTGCAAAGTTTTTGTTATGAACAATATGTATACAGAGAATAACGAAAACATATGAACATGTATATGTACATAAGAGGATAATGTATTTGTATGCAAAAGAACAAAGAAATAGAGTTAAGCGTAGTATGAAAAAAGAAGAAAAAAAAGAAAAACATTATACCTCCCTCACTGGTACATGGTACCCCCCCAAACTTACTCCACACTCTGTCCCAGAGTTGTGAAATAGATAGGGTGAAGTAATGTATTTATTCCAGTGAGGTAGCGCCTGCATCTTCCAGAAGCTCCCACACGTATTCTCCTCTTCTGCTGTGGTAGTAGCTGTGGTGGAGCTGGTCAGGCTTTTCCTTGTTCGCCATCCATTCCAGGACGTAGATGCCGCAGTCGTTAGACAGAGGGATCTGTTGTGGACTACGGTGGCAAAATTGGAGCTCGTGCCACGTTCTTGTTTGCGTATCCAGGAATGGCTCTATCATCTTTGCCACCTCGTTGTAGTATTTTCGTACTAAGCGCTCAACGGATGACAATGGTTCAGAAGTACACGGTACGGGATGATTCTTGTTGCCGTCCGAGCTGTTGTAGAAGACTCTTGCTCGTTCCCGTGTGTACATTATCAGGAGCGTCCAATGTTGGTAGTACAGAATCGGGAGGTAGATTGTGCTCGGAACGTCTTCCTCCAGTGTCTGTAGAAATCTCTTCTTTGCTCCTGTTTCGTCTGCAAGGCAGGTGTCGTTAAACAGCATGGGGTGGGCAATGTGTGCATGTTCTAGCTTTGGCTATATGTACTGGATGTAAGCTGTTGCAACTGTTACAGCCAAGCACCCTCCTTCCTTCACCATGTCCCTAAGATCATCGACTGGGACTAAGACATCGCCTGCCTGGAAAGCCACTACTCTTGAGGTTGAATCAGCTAGCTTTCTCTGGATAATATTGACCTGCTCCTACGTGAGAGTAGCACATGCAAAGCGGTCGAAGTTTGATATCAGTCCTTCCGAAGCCTCGAGCGAAGCGGTTTCTTCCCTCCCATGTACTTCTTTTAGGATCGCCAGCTGCTTGCCCACCCCGTGAACTTCGGCGGCTGCTTCTTCTTCTTTTTCTACTGTGCTGTTGGATCGAGAGTCGTCATCGTCTAGATCGCTATCTAGCAGCTGCTCCGGTACTCGTGCGTCCCGGAAATAGCACTTGAACTTGATCAACAACATGGCGTAGACGGCCTTGAGTTGATAGAAGTCTGTTCCTCTGAGTAGTCCTAAGTTTCCAAAGGTGTTGAGCACCTCGATTGATCTTAGGACTGCCAAAGCGCTGTTTCCGCTCCCCTCTTCTACTTGATTGGGGAGGTCTCTGAAGCTGAAGAAATGCCAAGGTCCTTTGTGCCATTGGCTCCCTCCCCTTATTGCTCGTTGCAGACGCAGCGGCAGGACTCTCAACCTTTCATCCTCTGGGCGGGAGAATATGCCCCCGGAGCGTGGTACTTCAGCGTTGCTGCAGCATAGCAACTGGACATGGTGGTTTTTGAGGTCGGCGATGCAGAGAAACCACACGTTCTAGTGCTTATGTGGGGCCAAGACTAGATTTGGCCTATATTCGTCAATGTGCCGCAGCATGTCGACTTCTGCCTGGGAGTTTGGCTCTCCCTTCATCAATCTTCTTGCCAAGGTCGGAGTGGCTGTGTAGACAGCTCTGCGACCTACCCTGTTGTAAATATTTTCAATAATGGCGTTCTCCAGGACCCTGAAGAGTCTTTTGCCGATCGTGGCTGGCGTTCTGAACAATCTGCGGAGGGTCTTACACCGCATTGAGAGATAGCCATCGGTCCAAACTACATCTTCTTCATCTGCTTGCGATTGTAGGACCTTGTTCAGAAGCTTCTGGTCTCTGATCGACAGGTATCCGATGGCTCGCCTATCGAAGTCGGCCATCTCAAAGGATGCGATCTCTGATGGTTCGCGGAACCTGTCTGCCATCGACCGCTTTCCTCGGGGCTGATGTCTTTCGTTGATGATGTATACATCCCCCTTCTCTCCTTCAGACTCTTCGGAAGAGTCTCCCCCGATGCTGATATCAGCACCATCGTCTTTGACGTCCTCCAGGGGAAAAGAGACGTTTGCCTGCCCCATGCCTAAGGAGCTTTCTTTCCTGCTGGGGGATCCTTCTACAGATCCGGGTGCCATCCCGTCTTTGGGTGTTGAAGACTGGCCACTGGAAGACGAGGACTCCGTACCTGACGGGGAACGCGATGAGGATGGAGAGCCCCGGCTGTGAGGTGACGGCGACCGTCTCAGCTGCCTACGACGCAGATGGTCGTATCTTTTGTCGAACCTCTCCTCGAGCCGGTTGAGTCACTGGAGGACCTACTGCATCATGGCATTCAACAGCTCTAGCCCGCCAGGCAGGCCTGTTAAAGTCAGCAGCTCCTTCTCTTGGTCATCCAACCTGTTTTGGAAAGATGCCAACTTGCGCGTGAGGGAAATGCATGTAGCAGAGTTTGTTTCTGTTACCTCTCGCAAGTTGTCGAGCTCGTGCCCGATCATTTTTCCAAGTCACGGGGGAGCTGCAGGGGGTCTCCCTTCCATCCTTGCGGCGTCCTGACTGCTGGATGGCCTGCTCGGTGAAGCGGAGTCGATGAAAATTGTCCGTGACCCCGATGTTACCAGTCGAGGCGACGCCGCTACCGCTACCGCCTTGTCTTTGTTTTTGGATGAGGATGACTGATGCGTGGGTGAAGTGGGCTCCACCTCCGCGCTGTCAGCTATCCCTTCTGCTTCCACTGGAGGAGTCTTTGGTGGCGGAGTTGCCGATATCCCAAGTTCCCTTAGGAGTTCGTCGAACGTTCCGTTGTCATTGTTGGGTGGAAGCTCCTCCTCTGCTCTGTCAGGTCTTGAGGCGACGTCGAGATCTGTGGCCGTTCCTCCTATGGAAGATCCCGAGGTTTCTGTTCCGGTGACATCTACGATCACCGGCTCTTGCTCAGCCATCACCGTCCTTGCTGCGACGGTGGCGGGTATTGTCGGGGTAATGACAACTTGACAGGAAGTTGACGTTGATTGCTCTGGGGCTGGCCTTTCTGTGTCCCTTGTTTCAGCTACAACCGCCGTGTTGTTTGCTATAGCCTCTGCCTCGGCGGTTGTGAAGACCAGCTTTTCTACGTCATAGTCGGCGCAGCGAGGGAGAGGGAGGAGTATGTTCATTCTGGAGAACTTGTAGAAGAAGTTCCTCCCCTCCTTGATGATACTGGTCCTAATTAGGTACTTGGTGTCAAACACCTCGTCTCCCGTTGTCCTCGAATGACTGCGGGGCTCGGCTGGGTACCTGAGTCCTACTGCTATGAGGTTGATGATGCCGCCCATGCAATCTTCCTTTGTGGCTTCCTTCATCGGATGGAACCTGTTCATCAGAAACCGGCCGAGGTTGATCGTCCGACCCTCCAATATGTGCCACATAACATGGAGCTCCTCCGTATAGATGCTGCTAGACTCATAGTTGCTGAAAAGCAAGCAAGCCAATAGCTTGTGCACGATCCTCCAGAAGCATGAGTGCACTGCCACCAATTTCTTCCCCAGCTTGAAAGAAGATTCGCCGATCAGTCTGCCCCAGAGCGCTACGGGATCGAACCCGTCTTCTTCGGTGATCCTCTCACCGTTGTCCATCCGATTCTTCTCCTCTTCGTTGGAGGAGAAGATTCTGTTCAACATCTTCTCAGAGATTACGTACTCCGTGCCGTAAAGTCGGGCGTGGAGTCTGTCCGGCCTGCCAAATTCCTCCATTTCATCAGCGGAGTTCTTTACCCGTTGGAGGGAGGACATGAACTCCATTGTCAGCTTTGTATATGAGGAGGTCCGGCTAAAGCAGATTTTCTTCAGTCCGGCTGCAGCGAGTACCTTCTTCAGCCTTGGCCAGATTCCCAGTTCAGCAAACGAGGGTCTGTGGCAGAACCTTCTTGGGCGGTAGGTCTTTGGCTTCAACTCAGCATAGCGACGAGCATGCTCATCATCTCTTGGCTCAAAGTCCCCCGCCAAGGACTCCGGAGGTCCAGCTGCTGCTGTAGGCGTAGGGGTTGGAATAGATGCAATCGTCTCTTCAACCCTAGCCTTTTTCCTGGTATCAGAAGTCCCAACCTGCCCTGGATTCGGGCGCTTGGTCCTGGTAGACTGCCCTTCAGTCTCAGTTTCCGGGTAGATCCTCCTACCCTGTGCGTCGACCGGTATGGCAGCTGTCTTAACACGAGCCATTTCTGCAATTTAACCAGGAATGAAAGAAACATGCTATCCTTTGGAAGAAATATAGTTGGAGAATAATCAAGTAATTGGTTATTTTTCCCAAACTTGTATCAGGCGACACATAAGGTTCACTATCGAGATGATGTGCCCGACACAAGGGGTGGGCATCGCCCGGAGTGGACAAATGATAAGGCATCCGACTCGAGGTCATGTCGGGCGATAAGGCTGCCCGATACAGCTTGTAAACAAAATAATCGTGTCGCCCGACACAAAAATAGTCGGGATGGTAAAACTTGGGTGACACGTCTATCGGCCGACAGGGTGTATCGGGTAGTAAAACGATACGCTGCGCGATATTCCTGTCGGGCGATACAAGACTGAACCGGACACCAGGCCGATAGTCAGTATATACAAAAGGAAAGCGTGTCGGGCAACAAGGTCTATCGGGCGGTAAAGTCTTATCGGGCGATAGAATCTTGTCGGGCGATAGAGTCATTTCGGGCTGTACCTTTCAGAGATCGGAAGTTCTGCACGACACGAAGGTAAAGAGTTCTCGTGCGACACGGGAGCAAAAGGCACAAGGTTCTAGCACAAAACAGGAGCGCGAGAGCAGTGAAATCAGCAGCCCGACACAGACTATATATAGCAAGTAAAAACTTAACTGAGGTGAAATCGTAGGTGTTGGGGCGCGCATCGATCGTTAAGGTGGCTTCATGCATGTCGTGCAGTCTTTCTGTCAGCTCAAAAAGCTATCCCAATTTGTTCGATATTTGTTGCCAACTTTTGCACGCTTTATGATGCTTCGCGGTCCCTAACTTCCACAGAGTTCAAAAACGCCGGTTGGGTTTTCTCACGGAATGGTAAAAAGCGGTTGATGAGTAAAACATCATTGGCATGAGACTAAAATCCCGGCCTCAGAGGGTATTACTCATCCCGTAAAACAAAGCGGTGACCCATAAAAGAGTCAGTGCATGTGGCGCATGCACAGCCTCGGGCCTTATTACAGACCATAATGTTCGTAGTGTTCATATTTTTGGAAAGTAAAATGCACCATATAATAGAAATTTAAAAGCTTGGGACACCTCCCGAAAAATGCTAGGTCCTTCAGTCTTCAGTCTCGGACTATTTCTTCTCCATCATCCTTGGTTCTTGGAGTCACTGTCCTGGTCCCTTTGCATGCTCGGAATTTGAGGGAATTCTCCCCGACGGGTTCTTCATATCTTCGGCTAGTTGAGCTAACTGATGATCGATCTGGCGCTGATGCGTTTGCATGTCGGCCAAATGTACCTGCAGCGAGTTCAAAACACCGGAATTTGATAAAACGCTCTGCGCCAACTGGTTATTAATCATATCCTGCTTCTTAACGAAGTTAAATAGTTGGCCAATCACATTTTCTTGAGTCGTCCCCTTGTCTTGCTCTCGGCCAGCCCCTTGATAATTTCCCTGCACGGGGAGGTTTCCCTTTGCTGATTGGAATTGGTTGCCCTTGGGGTATGGGCCAGATCCCCCTCTCTTTTCGTAGGGTTGCGTCGGCTTGGATGGGTTGTGCAGCTGATGGGAATTTTCTGCCGCATCCTTATTGCCGTAGTTGAAACCGGGGTGGTCGGGCCTCTTGAAATTCATGTAGGCGACGTTCTCAATTCTTTCGTCTTCTGAATCAGAGTCGCTACCCGCATCCGGTCGGGTGTAGACACAGTTGTCAACCCCGTGGCCACCTTCTCCGCAGGTAACACACTTCATGACTTTCTCACTCTGTCTCTTCCCCTTTCCACTAGATTCTTTTAACTACTTCATATGAGTTGCGATCTTCTGGATCTGAGATGTGATTGTCTCCAGAGCCCTGGACTCAAGAGAAGATCCTTCACCAGCCTTCTTTCCTTGCCCTCTGTCAGATCTGTCAAAATCAGTCCCAGCTCGCAGCTCGGCCATGTTTTTGATTATCTTCTCAGACTTGCTCAGCTTTTGCCCCAGGAAGTTACTTCCTGCCGCGACGTTTAGTGACACCCTTTCTTTGGGGGTCAGCCCATTGTAAAAGGTGGTGATCAGGAACCCATTCTTGTTGTTGTGGTGAGGGCAGTCCCTCAGATATTCTTGGTACCTTTCCCAGGCTTCGTGGAGATTCTCGCTGGGTCCTTGCATAAACGAGGTGATCCTTTGCCTATTTCTTACCGTTTTCTCGGTTGGATAGAACTTGTTGACGAAAGCGTCCGCCAGAGCTCCCCATCCATTTAAAGACTGGTGGGGGAGTCCCAAGTACCACGATAGAGCCTTATCTTCCAGGGAGAAGGTGAAACCTTTGCAGTAGATCACTTCTTGAGGAACCCCCCGCATCTTGATCGTATCACAGATGTTTTTAAAGGCGTCCAGGTGATGATAGGGATTGTCATGCCTGGAACTCCCTCTAAAGCTCTTGTTCTGAATCATTGATATCACGGACGTCTTGAGCTCGAAGTTGGTAGCGTTGAAGAGTGGGATGATCACCGGGCATCGAGAATTGCTAGCCTTTGAGGAGGCTAACTCTCTCCGAGTCTTTTCATCTCCTTCCGAATCATCGCTGTTGCTACTTCCTTGGCGTTGCTCCTGTCGATTTTGATTTCTTCTGTGTCGGCGATGATGACGAGGTCTTTCTTGGTGATAAATTTCCTCGGAGTGCTCCATTTCCAGATCTTCCTTTTGATTGTTCCCGCCGTAGCGGTCGTTGTCGCCCGACGGTGGTGATTCATTCCTCAGTCCTCCTTGGTGTTCTTCCTCAATGCGTTGTGGGTTGACACGAGGAGGCATGGCTCAATCAGGTGAACTGCGGATCTGTATCTGAGCTTTGGTGGAACAGACTGCTGTTCTTTGGGATCCCTGAAATGGCCCGAAAAACCAAGTTAGAAAGTCAAATTATTATTATTGGGCAAGAAACAACAAATAAGAAAAACAAAAGGAAAGATAGTGTTGTCAAGCTCATTTCTAAGCTTGAGGCACAAGAGTGTAATTAGTGGATTCAGGTCCATCTACAGTACCACTATTGCCTTGTCCTCGACAACGTTGCCATAAAGTTGATGGCCCTTTTGTTTCGCGTCCAAAAGTGGAGGCGGATTAGGGGTGGTCAAGCCTTAATATTTATAAACCCGAATCCTTCTAGGCCCCCGCAACTTTGTTTACGGGGTCAAACACAGGGACAAGGGGCAGTGTTGAGAACCCAGAATCGTCACGCTACACTCCAGCAGGTATTAAAAGAGGATAAAGTTCCCAAAAGGGAATCAAGATGTCACTAATAAAACAGGAAAAACTATCTCCGACTGGAGTTACAAGAAAGATTTAAGATTTTATCAATTAGCAAATTTTTTGGGGTTTTCATGCAACAGAAATGGCAAGATAAAACAAGAGCTAGAGCAGAGTATGAAGGATAAGACTGCAGTAAAACAAGCGGTAGCAATAACATCCTGCACCCCTCCTCTCAGAGCGGGTACCTCTATCCCAGTACCAACACCCCTCTCGAGGTTGCTGGCCTTAAGCTAGAGTGGAGTGCTACTGAAAACAGCTATGTTCCAGGCACTCTCGTACTCCAGAATCAGACCAAACGCTAGAGCCACAACACGAATCTCGAAGTTGTTGCGATGGGAAAACACGGTTCGGTAGCTAATCGAAACACGATCCAAATCATGCAAGCTAGCGCTCAGATATTAAACATAGCAATCATCCAATCAAAAGTACCAAGCATAGAGAAACAAGTAATCAAATCTTTCCATTTCCATACACATTAAAGGGTCTTAATACATTTCATGCTATAAAGAATTAAATAATAGAATTAAATAATAGAAGTAAAACTATGTCGCCCTCTTGATGTAGAAGGTCGACATACTAAGCGACTCTCCCTGCCCGATATCGGTCAAAGGCCCAACCCGATACAGCTATGTCGGGCGGCACGCACTACACGAGACTGTATCGTTCAAGGACCCTGGCCGATATGCTCAAGTCGGGCGGCACACCCTCTCAGGTGACACGCATGACGGGCGGAGCGTATCGGGTTCGATATTGTGCCGGGCGAGGAGCGACGCGCTCTACCATCGGGCGCCCATGTCGCTCATCTATGGTGGTCGATATTGGCCCTCAGTGTCACCCGGGACAGTCCTAAGTGAACCATCCCCTCCCTCTCGGGATGAGGAAAAGCTCACCTAGTATCGCCCGGCACGAACACTGGGGCACGATATGCTTGCTCTCGTAGCTTCCTCCGAAGGTGGCTCTGGTTCCCAATTGTCCGAACTAAGCTCTCACTTTGTCCGGACTTCCCAAGCGTTCTCTTCGTCTTCCTGTAGCTGCTATTTATAGTCAACTGGTTGGTGAGAAGACATGGTGCTCGAAGTGCCACGTGGCCACCTTAAGCACCAGTCGTAGGACGGGCCGATACATAGATGTTGCTCGACGTTGATGGTGTCGGCTATCGGTCGTGACGAGCAGCGCGCCTGCCGATGGGTGGTCGTGTCGCCCGACAAGGTTGGTTGTCGAGACGAGCTGGGCTCCCTGTCAGGTAGAGGGCATGTCGTCCGCCAGCTTCTTCTTGCGCGACATCACTTCGTCGTGCGTCGTGCGTCGTTACGTCGTTTACCCTGTCGAGCAGGGTCATATTGGTCGTCCGGAAGGCCGAAGGCAGACTTGGGTTTATTCATGGGCCGGGAAGGCCTTATTGCACCAAAACGAGGGAAACTCTGTAAAAGATAAGAAAATTAGGCTAAGAGCATTGCTTGACCAATTATTGTGAAAATGCTAATAAAAGAGAGGAAAATAGCAGAAAAGGGCAGTTTTGATAACACAAAACAAGGCAGAAACATCACAAAACTGGGTGTTATCAGGACTTACCATTCACAAGATTGCATTTAGGGTTTATCACTAAAGAACAATTAGGGTTAAGCATTTTGTTGATATAAGGACTATGCCTACTATCATGAGATATTATTCAAAATTGCTATAAATATCAAGTACACGTCACCTGATGATCGTGTGCTCAAGATACATCATTATGCAACTATTTATGTACCTTACCATGCTTTGACATCATGTTAAAGAGGGACACATAACACAAGCATTATCATTGTCACTATCGTTATCATTAAGTGAGCAAGGAGTTACTAATGATATCAAGGGCAATTACTAGATGAGACACTTCCATGACACCAAGGTCCCTCACAAAAAGACCTTCTCGGGCAGGGTTCATCCTCACCCAAATCATGGCGTGCAACCAAGTCAGGCGTGCAGCTCACTACTGAGCACGCAGGGTGTATCGGGCGTGTAGGGTTCATCGGGCGAGCAGACTGACCATGCAGGGCGAGCAAGGGGTGTGCCAGGTGAGCAGGTGTGTCGGGCGAGCAGGTGTGTTGGGCGAGCCAAGAGTGCCGGGTGAGCAGATGTATCGGGCGAGCCAAGGGTGCCGGGCGAGCAGCCCAAGGGCATCCCGCGTGCCGGGAACTGAGCCGTGCAAGAGAGAACCGGGTGACACAGGGGCGTGCAACTCGACCGAGCGAGCAAGGTGATCCGTGCAAGGTTAGACAAGCCTCTCTGTCGGGCGAGCAAGCCTCCCAGGCGAGCAGCTCCAAGCGTGCAGCCTGTCGTGCAACCAAGGGTTGGCTCGCGCGCCCCACACAAGGCAACCGATCAAGTGAGCAGGCCGTGCAAGGGAAAGCTAGACCAAAAAGGGGGCTGTCGGGAAGCACCTCCAAAAGCACCAAACACTCAAGATACACCTCAACAAGGTCACCTAGATGAGCTCACCTTCTTGCCCAAGATGAGAAGAGAGTCTTGCTCAAGCCACTAAGTCACAAGCTCACCTCAATCGACTAGGAAAGAGGGGTGTTGCTCATGGCATTAGGACCCAACTCACTCTTCTAGATCAAGGGGAGAGAGGAGTGTTTCTCCCTAAACCCTAACTCATATGGATCGGCCAACATGGCTACTAAGCAAGAACTAACTACTCATGTGCATATAAGCAAGATCATGAAATCAACATAAATGAAAGGGAGTAGAGTAGCTAGGGTTAGAGTTATGCAACCCGCCTTAAGCTCCAAGATCCAAGGAAGAAGAAGAACTCCAAGCTCCACGCACCACCAAGCAAGGAGGAGGGAGAGCTCCAAGGGATATCGGCCACCACTAGCTTCTCCAAGGGTGTGTCGACCTCCAAGCTACTCCTTCAAGGGTGTGTCGTCCACCAAGCAAGGGAAAGAGGGAGTGTGTCGTACACAAGAGGGTGAGGAACCAAAGGGACCTCAAGCTAAGGAAGGAACCACCTATATAGAAGGAAAGGGAGGAGAAAACAAGGTGGAGCTATGCTAGGTGTCTTCCACCCAAGGGACACTTGTCCACAAGCTCAAGCCACCACCCTAGCCAACCTTAAGACACTTGTCCAAGATGTGCACCAAGTGTCCACCAAACAAGACCAAGCACCATGGGCGACACACCATGCTTGTACTAGGGCGAAACACCTACTTGTTGGCCGACACAACCATCCTAGGTCGACACACACACCTCACTTGGCCGATACAAGGCCCAAACAAGGCACCTCAAGGCCCAAACAAACTCAACTAAGGTCCAAAGGACCCAAAAAACAAGCCAAAGCCTTCCTCTCAACCCTAGAGGAAGCAAAGAGAGAGGGGAACACCTCTCAAGGTGGTAAACTTGCTCACAAACCCTAAACTTGGGTTATTTGCAAGTAGCATCTCCAACCCTCAACAAAACACAACCAAGCCCTAATCACCACTAAAGGTGATTAGTAGGTACAAAAATACTAGGGTCAAGCAAAGCAAATAGGGTTAGCCCTAAACGGAGGTCAGGGTCCTTACAATCTAAACCCCTTTAAGGGATTTCATCCCTGAAATCCGAAGAGAAAAGTGAGGGATACTTCCTCCTCATCTCTTCCTCAAGCTCCCACGTGGCTTTCTCAATGCCACGACGTTGCCAAAGAACTTTTACAAGAACCAGGTCTTTCCTCTTCAGCTTCATGACTCTTCTGTCAAGGATCGCCACAGGACCTTCCCCGTAGGTCACATCTGCATCAAGCTCAACCTCAGCTAGCCGTATCACTGTACCGGAATCTGGATGACTTTTCTTTAGCATACTGACATGAAACACTAGATGGAATTTGTGTAACTCTAGAGGTAACTCTAACTCATAAGCCACTCTACCAACGAGTGCTATGACTGGGTAAGGCCCCATATACCTAGGTGCCAACTTACCCTTCCGTCCAAACCTTAGCACACCTTTCTAGGGTGAGACCTTAAGGTATACTTTATCCCCTACCTAGAAATCCAAAGGTCGTTGACGATTGTCTGCATAAGACTTCTGCCTGTCTTGTGCCACTTTCAACTGTTGCTGTATCACCTTGATCTTATTTGTCGTTTGCTGTACTAGCTCAGGACCCAAAAGCTGATACTCGCCAGACTCATACCAACACAAAGGAGATCTGCACTTCCTTCCATACAAAGACTCATAAGGAGCCATGTTAATGCTTCGTTGATAATTGTTATTGTAGGCAAACTCTATCAAACTTAGATGTACATCCCAACTTCCTAAGAACTACAAAACACAAGGTCGAAGAAGATCCTCTAGTATCTGAATAGTCCTTTCAGACTGTCCATCTGTCTGCGGATGAAAGGCAGTACTGAACCTCAACTACGTACCCAACGCTTTGTGCAACTACTCCCAGAAATGACTCGTGAACTAAGGACCTCTGTCAGAAACTATTGTTGCTGGTACACCATGCAAATGAACTATCTCATCTATGTACACTCTGGCAAGCTTCTCAGCTGTATACGTCGTCTTCACAAGTATGAAATGGGCAGATTTTGTCAATCTGTCCACAACCACCCAAATGGAATTATGATTTCTAGTTGTCTTGGGTAGGCCAACTACGAAATCCATGGTTATATGATCCCATTTCCACTATGGTATTGGCAAAGGTTGCAACGTACCTGCCGGCTTCTGATGCTCAACCTTCACTTGCTGACATACCACACATCTTGCCACGAACTCAGCTACATCTTTCTTCAAACCTGGCCACCAGTACAAGTCCTTCAGACTATGGTACATCTTGGTGACACCTAGATGCATAGCATACATCAATGTGTGTGCTTCCTTAAGCATCAACTTCCTCAGCTCACCCATATCAGGGACCACCATCCTATCACGATAGAAAACTAGTCCATCCTCGGACTCATGAAACCCATCACACTTTCCGCTGCCAAACCCTGATCTGATCAACTGTACCGTATCATATGTCTACTGCGCATCCTTGATTTGTTGTCTCAACGTGGGTTTGACTTGCATTTGTGCTAAGAGTCCAGCCAATGAGGAAACCTCCATATGCACATTCATCTTTCGTAAAGAGATAAACATATCCCGCCTATGGCATACCAGAGAACTCAACTGTGCCTTCCTGGGAGAGAAATAGGACTGTAGACTAAGCGCATCAGCTACCACATTCGCTTTACCAGGATGATACTCGATAGTGCAGTCGTAATCATTGATCAACTCCATCCATCGATGCTGTCACATGTTTAACTCATGCTGCGAAAAGATGTACTTCAGGTTCTTATGATCTGTAAAGATCTGACACACTTCTCCATACAGATAGTGTCTCCAAACCTTTAAGGCATGAACCACTTCCGCTAACTCCAAATCATGTGTAGGATAGTTCTCCTCATGTTTCTTAGGCTGTCGCGAAACAAAAGAAACCACATGATCCTTCTGCATCAGCACACATCCTAGGCCCTTCTTGGAAGCATCACTAAAAACCACATAGCCCTTCCCAGGCTCTGGAAAGATCAACACTGGGGCACTGGTCAGCTTCTCCTTCAAACTCTGGAAAGCTTGCTGACATCGATCGTCCCAAACAAAAGGTACATCCTTCCTGGTCAACTTAGTCATCGGCAGAGCACTCACACTGAAATCCTTGATAAACCTCCGATAGTATCCTGCTAGACCCAGAAAACTGCGAACTTCTGTCGACATCTTCGGCTGTTCCCATTCTGCAACGGATTCCACCTTCTTCGGATCTACTTTGACTCCTTCAGCGGATATCACATGACCTAAGAAGGTCACTTCCTCCAACCAGAACTCACACTTACTGAACTTGGCATACAACTGATGTTGGCGAAGAAGAGTCAACACTTTTCGAAGATGTTGCTTGTGTTCTGGCTTGTTCCGACTATAGATTAGGATGTCATCTATAAAGACTACGGCAAACTAATCTAAGAACGGACGGAACACTCTGTTCATCAGATCCATGAAAGCAACAGGTGCATTGGTTAGCCCGAACGGCATAACCACAAACTCGAAATGACCATACCTTGTTCGAAAGGCTGACTTTAGTATGTCATCCTCCTTGATCCTCAACTGGTGATATTCGGATCGTAGGTCGATCTTTGAAAACACTGTAGCGCCACACAACTGATCAAACAAGTCATCTATCCTCGGCAACAAGTACTTGTTCTTGATAGTGACTTTGTTCAACTGTCGGTAGTCTATACACAACCACATCGAACCATCCTTCTTCTTGACAAACAACACGGGAGCACCCCAAGGCGACGTGCTCGGTCAGATGAAACCTTTGTCTAACAACTCTTGCAATTGTTTCTTTAATTCTGCCATCTCAACTGGAGCCATCCGGTATGGTTTCTGCGCTACTCGCTGCGTTCCTGGAACTAGATTGATCTCGAAATCAATCTCTCAGGGTGGGGGAACACTAGGAAACTCCTCAGGAAACACATCTGCAAACTCCCGGACAACTGACACCTCCTCTAGACTAGGACCTTTTGCCTTGGTAGCCACAACGGTATCCACTACATGAGCTAAGAACGCCTCACATCCTTGACGTAACAACCTATCCGCTACCATGGCTGATACAGACACGTCGGAAGAATCTTCCTATCTCCTTGGAAGATCCACTTCTCCCCCGCATCATCAAACACTGCCTTCTTGGTACTACAGTCTAAAATGACCTTCTACCTCTCTAAGGTATCCATCCCAAGGATAACATAGAAACCACACATATCAAGAGGTATGAGATCCACTTGAATGTGGTGTCCCGAGAAGGATAAGATACAAGACAGACACTCTTCTCGGAGCCACGAGGAACCAGCAAGAGGGGTTTCTAATAACAAGCTATCCTTCTTACGACTAACAGGTAAACGACAGTTCTCAAGCATACTATAAGCGATTAAAGAGCTCGTAGCACCTGGGTCAACCAGAACAGATATAAGGCAGGAAGAAGACATATCAGAATGAAATAACTCCATCTGACCTGCCACTACTCACAGGTTGACTATCGCCTCTGGCTGATTCATAGCATAGAATCGAGTCGTTGCTTGCTGTCCACGACCTCTGCTTCCTTGAGCAGACGATCCATCCTGAGATGCTTGACCGCGTCCTCGACCTCTGCTACCACTAGGCTATTGACGATATGATCCCTGAGGATTCTGCCTCAATTGTTGTGTCACCTCATCATCTCTGAAAGGACAACTCGACCTGACATGCCCTATCTGACCGCAGGCATAGCATGTCCTACCATCAACTCGTGGTTTAGATGGACCTGTCACTGCTACAGAAGCCGAACTTTGTGCCTTAGATGGTGAAGAAACATAACCTCTTCCCCTACTAGGAGACCACTGCGATGGTCCACCCGAACTTCTCATCACTGCCGGTGCTGAAAACATGTGCTTCTTAAAGCCACCAAACTTCTGACCCTAAAACTGAGCAGGTCTCTTCTTAGCCATAGACTCTCTCTTCTCCCTCACAGATTGTTCAATTCTCTGAACAGATTCCACAAACATTGCAAACCGCTCCCGGTTTTCCAACGCAGAAACCGGTGTCGTCAGCTCCGCACTCAAACCCTTCTTGAAACGTCTAATCCGTTCCTCGTCCGTCATCGCCATGTGAGGACAAAACCTCAACAGGTCCATGAACTTGGACTTGTACTCGGTGATGCTCATCGCTCCTTGCCACAGGCTCTCAAACTGACTGATCTTCTAGTCTAGGTACGTCTTGGGAAAGTTGTTGGGTTTTAGGGGAGACAGAGAAGGCAGCGGAAACAAATTTTTTTTTCTCCCCCAACCCATACCAAGGAAACGCGTCAACGTCTATATAATAGGAAAGGATGGTTTGTGGAATCATACCTTGTCCCGAGGCTTGCTCGGTGACAATACCTCACGCAATGCACGGTCTTCAACTCCGGACTTCGACGGCGTCTGTGAAGCTCCTGGTCACACCGGGACTGACAACTCCTACTCGAACTGGACTGTCGGATGATAGTTGTCCTCCTAAGCGGCAGTGTCCTCCCGCCTCTATAGTAGTCCACACAGACCACCAGGAACTCCACACTCCTTGTCCCACAAGGAAGTGGAAGGAGTCGCACCCTCCTTTTGACGTACTAGTCGCCAACACGCTCTCCTGCCTCATGTTGCAACTGCAGTTGTCCTTCCCTTGCTGCACCTCCCTTTTGCGGGAAGCACTTGCTCGGGCTCTCTCACGGTTACCAAAACCAGAGAGAACGACAACTTGCAGAGCAACTGGTTGCACTGAGCTGTACTGTGAGAAGCCCCCAATATCCCCTATATATATAGGAGAGTCATGGGACAGGGTTCTCCATCCCGGGCAATGCGGGACTAAAAGTAGGAGTAGAAGGGTTCGGGATTTTCCACAAAAAGCAACCATCTCGCAACCTGAACTGATCGGTTCACTGCTGAACCGATCGGTTCGGCCATTGAGCCAATCGGTTGGACCTGAGCCAACTGTTTGGGGCACTCCAACCGATCGGTTGGTGCCCTGAACCGATCGGTTCATGGTCCTAATCCGGCTCAAAAAGACTTTCCTTGTTTCTTTCCCAATTGGTATCGAATACCAATTATATTCCCAATCGAATTGGGCAATTTGTAACGAAAGGAAAATTCTCACCAATCCTACTTTCCCGAGTTGCTCGATTGCACCAGTTGAACCGATCGGTTCAACATTTGAACCAGTCGTTTCACCCTGTGCATAAGCCGATCGGTTCAATAATTGAACCGACCGGTTCAGCAACCTCAGCCGACCGGTTCATCACATGAACCGATCGGTTGGGAATGCAGGTTGTGCAGAATCAGTCAAATGCGATTTCAATCAATCCGATACTCCAATCAATGCGTCCAACACCTTGAACCATTCGATATTGAGCCATCGACTGATTGAGTGTTTAATTGAACTACTAAACTCCTTTAGTAATCAATCTAAACATTTCTTGTGGACAAAACTCCTCTTCCAGGTTAAATCCTATGTGTGTGACCCTGCAGGTCCGTTTCACGTTGGCAGTGAAAGTTCATAACACTTATGATTTCACAAGAAAAGAGCGGTGCCTAGTCACACATCAGTGCTACCCAAGTGAAAGTAGAAAGTTAGAGAACAACTTTCATCCTACAATCTGTGAATGGTGTTACAGCGAATGTATAATTCCTTTGTCACTGATATCCCGAATGAATTCGAGGCATGGAACAATCATCCTGTCAACGTTCATTCACTTCCTTGATCTCAAAGTAGACTGGAAGAGATATGTATGACATCAGTATCACATACTGATTCACACATGCGTGCACGCCTTTCTCAATCCTACTCATCAAGTGGCCATGGATATCAAACTCCCTCAGGAGGGACAAATCCCATATCTATCACTCACCCCTCAAAAGCCCCATGTGTCAAAGCCACCCAATCATCACTTTTATAACAACCCATGTTTCAGGACTGCGTTTGATGATGTCAAAGTGTGCCCAACGACATGTGTTGAGTGTAGTGATTTCAGGTCTAAGAATCACACTCACCACCATCAATGTGAGTACTGACTGTGACTACCATCTCATGGTTCCATGTGTCAAACTCACGGTGGGTCTGTCCGGTACACTTGTTCTCTAACAAGTACCTATGTGTTTGGTTTGATATCTCTATATCATGACTAATGAGATTCTGTCATCAACCAACACCACAATCTAGTCTTGTGTGTCATTGTTGTCTATCTACCTTCCACAATGACATCCGACTAGGGACATAACAAGAATGTACAAACTCTTAGCATTCATATGATCTTATCGTTCAGGTCATGAACCTGAAGGCATACGTCATTGAGTACTATCATTATCTAGACATTCAATCTGTTCTATCACTATCTCATATGACTGAACCAGAAGGAATTGGAAGCTCGCCTTTGATGTTTATCAAATCAATCTTAATGTATCCCACCAATCATCCCATGATTGTCTCTCAGGGCATACATACCAACAAAAGTATCTGCTGACGAACTTGCGTCGGAACACTTCCCAACAGATCACTTCACTAGGCCGCTTATCTTCCTCGATGGTCCGCCAGTGACCAACACTACCTTTCAGAAGGTAGATAGCGTGCTTTACTTTTTCTACTTCGGGGATGTCGAGGATCTGGAAAGCCTTCTCAAGACTTGTTAGCCATAGATCCGCATCCGCTGGATCCGCCGTTCCATCATAATCCGAAGCCCCGACTGGGCGAAGCCGCTCGAAGGTCTTCCCAATACCTGACGTTTCACCATGGGGAGCCTGTGCTCTTGGAGGAGGCACTGGAAATCGCTCAACCATGAGATTCATCGTAGCCATCATCTGCCCCAAAAGCTATTGGTAAGCATGATGCTCAAGGATGGCTGGGTCAGGTTGGGGGACCTCAGGCACCCGATCTTCATGTGCCTGCTCAAAAGCTCCATCAACTGATGCAGCATTGCTGTTTTTAGCAGCGTGTTCTTCATGGTTTCCAGACATCTTGGCTTTCTTCTGCTGAGGGCAGAATATGATCGTGAGGAAATCTGGAAAACACAGAAGAACAAACACAACCTAGTCCTAGATCCCTGTAGACTCAGTGAACCTAAAGCTCTGATACCAAAACTTGTGGCAACACATCCCATTCTCACACATATAACAAGGTGTTACGCGAAAACGTGCGGAAATCACCATAACCACATCTTATCAAAACACGGGTTAATTAAAACCGATCGCGGAAAACTGATAAACTAGAAAACATATACATTCCAGTCCATGTCCTACAAGAAAACAGGTTACATACATGCATACGAGCCTGGTACATATCCATAGCTTAGAACAGCAGCTGCTTTATCAGTACATGAGTCCAACACCTGTTCATATACATAGAGGCCCGCATCCGGCCAACTGTAGGATATACAAAACATTATCGGTCGTACATCGTGAAACAAAGTCAAAACACTGCCAAGGACCTGAGAGTACAGGGATGACTCTAGACTCTATCACAAAACATCCAAAACAGCAGCTCATCCAGGGCTTGCCTTCTACTGTTCGTCAGGCTGCTCGGCCGCAACTCCACGACCACCACCATGTCTATCTCGGTTACCTAAAAAGGATGTAAACCAGCGGAGTGAGACAATTGAACGTTGTCCCAGCGGGAGGCATAACTCCCCGCCAAAACTACTAAACCTCAGATGAGAAGGTATGTATATATAAGCAACTGGCTGATGAGAGATATAGCAAGAGCAAATTATGAATTAAAGCTATCTAGCTTACCAGATGTAATCAAGTAATATCTGATTATCAAGACAGGATAACCAAATTCTAATTGCCATAGAAGAATATATCAATAACTGCATAACATAACAAAAGGAACTACACAAACAAGGACTCAACCAATGTTTCGTGTTTGTATTAAGCAGTAAGACTAAACGGCTAGATTACGTATTATTATGCCCTGAGGAAGTGAACCGTACCGTTCAAATCCAACCATCGGCTGCGAAGCCCATAACCGGTGCCATACAAGGTCAATGGAAGAGTCGAAATCCACGACCTCACCCCTCGTGGTCAGTACATGAGAAACAAAGCAGGACCGCAGTCTCATGCTCAAGTGGTCTCAGCCACATGGTCAGCTCCTCAGGCTACCCTCTGCCTAGCCCGCCTTGGTACAGGTCACAACACTAGAAAACCGAGCCACGGGTCTAAACACCATGCTCTGAGCCATGAACGCATTCATGCTCATCATATCACATATCAGGAGCCATGGACAATGTTCACCATGCTCATCACATCACATATCCGGAGCCATGGGCCATGTTCACCATGCTCATCACATATCCGAGTCTGCAACCACAGCTGCACTCGTTTCCCTCTCTATTTGAGGCTAGGAGAAACCTCGCATATTCAAAAATATGCACTCCGGGTTAACCCGCAGGAGAACCCGTTTCACCATCACCCTATCCTGACTGATGATGGGTCTATGGCCAGAGCAACTACATGATAGATTTCACTGTGATTAATTAGTATCTTTTAGATGGATTGCAAGATTCAACCAAGTTGTATAACATGCAAACAATAGAAAGAAAACACACAATATAACTAAATATCATGCTACTATTGTATTCACATCAACCAGTTCCATTTCAAGGACCCAACATCACATGTTATCACTTGGCCTCTTGCCAACCATCTAGATCCACCTCAAGGATCATCTCATAATCATGGGATCTCAATCCCTCATCATATTGTGCCATAGCCTCTCAAGGCTTTCATATTATTATGAAGCATCATTCATAATACACCTGTCATCATAGTATCCTCATATAACCATCCCTCATAGCCTTTCACCTAGCTATGCATTACCTACATGGTTAATATCTTTCAATAATCAATGAGAATAACCAGGGGACTCATTTAGGGTTTGTCACTAAAGAACAATTACGATTAAGCATTTTGTTGATATAAGGACTATGCCTACTATCATGCGATATTATTCAAAATTGCTATAAATATCAACTACACGTCACCTGATGATCATGTGCTCAAGACACATCATTATGCAACTATTTATGTACCTTACCATGCTTTGACATCATGTTAAAGAGGGACACATAACACAAGTATTATCATTGTCACTATCATTATCATTAAGTGAGCAAGGAGTTACTAATGATATCAAGGGCAATTACTAGACGAGCCACTTCCATGACACCAAGGTCATTCACAAAAGATACTAAAACCCTCACAAAAAGACCTTCTTGGGCAAGGTTCATCCTCACCCAAACCATGGCGTGCAGCCAAGTCAGGCGTGCAACTCACTGCTGAGCGCGCAGGGTGTATCGGGCGTGCAGGGTTCATCGGGCGAGCAGACTGACCATGCAGGGTGAGCAAGGGGTGTGCCAGGTGAGCAGGTGTGTTGGGCGAGCAGGTGTGTTGGGCGAGCAGGTGTGTCAGGCGAGCCAAGAGTGTCGGGTGAGCAGATGTGTCGTGTGAGCCAAGGGTGCCGGGCGAGCAGCCCAAGGGCGTCCCGCGTGCCGGGCACTGAGCCGTGCAAGAGAGAACCGGGCAACACAGGGGCATGCAACTCAACCGAGCGAGCAAGGTGATCCGTGCAAGGTTAGACAAGCCTCTCTGTCGGGCGAGCAAGCCTCCCGGGCGAGAAGCTCCAAGCGTGCAGCCTACCGTGCAACCAAGGGTTGGCTCGCGCGCCCCACACAAGGCAACCGATCAAGTGAGCAGGCCGTACAAGGGAAAGCTAGACCAAAAAGGGGGCTATCGGGCAGCACCTCCACAAGCACCAAACACTCAAGATACACCTCAACAAGGTCACCTAGATGAGCTCACCTTCTTGCCCAAGATGAGAAGAGAGTCTTGCTCAAGCCACTAAGTCACAAGCTCACCTCAATCGACTAGGAAAGAGGGGTGTTGCTCATGGCATTAGGACCCAACTCACTCTTCTAGATCAAGGGGAGAGAGGAGTGTTGCTCCCTAAACCCTAAGTCATATGGATCGGCCAACATGGCTACTAAGCAAGAACTAACTACTCATGTGCATATAAGCAAGATCATGAAATCAACATAAATGAAAGGGAGTAGAGTAGCTAGGGTTAGAGTTATGCAACCCGCCTTAAGCTCCAAGCTCCAAGGAAGATGAAGAACTCCAAGCTCCACGCACCACCAAGCAAGGAGGAGGGAGAGCTCCAAGGGATATCAGCCACCACTAGCTTCTCCAAGGGTGTGTCGACCTCCAAGATACTCCTTCAAGGGTGTGTCGTCCACCAAGCAAGGGAAAGAGGGAGTGTGTCGTGCACAAGAGGGTGAGGAACTAAAGGGACCTCAAGCTAAGGAAGGAACCACCTATATATAAGGAAAGGGAGGAGAAAACAAGGTGGAGCTATGCTAGGTGTCTTCCACACAAGGGACACTTGTCCACAAGCTCAAGCCACCACCCCAGCCAACCTTAAGACACTTGTCCAAGATGTGCACCAAGTGTCCACCAAACAAGACCAAGCACCATGGGCAACACCATGCTTGCACTAGGGCGACACACCTACTTGTTGGCCGAAACAACCATCCTAGGTCGACACACACACCTCACTTGGCCGATACAAGGCCCAAACAAGGCACCTCAAGGCCCAAACAAACTCAACCAAGGTCCAAAGGACCCAAACAACAAGCCAAAGCCTTCCTCTCAACCCTAGAGGAAGCAAAGAGAGAGAGGGGAACACCTCTCAAGGTGGTAAACTTGCTCACAAATCCTAAACTTGGGTTATTTGCAAGTAGCATCTCCAACCCTCAACAAAACACAACCAAACCCTAATCACCACTAAAGGTGATTAGCAGGTACAAAAACACCAGGGTCAAGCAAAGCAAACAGGGTTAGCCCTAAATGGAGGTCAGGGTCCTTACAATCTTGAGTGACATTAGTTTTTCTCTATCTTTCTAAAACCTCTAATTTTCATCTTTTTGGCCTAGTGAAGATAGAGATAGCAAGTTTTGACATTTTTGGGATGTTTTAAGAAGCTTATAGATAATTTTTTTTGCTTTCTTGTTAGAGATTGTACTCCTCATCTAAGGTGAGCGATGTAGCCTCTATTTAGTATTCAATGTGATGCAACTTTTACATATAATTGCTAAATTTCATTAATTACATGTTAAATGATACAAAGATGACAATTTTACAATTTTGTGCCTATATTGTACAATATTCTAAATTAAACCATTGCTCCCTATGAAAAATAAGTAACTAACTTAACATAAATCAATAAAAGTGTAAGAAATGTACCATAAGAAATGTAGTGTCTTATGATTGTGTAAATATATGTAGTGTATTGTTACCATTTCTAGCTTAAATTTGGGGGATCAAACTCTATTATCATCATCTAAACCTTGTTTATCACGAATCCATTCCCACTTGACCAATTTTCCATCCTTCCATTGATTATGACGAAGGTGGGAAAGATCTATTTATCATTCACTAATTCATCCTTGCCTATGTTGCTAACTCTCAGTTTGGTTTAGACAAAAAGTCTTGACCCTAAGTATTCTATAAATAGAGGGGTAGTGGAGGCTTTTTAGAGACACAACAGTAGGCACTATAAATTGTTGTCTTCTCAAAGTTGCGATAACGTGAGAAACTGACCAAGTCCTATCCATCAAAGGGAGGGATAGCAAGTGAGAGACAATTGGGTGAGAAAGTTAGTACTAGCACGTTGATTAGAAGGGACAAATCCTTCTTGGCTGTTCTAAAAGAACAACATGAGTTCCTGTTGGTGGCATGGACTACTATAGAGGCAAGCAAGCCTTTGCCACCCGCTAGGAGGATGCACTCAACTGTCGTCTGTGGTGATCAACTAGGAGGCTGATGTCAACAACAGTCTAGGTACGGCTTGAGAAATAAGCACACTACAACAAGTATTATCGCTGGCTCGCTCTAAGACTCGGTATATGCCTTACAAATCCTCATTCCCATTACAAACTTGTTTATGTGATCTACTATTTAAGGGGAATATGGTAGTTAAATGTTTGCTTCCGATGCCATACCTGATGCTATATTTCCCAATAGTGGTATTAGAGCCACATCGATTTATGATGTTTTGGGATTTAGTCGATATGATCAAATTTTGGTTTTATCATTTATTTATTACATACAATGTGAATATTAAAATGATTAATGTGCATATCCAATTAAGTACCACATATGATTCTTGCATCACCCTAAAATAGTTTTAATGGTGGATGTTAGTGTAGTAATGGCTAATAACCCCTAGATCTCTGTGCTTGGTTGGATGGTTTCTATTCTTGCTCTATCTCAATTTGCATACCAAGCATGTCTCTCCTTTTTTCATATGTAAAAGTATTAGTTATTTCCTTATACTCCCCTTGGATGCAACTTGAGGTTTCCCAATTACCATGTAATATGTTGAATAGGATTATGATAGTTTTAGTTCCTGTTATGACAAAGAAGACGTTCAACAATAGAGGAACCGACCATTTCATAAGATGAACTGACTGACTAAAGGACTAAGGAGGCTTACCGACAGGAGGAGCTGACTGACCGGCCTAAATCTCACGTCCAAAAGTGGAGGCGGATTCAAGGTAGTCGAGCTTTTACATTTATAAACCCGAATCCTTCTAGGCCCCCGAAACTTTGTTTACGGGGTCGAAGTAGTCATACGGGGTCGAACACAGGGACACGGGGGCAGTGTTGAGAATCTAGAATCGACACGCTACACTCCGACAGGTATTAAAAGATGATAAAATTCCTAAAAGGGAATCAACAAGGTGTCACAAATAAAATAGGAAAAACTATCTCCAACTGGAGTTACAAGAGAGATTTAAGGTTTTATCATTTAGCAGTTTTTATGGGTTTTCATGCAACAGAAACAGTAAGATAAAACTAGAGCTAGAGCAAAGTACGAAGGATAAGACTACACTAAAACAAATGGCAGCAATAACATCCTGCACCCCTCCTCTTAGAGCGGGTACCTCTAACCCAGTACCAACACCCCTCTCGAGGTTGCTGGCCTTAAGTTAGAGTGGAAAGTTACTGAAACAACTCCGTTCCAGGCACTCTCGTACTCCAGAATCGGACCAAACTCTAGAGCCACAACACGACTCTCGAAGTTGTTGCGACGGGAAAACACGGTTCGGTAGCTAATCGAAACGCGATCCAAAACATGCAAGCTAGCACTCAGATATTAGACATAGTAGTCATCCAATCATATGTACCAAGCATAGAGCAACAAGTAATTAAACTTTCCCATTTCCATAAACATTAAAGGTCTTAATACATTGCATGTAATAAAGAATTAAATAACAGAATTAAAACTATGTGTCGCCCTCTTGATGTAGAAGGTCGACAGACTACAATGACTCTCCCTGCCCGATATCGGTCAGAGGCCCAGCCCGATACAGCTGTGTCGGGCGGCACACCCTCTCGGGTGACACACACGACACTCGACTGCATCGCTCAACGACCCTGGCCGATACGCTCAAGTCGGGCGGCACACCCTCTCGGGCGACATGCACGACGGGCGGAGCGTATCGGGTTCGATATTGTGTCGGGCAAGGAGCAACACGTTCTATCATCGGGCACCCGTGTCGCTCATATACATTGGCCGATATCGGCCCACAATGTCGCCCGGGACAGTCCTAAGTGAACCATCCCCTCCCTCTCGGGATGAGGAAAAGCTCACCTAGTGTCGCCCGACACGAGCACTGGGGCGCGATATGTTTTCTCTCGCAGTTTTCTCTGAAGGTAGCTTAGGGTTCGCAACCGTCCGAACTGTCTTTTCGGCTTCCTGTAGCTGCTATTTATAGGCAGCGGTTGGGGAAGTTATGGTGCTCGAAGCGCCACGTGTCCCCCTTATTGCGGGTCGGTGGACGGCTGATACTGGACATCACTCGACGCAAGGTGCCGGCTATCGGTCACGTGGTGGACGGCACACCTGCTGGTGGGTGGCTGTGTCGCCCGACAAGCTGGGTTGTTGAGGCAGGCTTTGGCTCCCTGTCGGGTAGAAGGTGTTTCGTCCGCCCGTTCCTGTCGCGAGGCGTCCCTTTGTCTCGCGCCATTGTGTTGTTCCACCCTGTCGGGCGGGGTCTGTATCGGGCGTCTGGGGCCGAAAAGTCTTGGACTTATTCGTGGGCTGGAGTCGGCCCTTATTGTTATCAAAATGTACCAAACGGAGAGGAAATACTGCAAAGAATGGAAATATTAGAGTTAGAGCATTGCTTGGCCAATTATTGCGAAAATGCTTATAAAAGAGAGGAAAATAGCAGAAAAGGGCAGTTTTGATAACAGAAAACAAGGCAAAAACATCACAAAATTCAGTGTTATCAACTCCCCCAAACTTAGCGTTTTGATTGTCCTCAATCAATATTTAAACTTTATTTAGGAATGCTTCTTCTTGCTTGGCATAGTTTTCTGTACAAAAAGTGAAACAAGAATCGCGATGCCTTAAGGATAATGCTGACTCATAACAAATGAAAGATCTTGCATTTCTTGCCTTATTTATTTAAGTGGAGTTTTTCTCTACAGCTTCGGTGAGACTTGTCGTATGATTCCGAAGTTAGCTTACACACCAAACAGCTTTATTTTTGGGGTAGAAAGTTGTGTAAGGGTAGGCTAAGGCTTTTTGGGGTTTTTCTCTCATTTTCCATCAGTCCATCCAGGTAAGGGTCCGTTAGCGGGCAAGTGGTCCCTGCAGTCCAAGCCAGTTGGCTTTAGAGCAGTGATTTCACATCCTACGTACCACTGCCCCGGATCTACCATGCCTAAAGACGGGTACTTTTGGAAAAACGAGTGTGTATATGTATTTTTTTCTTTCTTTTATCGGGCACAACTCTCATGCTTTTATTCACACTCATAAAACTTCTTTCTCTTTTTGGGATTTTTGTTGGGTAAGGGAAAACAAAGAGATTTCTTTCTGTTTGGGCAGCTTTTTCCTTCTCCATACTCGTCTCTTAGCTGTTTGCGAGATTATTTTATTTTTTGAAATTTTTGGCAAGTCAAAACATAATCTTCAGTTTGTTTGAGGTAGCATTATCAAAAAGATATAACAACAACTTGTATCGCAATAAGCACAAAGAAAAACGAACTTTGCAAGAAGTTACAACATATTTTTATTATTATAGTAACTTTGTACATATGCATGGGGACAGAAATTTTTGCAAAATTTTTCAAAGTTTTTGGTATGAACATGTATATGTACACAATGAATAACGAGAACATATGTCTGTACACAAAAGAATAATGAATATGTATATAAAAGAACAAAGAAATAGAGTTAACAAAATTTCAAAAATTTGTACCTCCCTCACTGGTACATGGTACCCCCCCAAACTTACTCCACACTCTGTCCTAGAGTTGTGAAATAGATAGGGTGAGATAATGTATTTATTTCAGTGAGGTAGCGCATGCATCTGCTAGAAGCTCCCACACGTGTGCTCCCCTTCTGCTGTGATAGAAGGTGTGGTGGAGCTGGTCAGGCTTTTCCTTGCTCGCTATCCATTCCAGGACGTAAATCTCACAGTCATTAGATAGAGGGAGTTGTTGTGGACTGCGGTGGCAGAACTGGAGTTCATGCCACATGCTTGCTTGCGTATCTAGGAATGGTTCTATCATCTTTGACACCTCGTTGTAGTATTTTCATACTAAGCGCTCAACGGGTGATAAGGGTTCAGAAGTACACGGCACAAGATGATTCTTATTGCCGTCCGAGCTGTTGTAGAAAGCTCCTGCTCGTTCCTGGGTGTACATTATCAGGAGCGTCCAATGTTGGTAGTGCAGAATTGGGAGGAAGATTTCGCGGGGAACTCCTTCCTCCAGCATCTGTAGAATTTTTTTTTGCTCCTATTTCGTCGGCTAGGCAAATGTCGTTGAACAGCATGGGGTGGGCAATGTATGCTTGTTCTAGCTTTGGCTGTATGTACAGGATGTAAGCTATTGCAACTGTTACAACCAAGCACCCACCTTCCTTCACCATGTCTGTAAGATCCTCGACTGGGACTATGACATCGCCTGCCTGGAAGGCAACCACTGTCGGGGTTGAATCAGATAGCCTCTTCTGGATAATGTTGACCTGCTCCTGTGTGAGAGTATCACACGAAAAGTGGTCGAAATTGGATATCAATCCTTCTGAAGCCTCGAGCGAAGCAGCTTCTTCCCTCCCATGCACTTCTTTAAGGATCGCCAGCTACTTGCCCGCCCCGTGAACTTCGGCTGCTATCTCTTCTTCTTTTTCTGCAAGGCTGCTGGATCGAGAAGAGTCTTCATCTAGATCTCTATCCAGCAGTTGCTCCGGCACTCCTGCATCCTGGAAATAGCACTTGTCTTTGATTAGCAACATGGCGTAGATGGCCCTGCGCTGATAAATGGACTTTCCCCTGAGGACTCCTAGGTTTCCATAAGTGTTGAGCGCCTCAATTGCACCCAGGATAGTGATAGCACTGTTTCCACTCCCCTCTTCTATCTGTTTGGGGAGATCTCTGAAGCTGAAGAAATGCCAAGGGCCTTGGTGCCGTTGGCTCCCTTCCCTTATGGCTCGTTGCAGACGCAGTGGCAGGAGCCTCATCCTTTGGTCCTCCGGGCGACAGAAAACGCCCCCGAAGCGAGGTACTTTGGCATTGCTGCAGTACAACAGCTGGACGTGATGGTATTTGAGATCAACTATGCATAGGAACCACACGCTCCGGTTCTTGTATGGGGCCAAAACTAGGTTTGGCCTATATTCTTCAATATGCTGCATCATGTCGGCTACCGCTTGGGAGTCTGGCTCTCCCTTCATCAATCTTCTCGCCAAGGTCGAGGTGACTATATAGATTGCTCTTCGACCTGTCCTGCTGCAGATGTTCTCTATTATAGCATTCTCTAGGACCTTGAATAGTCTTTTGCCGACCGCGGCCGGTGTTCAGAACATCCCGCGGAGGACTTTCCGCCGTACTGAAAGATAGACGTCGGTTCAGACTATATCTTCTTCACCAGCCTGCGATCGTAAGACCTTATTTAGAAGCTTCTGGTCTCTGATCGTCAGGTATCCGATGGCTCACCTATCAAAGCCGGCCATCTCGAAGGACGAGATCTCAGATGGCTCACGGAATCTGTCCGCCATCGAGCGCCTTCCTCGGGGCGGATGTCTTTCGTTGATGGTGTAGACATCCCCCTTTTCTCCCTCAGACTCTTCGGAAGAGTCTCCCCCGATGCTAATATCAACACCTTCGTCCTCGACGTCATCCAGGGGAATGGAGACGTTTTTGCATGCCATAAGCCTAAGGAGCTCTCCTATCTGCTGGGAGTTCCTGTGGCAGACTTGTGTTGTGTCCCCTCTCCGGGCATTGAAGACCGGCCGCTGGAGGAGGAGGAGGAGGATGCTGTTCCCGACGGGGAACCTGTTGAGGAGGGAGGATAACCCCAACTGGGAGGTGACAGCGACCGTCTCGGCTGCCTTCGGCGCGGATGGTCGTCGCTTCTGTCAATCCTCTCCTCGAGCCGGTTTAGTCATTGGAGGACCTGCTGCATCATAGCATTCAATGCCTCTAGTCCTCCGGACAGGCTCGCTAGAGTTAGCAACTCCTTCTCCTGGTCGTCCAACCTACTTTGGAAAAATGCCAATTTGCATGTGAGGGAAATACATGCAACAAAGTTTATATATGTTACCTCCCGCAAATTGTCGAGCTCGTGTCCGAGCATCTTTCCGAGCGACGGGGGAGCTACAGGGGGTCTCCCTTCCATCCTCGTGGCATCCTGGCTTCCGTACGGTCTGCTCAGTGAAGCGGAGTTGATAAAAATTGTCCGCGACCCCGATGCCACCAAGCGAGGCGACGAAGCTACTTCAGCTGCTATCCCCTTGCCTTTATTTCTTGGTGGAGAAGACTGTGGTGAGGGCGGAGTTTGCTCCACCTCTGCACTGTCAGCAATCTCCTCAACTTCTATTGGAGGAGTTTTCGGCGGTGGAGTCAGTGATATCCCAAGTTCCCTTAGGATTTCGTCTAACGTCCCATTGTCATTGTTGTACGGAAGCTCATCCTCTGCCTCTGCAGGTCTTGAGGCGGCATCGAGACCTGCGGCCGTCTCTTCCGTGGAAGATCCCGAGGTTTCTGTTCCAGTGACATCAACAATCACCGGCTCCTTCTCAGCCATCACCGTCCTTGCTGTGACGGCGGCGGGTATGGTTGGAGTGACGACAACTCGATCAGTAGTTGACGTCGACACCTCTGGGGCTAGCCTTTCTGGGGCCCTTGTTGTTGGTATGTATGCCCTAAGAGCCAATCATGTGATGATTGGTGGGATACATTAAGATTGATTTGATAAACATCAAAGGTGAGCTTCCAATTCATTCTGGTTCAGTCATATGAGATAGTGATAGAACAGATTGAATGTCTAAAGAATGACAGTACTCAATGACGTATGCTTTCAGGTTGAGGACCTAAACGATGAGATCATACAGATGCTAAGAGTTTGTACATTCTTGTTATGTCCCTAGTCGGATGTCATTGTGGAAGGTAGATAGACAACAATGACACACAAGACTAGATTGTGGTGTTGGTTGATGACAGAATCTCATTAGTCATGATATAGAGATATCAAACCAAACACATAGGTACTTGTTAGAGAACAAGTGTACCGGACAGACCCACCGTGAGTTTGACACATGGAACCATGAGATGGTAGTCACAGTCAGTACTCACAGTGATGGTGGTGAGTGTGATTCTTAGACCTGAAATCACTACACTCAACACATGTCGTTGGGCACACTTTGACATCATCAATTGCAGTCCTGAAACATGGGTTGTTATAAAGGTGATGATTGGGTGGCTTTGACACATGGGGCTTTTGAGGGGTGAGTGATAGATATGGGATTTGTCCCTCCTGAGGGAGTATGATATCCATGGCCACTTGATGAGTAGGATTGAGAAAGGCGTGCACGCATGTGTGAATCAGTATGTGATACTGATGTCATACATATCTCTTCCAGTCTACTCTGAGATCAAGAAAGTGAATGAACGTTGACAGGATGACTGTTCCATGCCTCGAGTTCATTCGGGATATCAGTGACAAAGGAATTATACATTCGCTGTAACACCATTCACGGATTATAGGATGAAAGTTGTTCTCCAACTTTCTACTTTCACTTGGGTAGCACTGATGTGTGACTAGGCACCGCTCTTTGCTTGTGAAGTCATAAGTGTTATGAACTTTCACTGCCAATGTGAAATGGACCTGCAGGGTCACACACATAGGATTTAACCTGGAAGAGGAGTTTTGTCCACAAAGCAATGTTTAGATTGATTACTAAAGGAGTTTAGTAGTTCAATTAAACACTCAATTAGTCGATGGCTCAATATCGTATGGTTCAAGGTGTTGGACGCATAGATTGGAGCATTGGATTGATTGAAATTGCATTTGACTGATTCTACACAATCTGCACTCCCAACCGATCGGTTCATGTGATGAACCGGTCGGCTGAGGTTGCTGAACCGGTCGGTTCAATTGTTGAACCGATCGGCTCATGCACAGAGTGAAACAACCGGTTCAAATGTTGAACCGATCGGTTCAACTGGTGCAATCGAGCAACTTGGGAAAGTAGGATTGGTGAGAATTTTCCTTTTTGTTTCAAATTGCCCAATTCGATTGGGAATAATATTGGTATTCGATACCAATTGGGAAAGAAACAAGGAAAGTCTTTTTGAGCCGGATTAGGACCATGAACCGATCAGTTCAGGGCACCAACCGATCGGTTGGAGTGCCCCAAACGGTCGGCTCAGGTCCAACCGATCGGCTCAATGGTCGAACCGATTGGTTCAGCAGTGAACCGATCAGTTCAGGTTGCGAGATGGTTGCTTTTGGTGGAAAATACCGAACCCTTCTACTCCTGCTTTAGTCCCGCATTGCCCGGGATGGAGAACCCTGTCCCATGACTCTCCTATATATATAGGGGTATTGGGGGCTTCTCAATGTACAGCTCAGTGCAACCAGTTGCTCTGCAAGTTGTCGTTCTCTCTGGTTTTGGTAACCGTGAGAGAGCCCGAGCAAGTGCTTCCCGCAAAAGGGAGGTGCAGCAAGGGAAGGACAACTACAGTTGCAACAGGAGGCAGGAGAGCGTGTTGGTGACTAGTACGTCAATAGGAGGGTGCGACTCCTTACACTTCCTTGTGGGACAAGGAGTGTGGAGTTCTAGGTGGTCCGTGTGGACTACTACAGAGGCGGGAGGACACTGCCGCTTAGGAGGACAACTGTCATCCAACAATCCGGTTCGAGTAGGAGCTGTCAGTCCCGGTGCGACCAGGAGCTGCACAGACGCCGTCGAAGACGGAAGTTGAAGACCGCACATTGAGCGAGGTATTGTCTCCGAGCAAGCCTCGGGACAAGGTATGATTCCACAAACCATCCTTTCCTATTATATAGACGTTGACGCGTTTCCTCGGTATGGGTTGGAGAGAAATTGTTTTTTGTTTCCGCTGCCTTCTCTGTCTCCCCTAAAACCCAACAGTGGTATCAGAGCCACGTCAACTGCTCTATATTTTAGGAATATCGATATGATCGATTTTGGTTTGTCGCCTTTATTTATTGCATACGATGCGAATAATATCGGCTTTATGCATGTCCAATCCTAAATCCACAAATCCCTAATTACATATATTATATGTATTATTAATGCACTCGATACGCGTCGCCCTTAAACGAGTTTTGTGGTGAATGTATGTAGCATTATTATGGCCTTCAAACCCTATCTGTGATTGGTTGTGTGTGGTTGCTTGCATCTCGGTCTGCGCACCGATCTTCCCTCTCTTAATCATGATGTAACTCGAAATAATTCGAGATTCTTCCTACCTTTGCTCCCCCGAATGTAAATCGGGGTTTCTCTTTTAAAGCAATGTAATAAATAGAATATGATTTTATTTCCTGTTATGTCAAAGACCGGCGGACATCAAGACGACTGCTCAGACGATCGGTTCAAGGAGTGAACCGATCAGTTGACCTTCCAGACGGTCGGTTCAAGGAGTGAACTGATCAATTGATGACCGGTTCGAGGAGCGAGACGAGCGGCTGGCACCCAGACGACCGGCTGGAGAGTACAGATCGTTCATGTGATGAAGTTGATCTACTCAGATGGCAAGGCATAGAGTTCATCTTGTACAGGTTGCATGCGATGTAGACCTAGATGACCGTGATTCCTCTTGGCTCGAGGAATCACATTAGGATGGCCATAATCATCACTTTTTATCGTTTGTGCATGTTTTCTGTGGGATATAGCATGTATATGATACATACTATGTATTGTGGTGATTGGATATGTATATGTATATAAAACCAAATCCCTCATTAAAATATTAAGTTTTAGATGCCTTCCAAATGCAACACACGTGAAAAGCTTGATCGACCAAGTGTGGGCACGCCAAAGCGTGGTGCACCGTCAATCTCGTGGAAGCGTGAAGGATGAATGTGTGGGTCTGCCAAAGCAGGGTGCATATTCATCGTGTTTGCTTTGGGTCGGACTTAACAAGGTGATCTAGATGGGATCTAGTACCTTGAGGCATAGAGATGATCATTGCAAGGAGTTGTAGATGACATCTTATCAAAAGTTGCATATGATGCAATTGGCAAGAGTTGCCTACCTGAGAGATCTAAGTTGTGGGCGATCAGCCAAAGTTGACTCATGATTTAGAGGATTTCAGGATCTTGCCCACTAAAAGATTGTACGCTACAATCTTCCAAATTGATGGTGAGGGCTATCAATTTGAAGTAAAATAGTGGGAGCGATAATTAATTAAAGGCCTAATTATATCGTCAAATTTTCAAATCAATCAATTAAGTCAAAAATGAGTTTTGGACTAAAATTGCATATTTTCCTTTTGTAGAGTAAATGGCAACAAACAACAACAACTTTTCTTTGCGATCGCTCCTTGACAAGGACAAGTTAAATGGGACAAACTTCCACGACTGGTATCGGACATTGAGAATTGTTCTCACTCAAGAGCGTAAGCTTTATGTCTTGGATACTCCAATTCCAGAGGAACCCGCTCCTAATGCACCAAAGGCAGAAAGGGATGCTTACAAGAAGCATTCTGATGATGCCATTGATGCAAAGTGCTTGATGCTATGTTCAATGAACCATGAGTTGCAGAGGCAACATGAGAACATGGGTGTCATTGAGATGATTCTGCATCTCAGGAACATGTATGAAGATCAGGCATGGCAAGAGAGGTACAATGTTTCTAGGGCGCTGTTCAAGTGCGTCATGACAGAAGGAGATCCAGTTGGTCCTCACACACTCAAGATGATTGGGTATGTGGAGAACCTGCAGAGACTGGGATTTCCACTGAGCCAAGAGTTGGCTACTGACGTGATACTGCAATCGTTGCCAGAATCTTACAGTCAGTTTGTGATGAACTACAACATGAACAACTTTGATAGGCCATTTTCAGAGTTGTTGGGAATGTTGAGGACAGCCGAGTTACAGATGAAGAAGGACAAGCCTAAAGCTGTGATGGTGATCATGAGCAAGAAAGGCAAGTCCAAGCGCAAGGGCAAGGGCAAAGCTAAGAAAGGTTCTGAAGCTAGCCAGGAGTCCAAGCCATCTTCAGCTCTCAAGGCCAAGGGAGGCGTGACCAAGAAAGGAAATTTCCACCATTGTCAAAAGCCAGGACATTGGAAAAGGAATTGTCCTCTCTACCTGGAAGAACAAAAGAAGAAGGAGGCGACTGAAGCCTCTACTTAAAGGTGTCATGAAAGTAAACTTGTAACACTTTTGAGATATATGATATCAAGATGTAAAGTGTAAAGCATTCTTACTTGGGGCAAGTGTTGCCTTTAAAGATAGGAATACTTTAGTTTATTTTCGGCCAATAAGGCATGTAATATAGTTATGAACTGCTATTTCATACTTGCCAATAGATAGAAACACTTTATCTTTGCATATTGTATGACAATGATGGCAATTAATAAAGTTGTGTTTTCAATCTTAAAGATATGATCTTTGTGGCAGTGCCTTATTTATCTTGTGATATTTGATATGCATAAGATAAGAAGATACCTAAAAGTTATAGATAACTCAAACAATTTAATTAGCATTAATCATGAGAAATTCATTTCTAGTTTCCATGTGTTGGATATAACTAGACTCTTTTGGTTAGAGAACCAGTAAGGGACATGAATATCTTGGACATGATTAATCAATCTTCACTAATGTAGTGGGAGAGTGATTATCATATTAGGTATAATACATGTGATGTATTTACATACCTATTGGAATAAATTCTAATACTTCAAATGGTGTTTAGAGAAATACCAATATGAATGTCTTGAAGTGTTCAAGATTATCATAAATGAAGTACACATTTGATAAAGTATTAATTCTTGATGAGATCAATGAATGAAATACTTGGATCAAATGTTTGAGATCCTTATGAGCGATTATGATAGTGTATCATAGTGAACTCATGATTAAGGCATGGTGATGTCTGAATCAAGAAGGAATCATACTCTAAGGAGTTAGAGAATGATTATCAAATAACTGAATTCTTCTTAATAAAAGAATACCCCACACTAATAAAGGACATTAAGAATCACAAGGGTTGTGAATTCTTATATTCTTGGCAGATACACCTCAATTATCTATGTGATGAGTTGTTCATATGATGAGTCAACTATCTAGATGAATATGAGGAATCATATTTTGAGTTATGGTATAAAACCATTACATCCTAAATGACTTCCATGTGAGCCATAAGGTATGACCTTGATGGTAGCACTCATTGGATCATATCCATAAGTGCAAATGAATCTTAAGTGTTAAGACACATGGATAACATTTTGAGAAGGATGATGCTTGTTGATTGCAACTTAATGACTAAGACATTTGGCATATGGATACTAAAACCGCATTCCTATGAGGAATAAAACAATGATGTGTACATGACACAACCTATAAGGTTTATGAATCCACTAATGCAAATGAAGTCTATAAGTTACAATGGACTAATCAATGTAATTGATTGAGTACAAGAAACTCAAAATTGGATATTTACTTTGATGATATAGTCAAAGGGTTTGACTGATATGTCAAAGATAAAGAAGGGATCTGTGATTTAGTGGGAGCGTATTCACATTCCACATATTGATGTGAAATGGAAATGTTCTAGATTGGAAATTAAAAAAAAAGTGGAAATTATCTTTAAGGAAGATAGAGATGTTTCCTATGTGATAGGAATAGAGATCTATAGAGATAGTTCTTGAAAAACCTCTTGACCTGAAAAGAGAAAGCATACATTGGCAATCTATACTGAAGCGTTCAGTATGCACAGATTCAGTGGGAGAAAACTTGTCCATGTTACATGGAGTTAGTATCCCAAGGCCAAGTGTCCAATTCTTATGTAGAATGGGAACACTAAGAATAGATATGGATCTATCATGTATGTAATCATCCCATTATCTTTCATGTATGACATGGCAAGAATAAAATGCATTCATCATCTTGTATGTAGGACATGGCAATATGATGTGCTCATCCTGATAACTCATATGTGGGACATGACGAGTGGATGTCTGTCTTATTCCAGTAAGGGTTACTGGAATACCATGAGAACTTGATAAGTGCTTATGAAGTACTAGTTCTATGAAGATTAGGAAGAGTTCGATGTAAAGAGTTACATTGATGCGAACTTCCGAAAAGACAGAAAATTAATCGCAATATATACATAAGATGTATAAAAGTGAAAGTTTGTTGACAATTGGAAATGTTCCAATAAAGCCATTTGAAAAAGGGGAAATGCTGAGTATCTATGTGTTAGTGAACAGCAGTAGATA
Organism: Alisma plantago-aquatica; assembly: GCA_963693085.1. Lineage (NCBI taxonomy): Eukaryota > Viridiplantae > Streptophyta > Magnoliopsida > Alismatales > Alismataceae > Alisma > Alisma plantago-aquatica. The sequence continues at coordinate 1,303,807,437 of OY856410.1, forward strand.
CTATATGGATCTAAAAGTTCATGGGATGAACTTATATTCCACTCATTGATGACAAGTCTGGAAACCTTGATCATGCAATATGGCTAAAGGTTAGCAATGGAATACTAGATTGCATATTACGGCAACTCCATCTCATACGTGTGACGTACATCTAAGAGATGAGAGACATGCAATTTGTACAGACTTTGGCAAGATGTTGCCATTACTCACTATGTTTGCATTAAGAGCACAGTAACATGTGGGACATGTTTGAAGATCACTATGAATATGATTCAAGGGTGATTGGCTCGCAGTGCAAGTGGGAGTCTGTTGGTATGTATGCCCTGAGAGCCAATCATGTGATGATTGGTGGGATACATTAAGATTGATTTTATAAACATCAAAGGCGAGCTTCCAATTCATTCTGGTTCAGTCATATGAGATAGTGATAGAACAGATTGAATGTCTAAAGAATGACAGTACTCAATGACGTATGCTTTCAGGTTGAGGACCTGAACGATGAGATCATACAGATGCTAAGAGTTTGTACATTCTTGTTATGTCCCTAGTCGGATGTCATTGTGGAAGGTAGATAGACAACAATGACACACAAGACTAGATTGTGGTGTTGGTTGATGACAGAATCTCATTAGTCATGATATAGAGATATCAAACCAAACACATAGGTACTTGTTAGAGAACAAGTGTACCGGACAGACCCACCGTGAGTTTGACACATGGAACCATGAGATGGTAGTCACAGTCAGTACTCACAGTGATGGTGGTGAGTGTGATTCTTAGACCTGAAATCACTGCACTCAACACATGTCGTTGGGCACACTTTGACATCATCAAACACAGTCCTGAAACATGGGTTGTTATAAAGGTGATGATTGGGTGGCTTTGACACATGGGGCTTTTGAGGGGTGAGTGATAGATATGGGATTTGTCCCTCCTGAGGGAGTATGATATCCATGGTCACTTGATGAGTAGGATTGAGAAAGGCGTGCACGCATGTGTGAATCAATATGTGATACTGATGTCATACATATATCTTCCAGTCTACTCTGAGATCAAGAAAGTGAATGAACGTTGACAGGATGACTGTTCCATGCCTCGAGTTCATTCGGGATATCAGTGACAAAGGAATTATACATTTGCTGTAACACCATTCACGGATTGTAGGATGAAAGTTGTTCTCCAACTTTCTACTTTCACTTGGGTAGCACTGATGTGTGACTAGGCACCGCTCTTTGCTTGTGAAGTCATAAGTGTTATGAACTTTCACTGCCAACGTGAAATGGACCTGCAGGGTCACACACATAGGATTTAACCTGGAAGAGGAGTTTTGTCCACAAAACAATGTTTAGATTGATTACTAAAGGAGTTTAGTAGTTCAATTAAACACTCAATCAGTCGATGGCTCAATATCGTATGGTTCAAGGTGTTGGACGCATAGATTGGAGCATTGGATTGATTGAAATTGCATTTGACTGATTCTGCACAATCTGCACTCCCAACCGATCGGTTCATGTGATGAACCGGTCGGCTGAGGTTGCTGAATCGGTCGGTTCAATTGTTGAACCGATCGGCTCATGCACAGAGTGAAACGACCGGTTCAAATGTTGAACCGATCGGTTCAACTGGTGCAATCGAGCAACTCGGGAAAGTAGGATTGGTGAGAATTTTCCTTTTTGTTTCAAATTGCCCAATTCGATTGGGAATAATATTGGTATTCGATACCAATTGGGAAAGAAACAAGGAAAGTCTTTTTGAGCCAGATTAGGACCATGAACCGATCAGTTCATGGCACCAACCGATCGGTTGGAGTGCCCCAAATGGTCGGCTCAGGTCCAACCGATCGGCTCAATGGTCAAACTGATCGGTTCAGCAGTGAACCGATCAGTTCAGGTTGCGAGATGGTTGCTTTTGGTGGAAAATCCCGAACCCTTCTACTCCTGCTTTAGTCCCGCATTTCCCGGAATGGAGAACCCTGTCCCATGACTCTCCTATATATATAGGGGTATTGGGGGCTTCTTAATGTACAGCTCAGTGCAACCAGTTGCTCTGCAAGTTGTCGTTCTCTCTGGTTTTGGTAACCGTGAGAGAGCCCGAGCAAGTGCTTCCCGCAAAAGGGAGGTGCAGCAAGGGAAGGACAACTACAGTTGCAACAGGAGGTAGGAGAGCGTGTTGGCGACTAGTACATCAACAGGAGGGTGCGACTCCTTCCACTTCCTTGTGGGACAAGGAGTGTGGAGTTCCAAGTGGTCCGTGTGGACTACTACAGAGGCGGGAGGACACTGCCGCTTAGGAGGACAACTGTCATCTGACAGTCCGGTTCGAGTAGGAGTTGTCAGTCCCGGTGCGACCAGGAGCTGCACAGACGCCGTCGAAGACCAGAGTTGAAGACCGCGCATTGCGCGAGGTATTATCGCCGAGCAAGCCTCGGGACAAGGTATGATTCTACAAACCATCCTTTCCTATTATATAGACGTTGACGCGTTTCCTCGGTATGGGTTGGAGAGAATTTTTTTTTGTTTCCGCTGCCTTCTCTGTCTCCCCTAAAACCCAACACTTGTTGTGGTGACAACCGTCGTGTTGTTTGCTATAGCTTTGATCTCGGCGGCTGTGAAGACCAGATTTTCTGCATCGTAGTCGGCGCAGTGAGGGAGAGGGAGAAGTACGTTCGTTCTCGAGAACTTGTAGAAGAAGTCCCTCCCCTCCTTCTTGACGATGTTGGTCCTGATCAGGTACTTGGTGTCAAACACCTTGTCGCCTTGCGTCTTTGAGTGACTGCGTGGCTCTTCTGGGTACCCGAGTCCTACTGCGATGAGGTTGATGATGCCACCCATGCAGTAGTCCTTAGTGGCTACCTTCATTGGATGGAGTCTGTTCAGCAGGAATCGACCGAGGTTGATCACTCGGCCCTCCATTATGTGCCACATAACGTGTAGCTCTTCAGTGTAGATGCTGCTGGATTCGTTCTTGCTGAATAGCAAGCACGCCACCATCTTGTGCACTATCCTCCAGAAGCACGAGTGCACCACCACGACCTTCTTTCCCAGCTTGAAAGAAGATTCTCCGGTTAGCTTGCCCCAGAGTGCCACGGGATCGAACCCGTCTCCCTCGGTGATCTTCTCACCGTTGTCCATCAGATTCTTCTCCTCCTTGTTGGAAGAGAAGATCTTGTTCAGCAGCTTCTCGGAGATGGTGTGCTCCGAGTTGTAGAGTCGGGCCAGGAGTCTGTCCGGCCCGCCGAATTCTTCCCTTTCAACAACAGAGTTCTTCACTCGTTGGAGGGAGTACATGAACTCCATGGTCAACTTGGTGTACGAGGAAGACCGGCTGAAGCAGATCTTCTTCAACCCGGCCACAGCCAACACCTTTTTAGTCTTTTTAGAATTCCCAGCTCAGCAAATGAGGCTCTGTGATAGAACCTGCTTGGACGGTAGACCTTTGCTATCAGCTCAGCATAGCGGCGAGCATGCTCATCGTCTCTTGGCTCGAAGTTCCCCGATAAGAATTCCGGGAGTTCTGCTGCTGCTAGAGGCGTTGGGGTTGGGATAGGTGCGGCTGCCTCTTCAACCCTAGCCTTCTTCCTTGTATCCGACGTCCTAGCCTGTCCTGGATTTGGGCACTTGGGCCTGGCAGACTGCCCTTCAGCACCAGTCTCTAGGTAGATCCTCCTACCCTGTGCGTCAAATGGGACAGCGGTTGTCTTAACGCGAGCCATTTCTGCAAATTAACAATAATAAGAAAAATATGTTAACCCTTGGAAGAAATATAGAAAAAGAATAAATGAATGATTGGTTATCTTTCTATACAAAGATCTTCCCTCATCTCGTATCGGGCGACACATAAGGTTCGTAAGCGAGATCATGTGCCCGACACGAGAGGTGGGTATCGCCCGATGCGAACAAGCGATAAGGCATCAAACTTGTGGTCATGTCGGGCGATAAAAGGTGCCCGATATGACTCGCAAAGAAAACAAAGTGTCGCCTGACACAAAACAGTCAGGACGATACAAAAATGGGCGACACGCCTATCGGTCGACAGGATGTATCGGGCAATCGTCACTAAAAGATATGTCACGTGATATTCCTGTCGGGCGATATGAATCCGTTCAGAACACAAGGCCGATAGTCTATATACACAAGAGGGATCGTGTCGGGTGACACAGACTACCGAGCGATAGGGTCTATCGGGCGATAGGGCCTATCGGGCGATAGGGTTTGTCGGGATGTACCTCATGGTGTTCAGGTCTTCTTTACGATACGAAGGCAAAAGAGTCTCGTGCGACACGGGAGCAAAAGGCACAAGGTCTTAGCACAAAATGGGAGCGCGAGAACAGTGAAACAAGCAGCCCGACATGGTGAAAACTCGTTTGTTTATATAGCAAGCAAACTCAACCGGGGTGAAAACGTGGGTGTCGGGGTGCGTGTCGGCCATTGGGGTGACTCATGCATGAGACGGACAGTCTTTCAGTCGGCTCAAGAAAAATTATCCCAATCTGCTCGATGTGTGCTGCCAAACTATTGCACCCATAATGACGCTTCGCGGTCCCTAACTCCCACTGCTTTCAAAACGCCGGTTGGGCTTCCTCCCGATGCGGCTCGAAAATAAAATGGGTTAAAGGCGGATGATGAGTAAAACATCATTGACCAAAGACTGAAATCCCAGCCTCAGAGGGTATTACTCATCCCGGAAAAACAAAGGCCGTGACCCATAAAAGATTCAGTGCATGTGGCGCATGCACTGCCTCGGGCCTTATTACAGACCATAGTGTCCGTAATGTTCACATTGCTAGAAAGTAAAATGCATCCTATACTAGAAAATTAAAACTTGGGATGCCTCCTGAAAAATGCCAGGTCCTTCAGTCTTTGGCCTTTGGCTTCTTCTGTATCATCATTCCTTGTCCTTGTAGTCACGGTCCTGGCCTTTTCGCTGGCTCAGTATTTGATGGAATTCTACCCGATGGGTTCTTCACAACTTCGGCTAGTTGAGCTAGCTACTGATCAATCTTGCATTGATGCGTTTGCATGTCAGCCAACTGTACCTGTAGGGAGTTCAAAACACCGGAATTGAATAGTGCACTCTGCGCCAACTGATTATTGATCGTGTCCTGCTTCTTAACAAAGTCGAATAATTGACCAATCACGTTTGCTTGGCCCGTCCCCTTGTCTTGCTCTCAGCCAGTCCCTTGATAATTTCCTTGCGCTGGGAAGTTCCCCTTTGCTGATTGGAACTGGTTGCCCTTGGAGTATGGGCCAGACCCCCCTCTCTTTTCAAAGGATTGTGTCGGCTTGGACGAATTGTGCAGCTGATGGGAGTTCTCCGCTGCGTCCTTATTGCCGTAGTTGAAGCCGGGGTGGTCAAGCCTCTTGAAGCTCACGAAGGAGATGTTCTCAGTCCCTCCGTCCTCCGAATCAGAGTCGCTACCCGCATTCAGTTGGGTGTAGATGCAATTTTCTACCCCGTGGTCGCCTTCCCCACAGGTAACATACTTCATAACTTTCTCGCTTTGCTTCTTTCCTTTCCCACTGGACTCCTTTAACTATTTCATATCAGTCGCGATCTTTTGGATCTGGGATGTGATGATCTCCAGAGCCTTAGACTCAAGAGAGGATCCTTCACCGGCCTTTATCCCTTGCCCTCTGTCGGATCTGTCAAAATCAGTCCCAGCTCGCAGCTCGGCCATGTTCTTGATTATCCTCTCAGATGTGCTTGGCTTTTTCCCCAAAAAGTCACTTCCTGCCGCGACATTCAGTGACACCCTTTCTTCGGGCGTCAAACCATTGTAAAAGGTGGTGACTAGGAACCCCTTCTTGTAGTTGTGGTGAGGGCTGTCCCTCAGATATTCCTGGTATCTCTCCCAGGCTTCATGGAGATTCTCATTGGGTCCTTGCATAAACGAGGTGATCCTTTGCCTATTTCTTACCATCTTCTCGGTCAGATAGAATTTATTGACGAAAGCGTCTTCCAGAGCTCCCCATCCATTTAGAGATTGGTGGGGAAGTCCCAAATACCACGATAGAGCCTTATCTTCCAGGGAGAAGATGAATCCCTTGCAGTAAATTACCTCATGAGGGACGCCTCGCATCTTGATCGTATCACAGATATTCTTAAAGGCATCCAGGTGATGATAGGGATTGTCATGCCCGGAGCTCCCTCTAAAACTCTTATTTTGAATCATGGAAATCATAGACGGCTTGAGCTCGAAGTTGGTGGCGTTGAAGCATGGGACGATCACCGGGCACTGAGAATTGTTAGCCTTTGAGGAGGCTAACTCCCTTAGGGTCTTCTCTTCTTCTCCCGAGTCGTCGCTATCACTTCTTTCCTGGCGTCGTTCCTGGTTGTGGTTTCTTCTATTCCGGCGGTGGTGATGTCTGTCCCGGCAGTGGTCCTCCTCGAAATGATCCATTTCTAGATCTTCTTGTTGATCATTTCCGATATATCTATCGTTGCCCTTAGGAGGGGGTGAATTATGCCTATCCCTCCTCGGACGTTCGCCTTCAGACTGGTGTTGCTCAACGCGCGGAGGCATGACGGCCGGAGTAGGTGCTCAATTGAAAGGAAAGTCCCTTTCTTATGAGGTACCTGAGACATTACGAAAAGCCAAGTTAGAGAATTGAATCATTATTTTTGGGCAAGAAATAACAAATAAGAAAAACAAAAAGGAAAGAGAGTACTGTCAAGCTCATTTCTAAGCTTGAGGCATAGGAGTGTAGTTAGTGGATTCGGGTTCGTCTACAGTACCGCTATTGCCTTGTCCCCGACAATGGTGCCAAAAAGTTTGAGCGGCCTAAATATCACATCCAAAAGTGGAGGCGGATTCGAGGTAGTCGAGCTTTTACATTTATAAACCCGAATCCTTCTAGGCCCCTGAAACTTCATTTACGGGGTCGAAGTAGTCATACGGGGTCGAACAAAGGGACAAGGGGGCAGTGTTGAGAATCCAGAATCGACACGCTACACTCCGACAGGTATTAAAAGATGATAAAATTCCCAAAAGGGAATCAACAAGGTGTCACAAATAAAACATGAACAACTATCTCCAACTGGAGTTACAAGAGAGATTTAAGGTTTTATCATTTAGCAGTTTTTAGGGGTTTTCATGCAACAGAAACAGTGAGATAAAACTAGAGCTAGAGCAAAGTACGAAGGATAAGACTACAGTTAAAAAAGCGGCATCGATAACATCCTGCACCCCTCCTCTCAGAGCGGGTACCTCTAACCCAGTACCAACACCCCTCTCGAGGTTGCTGGCCTTAAGTTAGAGTGGAAAGTTACTGAAACAACTTCATTCTAGGCAATCTCGTACTCCAGAATCGGACCAAACGCTAGAGCCACAACACGACTCTCAAAGTTGTTGTGACGGGAAAACACGGTTCGATAGCTAATTGAAATGCGATCCAAAACATGCAAGCTAGCACTCAGATATTAGACATAGCAGTCATCCAATCATATGTACCAAGCATAGAGCAACAAGTAATTAAACTTTCCCATTTCCATAAACATTAAAGGTCTTAATACATTGCATGTAATAAATAATTAAATAACAAAAAATAAAACTATGTGTCGCCCTCTTGATGTAGAAGGTCGACTGACTACAACGACTCTCCCTGCCCGATATCGGTCAGAGGCCTATCCCGATATAGCTGTGTCTGGCGGCACACCCTCTCGGGCAACACACACGACACTCGACTGCATCACTCAAGGACCCTGGCTGATACGCTCAAGTCGGGCGGCACACCCTCTCGAGCGACACGCACGACGGACGGAGTGTAACGGGTTCGATATTGTGTCGGGCAAGGAGCGACACATTCTACCGTCGGGCGCCCTGTCGCTCATCTACATTGGTCGATATCGGCCCACAGTGTCGCCCGGGACAGTCCTAAGTGAACCATCCCCTCCCTCTCAGGATGAGGAAAAGCTCACCTAGTGTCGCCCGACACGAGCACTGGGGCGCGATATGTTTGCTCTCGCAGTTTCCTCTGAAGGTAGCTTAGGGTTCCCAACCGTCCGAACTGTCTTTTTGGCTTCCTGTAGCTGCTATTTATAGGCAGCGGTTGGGGAAGTTATGGTGCTCGAAGCGCCACATGTCCCCCTTATTGCGGGTCGGTGGACGGCTGATACTGGACATCACTCGACGCAAGGTGTCGGCTATCGGTCGCGTGGTGGACGGCACGCCTGCCGGTGGGTGGCTGTGTCGCCCGACAAGCTGGGTTGTCGAGGCAGGCTTTGGCTCCCTGTCGGGTAGAAGGTGTGTCGTCCGCCCATTCCTGTCACGCGGCGTCCCTTTGTCTCGCGCCATTGTGTTGTTCCACCCTGTCGGGCGGGGTCTGTATCGGGCGTCTGGGGCCGAAAGGTCTTGGACTTATTCGTGGGCCGGAGTCGGCCCTTATTGTTATCAAAATGTACCAAACGGAGAGGAAATACTGCAAAGAATGGAAATATTGGAGTTAGAGCATTGCTTGGCCAATTATTGCGAAAATGCTTATAAAAGAGAGGAAAATAGCAGAAAAGGGCAGTTTTGATAACAGAAAACAAGGAAAAAACAACACAAAATTCGGTGTTATCACTGACCGATCGGCTAATGAGCTAACCGATTGTCTGGAGGTGTTCAAAAGATGCTTGGATCAAAGACTAGACAACTGATCTGAGAGATAAACCAATCACGAGGAAAGATGACCGGTTCAAGAGTTGAACCAATTGACCCAGATCAGTTTGAGAACATATCTTCATCAACAACAAGTTATTACATATGATGCAGGTGACAACATCAAATTTTATACACTTTTGTACCTATTTTATACCTCTCCAAACATACCTTTTATAGACTTTTCCACTTATTTTAGCAATTTTATGACAAGAATCTTAATTGCACACCTTTTCCATCCTTGCAGGGTCACATCAAGCCATTGTCATGGTCACCACCTCGAACACGACTCATTGACCAAGGAAGACTCCCACACCACGACCAATGCCACCATTCACCCCGATGACGCCACGACCACAGTGTAAGCGTCCACCTATTTAGTCGTGGCCCACAACACATTCAACTAAACCTTGATCAACCTCGAATGAGGTAGTGCCGCGATCGAGGCACTAGCATGCCACGACTGAGGGAGAACCATGACCAAGGAAATGGAGTGCCCCGACTAAGGAAGGACCGCGACTGCACTAGCGCAATACCTCGACTGAGGTACTAACACGACCGATCAATTTGGTGACCTTGCTCGAGGAGGGGCCTCGACCGACCACAATCAAGTCTTGACTGACGCCAAGCCTCGACCGCGGTGTGGGTGGTTAAGTCGGTGGAAAACACCTATAAATATGCCACCCATCTCGACTTCTCACATCATTAGATCATCAAGGACCATGAAGTGATGCCAATTTCCAGACCCAATCTCATCCATCCAATCAATCTTGGATCTTTGAAGGTGGGAGCTGAGGAGAGAGAAGATTGAAGACCTTTCTCCCTCAAAAGAAGGAGAGCATCCACACCGTCCATCTAGATCCAGATTCGAAGGAGTACTTTGGTGTATCACCATCTTCTCTCTCTTCTAGATTTTTCATCTCCATTATGTTGTACCCCCTTCCTCTTCGTGGTTATGATGTATCTGTCATTTTATAACACCGTTATGCTGCCCGTTAACATGTGCAGCTAAACACTTAACTCGGGTTGGGAGTAGTCACTAAGGATCTCCCAACATGTATATTCTTGATTCCCTTTGAATAAATATATGCTCATATCAAGATTATCTCCATACACTTGTTATTAATGCTTCACTTGTATGCTTAGTTACCATCTGGTGATGTTTGATCGTTGGTACCTTGAAAGAGTAGTATCTTCTTTATCTAATGCTATGGAGTAGTATGAATGCATGAAAATGTTGGATTGCTAAGGCTCATGGTCATATGTTTTGCTTTGTGGATGTAAGGTTGTCATCTCGAGAGGGAGGCCACCTTAGATCCTAGATCTATCTTTATCTTGAGAGAGGAGGGAATAGACGCTTATATGACTACTTGTAATCTTGATATAGGTATACACGGGGGAGTGAGTTTTGCATGTTGGTGAGAGACCTTAGTAGGTGAAACTCAATCTGAGTTACCTTCCATATCTTAGTTTCCTACCGTTTATCCTTATTTTCTCCTTTTGTTATTTTTTTCTTTATTTTATTTTTCTTTGTTTTGGTTTGATCACCATCGTTTCTTAGGGAACAACCTTTTTAAATCATATGCCTATTCGGAGTATATGAGTGTGTGACCCTATGTATTTAACACTTACTAACCTTGTCCCTGTGGTTCGACCGTGATTACTACATCAGACCCCATATAATAGTTGCGAGGGCTTGAGTGTTAGGCTACTATCTTAAAAGTCTGACTACTCTAGATCAACTCCATTTTGGATGCGCGATTTAGACCGATCAACTTTTTGGCATCGTTATCGGGGACAAGGCAAAACGGCACTGTTAAGAACTTGAGTTCACTCACTATACTTCAGTTCCTCAAGCTTAGTAATAAGCTTGACCACACATAAACCTTAACCTTAAATCTGCTACCCTGCGTTTGTGTAGAATAGTTCGTTTAGCATGTCCAGTTTACTAACTTGACTGTGCGGTCTATTCAAGGAATGGGAGGAAAGCAGACTCGTTCGACTTTGCTCCTTAACCTTGAGTCACCATGCCGTCTCGTGTGGATGGTACTTTCACTGGGGACAAGCGGAATGTGAAATTGAACATAACCCCCACCACCAGGGATGGACGAAGATAGAGATGGCCGTTACTTAGACGGTCGTCAATGTGAAGAAGAACGTTGGGAGGAAGATCATCGTGAAGAAGACCAACGTGATGAAGAACGACACTACTGTCTCCGTATAAAGCACCATCACAATCACCATGACAATGAACATGAGCGTGATGGTCGGGACAGTGACAATGAGGATGATGAAGAGAGAAAGACTCTTAGAGAGCTAGCAGCGACTAGGGCCAATGAATCTAGATGCCCGATTGTCATCTTGCACTTCAACACGACAAACTTTGAGTTGAAGCCAGCTGCCATCTCGATGATCCAGAATAAACCTTTCTACGGAAATTTGAAAAGTGAAAACCCATACCATCACCTTGACACCTTTTAAAAATATCTGTGATACCATCAAGATGAGGGGAGTCCCTAAAGAAGTGATATATTTTAAAGGATTCAACTTCTCTCTTGTTGATAAGGCTCTATCATGGTACCTCAACCTCTCCCACCAGTCCATAGATGGGTGGATACCCCTAGCAGATGCCTTCGTTACTAAGTTTTATCCGACTGAGAGGACTATCCATAACATGCAAGAGATCACTTCTTTTGCGCAAAAGCCGGGAGAAAACTTGCACGAGGCATGTGAACTCTTCCAGGAGTGTTAGAGGGACTGTACACACCATAATTATTGTAAGGGGTTCCTAGTGACCACCTTCTATAATGGGATGACTCCTACTGAGAGGAATTTATTGAACGCATCCGCTGGCAGTGACCTTCTAGGAAAGAAGCCGAGCAGAACTATGAAGATAATAGACAACATGGATGCACTACAAGTAGGCATGGATTATGAAAGGAATGATAGAGGATCGACAAATAAGGTAGGGTCTGAAGGACCATCTATTGAAGCCAAATCCTTGGAGACCATAACAACACAAATTCAGAAAAGAGCCACTGATGTCAAACAACTAAAAGATATTGGAGCTAAGGGCAAGAAGCATACTGAAAAAGCCAAGAAGTGTGTCACATGTGGAGAAGGAGGGCATGGGATCGATAACTGTATCTATACCCGTCCTGAGGAGAGTGACAAAAGAAAAAATGAAGAAGAGACGGAGAACGTCTCTTATGTTATGTTTAAGCGACAAGACCACCCTGGGTTTAGTTATGGCAACAAAGAAGCTGCAAAGAATGCACCTCAGCTGGGTAGTTCATCTAAACCTCCCCTAGGGTTATAGAAGAAAGGAGTGCCAACACAATACACCAAGACTACCAACTACCAGTGGAACAAAAACAACTATCAAGGCTAGAACAAAAAATGTGAGCAGGCAAGGATAAGGGCAAAGCCCGGGGGCCGAGCCAAGTGAAAGATAATAACCAAGTTGACATGATTGCTCAACTATTCGACTTTGCAAAGAGGCAAGCGTCGGTGAATGATCAACTGGATCAAAGTGCTCTCACAAATTCGGGAGTGCTGACCAACATGCAAACTCAAATGGTGGATATGCAAACTCATCAGAGATAGATTGATCAACAACTTGTAGAGCTGGCTGAGCTCATGAAAAATCCTTCAGGAAAGATACCGTCAAATGCTGAGACTGCCAAAATGGCTACTCTCTGATATGGGAGAATGATGGAGAATGCTAATACATAACAACATTGAAGAAGGAAGAAGTCATGCTAATCAGTAGTCTGAGAATGAAAAGACAATAGAAGAATCAAGAAGGAAAGAACAAGCTAACAATGGCAAAGAAGTAAGACCACCCGAAAAGAAGAAGGAAAGAGAGGAAAAGGACTCAGACCCTCTGGGAGACGTTCTTTCAAAGAAAAAGCCATACTCCATAAGAGGTCCTTTCCCCTATAAGTTAATAAAATAACACTTGAACTTTTTGGTTGCATTAGAGATGAGATGAGCGCTGTGGCGACTATGGCAGCGACATCGGAGGCGACATCGGAGACGGCGGTGGAGGCAACTTTAGAAGCGAGCTCAAAGCCTCCAGTGGAGCCCAAACCTCCGGATCCAGAAGAGAAGGATCCTTCGGGTGCGCGCAACTCCATTCCCATTACAGGAAATGTTAAAGTGGCATAGGGGTCGACCCAGTGGTCGGACTTGTTTAAGAAGGAGAATGTGGGGCCTGTGAAGCTGAGCAAAACAGAAGTGAAGATGATAGATGGCAAGCTCAAGTACCTGAAATCAATTGCTGAGAGGAATGTCGAGAGGTGGAGAAGGACGACGGCTGGTTATGTGGTTGGTCTGAAGCCGCACTGGCCAGAGCTAGCTCATCACCTTGCGATGATATGGAAAGACAAAGGCACAATCGAAATCAGATCCAGGGGCAGAGGATTCTTCATCGTGATGTTTAATAACGACGAGGATTTGCTGACTGCAGTAGATGGGGGTCCCTGGTTTGTAGCTGGGAAACCTCTAATTATCAAAAGATGGGAAAGAGGAGAACCATTGGAGAAACTGAAGCTTACTGAGATTCCGATCTGGGTAAAGATACACAACCTGCCGTTGGAGCTGTGGGACACTGAAATGTTCAATTACATTGGCTCATACATGGGACGACCTCTTAAGCCTGACAGGTTCACTGCTGAATTCCATCGTTTGAAGTTTGCTAGGCTGCAAGTTCTTATCCCCATGGACTTCTTGTTTCCTAAAGAGCTTGAGATTGTTGGGGAAGATGGTCAGTGTGACACAATCACCTTCGAGTATGAATGGGAGCCTGCAAGATGTTTGTCGTGCGGCCTGTTTGGGCATGAATCTGTTTTGTGTGGAGTAAAAAAAGCGGAGGAGCTTGAACATAGAAAGAAACCAAGGAAGGTCTGGAAACCCAAACTCGTTCATCTAGAAGAAGAAGCTGATATATTCATAGATGCTAATGAGGGGGTTATCGAGGTGACTGAAGTTGAAGCTTCTTTGTCTGCCGATATTACAGAGAATGTGGTCACCCCCCTTGTTCCTCTATCTTCTGTTAGTTCTGCTGATATCGCGAAGAATGTGGTTACCCCTCTTACTTCACCAGTTGCCTCCCCTGTTGCATATTGGGAGATAAAGAAGAAGAAATGGCACAAGTCCCCTCAGAGAATAGCTCCAAAGCATACTACATGGAACATTCCTGTCATTATAAATAAGTATTCACCTCTATCAAGCCTGGCAGACAATGCAAGCATAGATGAGGGAGAAATTGAATTTCAGGAAGCTGAAAATGGGGACCCACCCATAGTTCCTAATGGTTAAACCTCTTACTGTTGTTTCTTGGAATGTGAGGGGAGGTGGCTGCAAGGTCCCTCACATTCGGAAGGAGGTTGAAAGGATCAAACCGGATATCTTTATTCTGTTGGAATCCAGAGTTAATAAAGAAGAGATTCTCAGTTTTATTAAAAGCATTTGGTCAGATGCTTTCTTCATTGACAATTCTGATTTTTACTTATATACAAGGATCATTGTTATTTGGTGGGATAGAGATATTTACATCACCAAGGTGGGAGCTAATGATCAAGTCATCCACTGCTCTATTGTGAAGGATAGTATACATATGTCCCTATCTGCTGTTTATGGGGCTAATGCTGATGCTGACATGCCTCGTTTGTGGGATTCCTTAGTGAATTTTTCCAACTCTAATCCTTATAACTGGTGTGTTATGGGGGACTTTAACTCGGTTAGATTCGCTAGGGACAAACTGGGCAAACATCCTCCCACTAAAAGAAGTATGAGGGAGTTCAATGCTGCAATGGAGAAGACTAGCCTTATGGAAATGAGTGATAAGGGTCCCTTCTTTACTTGGGACAGCCATAGCAGATCCGGAAGAAGCACCTTTTCTAGAATTGATCGTATCCTTTGCGATCTTAATTTCCTATCTTCTTTTCCTTATTGCTGGGCTGAAGTGGTTTTTTCTATTTTCAGTGATCATAAACTCTTGGTCTTGAGATCGGACATTGAAAAGAAATCTCCTACTCCCTTTCGTTTTATAAATGCTTGGATTTCTCAAGATGGCTTTAAAGATGTTGTTAAAAATTCTTAGCTTAATTCTGAGATTACGAGTACTCCCATGTTTAGATTATACATGAAGCTTGAACTTGTTGCTAAAGTTCTTAAGAAATGGAATATGAGTTCTGTGGGAAATCTTGTTTCGAAGGCTAAGGATTTACAAGACACTGTCTGCTCCCTGCAAAAGGCTTTAGAGACTGACCCCAATAATCAGGCTCTTCAAGCTTCGATGTTTGAGTGGAGGAATAAGGCTTATAAAGCTGCTTAAGATGAAGAGAGTTTGATCAGACAAAAAAGTAGGATTCAATGGTTGAAGTTGGGTGACAAGAATACCTCTTTCTTTTATGCGTCTCTCAAATCCAGGAGAATTTTGAACTCTATTAATGTGCTTCTCGATGATAATGATACTCCTATATATGATGCTGAGATGATAAAGTGTAAAGTGAAGGATTACTATGAAAACCTTTTTAATGGTGCTCCTAATCATCTTGTCAATTGGAAGGATGACTGGATTGTTCTTAGGATTTCTAATGCTCAGTTTGATTCTCTCTGTAGTATCATTACCTCTACTGAAATTGAAGATGTTGTGAAAGCCATGAAGGATGATAAAAGCCCTGGTCCGGACGGCTTTAATGCTGTCTTCTTTAAAACATGTTGGGATATTATTAGCTGTGATGTCATTGCTGCTGTTAAAGGCTTTTTTAGTTCGGGAAAGCTGTTGAAGGAGTGTAATAGCACTCTTATCACCTTGATTCCTAAGGTGCAGGGTGCCAATATCTTGAAAAACTTTAGACCTATTTCTCTCTGTAATCTTGTGTATAAGATCATCACTAAGGTGATGGCCAACAGGGTCAAGCTCATTCTCCCTGATTTGATTGATCAAAATCAAGCTGCTTTCATTCATGGCAGATTCATAGGCGATGCTATTGTTCTTGCCAATGATATTTTGAGTACTTTTGTTGGTCCCCAGAAGAATCTATGCGTCAAGGCGGACCTAGCTAAAGCTTTTGATACAGTTAGAAGAGATTATATTCTTTTCATGCTTGATAGGATGGGTTTTCCTCCTTGCTGGTTAAATTGGATTAATGAAACTTTCTCCTCTGCTTCCTATAGGGTGCTGGTCAATGGCAGCCCCTCTGGTCAGTTTGAAGCCTCTAATGGCGTGAGGCAGGGGGATCCATTGTCTCCTTTTCTTTTTGTGGTAGCCATGCAAGGTTTTTCGAGTATCATCAAAGCTGTTGTTCATAAGGGTGAGTTGGACCCGATTAAGGCATCGGATAGGCTGGGTATTTCTCATATTATCTTCGTTGATGACCTTCTCATCTTTTATAGAGCTGATGAGAGGAATGCTATTGGTCTTAAACATGTCCTTAAAGACTTAAGTAATGTCTCTGGTCTTCAGCTTAACACCTCTAAAAGCCAGCTCTTTGTCTCTAAGAATGTTATTAATAATAAGATCGTGGACATTCTGGATATTGAGGTTCAATCCCTGCCGGCCAGGTATCTGGGTCTTCCTCTATTTACTGGAAGGCTCTCTAGAAATCTCTATTTGCCTATCATTGATAGAGTGAAGAAAATGCTGGACTCTTGGAAAGGTCGTTTTCTATCTCAAGCTGGTAGACTTGAGCTTGTTATTTCTACTTTATCCTCTTATAGTATTTTTGGTCTGTGGCTTTTCCCCTTCCAAAATCTGTTACTAAAGAAATAGAGCAGCTGCTGCGGAATTTTCTTTGGAATGATACTGAAGAAAAGAAGCATCTCCATACGATTTCCTGGAAATCTATATGCAGGCCTAAAGATGAAGATGGACTTGGAATCCGTTCCTTAGATGACTGGTCTAATGCTGGTGTTATAAAGAATCTTTGGAATCTGGCTACTAATAAGGAAGCTCTTTGGGTGAAATGGATTCATGAAAGATATGTTAAAGATGAATCTCTTTGGTCTACCAAGGCTAGATACAACTCTTCTTGGCTGTGGAAGAGGCTTCTTAGTCGAAGGAATGATTTGATGGAGGAGGTGGATTTCTTTGTTGGTAATGGGAATCAATTCCTTATGTGGAGGGATCCTTGGCTCAGTAACAAAAAACGGCTGATTGATGAAGTTGATGCCCAATACATGCTTAGAGTGGGCAGAGGTATCAATTGCAGAGTTAATTGTTGTATTTCTGACGGTGACTGGACTAAGCTTGGCTTTAGAGGTGCGGATGTGGTGATGGATATTATAAAGACTCAAAGGAAACCTGCTGTTAATATGGAAGATCGCATTCTCTTCAGGGGCAAGAACTTCTTTAAGCTTAAGGATGGATGGGAGATTGTTAGGAGGAAGTATCCTAAGGTTTCTTGGTCTAAATGGATATGGTCTTCAAAGGTTCCTAGAAGATTTTCTATTTTCTTGTGGAAAATGTTTCTTGGGAGGTTAGCCACCATGGATTATCTTCAGAAGTTGGGGTATAACCTGGCCTCTAGGTGCCCCCTTTGTGAAGACAATATGGAAGATTCGAGTCATTTGCTCTTCCATTGTTCTTTTTCTGTTGAGCTTTGGCTGCGTTTCCAGGAGAAGTTTGGAGAGTTTCCTCTTTTGCTGGAAGATCTCATGATGATGAAGGAGGAGAAGAAAATTTTGGCCATTCTTATTCTAGATGGCATCTGGAAGGAATGCAACAGAAGAATTTTCCTTGATTACAAGAGTACCGCAGCTCTTGTTTGGACTCGCTGCTCTTCTACTCTCACTGACTTGTATAGACAGTTGAGAGAGTTTTCTTTCTTTCTCCTTTTTCTCTTCTCTCCTTTGTACAATTCTTTTAGTTCCTGCATAGATAGTTGACTGTTCTCTATCATTCTGATAGAGCAGTTCCTGTACATATTGGTTTTGATCATCACTAAAGAGGCACGACACCCTATTCCCCACCAAAAAAAAATAACACTTGAATAAAAGATACAAAAAGTTCATGGAAGCTGTAAAGAAGCTGCACCTGGATGTGCCCTTTCTTGATGCAATAGAAGAAATGCCAACCTATGCAAAGTTCATTGAAACTATCTATTAGAAAATATGCCCAATGCTTTTGTTCAAGCAGAGCTCCCTACCAAGAATAAAAAACCCCAGAGCATTCAACATACCTTTCTGTGTTGGAGATGACGTGGAGAGAAAAGGATTAGTTGACTTGGGAGAAAGCATCAGTCTAATGCCCCTGACTCTATGCCCAAAGGCTTGGGCTGACAGACATGGTAAAGATAGGGATGAGGATCGAGTTAGCCAATCATACCTTCACGAGGCCAGTGGGGATAGTAGAAGATGTTCCGATACGAGTTGGATGATTTTTCATACCGTGTGATATAGTGGTAATAGACACGGTCAAAGACTCCAAATGCCCTATGATATTTGGAAGGCCTTTCCTTGCAACAAGGAGAGCCCTGATAGATGTTGCTAAAGGAATCATCACACTATGAGTAGGGAATGATCACTTGGATTTTAGAGTACAATATGCCATGAGGAGACCGTCTCTATCTGAGTTGGTCTACTTCATGGATAGTTATAATCAGTATTGCGAAGAGGTGCAAAAAGATAAAACAATTGTACATCCACTAATGCGAGCCCTAAACAACAAGGATCTTTCCATGGAGAGTCATGAAGTTGTGGAAATATTAGATTACCTGAACCAACCAGAAGAAGAATTCATTGATGACAAAGAGATAATTGAAATAGTGAAGTATGCTTCGTTGGAGCAGACAGTTGAGGAGAAGGAAGCTCCGAAGCCCAAGCTAAAGTTAAAGCCTCTTCCAAAAGGGTTGAAATACAAATTCTTAGATAAGGAAGAAAGGAATCCAGTTATTGTCAATGCCAACTTAACTGACGACCAGATGGAGAAGTTTCTAGATGAGCTAAGGCTTCATAGAAAAGCCATAGGATATTCTGTGGAAGATATTAGAGGTCTTAACCCGGATTTATGCATGCATAGAATTTTCCTTGAAGAGACATCCAAACCACTGGCTCAACCACAAAGGAAACTAAATCAAATGCTGAAAGAGGTTGTGAAGAAAGAAGTTATAAAGCTATGAGATGCTGGAATCATCTACCCAATAAATGATAACAATTGGGTTAGTCATATCCATGTGGTACCCAAGAAGGGTGGAATGACAATCGTATGAGGGGAGGATGGAGATGAAGTCGCCACAAGGATAGTGATGGGTTGGCGCATGTGTATCGATTACCGCAAGCTACATACTACCACCAAGAAGGATCACTTCCCCTTGCCGTTCATCGACCGTGTCCTAGAGTGGTTAGCTCATCACAACTACTTTTGCTTTCTGGATGGATACTTAGGATTTTACCAAGTACATATTCACCCTGGCGATTCAAGAGAATACCACCTTTACTTGCATATATGGCACCTATGCCTTTTGAAGAATGATGTTTGGCCTATGTAACACACCAATGACTTTTCAACGCTGTATGATATCGATGTTTTCTGACTTTCTGGAAGACATTGTAGAAGTCTTCATGGATGACTTTTATGTATACAGGACATACTTTGATGCCTGCTTGATGAATCTATATTTAGTGTTGCGGAACTGTGAAGAGAAGCACCTCGTCCTAAATTGGGAGAAATGTCACTTCATGGTTCAGGAAGGTATCGTGCTTGGACATAAGGTCTCGAAGAAAGGAATTGAAGTGGATCTGAGTAAAATTGAAGCCATATCAAAACTCCCACCACCAAAGTTAGTTATTGGAGTGCGAAGCTTCTTGGGGCATGCCAGATACTATCGAAGGTTCATAAAAGACTTTTCTAAAATCGACAAGCCATTATCAAACCTACTGATAAAGGATGTTGAGTTTGAGTTTACAACCAAATGTCTAGATGCCTTTAACACCCTCAAAAAGCACTAACGACAATGCCTATTCTATAAGCACCTGACTGGGAGTTGCCTTTTGAGATAATGTGCAATGCCAACGATTGCGCCATCGAGGTAGTCCTTGGGCAGAAAAAAGAGAAGAAACATCATGTGATTTGCTATGCGAGCGGAACCCTGGATGAAGCCCAAGTGAACTACACTACCACTGAGAAGGAAATGTTGGCTGTCATATTTGATTTTGACAAGTTTAGGTCTTACCTGGTAGGATCAAAAGTAAGAGTTTACACTGATCACGGGGCAATAAAGTACCTAATGCAGAAAAAGGACACCAAGCCAAGGCTTTTGAGATGGACACTGTTATTGCAAGAGTTTGACCATGAAATCATCGATAAGAAGGGAAAGAAAATGTGGTTGCAGACCACCTGTCATGAATAATATTTGATGAAGAAAACCAACTACCTATGAATGACAATTACACCGAGGAAGCTCTCCTAATGGATCAATCAGAGGAGCAGAGCTTACCCTGGTTCACCGATATTTGTATTTATCTAGCATGTGGGCAACTTCTGCACGAGATAACATATAATCAGAAAAAGAAGTTATTCACTGAGTTGAAGAATTACTATTGGGAGGACCCACTGCTGTTTAAGAGATGCTCTGACAACCTATATCGTCGATGCATACATGAAGAAGAGGTGCCTCTAATCCTAAAAGAGTGTCACACCTCACCTTTTGGAGGACACCATGGAGGGGAGAGAACAACCACAAAGGTGCTACAATCATGATTTTACTGGCCCACACTCTTCAAGGATGCTGCATCATTTGTCAAACCATGCAAGGATTGCCAACTCACATGGAACATAAGCCGAAGAAATGAAATGCCTATGTCAGACTGGGTGGAAGTGGAAATCTTAGACGTATGGGGAGTCAACTACATGGAGCCTTTTCCTCCGTCGAAGGGAAATCAATACATTCTTGTTCCTATTGATTATGTTTCTAAATAGGTTGAGGCAGTTTCCACCCAAACATATGATTCTAAAGTAGTAATTAAGCTTTTTAGAAGACTATCCTCCCATGCTTCAAAGTGCCATGCACTATCATAAGTGATGGAGGTTCACATTTTGGTGAGAAATAGTTTGAAGCTCCGCTAAGAAAGTATGGAGTGATGCATAAGGTTGCGACACCATACCACCCCCAGACATCGGGGCGAGTAGAGGTATCGAATAGACAGATCAAACAAATCTTAGAAAAGTCTGTCAGTCACACAAGAAAGGACTAGTCCATGAAATTGGATGATGCGCCCTGGGCATACCGCACTGCATATAAAACACTGATAGGTACGACACCCTACATGTTGATCTATGGAAAGTCTTGTCATCTATCAGTGGAACTTGAATAGAAATCCCTATGGGCCATAAAGTTTTTTAACATGGATCTCGACAAAGCTAGTCAAAAAAGGTTCCTTGATCTCCAAGAGTTCAAAAAGCTAAGGTTGCATGCCCATGAAAATGTAATAATTTATAAATAGAGGACAAAGGTCTGGTATGATGCTCGCCTAAAGAACAAAGACGTGCATGAAGGGGACAAGGTCCTTTTGTTCAACTCTAGCATTAGGTTATTTCTCAGGAAATTGAGAACCAGGTGGTCAGGTCCCTATTCTGTAGTAAAAATATACCCGTAGGGAGTAATGGAGATCGCAGGAGAAAAGATGATAACTATTAAAGTAAACAGACAAAGAGTGAAAAGATACTATGAAGAACAAGCCTTTGTAAGGAGAATAGAACTCATTTTGGGTGAATCCAACCTAGCGACAAATGTAAGATGAGGCAACAACTGCGTCTATGGCAGGAGAATGAAGACAGGATGAGAGAGAAAGTCAAGGTAAAGACTCTAAACAAGTGCTTCTTGGGAGGCAACCCAAGTCTTTGCTATTTTCTTTAGTTGATGTTTTTCTTTATCTCATACTTTAGTACCATGAGCTATGTACCTATCATCTTATATATCAGTTTCCCTTTTTCTAATATGATGTAAGTATTTCTTGGTGTTTCAAGATTTCTCTACTTAAGAGGGTTGTTTGGAAAAAACAAGTTTTGCTTATTTTGGCTTCGTGTTATTTTGGTTTAGAAGGACCGCGGTCGCGGCCTAGACCGCGGCTGAGGAAGGGTACACCACGGTCATGGTACCCCCTCCTTGCAGTAAAGGACCACAATCACATCCTATGCAAGGTAGATTTTCAGCCACAGTCGCGACGGCCATTATGCCGCAGTCATGGCACCTCTAGGGTATAAAAGCTTAAACCCTTAGAAACATGGTTTTCCTTTCCTTCAAGATTTGAGAATTCACCAACGTTTCAGAGGAGATATCAACACAATTGTGCAATAAGATAACCTGATCTTATTCCAACCCCCACTGTCTAAGCTATGGCTTCATCGTGTCTAGACTCTGCCCCCGCCTTCGACAACATTTAGCACCATTTACCCTAATCAAGGTATTCACCAATTTATTTTCTCGACAATCTTTGATTGCCAATCGTTGTTTTTCTAAGGCCTCACCGCTTTCCCTTAATTCTGTCGACCTGCTCGTTAGTGAGTGTTGCAGCCCTGCCTGCTTTGACCTAACAATATTCTCCCACACCTCGCCCCCTTTTATGACCTTTACTATGATGTTTCGACCTAAGTTGCCTTTTGGAATGCGACTCGATCGCAATATCCGCCACCTTGACCTCGGCCGATGGTTTCTTGATTTAGGTTTTGGACCTTCACCTTGACCTTCGTCTTCCCCAATCCAAAAGTTCATCTTAAGCTGCGATCGCGGCGGTTCTTGTGTGTAAAGAGATCGGATTGGCGGAGCATCAACTGTGGTCGCGAAACTCGCCATAGTCGCGGTGTTTCTTGGCTGCGGTCACGAATTCCCTAGTTTTTAAGTATAAACGACCATGGTTGCGACACCCATGCCACATTTGCAACCTATCCTTTTATTGTTTGGAAAACCATGCTTTGAGAGGTTGTGGTCACAATACTTTCTGTGGTAGTGGCTCACCTATTGCTTATATCCATGGTTGCGAACCTATGAAAAGAGAGGAAAAGTTTGAACTTGGAAAATATATATGCACATATACATATAATACAATAAAATAAAATTGGTGATGATTAACTAAAAAATTATTCAATTGTGCTAACAACAAAATTAATGTGAAAATTTTAGAATGTCAACCTCAACTGAAGATACCTTGATGAAGAAGGCAACTTCACTCAAGGGTGTTGAAGAAATCCTTGAGAAGATCACCAATGTACTGAATTACAATCAAGACCTCTCTCCGTCAAAGAGACTCTAGCTACAACTGCTGAAGAAAAGTACGACTATATCCTGGCCCACAAGATGCTAGAAGAGTCAAAGGAGTCTCGTAGTACATCCAAGATGGAGACCTCATAGTATCGACCTTCACCAGCTGAACTGAAGAAATTAAAGAAGAGGAATGATGAACCCAAGGAAGCCGAGGGAAACAGAAAGAGAAAGGTGACTGCTGTAGAGAAAATGAAGGGGCAGGAGAAAGAAATAGCCCATGAAAATGTGGAGGAAAATGAAGACATGACCCTAGATGAGAGAAGACCAACGTTCATGCCTAGAGACACCACACACCAATCACATTTTGACTGGCTTCTGCAAACAAAAGGGTTCAGGACCACCAAATACCTGGACGTAGAAGACTTCAAGAGGATGGGAGTCT
Organism: Alisma plantago-aquatica; assembly: GCA_963693085.1. Taxonomy (NCBI): domain Eukaryota; kingdom Viridiplantae; phylum Streptophyta; class Magnoliopsida; order Alismatales; family Alismataceae; genus Alisma; species Alisma plantago-aquatica. The sequence continues at coordinate 1,303,830,724 of OY856410.1, forward strand.
ATGACAGGGTAGTCAACTTTCTAGAGGGAGCAAACCTATTCACCCTGTGCACCTCCAAAGCCCCCTCACTAACACAACTAACGACAGAGTTCCTCTCATCCCTAGAAAAATTCTCGGTCAGTGACAGGGAACGCAAAAAGGGTGGCGACGACTTTAAGATGGAAGTGAGACTCGGGGGGAAACTCACACAATAAAAGAAGCAATGCTGAACACCATATTTACAAAAACAAATGAGGAAGCACAAGCCTTCTATGCCACTCTTGGTGAGAAGGACATGATTGGATATAACAACCACATGATGTGGGAAAAGTTGACAAGGGAGCTGGAGCACAACTCCAAGAACTCCAAGGTGACCCTCATCACACCGTGTTTCATCTGGGTGATGCAGAAGATCATGACCAATACAATATTCACAAGGTTAGAGATATGAGGTGTGACAAAAGGAGATCTCTTCATTATCTGTTCCATGCTGAAGAAGAGGCCAGTGAACATAGGTAAGATTCTGATTGAATGCCTATCTATAATAGTGGGAGGGGAAGCAAAACACACTAAGGATTTCTGCATGGGTGGGAAAATCATGAAGATTGGTTATCACTTCATGGATGTAGATCTATTGATGAGGTACAAAAAAACTAAAGGACACATGAAGATAGAATAAAATATCTCATCAACATAGGTATCTTGGTGCAGAAGGGGAAAAAGCTCTTTTATAAGCAAAGCTGCTCCAAGATGCTCCTCCCCCTCCCAAAAATGGCATACTACGACACCCACAAGCTTTGTCCCTTACAAGAGGATGTTGATAAAATGTATTCTAGGGCCATCCACACTATAGCGGAGTAGTCGTCGGTAGCTGTTGAGAAAAGTGACAAAGCTAAATCTACAGAAAGAGAAATGAAGAAGCCAGAGGAAAGGAAAATGGTGGCAATAAGAAAGAAGAATAAGAAGACCCCTGAAAAGATAGTCGCCCCGAGCCTGCCCTCACCACACTTTGTAGTCGAGAATATGACGAGCGAGGGGTGTCAACCTGAAGTCACAGTAATAGAAGAGGTTGAACATGCACAACTTAAAGCTATAATAATATATCAGCATGTAGAGGCCAAACAAGAAACCATCCAGGCTTGCGAGGAACTAGAGGCTATACTCGACCCCATAGTTCCAGACGTCATCTTGCAAAGGCCAAGACAGCCATAAGAGAGCACCACCAGCCCCGCCATACCAGCTCCTCAAACATAGGATCCAAGATCATCCACAATGCGTGTAGAGACGCAACAACCTCGCCTACACACCTTTGGTGACATATTGGGCAACAAGTTTAATGTCATGCGGCAACACATGCATCAAACTTCGAATTTAAATGAAAATATCACCTCCACCTTATGTATGCTAACTACACAGGTACATATGTTGAACGAGAGGACTGAAGTGCACCACAATTCATGTAAGGGGTGGTCATCTACTAAATTGAATTAATGGGGGCACTAAAGACTGTCACAGAGGAGATGGCGAACCTCAGGAAGGAGAGGGACACCTTGTGAGAAGATAAGGAGTTGATGAGGAAAGGCTACAAGGCGGCGCTGGACGATCTCAAGACAGAGCGTCGATGCCTTGATGAAGAATACCATCAGCTGTAAGCCGAACGCTAAGAAATTGACGACTGGAGGCAAAGAAAAAAGACTAAGCATCTGACAAGTCCCTCCACCTCACATTCTTCCTCGAGCCCCTCAAGCCCCGACAAAGATGACGACGACGTGCGAGGGACCGATGCAGCAGTAGAATTGAAGGAAGAAAGCACTAATGTTAAAGCTTCCCTGATGGCTGAACACACAAACAAATGAAGCATCACCACAGTCAGACACTCATAAAGATAATGAAAAAAAGAAAACCAAAACGTTGTCGAAGGGCTTTAACCTAAACAACAGCCCAAATGAAGACAAGGCTGCACCAGAACATCCCACATAGGCTGTCGTCACTAGAGCAAAGAGAATAGTGACATAAGATCTCACATCAAGAGAAATCAGAGATCTAAACAAGTTATTGGATGACCTTATGTATGGGATGGACATCTGCAATGACTTCCTGAAGGACCCAGAACACTACGATCAGGGTGACTCCTTCTACAATGGAAGATGACTGTGACATTAGCTGCTCTAAATGTTGTAGAGCTAGAGCAAGCATCGGAAGTGAGACGCCCAATAGAAGGCGTAGTAGCAGAGACGTCCACTCAAGACAAAGAAGAGGCAATAACTCAGATACTGACGGAAATAAGGGTTCCACCTCCTAGAACAACAAAACCACCAACAGAGGTCCAAGTGGCAGAAGAGAGCACCTCAGAAGACGAGGAAGGTGGGCTCGTTTCTTTCTTTGTGAATGAGATGACTAGGAAATGGAGCACACCAGTCAAAAAAGTAGAATTAGGTGTGGCTCCTCCTCTGCCCTGTAAGATAGCAGGTATGGACATGACAAAATTTTCAAGGATAACATGCAGAGACGTCCACATCCTCGCCGATGTACTAGATAACAACCTGCCCAGAGCTAACATCATCTACCACAATAAGGACAAGTCACTCAACAGAGAACACTTCAGAGGGATGTTCTAGACAAGAGCACGCGTGCACAAGAAGATGTTTAAAGTGTTGTGTGCCACCCTCCTTGAAGAATTTCTACATCCAGATAAAGTACAACCTGTGTTCAACAACACAACACATCTAGCATGGCTCCTTTATGAAGATAATGATAAAGCTGCTGATGTGAAAGAGCTACAACACGTAGTAAGCAGGAAAGAGACTAGATTTGTATTCCTTCCCATAAGGACTATAAAGCATTGGACCCTGATCATCGTCAACCTATATGAAAGACGAACAATAGTGTTCAACTGACGCACAACCAAACTGGACAACACATCTCTAATATACAAAAACAAAGAAGCAAGGGATATACTGAAGGTGCCGTTGCGTCTGCAAAGAGTTATACAACCAACAGACAACAAACACAAGGGGATGTGGAAGCAACTCTCTATCTGCAAGAAGGCCCCCCAAGAGAAGGTTGAAACATGGGACTGTGCCTTCATTGTGCTAAGAATCATGGAAGCCATCAATAAGGGAATCCCACTAGAAGATCTCTGCAAAGAAGATCTGCATGGACTGCGTGGTATGTACACAATGGAGGTCATCTACGATCGTCGCTTCTTCAACGACCCGACGATGCCTCTAGAATCATTACCACTGAGTCTTCATCAGGAAATCCCCCTCCCAGAAAAGAAGGCATGGAGGGAGGAACTCAAGACACTATGGGTCGACCCTAGAGAGCCAGCCAGAGCAGGAACCTAGAAGGAAGGATGGAAAACTGATACTGTAGTGACTATAGAAAGAATGTCAGAATCTGAGCCAAAGTAGCCTCCAGTGGCAGAAAACAAAGAAGAACAACTTCTACCGAGCCAACTAGAAGAAGGCGAGATTGAAGAAGAAGATCTACCTGAGGAAAAACCAGACGGGCCGACTGGAGAAATAATGCCAACCTTAAATAACTTTGACGGATGGACCTGTGTGAGTTATGTTTGGAAGCCCTCAATGCATTAATAAAGTTTTTTAAGGAGGATAATGCACCGGCAAAGACAATCTTCAAAAGGGATGGCATCTGCGGTAGAAGGAGGACCTCTGAGATACTTGGAAAATAGGAGGGTACCTTTCAGTCAACACAATGTCTGCTTATCAAGCTCTACTAACGACAACATGCCAAATGTGCACATGGCATATTTTCTGTTGGTAGATGACATACTACGAGACAAAAGATCAGGTGAAAAGGAACGCCCACAATAACACCTATCGACATCTCTCCCATACTACATATTCTTGTTGATCCTTCACGATAGCCACTGGACTTTGCTAGTAGTCAATGTAATCAAAAGGATTGCAGTATTATATAACAACTCAGATGCAATCTTCGCTCTTAATAAGAAATAAACATGACTACTGCAAAGACACCTATAGAAGAGAAAGCAGTCACATGCATAGAGGTGATTGTTGAGATGCTAAAGAGTCATGGCAACAAGTACAAACACAAAGAAGGCAAAGACTTCAAGAAGACACAGTTTTGCCACATGAGCCCTCAATAGGTGCCTCTATCAAATGACTACAGTTTCTACTGTCTATCCTGGATGACGGCCCTAGCCATGATGAATACATAGGTGGAAGGAATGCCGTACGAGAAGTACCACCCACTACATAGAGTGTACATTAGCATGCTCCTCGAGTCAAAGTGGGCCACCAAGATCATCTAGCAGGAATAAAGCAAGCCCGTTTATACACCTAACTCTTATTTTGTGACCCAAGTCGGGGTGAATGATAAGTTTGGGGGAGAAGTTATAAACGAGCATTAGAGGTACAATTCCATCCCAAAAATTTTGCAAAATTTGATTTTTTTTACTTATACATACTTTAGCACACTTGTACATATTTTTATTTCCCGCCAGTCTGATTAAGCTAAGAATTTATGCTTTAAGGAATTCTGTTATAAGTCACAATTTTGCATAGTTACCTTCTAGTTTCTTTGTCCCCGTGCTAAAAGATGTAGTGCTATCATTTCTAGAGAGGAATATATGAGAAAATAACGCATATAAAAGGATTGCATTAAGCATAACAATACATTTTTGTCTCATTCTTACAATAAGATGTTGTGTGTGTAACAATCCTAAACTCACAAAACCCTGGGAAACTGGAGAACTTCACCAAGCCATACTCCTGACCAACCATTCTAACCTGACGGTTCCAGCCTGAAAATCCTCACTTTCTCTGAGAAGGAAACAACTACCCCTTTCAAGAGTAAATATCCCCGCTCTGGGATGAAAAGAGGCTTGGCCTCCCAGAAGACCAAGTAAAAAACCCACTCACCCAAACCAGACAGGAGGTGTAAAAAGCCAAGAAGAAGTAAAAAACATATATATATATATATATATATATATATATATATATATATATATATATATATATATCAAGAGTTGTGCCCAAAAGATACCAAGGGGTTCCACCTGGCTAGTTTATTGCTGCACTCATGAATGCAGATGTGTCATGCCTGTAAGTGGAGCCTTGAAGCCAATCCTACCCACCTTAAATCTTGAACGAACCTCACACAACCACCTGAATTAAATGTCAGAAGCCCTTAAGGGCAACACTATCCTTATGACAGTTGTGGATGAAGGAAGTTCAGGAGAAAAGGAAAACACTTTAAGCCTGAAGCCTACCCAAACACATCAACATAGGGCCAACTGAAAATAAAAGAAGAGTGTGAAAGCTACCCCTCTAGGAGATGTTGTATTAGTATGGCTGGTAACCTAATGCAGGAGAGGGTGATACATTGAGATGGAGAGACCTCTTACTATCGAAGGCTATGGCAAGAACTTGAAGTTGTACAACTCTAGTTGTGAAGGGGGAGGAATGAGATTTTAAGATTGAGCGAACATACTACAAGTGTCTTGGTGTAAGAATGAGATTAACTTGGTAATGTTAAGTTTCACAAATCTTTGTCACAAATTGCTCCTCTCTACAATTTTGAACCTACCCTCAGCCTGAGGACAAGCTTGATTCTAAGTTTGGGGGATTTGATAACATCAACTTTTATACACTTTTTGTACCTATTTTATTACCTCCCCCAACATACCTTTTATAGACTTTTCCACTTATTTTAGCACTTTTATGACAAGAATCATAATTTCACACCTTTTCCATCCTTGCAGGGTCACATCGAGCCACAACCATGGTCAACACCTTGACCGTGGCTCATCGACAATGGAGGACTCCCACACTGCGGCTGATGCCACCATTCACCCTGATGACGCCGCGACTGTAGTTTAAGATCCCACCCTTTTAGTCGCGGCCCACAACACATTCAACTAAACCTTGGTCGACCTTGATTGAGGTAGCGTAGCAATCGAGGCACTGCCATGCCGCGACCGAGGGTGAAACATGACCAAGTAAATGGAGTGCCTCGACCGAGGAAGGACCGCGACACGATAGCACAATACCTTGATCGAGGTACTAACTTGACCCATCGCTATGGTGACCTTGACCGATGAGGCTCCTCGACTGACCGCAATCAAGCCTTGACCAATGCCAAGCCTTAATCGCGGTGTGGGTGGTTAAGTCAGTGGAAAACACCTACAAATAGGCCACCCACCTTGACTTGTCACATCATTAGATCATCAAGGACCACGAAGTGGTGTCAATTTCTAGGCCCACTCTCATCCATCCAACCAATCTTGGATCTCCAAAGGCAGGAGCTGAGGAGAGAGAAGATTGAAGACCTTTCTCCCTCGAAAGAAGGAGAGCATCCACACCGTCCATCTAGATCAAGATTTGAAGTACTTTGGTGTATCACCATCTTCTCTCTCTTCTAGATCTGTCATCTCTATTATGTTGTACCCCCTTCCTCTTCGTGGTTATGATATATCTGTCATTTTGTAACATTGTTATGCTGCCCGTTAACATATGTGACTAAACACTTAAATCGGGTTGGGAGTAGCCACTAAGGCTCTCCCGACATGTATATTATTGCTTCCCTTTGAATACATATATGCTCATATCAAGATTATCTCCATACGCTTGTTATTAATGCTTCACTTGTATGCTTAGCTACCATATGGTGATGTTTGATCGTCGGTACCTCCAAAGAGTAGTATCTTCTTTATCTGGTGTTATGGAGTAGTATCAATGAATTAAAATGTTGGATTGCTAAGGCTTATGGTCATATATTTTGCTTTGTGGGTGTAAGGTTGTCATCTTGCAACGGAGGCCACCTTAGATCCTAGATCTATCTTTATCTCAAGAGAGGAGGGAATAGATGCTTATATGACTGATTGTAATCTTAATAGGAGTATATAATGAGTGATTTTTGCATGTTGGTGAGAGAGCTTAGTAGGTGAAACCTGATCAAAGTTACCTTCCATATCTTGGTTTCCTACCGTTTGTCCTTATTTTCTCCTGTTGTTATTTTCTTTCTTTATTTTATTTTCTTTGTTTTGGTTTGATAACCATCGTTCCTTAGGGAACAAACTTTTTAAATCATCTTCCTGTCTAGAGTATATGAGTGTGTGACCCTGCGTGCTTAACACTTGCTAACCTTGTCCCTGTGGTTCGACCCCAATTACTACATCAGACCCCATATAATAGTTGTGGGGGCTTGAGTGTCGGGTTACTATCTTAAAAGTCTGACTACTCTAGATCTGCTTCATTTTGGACATGCGATTTAGGACATTCAGAAGGCCTTAGGTGGTAGTAGTTCCTTGTGGATCCAAAGAATTACTTTAGTGTGGCCATAACTATCACTAGTGTTTTATAATTGCATATTTCTCATTTATGGATATATCATGTATATGATACGTACTATAAGTATGTGGTGATTGGATATGTATATGTGTCAATATAAATATTAATCCCTCATCAAACATATAAAGTCTTAGATGCTTTCCATAAGCAACACACATGAAAAAATTGATCGACAAAACGTAGGTTACGCCAAAGTGTAGTGCATTGTCCATCTCATGGAAGTATGATGGTAGTTATGTGGACCTTCCAAAGCAAGGTGTGTTACTATCATATTGGCTTTTGGGTCAGACTTAACTAGGTCATCTTAATGAGATTAAGTACCTAGAAGTATGCAGATAAACAATGGCAAAGAGTTGCGCATACCATCTATCCAAGAATTGCATGAGATGCAATTTGTAAGAGTTTCCTACCTTAATGATTGATTATGGACGCTAGTGTTGGCCAAGTTATAACTCAATCGTTTTGGATCTTGACTCACTAATGGATTGTAAAATGCAATCTTCTAAATTCATATGTGTGGGCCATCATTTTGAATCAAATAGTGAGAACAATAATTAATTAAAGGCCTAACTACTACCGTCAAACTTATCAAATCAAATTAGTCAAAAATGTTTTGACAAACTTGCAAATGTCTTTTGTAGAATATAAAGGCAAATAGAGACACATTTTGTTTGTGATCGGTTCTTGAAAAGGACAAACTCAATGGGAATAACTTCCATGACTGGTTCATGATATTGAGAATTGTTATCACTCAAGAGTGCAAGATCTATGTCATTGAAACACTAGAGCCAGATGAACCCACTCCCACTGCGCCTAAGGCTGATAAGGATGCTTACAAGAAGCATTCCAAAGATGTCATAGATGTCAAGTGCTTGATGTCGTTCTCAATGAACTATGAGTTGTAGCGACAACATGAGAACTTGGATGTCATTGATAGGGTAACACATCTTAAAGACATGTACCAAGATCAGGCAAGGCAAGAGAGATATGATGTCTTCAAGACACTATTCAAGTGCAACATGGAAGAAGGATTTCCAGTAGGTCACCATGTACTCAAGCTTATTGGGTATGTGGAGAACCTTGATAGACTGGGATTTCTCTTGGGTCAAGAGTTGGCCACATATGTGATTCTACAGTCACTGCTAGTATCATACAACCAATTTGTCATGAGCAATAACATAAATGATTTTGACAAGACGTTGTCAGAATTACTTGGCATGCTGAGAAAAGCTGAAGCGCAAATGAAGAAAGACAAGACCAAGTCTGTGATGATGATCAACAGAGGCAACAGGAAGTCCCGGGGTACATGCAAATCTAAGAAGAGTTCTAAGGCTATCCAGAAGCCCAAGTCTTCTACACTCAAAGCAAAGGGAGGGGTGACCAAGGGAGGAAGTTGTCATTTTTATCTCCAGCCAGGACATTGGAAGAGGAATTTACCTCTCTACTTGGAGGAACTGAGGAAGGAGGAGATAGAGATCTTCACTTCAAGACCCGGGAAGAAGTAATCTAGAACTGTGCAAAGCAAGAGTTGTTTCTTGTCATTCATCTAAGCCTAGAGGGCATGTAATAGAATTAGTAAATTGTTATTATGTACCTACCATTTATAAAAAAATCATCATGTATCTTGTATGACAAGAACATTATGAATATATTTGGTTTCAAAGTTATATTTTATGGAAGTTGCCTTAATGTCTCATATTTTAAATTGATAGTTCTAGAGACAATTATATATTGAATGATTGGATGACTCAAACAACGAATACCTATGGCATTGTCATCTAGAGCACGTAATGAGAAATGCATTTCTAGAATCCATACATATGGTTGTATAGACTCTTTTAGTTATTGAACCAACAAAAATATGCAATTTTTAATTATTAGGCAATATGACAAAAACACTTTCATTATATGTAGTGGGAGAGTGAGTATTCTATTAGGTCTCACACATATTGATGTATGTGGACCTTTTTGAATATATTCTAGAGGTAGCTACTTGTACCTAATTATATTTGCTAATGATCTTAGTAGATATGGTAGTTTGTATCTAATGAAATACAAGACGAATCTCTTGGAGTGTTCAAAGAGAACATGAATGAAGTACATAACATGCTTGGTAAAAGTATTAAAACACTTTGATATGATCGATGTGAAAATTCTTTGAAATCTAGAGTTTATGACCTTCTAGAGAGACTGTGCTAGTGTATCACAATGGACTGAACTTGAAACATAATGATGTATCAGAAAGAAGGAATCACACCCTATTAAGTCATGGTGAGATTATCAATAATCTAGCTAATCTTACAATTTCTTTGTTGGGCACATGATTTACATTGAACAATGTACTGTCTAAAATAGCTAAAAGACACCATATGAGATGTGGCATGGGAGGTGTCCCAATATGTCTTTATGAAGAATACAATTGTAAGCTTGTATAAGAAAATTGTTTCTAGAAAAGCTTTTTCCATAAATGTTATTTTGTTGAAAAATACTTTTATATTCCAATCCAACAACACAAATCATTTGATGCCGGGATAGCTGTTTTCCTATAGGAATTCAATTCCAAGGGAATCAGTGGAAGAATAGTATAACTTGAAAAGTTTGAGACCAACAAGAAAACATTAAACCTAAAGAGGTATAGTAGGAACAATGAGAATCACAAATTGTTATGGAATCTCAAATTCCTCAAGTAATAGAGAACTCATAGATCTAGTAGAGCACGCCTTGAGTTTGAAATATTATGATATCTTATAACTCAATTAGGTAATATGACGGTCATAAATGACGAGTCAACAACCCACATACAAGCTATTGAGTGACCAGAGTCTGAGAAATGGCTTGAGGCCATGAGATCCAAGATGGAATCCATGTATACCAACAAGGAATGACCTTGGTGGATCCACTTGAAGGGGTAAACCCATAGGGTGAAATTGGATCTTAAAGAAAAAGAATTACATGGATGGTAGTGTACAAACCTATAAGAGAATATTGGTTGTAAAGCATTTCGATCTAGTTCAAGGTGTTGAACATGATGAAATCTCTTCACCAGTTTCCATGGTTAAATTCATCAGGTTCATGCTTGTTATTGCTTCTTATTATGAATATGAGATTTGGAATATGAATATTAAAAACAAATTTCTTAATAGGAATATTTATGGGGATGTGTGTATGACACATACTAAAGGTTTATAAATCTAGTTATTGCAAATAAAGTCTATAAGCTACAAACATCAATCTATAAATTGAAGTAATCATCTCAAAGATGGAATCTTTAATTTAACAAGATAGTACCTTCTCTATGAAGAATTCAGTTGAAGCATCCTATATGATAGAAATTAAGATATATAGAGATAGATTTGGAAAGCTTCTTGACCTAATAAAGAGAACATACATTGGAAAGATACTAAAGGGGTTCAACATAGATGACTTGATGAGAGAAGATCCGTCCATGTTCCATGGGATTAGTCTTGCAAGAGCCCATTGTTCCACTTCTTGAAAAAAATGGGAAAACATGAGTGAGATGCCATATGCATTTGCAATTGGATCTATCTTGTATGCAATGTAATGTACTCATTCTATTGTCTCGTATGTATTGGGCATGACGAGTGGATATCTTTCAGATCCAATGAAAGTCACTGGACTATCATAAAGAACTTCCTTAAGTACTTGAGAAGCACTAAAATGATCCATTCTTTAGATATGGTAATAAGGAAGAGTTGTGTGCAAAGGGTTACACTGATGCAAAGCTTCCAAAATAATAAATAAAATTAATGACCGCAGTCTAAATTTGTATTTGACCTTAACACAAGAACTGTAACCTGGAGTTCCAAGCAAGAGACATTTGTTTAAATTCTATAATTGAAGGTTATGCACACAGAGAGGATACTGTATGGTTCAATAAGTTCATTTGGATGAACTTGTGGGAGGTTCCAACCATTGATGACACAATAGAAATAATGTGACAATAAATGGAGCTACTAGATAGACAAGAAATCTTAGATATTATACTACAACAATTCCATCTCATAGGAGGAGTCGTATCTCAAGGAGATATGAAACTTATAAAATATCGACATGAAGCAAACATTGCTAACCCACTATAAAAGTGCTTGAGCAATAGAAACATGATGGATATGTTAAGAGCACTTGTAATAAGATTCATGGATTATTGACTCTAAGTGAAATTGGGGGTCTATTGGTATGTATTCCCAGAGATCCAATCATATGATGATTGTAATATGACATTAGATACCTGATCTGATAGAGGTAATTCTGTCTATTATATTTGTCTCAATCATGAGATGATGACATAAAAATAGTAGATATCTAAAGAATTATATGACTTGATGACATATGTCTTGAGGTTTGAGGATCTGAACAATGAGATCATATGTATGTTAAGAGTATATACATTCTTGTTATGTCCCTAGTCAGATATTACTAGGGAAGCAAAGTAGACAACAATAACACATAAGACTAGAGTGTGTGTTAGTTGATGACAAAATCTCATCAATCATGATATGTAATATCAAACTAGACACAAATGTACGTGTTATAGAACAGTGTATCAGAAAAACCCACCTTGAGAGCGATACATGGAAACCATGGAACAATAGTCAAAATCAACTATCATAGTGATATTGGTGATTGTGGTTATTAGACCTCAAATCACTACACTCATCACATGTTGTTTGATGTACTTTGACATCATCAAACATCATCTTGAATAAGGGTTTCCTTGATGTTTAACTTGATTACTAAGGTGTTAGGTATTCGATTTAAATTACAATGGTTGGAATTGACTGACTGGACTGTGAACCAACCGGTCCGATTATTCAAGTGTTAGGTCAATTTGAACCAATATTGGCAGTTAGAACTCTAAGTGACCATTTCAGCAAGTGAACCAATCAGTTCAGATCTATGAATTGACTGATTTAGGTTGCAAACCAACCATTTGGTAGATTAATACAATTGCATCAAGGATTAATGCTGACATCATATTGCACATTTATTGAATATTAAGTGCAAATACAATTGTGATTGGGAAACATAGTGAAACGTCCGGTTCAAGATTTGAACCGATCGACTCACACATGAATAGTTCGATTTAGCAGTGAACCAACCAGTTCAACATTCACATGTTAAGGAAAATTCATGAAAAATCCATCTTTCAACTCCCACTTAGACTCGAAGTCCTTACCTAACCCTTGTATAAATAGAGGGGTAGTGGATGCCTTCCAGAGACACAACAATAAGCTCTGACAATTGTTGTCTTCTCACAATTGTGGTAATGTGAGAGCCCGAGCAAGTCTTACCCGTCAAAGGGAGGGATAGCAATGGAGAGACAATTGGGAGAGCAAGTTAGCGCTAGCACGCTGACTAGAAGGAACAACTCCTTCTTGTCCATTCCAAAAGAATGACAAGAGTTCCTAGTGGTTTGAGTGGACTACTACAGAGGCGAGGATGCCTTTCCCACTCACTAGGAGGATGCAGTCAACCACAGTCTGTGGTGATCAATCAGGAGGTCACTGCTGACAGCCATCCAGGTAAGACTTGAGAAAGAAGCACACTACATCAAACATTATCACTGGAATTTCTCTAGGATTAGTTATATGCCTTGTAAGCCCTCATTCCCATTACAAAGTTGTTGACACAATCTATTATTCAAGGGGAATATGATAGTGATTTTTTTCCGCTGCCATATCTTATGCCATATTTCCCAATAGTAAGTTCCTTCAAAGTTTTTCATCTTTTATACTGTTATTTTCCTTCTTCTACCCTATCAACTAATATCTCAAATATATTTAGTCACAATAGGTTTTCTCTATCTTTCCGAATCCTCTAATTTTTACCTTCTTTGGTCTAGTGAAGCTAAAGCTAGCAAGTTCTAACATTTTTGGGATGATTGCAGAAGCTAAAACCTAGTGTTTCATGATTTCTTATTAGAGATCACATTATTCATCTAAGGTGAGAAATTTAGTTCTATTAGTATTCAATCCGATGCAAATCTTACACGCAAATGCTAAATCTCACCAATTACATGTTAAATAATACAATGATGACATTTTTATAGGTTTTGAGAATATCTCACTAATTACATGTTAAATAATACAATGATGAAATTTTTGTAGGTTGTGTGCATATTTTGTACCACATTCTAAATTATACCATCTTTCCGAATTCCTGATATAAATTATACCATCTTTCATAGGTCGTGGTATATATGCACACAACCAATTTCTTGAGACTGACACATGGAGATCATTACTATGGTAGTTATAGTCAACTCTCATAGTGATGGTGGTGTTTCTGGTTCTTAGACCTGAAATCACTACACTCATCACATGTCGTTCGATACACTTTGACATCATCAAACCCAGTCCTGAATCATGGGTTGTTATAATGGTGATGATTGGGTGACTGTGACACATGGGGACCGACTTTGAGTGATAGAGATGGGATTTGTCCTCTACTAAGGGAGTATCATATCCAAGGCCTCTTGATTAGCAAGATTGAGAAACACATGGCCATGCACATGTGAGTCAATATGTGATATTGAGCTTACATAGATCTCAGAAAGTATGATCTGGTTCAAGAAACAAGATTGAATGTTGAAAAGGGTGACTACTCCATGTCTTGAGTTCAATCTGGATATCAGTGAAAAAGGAATTATACAAACACTGCAACACCATACACAAATTGTAGGTTGAAGTTGTTCCCCAACTTTTCATTCACTTAGCTAGCACTAATGTGCGACTAGGCACCACTCTTTTGTTGTGATGTCATAAGTTAGTTATGGACATTCACTGCCAACTTGATATGGGACCTATAGGGTCACACACATAAGTCTTGACCTAGAAGAGGAGTTTAATCTTGACTGATGATTGAATTGATTACTAAAGTATTTAGGTATTCAATTCACACAATAGATCAGCTGGCTACACTACCAGATGATCGTCTCACTGAGTAAGACATCTGTTCAGAGTGCCAGACGGTCGGCTCAAGTGCTGAGATGATTGTTTGGGGTGTCAGGCTGATTAGAAATTGATTTAGCCAAGCTCTGCCCAAACAAAGATGTGAACCGAGAAGTTCACTCTGTTGAACCAATTGGATCAGCTCGGGTCACCAAACGACCATCTAGGTGAGCAAGACGCCCGTCTCACATGTGCAAGATCAGTTAGTTTGGGGAAATTCAATTGCAAAAAGGAATTATTGCTAACATCATGACACACATGAATTGGATTTAAAATTTCTAAATGCATATGTGATTGGGAAACTGTGAAACGATCGTCTCATAGTGCGATATGGTCGTTTCACATGCCATATGACCGTGTGGGTTTCTAGATGACCTTATGGGTTGCCAGACACCCATTTGTGTGGTCGTAGGTAGCAAAAATTCAAGATATTTTAGTCCCTTCCACTCTTGCTCAGATTGGGAATCCTGACTGTAGCCTCTACTATAAATAGAGGAGTACTAGGGGATTCCCAGAACACAACATAGACAATTGAGAATCATTTGCTCTAGAAATTATTGTGCTCTCTAGTTATGGTAACCAGGAGAGCCCCTAGAAAGTCCTACGTGACTAGGGAGGGATAGCTACATGAGAGAACAACTGAGGATCATTGTTGTGTGGAGAGAAAGTTGGTGACTAGTACACCAACGGAAATGACAAATCCTTCCTATCCATTCTAATAGAAAAAAAGTAGTTCTACGCGGTCCGTGTGCACTTCTCTAGAGGCAGGAGATCGTTGTCTTCCACTAGGAGAGCAACATCAACTGCTAATCTGTAACGAGAGGAGATGCTATAGACAATGAAGTTTGAGGGTGCAGTCTGTGGTGCATACCAGAGGGCACAATAATCAGTCGAGTCCTAGTGCAACTAGAACATAGTTGCACATATACGATGATGAGGAGGTGTTACTAGACTTGCTCCAAGACTAGGTATATCCTCGAAACCATCCTTCCTGTCTTATTGTTGTTGACATGATCTACTGGTTTATGGGGTATATGGTACATAAAATTTTTATTTTAACTGCCTATTCTGTAGCCATATTTCCCTACATATTGTACCACATTCTACATTATACCATCCCTCCCTATGAAAAATAAGAAAATATCTTAATAAATCAGTGGAACCCTAATATATGTAGTGTCTTGTGATTGTGTAAATATATAGAGTCTTGTGATTATGTCTGGCTTAATTTTGTAGGATCTAAGTCTAGAATCATCATCAGAACCTTATTTAGAACGGATTCATGGAAGTTCTTATAATATTTTTCATTTTTTAATTTTTCCTTCTCTTCTTCCACCATATCAGCTATAAATCTTGGCTATCATTAGTGAAAATGGCTTTTTTCATCTTTCAAAACCTATAATTTTCACCCTCTTTGCCCTTATGAATACATAGTTAGAAAATTTTGACTTTTTGGGATGTTTGGAAAAGCATAGAGCTAGAGTTTTGTGCTTTCTTGTTAAAGATCGTTTTCTTCATCTAAGGTGAGTGACTAAACCTCTACTTATCATTCTATGTAATGCAACTCTTACATGCAAATATAGATCTCACTAATTACATGTTAAATGATGAAAATATGGAATTTTTACAAGTTATGTGCATATATTGTACCCCATTATAAACTATACCATCTTTCCCTACAAATATAAGTAAATAGCTTAATGAATCAGCAAAAACCTAATATATTTAATGTCTTGTGACTGTGTAAATATATGTAGTTTCTTGTGATTGTGCCTAGATTATCTTTAGAGGAACAATGTCTAGATTCATCATCTGAACCTTGTGTAGAAAGAATTCATGAAAGTATGTTCAATATTTTTCATATTTTCTATTGTTATTTCTATTATTATACCCTATCAACTATATATCTTTGACATCATTAATGACGATAGGTTTTTTCTATCTTTCTATAACATCTAATTTTCACCTTCTTTGTCCTAGTGAATCTAGAGCTAGAGAGTTCTACATTTTTGGGATGTTTGGAGAATCTTAGTGCTATGGTTTTTTTCTTTCTTATTAGAGATCGCGTTCTTCATATAAGATGATTCACTTAGCCTCTTTTAAGTACTCTATGTGATGTGACTGTTACATGCAAATGTTAAATATCACTAATGACATGAGAAATGATACAAAGATCACATTTTTATGAGTTTTGTGCATATATTGTACCACATTATAAATTATACCATCTTTCCTCCTAAAAAGACAAGTATATAGTTTGATGGAGCAGTGAAACCCTAATATATGTAGCATCTTTTAACCATGTAAATATTATCTTTGTAGGATCAAATTCTAAAACCATCATCTAAACCTTGTTTATCACAAATCCATATATGTTATTTAAAAGTTTTTAATTTTTTTTTCTTTCTCTTCTTCTACCCCATAAACTAAATATCTTGGTTATATTTTTTAGTGATAGGTTTTTTTCTTCTATATTTTAAGACCTCTAACTTTTACCTTCGTTGGCCTAGTGAAGCTAGAGCTAGAAATTTCTTTTGATTTTGGGATGTTTCGAGAACTTAGAGCTAGGGTTTCATGCTTTCTTGTTAGAGATCGTGTTCTTCATCTAAGGTGAGTGACTTAGACTCTATTTAGTATTCTACGTGATGTAACTCTTACATGCAGACGCTATGTCTCACTAATTACATGTTAAATGATACAAAGATGGCATTTTTGTGATTTTTTTCATATATTATACCACATTATAAACTATATATCTTTCCCTATGAAATACAAGTAAGTAGTTTAATGAATCTCTAATAACCTAATATAATATAATGTCTTGTAACCATCTAAATATATGTAGTGTCTTGTGATCGTGTCTAGCTTAACTTTGGAGGACTAAAGTGATCTAGAATTGTCATCCAAACATTGTTTAATTAGAATCTATGTAAGTTCTTTCAAAGTTTTTCCATATTTTCTAATGTTCTTTGGCTTCTTCTACCCTATCAATTAAATATCTTGATCATCTTTAATGATGATAGGTTTTTCTTTATCTTTATAAAACCTCTAATTTTCACATTCTTTGGCTTAGTGAAGCTAGAGCTAGAAAGTTCTAACATTTTTCAGATGTTTGGAGGAGCTTTGAGCTAGGGATTCATGCTTTTGGTCAGATATCATGTTCTTCTTATAGGGAAAACTATTGAGCCTCTTTTTAGTATTCCATGTGATGCATTACATGCCAATACAAATTCTCACTAATAACATGTTAAATACGAGTTTATGAAAATATTGTACCACATTCTAGATTATACCCTCTTTCCCTAGGAAAGATGAGTAAAAAGCTTAAAGAATCAATTAAATTCTAATATATGTAGTGTCTTGTGATTGTGTAAATATTTTTAGTGTCTTGTCATCATCTCTAGCTCAATTATGGATGGTACCGTCTAAAACCATCACTTAAATCTTGTTTATCATGAATCCATGTAAGTTCTTTCAAACCTTTTCATCTTTTATATTGTTCTTTCTATTCTTATACACTATTAGCTACATATATTGGGTATCTTTAGTGACAATGGGTTTTATCTATCTTTCTAAAACCTCTAATTTCACCTTCTTTGGCCTCTAGAGCTAGCATATTCTAACGTTTTCGGGATGTTTCTAGAAGTTTAGAGCTCAGATTTCATGATTTCTTGTCAGAGATTGTGTTCTTCATTTAAGGTGAGAGACTTGGTCTCCATTTAGTATTCAATGTGATGCAATTCCTACATGCAAATTCTAGATGTCAATAATTACATGTTAAATGGTAAAAATATGACAATTTTATCAATTTTGTGTAGATATTGTACCTCATTATTAATTATACCATCTTTCCCTATGAAAGATAAGTCAATATCTTAACAAGTTGGTGAAATCCAAATATATGCACTATGTTGTGGCCGTGTAAATACATGTAGTGTCTCATCCTCATATCTAGCTTAATTTTAAAGCATTAAACTCTAGAATCATCATATAAACCTTATATAACACAAATCCATGTAAGTTCTTTCAAAGTTTTTCATATGTTCTATTGTTCTTTCTCTTCTTCCATATCAAATAAATATCTTGGATATCTTTAGGGACGATAGGCTTTGCCTATCTCTGTAAAACATCTAATTTTGACCTTCTTTGCCCTAGTATAGATAGATCTAGCAAGTTTTGACGTTTATGGAATGTTTAGAGAAGATCAGAGCTAGGGATTCGTGGTTTCTTGTTAGAGATATTGTTCCTCATTTAAGTGAGAGATTTAGCCTCTGTATGTGATTCTATGTGTTGCAAATCTTACATGAAAATGCTAAATGTTACTGATTACATGTTAAATGATACAAATATGACATTTTTATATGCTTTGTGCATATATTGTACTGCATTCTAAACGATACCAACTTCCCATGTGAAAGAGAACTAAATAGCTTAATGAATCAGTGAAGCCCTAATATATTAGTGCTTGTGATCGTGTAAATATATGTAGTGTCTTGTGACCTTGTAAATATATGTAGTATCATGTGATCACGTCCCTTAATTTTGGAGGATCAAAGTCTAGAACCACCATCTTAACCTTATTTAGCAGGAATCCATCTAATTTCTTTCAAAGTTTTTCATTTTTTCTATTGTTATTTTTCTTTTTCTACCTTATAATATCTTGTCTATCTTCAGTGAAGATATTTTAACTATTTTTCTAAATCCTCTTATTTTCACATTCTTTGGCTTGTGAAGCTAGACCATACAAGTTTTGATGTTTTTGGGATGTTGGAAAAATCTTAGAGCTAGAGTTTCATGCTTTGTTCTTAGAGACAATGTTCATCATCTATGGTGAGTAACTTGCTTCTGTTTAGTATTATATGTGATGCAACTTTTACATGCAACTACTAAATCTAACTAAATCCATGTTAAATGATACAAAGATGAAAATAGGTTTTTACCATAACTCAGGAATCTTTGTGACCATCATAAATACTACATGCACATGTTAATAAAAAACTAGAAATATATGCATCAAAGAATTAATTAGATTGTAACACTATCCAAAAATCTGACAAAAAATCTCTTTGGGTAAAACATCATTTATTGGGAGGAACTGTTTGACGACCAAAGTTGACAATATCAAAAAATTCTCACTTTAATATGATTGATGTGTAGGGAAATATGGTGACACAGATGACAGTGGAAACAAAAGTTTCTTGCCATATGTTTCACAATGAGTGGATCACATCAATAACTATGAAACATGAAGGATGGTGCAAGGCATATACCTAGTCCTAGAGCAAGCCCAGGGACAATCCTTTCATATGTGTGCTTCCTTCGCAAGCAGCACACAAATGGTAATCGATGGTGTCATCATGGTGTAACAACCATAAATGACATTTGATGACCTTCTCTGTGCATGGAAACAAAAGCATGCACATCTCTATGTAGTCCACACGAACCACCAGGAATGCCATGTCACACTTTCCAAGTCGATGGGAAGGAGTTGTCCTTGTGTTGTCAATGTGCTAGCATCGACTTCCTTTCCCATTGTTCTCTCTTAATTTATTGGGTAAGATTTCTTATTCTCTCACATTCCCACAACATTGAGAAAAGGTGTATCTAGAGCTTTGACCAATCCCTCTTTATATGGAAGTTGATGGGATAGGTTTTCAAAACACAGGGGGATATACAAAGACAAATTTCATGGTTTGATGGCTGTTGTGCATTTCCAGTCGATCACCTAGACAATCCAATTAGTCAACTGGCACATCCAGTCAGTCATTGACATCTGCTCAGTAGCACAATAACTCTGGCTTTTAATGCGATGATCAATGCACATCATTACACATGTCATTGATTGTTTGATCCAGTCAAGATCGTCATTTCGTATCCAGTCAATCGGTTTAGGCACTCCAATAAATCTACTAAGTATTACAACAATCCATTAGGAATAGAGTCCAACCAGTTAGTTGGACACTCCAACTGGTCGAGTGGATATTTTCATCGGATAGTGTCAAAAGGTGTCTAGTTGGTCGACTTGACATCCCAGTCAGTCAACTCACTACCAATGTTGCTTAAGTTGATTACCTAACCACTTTTAGTAATCAAGTTACATGTTATGCATAAGTAAACTCCTATTGCAAGTGTATCCTATGATTGTGACCCTATAGGTCCCATATTACATTGGCTGTGAATGTCTATAACTAGATTATGACATCTGATGCGATGATTTTGAGTCGCATTTATAAACCTTTTTCATATGTGTTTTGTGCTCTAATTACTCATTTTTATGGATAATATTGCATAATTCACTCATTTCGGTATTTGCCTTCATATTATGTCAAATCCCCTTTGTTTTACTATTTTGAGCATTATTTATCATAATATTATTATATGTGTGGATTTACTTGGTCTTGTTGTGAAATTTCAGGAAAAACAAGTATTTGCTTCCGTCGATACCATCGAAGGAAGTCGATACCATCGACCAAGCCACAGATTGCCAGTCGAGAAGAGCAGCACAGAGTCGATACCATCGACAACCAAGTCGATGGTATCGAGATCCCTTCAGATTGCTGGCGAGGAAACTGTCGATACCATTGACCCAAGTCGATGCCATCGACACATGGAGAGCTACAACGTCGCTAAACGACAACAACCGACGCTAAAGAGAGTCGATACCATCGACACCCAAGTCGATGGTATCGAGATGACCACAGGCGCTCAGACTAAAAGAAAGGAAAGCTGCCGCTAATCCGCTGGGTCGATACCATCGACCCGCGTCGATGGTATCGACGCCGACAGATATGCGTTGGATCTGTTTTGATCTCGATCGGACGGCTGTTGTTATTTGACGACCTAATTAGGGACTTATACCAAATGACGGCCGCCCAGACAGAGGAGATCATCATTTTTGGATTGCACGAGTGCCGAGGAAGGAGAGAAAGGAGAACGGAGGTCAGAAGCTCATCCCGGGTGATTCGGACGCTGCCGAAGATGATTTCCACCACCGACAGGCAGGGAAGCTCGTGTTCTACACCAAGGATCTACCGGTTCTTCTCCGTTCAGGGGTTTTCCCACTTGTTTCACGTTTTTCTTATGAAATCCCCCATTTCTACCATGTATTCGTGTGAGATGAACATGAGAGGCTAAAACCCTCAATCTTTAGGACCGGGAGTAGCCCGGGAATACATTGTATGACATTTTTATATTGATAATTCATATTTTCTCTCTCAAATCCGTGGTATAGATTCATGTTCTTCATTTCTATTGTTATGCTTGATCACCATAATAATAATTAAATGCCCTTAATCACTTTGACAGAAGGATTAACGGTTGAAAAGAGACGAAATCTACATTAATTAATAAAACCCTTGACAAAGGAGTTGTAAAATTAATGGTGGGAACTGAGGGACCATTTATAATGCACTTAGTTTAGGGGAATGATTACTACGACGGTGGAATCAACCTAAACCTAAGTAGTGACTTACACCACGACAGTGGGTAATTCTGTATTCAGGCCACTACCCGGATAGAGAGAGAAGTGTGAGGAATTAAATGAAACCTAATACAATGTTGACCCGCGGTGAAACCGCCATCCTAAAGATATCCTTTTGAATTGATTAAACTAACCTTTAGTCAATTGTTTTCTTTATTTCGTTTGATTTTCTTTTAATTTTGACAACAACCCTCACTTTGTTATTTGGCCTAGCTGATTGTGATTAGTTAGTAGAAGTCTCCAATAATTCACGTATCCCTGAGTTCGACTCGGGCCTCACAAGGCCTATATTACTCGACGCGTATACTTGCGTTTAAGCGCGTAGTAAAATACATGTCAAGTTTTTGGCGCCGTTGCCGGGGATACGGCGAATTATTGGCACTTTGAGTGCTAAGAGCGGCCACTCTAGGCCACATTTTTTTATTATTTTAAAACAATTTTTAAAATTCCTATATTTCTCTATAATTGTGCTTATTCGTTCAAAGCATTGTACTGAACCACGATTTTCATATTTCAGGTACTTTGCATGGTGCATACGCGTAGTACCGACTACGCGAATCGCACACCTGAGGTTCCATTGCCGGGACCAGAGGACGAGGACTACTACGAGCAAGATCACCAAAGCGACATAGATTCTGAATCTGAGCAAGAGCAAGTAGAAGAAATGGCCGAACCACAGACGATATGGGAGAAGATCAAAGCGTCTTCTTCATCAGCTTCAAAGGGGCCTATAAAGAAACAGGGGCTCAACATTCCAACCTACAAGATCGATCCATCATTGATTAACTTGGTTAAATCAAACGCATTTCACGGGCTGAAGAATGAGGATCCAGTGGCACACATTAGTCAGTTTGTTGAAAACTGTGATATGGTGAAGATAGATAGGTTCCCACAGGATGTTCTGTACCTCAAGTTATTCCCAAGTTCCCTGGCAGGAATAGCGAGAGAGTGGCTACATAACCTCGGCGATGAGTTTGTTGAATCATGGGATCATATGGTAGATGTTTTCTTCGAGAGGTTTTTCCCTCCTGAGAAGACCAATGACATGATTAGGAAGATTCACAATTTCACCCAACATGCGGGTGAAACATATTCTGAGACTTGGGAGCGATTCCAGGTCATGTTGAGGAGATGTCCACATCATGGACTGGACAAGGAGACACAGGTGAAGATCTTCTATTTTGCTCTCTCCGAGCATGATAGAAGTAACTTGGACTCAGCCGGTTCAGGATTTTTCTTAAATAACACTGATACGAGATGCTGGGAAATACTGAAGAACATGGCTAGGAAACAGTCATGGGGCGATAGAGGTGCAGTGGAACAGGTTAAGGCTGCTGGTGAATCCAGAATAGTTAGGGAGCTGAACGATAAGTTAGATCTTCTAGCCAAGAAACTGCTGACTAAGGAAGATGCAGCTGACGATGAGGAGGCCCAAGTAAAATTCATGCAACAACAGGGTTATAGAAACAATGACTATGCATGGAGGAAAGATAAAAAGTTTTCATGGAAGGATCCGAACAATTTTCTATAGGATCCGGATGCCAAGCCACAGTAGAAAGCCGAGGACAAGAACACTGAATTACTAACTCAAATGGTCCAACAAAACCAAGAGATGATGGCCATGTTTGGAAAACAATTGCAATCTCAAGGTGATATTCTAACCAAGTTTGGGCAGACGCTGCAAAGCCATGGAGCACAAATGCGGGCATTGGAAACCACCGTGGCACAGATTTCGAGTGAAGTGGTGGCCATCAAGCACGCCAATCAATAGAAACCAGCCGAGAATGCAAATGTGGCTCAGGCACACCAACAAGTCAAGTACATATTTGTGGTAAGCACTAAGGAGGATTCTCAGGTGCAAGAAGTTGTAGAAGAAAGAAAAAATGACTTTCAATGTGCATGCAACATCGGCGATACCATATCCACGCACATACTATGGATTGCCGGGCGGAAACCCTTTCTTCAGAAAATCACAAAGAGTTGTGAATATTGTATCTCCACCTAGGCAGGAAGTACAAGTGCAAGTTGTTTGTGCACATGTGGAGACATCTAAGGTGAGAGAGGAACCACAACAAGCTGCTACTATTGAGGATGTCTCACCAAAGCCAATGTCAGAGAGAGTGATTGAAGCAAGCTTAGGGGAGGTACCCCCGAAAAGCGCGTATGTGCCACCTCACAGGCGTGCTGATGCAGCTGATGTTTCAGATCCGGTAAATTCTAAGTCAAAGAAAGAGCATCGTCATTTTAAGAAATTCCTGGAGATATTCCGAAAACTCCACATCAATATTCCATTAGTGGAGATGATCGAAAAAGTACCCGCCTATGGGAGGTTCATCAAGGAAATCATCAATAAGAAGAGGTAGATAAAAGACGATGAAATTTATTGGATGAATGAGACAGTGAGCTCTATGATTCACGGGAGTTCACCAAAGAAGAGAAAGGACCCATGAGGTTTTTACATACCGTGCTCAATAGGTGGTCAACAATTTCCTAAAGCGCAATGTCATTCTGGCGCTAGCATAAATCTCATGCCTTTGGCGACATTTCAAAAGCTGGGGTTAAAAGAGATAAAGAAGTTGGCCGCAACAATTGAATTGGCAGATGGGTCTATCGTGAGACCATATGGAGTGTGTGAGGATGTGCTCGTCAAAGTGGATAGATTCATATTCCCGGTGGATTTTGTTGTTATTGATATGCCACCGCTCCAAGGCTATGAAATTCTTCTAGGAAGACCGTTTCAAGCAACAATAGATGTTGTTACTGCTTTAGGGAGAGGTACTCTGTCTTTGGGCATTGGAGGAGATCGTGTTGAATTCAAATTACCGAATGATCCTCTAAGTGCAGTTCCCACGGTGAAAAGATGATGATTGTCACACCGTCTAGCCTAAGACGTTAAATAAGGGCGCTTGTTGGGAGGCAACCCAACCATTGGTACATTAGGATAGTGTAATTCGAGTCATAGATTGCTTTTATTTCGTTTAGATTTTAGTAAAAAAAAAAGATACCTTGATCCGGTTGTTAAATGTGCAGGAACAGGCAGGGTCGATACCATCGACACACTGGTCAATGGTATCGACATGGGTGCAGGTTGATTGATGCAAAAATCGCACTGCGTCGATACTATCGACACCCCCATCGATGGTATCGACATGGTCACAGGCAGGTCGCAATGAAAGTGTCGATGGTATCGACACCCCAGTCGATACCATCGAGATCTCTGGAGAAGTTTAGACAAAATTTGCTCAGTCAACTCGATACCATCGACGGCCTCGTCGATGGTATCGACATCATCACAGGGTGAATGCAACAAAACGGCGGTGTCGCAATAAAAGCAAGTCGATACCATCGTCACCTGTCGATGGTATCGACAGACATGTCACCGATCCGCACACAGACATCGACGACGCTCGCATGATCCACGTCAGCGATCCGGGTGCTATGTCGATACCATCGACTTCCGTCGATGGTATCGACACGTCAGCAATCTGGGTTTCTCGATCCAGCAAACGTCAGCCGTCGATACTCACGAGGGAGGCGGATACCCGCGAGACATGTCGATACCATCGACCCGCGTCGATGGTATCGACGGGTCAACAGTGGCGCCGGCCAAGTCTATTTAAGGAGACTTGCAACGTCATTTGACGTCACACCTTCAGAGCAAGCATCCTCCTTTGCTCCGAGCACTCCCCCGAGCTTTCCAAGACTGAAGAGAAGCGACATCGAGCGAAGATCTTCACCGAGCGGAGAAATTCTTCTCCATCTGCACCGAGCTCTCTTCTAATCCCATCTTTCTTGCAACAATGGTGCACGCCGCCGGATCATCATCCTTGCAAGAGATTGAGGAGTTTGTTCCTCCCCCAACCGCTTCTGTCTCTCGTCCACGCCTAATGCATCCTTCCATGGAGGCGAGGAAGGTCTACGAGGAGATAATGAAGCGGAAGATCGAGCCGACCCAGTATGTGGACCGGGGAATGATCCGTGATCTGGGATTCGAGGCCAACTTGGCCTATGTGCTGAAGGGTCAAGCACGCCACACCAGCATAAGGACAGGCGAGCTGGAGCTCCATGCGGATGGGCAGCCGTTCTTCGGCGAATGGCCCACCTATAAGGAATTGGTGGCGGAATTTATGGCGTCCCTCGACGTCTGCGTTGTACCCAACGACGTGGTGGTGTCGGACCGTGAGTGGATCAAGGGGAGGGTGTCCTTCCGGCTTTTCAACATCAACTACAACATCACTCTTAAGAAGTTCAACAACATCTTTAACTGGAACCACTCCCAACATGATCACCGACGCCCAGATTCCCGCACCGACTACGACAAGATCTTCGCCGAGCTAGTCACAGTGCCGGCGGGAAAGACAGTGAGCTACCATAATGCTGCGATAGCGGACTTCGAGCATCCCTTCGTCCGGGTCTTACACCGGATGTTGAGCCTTACGTTATTTGCTCGGAGCGATTTGGCATTGAGAAAATTTCAGGAGAGCGATCTTTTCTTCCTCTACATGCTCCTGAAGCGACAAGAATGCAACTGGGGTGCGTTCTTCCTGCAGCGCGTCCTGGCGGTGAAGAGGAGTACAAGGAAGGCTCCGATCCATTTTGGTGGGCTCATCACCAAGTTGGCGCACTACTTGGGGCTGAATTTTCAGTCCATGACTCTGATTTCCACAAAGAGTAAGGTGAACGTGCAACACTTGCACCGTTCAAACCTTATCCTTCTCCGGGATGGGTTGGCGTACGCACATTGCCACGTCAACCAAGCTTATCAGGAGTGCGCACTGCCGGACGCTGTCTTCCACATCGAGGGAGTCCAGCACTTCTGGTGGCCGATCATAGCCGTCGAGTCCGATGAAGAAGAAGGCGGTGATGACGAGCAAGGAGGCGAGGATGAGGAGGAAGAGGAGGCTTTCACACCTCTTCGTGCACGTGTGGCACCACGGAAGCGTCCTAGGATGCATCCGGGTGCATCTTCATCATCTCAGCCCCCGCCGCCATCACCACAGCATGAGAAGCCAGCCGAGAATCCCTATTCCATGCAGGGAATGTACACGATGCTGCAGGATATACAGCAGACTCAGCAGTAGCACATGGCTATGTATACCGGCATTCATGAGACTACGAGCCGGGTACTTGATAATCAACGGGCTATGTTCGAGAACGAGCGGCTCATCCTCGCCAACCAAGAGCAAATACACAACCGGTTGCAGCGGATAGAGATGCAACAGGAGCCCTTCTTCGACCATTATTGGAGTCGAGATTACTTTGGAGGCTATCCACAGCCTCCGCCGAGGACCCAATATGATCCAAGCTTCCAGGGGGAGTACCCGTCTTGGGATCCTACGGCACCACAATACCCACCACCGCCTCCACAGGATTGATCAGGGTATCACTGTTCCACCCTTAAGTTGGTTTTTGACTATGAGGCCATAGTCGAATTCAAGCTTAGGGGGGTGGCTGGAACAGCTCTATCTTTTATCTTGTCTTTTGTTATTTTTAGTTTTTGCTTTTTTATTTGTTCTTGCAATTTTAGTTTTTGTCTAGGATCCACATCTATCTAGTGTACCCGTGGATGTCTTAAAAATTGACATCTCGCTATTTTCATGGGAAATTTTAAGGGAATTTAAAAATTTTTGTGTCTTTTGGATAGCTTGACTTGGTTGTCCTTGGGGAACTTGTCCTATGAAAATGATTGATTATGTCAACTCTAAAGCAATATGTCACACCCACACCCTCGTTGACTCATGAAATGTGGATAGTAACGGTTGTTTGAGCCTAACCTAACCAAATGGTAATGAGACCTTAATTGGATGTAAGAGAGAGAACCCTCCAAACCACTACACAGGTCAGTAAGGAGGGACACATAATATTCTTCTAAGGTTCAGTCACTTAGTCTTGTGATCATTCCACTTCATTTTTTCCATAATCCACCTAAGAATTGGAAGTAAAGTACAGTTTTAATTCCTTTTGTGTGCATAGCATTTAGATAGGAATTGCATTGATATTTTCCATACTTTTGCATAAAACGAAACATATATAGTGATTCATGCACACTACCTTTAGGTGCATGCCATGTAGTTGCACTCATGACTTTCATGATTATCATGCATAGAGTACACCATGTATCTCAGTTTTTCCTCAAAAGTGATCTAAACTGTTCTATACCTTCGAAATAATGCAAAGATTTCCAATCGTGAAGAAAATGGCCTTATACATGTATCTCTAAGCAATTATGGATATGTGGGCTAAAAGAAAGAAAAAAAAATTCTGAAAATCTGAAAAAAAATTTGAGAAAAAAAAAGAGAAGTTGGAAGGAAATGGAATAAGAGGGAGAAAGGAACATCATATCACTTGCATAACAGGGAAATTGAGTACATGATGTGGCTTAATTATATTTCCATCTCATTTTGAGGTGGAAGGTTAGTGCATGCATCATTCCACCCAATTTTAAGCATTAGGGCATTTTCAATGTGCATTTGCGTCATTTAGGACATTTTGTTATGTGCATGTTGAAACTGTGTAATACTTCCAAGATTCTTCCATGAACCACCCATTCCATCCACCCGTTGCTCGGATTGGTAGGCCACTGTGATTTTCTCCTCACTCATGTTTATCAGGAGAACTGCTTCCATGTAGATGGTAGTTAGGGCGAGCAACGTAGTGTAGGCGATCACAAGATGCATCAAGGCTGAATCGGCGAACTTTATTATGTTAACTGCCTTATGTGATAGTGTTCATCGGTTTGAAGGATAATTTCTCTTATTGATGATTATTGTCGCCTGTAGGGTAATTACTGTTCTGTGATTAGGAAAGGCCGGTTTGAGAACGTCCAGTGGGAGTCTCATGGGATGTGGGTTGGTGTGTTGATTTTTAGTTGACATCTGCAATTCTATTCTAAGGATTAGTTGCTCGAGGGCGAGCAATGTTTAAGCTTAGGGGAGTTTGATGCGATGATTTTGAGTCGCATTTATAGACCTTTTTCATATGTGTTTTGTGCTCTAATTACTCATTTTTATGGATAATATTGCATAATTCACTCATTTCGGTCTTTGCCTTCATATTATGTCAAATCCCCTTTGTTTTACTATTTTAAGCATTATTTATCATAATATTATTATATGTGTGGATTTACTTGGTCTTGTTGTGAAATTTCAGGAAAAACAAGTATTTGCTTTCGTCGATACCATCGAAGGAAGTCGATACCATTGACCAAGCCACAGATTGCCAGCCGAGAAGAGCAGCACAGAGTCGATACCATCGACAACCAAGTCGATGGTATCGAGATCCCTTCAGATTGCTGGCGAGGAAACTGTCGATACCATCGACCCAAGTCGATGCCATCGACACATGGAGAGCTATAGCGTCGCTAAACGACAACAACCGATGCTAAAGAGAGTCGATACCATCGACACCCAAGTCGATGGTATCGAGATGACCACAGGCGCTCAGACTAAAAGAAAGGAAAGCTGCCGCTAATCCGCTGGGTCGATACCATCGACCCGCGTCGATGGTATCGACGCCGGCAGATATGCGTTGGATCTGTTTTGATCTCGATCGGACGGCTGTTGTTATTTGATGACCTAATTAGGGACTTATACCTAATGACAGCTGCCCAGACAGAGGAGATCATCATTTTTGGATTGCACGAGTGCCGAGGAAGGAGAGAAAGGAGAACGGAGGCCAGAAGCTCATCCCGGGTGATTCGGATGCTGCCGAAGACGATTTCCACCACCGACAGGCAGGGAAGCTCGTGTTCTATGCCAAGGATCTACCGGTTCTTCTCCGTTCAGGGGTTTTCCCACTTGTTTCACATTTTTCTTATGAAATCCCCCATTTCTACCATGTATTCGTGTGAGATGAACATGAGAGGCTAAAACCCTCAATCTTTAGGACCGGGAGTAGCCCGGGAATACATTGTATGACATTTTTATATTGATAATTCATATTTTCTCTCTCAAATCCGTGGTATAGATTCGTGTTCTTCATTTCTATTGTTATGCTTGATCACCATAATAATAATTAAATGCCCTTAATCACTTTGACAGAAGGATTAACGGTTGAAAAGAGACGAAATCTACATTAATTAATAAAACCCTTGACAAAGGAGTTGTAAAATTAATGGTGGGAACTGAGGGACCGTTTATAATGCACTTAGTTTAGGGGAATGATTACTACGACGGTGGAATCAACCTAAACCTAAGTAGTGACTTACACCACGACAGTGGGTAATTCTGTATTCAGGCCACTACCCCGATAGAGAGAGAAGTGTGAGGAATTATATGAAACCTAATACAATGTTGACCCGCGGTGAAACCGCCATCCTAAAGATATCCTTTTGAATTGATTAAACTAACCTTTAATCAATTGTTTTCTTTATTTCGTTTGATTTTCTTTTAATTTTGACAACAACCCTCACTTTGTTATTCGGCCTAGCTGATTGCGATTAGTTAGTAGAAGTCTCCAATAATTCACATATCCCTGAGTTCGACTCGGGCCTCACAAGGCCTATATTACTCGACGCGTATACTTGCGTTTAAGCGCGTAGTAAAATACACGTCAACATCACAAACAATGAGTGGTATCTAGCAACACTTCATTGCTACCTAAGTTATTGGAAAGTTGGAGAACAACTTCAACCTACAATATGTGATTAGTGTTACCATGATCATATAGTTATTTGTCTCTGATATTCAAATTGAATTTGAGTCATGGAATCATCATCCTCTTAACACTCAATCCATGTTCCTTGAACTAGATCAAATTGTATGAAATGCATGTGAGATCACATATCACATATGATTCACATGTGTATGGATCACATTTCTCAGTCTTGCTTATCAATTGGCCATGATATCAACTCCTATAGGAGGGACACATTCCATCCACATAACTCACAATTGATCTCCATGTGTCACAATGTACCTAAGCACCATCTTTATGAGAACCCATATTCAAGGTCACGTTGGATGGCATCAAAGTTCATTGAGAAACATTTGATGATTGTAGTGACTTCATGTCTAAGAACCACAATCACCACTATCACATTGAGAGATAATTCTGACTACCATTCCATGGTTTCCAAGTATCACTCTGAAGGTGGGTCTGTCTAGTACAATGTTCTATAAAAAGTACCTATGTACTTGGCTTGATATCCAATATCATGACTTATGAGACTTTGTCATCAGTCAACACACATTCCAGTCTTATGTATTATTGTCATCTATTTTGTTTCCACAATAACATATGGATAAGGACATAACAAGAATGTATACTCTTATCATATATATGATTTCATTGTTCAGGGCCTCAACCTAAAGACATATGTCATTGAGAACATCATTCTTTAGAAATCTATCATGTTTGTGTCATCATCTCATGACTGAGACAAACATAACAAAAAAATTACCTTTGTTATTATCAAATAAATTACATGATGCATCCATACACTCATCATATGTTTAGCTCTATGGGAATACATACCAGCATACTCCCCCTTGCAGTTAGAGTCAATCACCCACGAATCTTATTCTAAGAGGTCTTAACATGAACTTCATGTTTCTCCTGCACAAGTGCTTTTATCAGTAATTGCTTCAAGTCGATACCTTGCAAATCTTCACATCTCCTTGCTATACGATCTCTCATATGAGATGGAAATGTAGTAGTATGTTGTATGGTTTCCTTAGCCTATCCAATATCTCCATTATTGTCATAGTATCTCTACTGCATTATCAATGGTTAGAACCATTCCAAGTTCATGAAATGAACTTCTCGATTCATACATCATCCTCTCATGTGTTCAAAATAGCAAGGTACTTGGCTTCTATTGTAGAATTAGTAACTGTCTCTTGCTTGGAACATTTTCCAACTTACAGTTCTATTATTAGGGCCAAAACATAAACTCAGATTGTGATTGTTAATCTTCTTTGTCAGTTAGGAAGCTTTCATTAGTACAACCCTTTACACTGAAGTCTTCCATTTGTCTGTAAACAATGAATATGATCCTTTGTGCTTCTCAAGAACTTAAGGATGTTCTATATGGCAGTCCAATAACCTTCACCTGGATCTAATTAGTATCTAGTCATCATATCCAAAACACATGAGATAACTGGACAAGTGTATAACATTATATGCATGATAGAACCAATTACGAATGCATATGCCATCTTACTCATGTGTTCCATTCTTCACAAGAACTGGGAAATGTATCTAGAGAGACTAATGCTATGGGACATGGAAAAATTTCCTCTCTTTGAGCCTTGCACACTGAACCTTTTCAACACCTTATCAATGTATGTACTCTGGTTTAGGCCAAGAATCTTTCTATATTTATCTCTATAAATCTTAATTCCTAACACATATGATGCTTCGCCCAAGCCTTCATGAAAGAGAAGGTATTTACAGCCAGATATTTGTCATTTGTAGAGTAGGTGTGTTATTTCCCTTCATCATGTGGAATCCAATCATGCTCCCACTCTTTCTTGTAAACACATGTTTCATCTTCATCTTGACTAAAGTCAAATTCTTTTAGTACCTCATCAAATCAAAGATTTCAGCTCTAAGATGCTTGCTTCAATCCATAGATTGACCTTTGCAGTCAAATTGCAATGGCTAGCATGATCCTGATAGGTTTAACCATTACAACTGGTGAAAAGATCTCATCATGTTCAACACTGTGAACATGTTTGAAATCTTTTGAAACCAATCAAACATCCATGTCGGTCTTCTACCTAAAGTCCCACTTGCACCCTTTTAATTTTAGCCCTTCAGGTGGATCCATCAAGGTCCACACTTTGTTGGCTACATGGAGTCCATCTTAGATCTCACGAAATCATACATCTCTCAGTTTTTGGCCCCTCAATAGCTTCTAGGTAGGTTGTTGGATCATCATCTATGACCAACTCATCACCTTCTTGAGTCCTAGATATCCGAATCTTTCAGGCTCAAGGCATGTCCTACTAAATCTATGAGGTTCTTGTGTTACATGAGGAAATTGAGATTCCACAACAATTTGTGATTATGCTTGTTCCTTCTGTACCTTTATAGGTTTAATGTTTTCTCGTTGGTCTTTAACATTTCAATTTCTACTTTTCTTCCACTATTTCCTTTGGAATTAATTCCTTATTTTGGAATAAAGTTATCCCGGTAACAAATATTTTGTTTTCATATGGAGCATATAAAAGTCATATAAAAAAATAACATTTATTTGATTTGGAATCAAGCTTTCAAGAAACTAATTTCTCACATAAGTTTTACATTCCCAAATATGCATAAAAGATATATCGAGACAATTCCCATGCCATATCTCATATAATGTCCTTTGAAATGATTTATATGCTACACAATCCAGTGTAAACATGATACTTTGTAAAGCATATCCACAAAACAAAGTCGGAAGACCAACTAGACTTATCAATGATTGCACCATGTCCAACAAGGTACGACTCCTTTCTATCTGATGCATCATTGTGTTTCATATGGAGTCTGTGGTGATAGGATATCATGGTCTCATAGAAGGTCCTCAAACTCTAAGTATTCTTCACATTGATCATATTGAAGTGTTTTAATACTAGTAACCAACTTTATCATTTGTTCTAAAAATCCACATACATCGTATGTTTGAGTCCCAATAGATCACTTGCTATCTCACTATTTCTAGTAAAAAGTTCTTTTGCCTTTTGTCCAATAGAAAAGGCTGACATGTCTCTATTTGTTCAAAATTGAAAGACTCTAGATAACCATCTTTATGGGAATCTTATAGATGTGTTTCTTACTTATGTGCATTAGATGACAATGCTATATGTATGTTGAGTCATCGAGTCATTCAATATTTACGTTACATGTACTTGCCTCTAAAACTATTGAGTATAGACTATGAGGCATTGGCCCACTACCATAAAAGATCTTATCTTAAAGATAAAACATCAAACTTTTTTTATATGAAATTCAAATCCACTCTTGTCCAAACAAGATACAAAGATGATTTTTAATGGAAGATACATAATATAAAGTTCACTAATTCTATTACAGGCCTACTAGGCTGAGATAAATGACATGACCCTACTATAGTGGTAACAACTCTTGCTCCACATAGTTCCACCTTGTCTTGCTTACTTCTTCTCAGATCTTGCACATCATAGTATGTTTGAGATCCTTATCTAGTATCAAATACCAAAATGATGAAGTAAACATATTCATGTCAATAACGTTTATACATGAAGTGGGTGTCTCTATCTCCTTCTTCTTTTTCTTGAGTTCCTCTACATGAAGAGGACAATTTCTCCTCCAATGTCCAGGTAGGTGACAATGGTGGCACTTCCTTCCATACTCATTCCTCCCTTTGCCTTAAGTGTAGAAGACTTTGGTTTTTGGTTTACTTTAGAACTCTTATTGGCCTTGCCTTTGTCCTTGGACTTTCCTTTTCCTCTATCGATAATCATCATAAATGCAAGATTGTCCTTCTTCATTTGTGCATATGTAGTTCTCAACATGCCAGGAAACTCAGATAGCAGTTTATCAAAATTGTTCATGTTGTAGTTCATGACAAATTGATTATATGATTTAGGAAACTACTATAGCATCACATCTGTGTCCAAATATTAGCCTAAGAAAAATCCTAGTCTTGTTAGGTCTCCACATACCCAATCAACTTTAGTACACATGGACCCACTAGATATCTCTCTACCATATTGCACTTGAGCAATGCCTTTGAGATATCATATCTCTCCTGTATTTCCTGATCCTGAAACATGTTCTTGAGATGTGTTACCATCTCAATGACTTCAACATTTTCATGATATCTCTACAACTCATAGTTAATTGAGCATAGCATTAAGCATTTGACCTCTACAAAATCCTCAAAATGCTTCTTGTAAGCATCCCTTTCAGCCTTAGACATGGTGGGGGAGGGTATATCTGGCTATGGTGTCTCTAAGACATAGAGCTTGCGCTCTTGAGTGAGAATGATTCTCAATGTCCCGAACTAATCGTGGAAGTTATCCCCCATTTAATTTTTCATTCTCAAGGACTGATCACAAAGAATTTTTTTGTGTGGTTGCCATTGTTTCTACAATATAATATTTGCATTTTGTCAAAACACTTCTAATCTGATTTGAAAATATTGACAATATAAATTAGGACTTTAATTAATTAATTCTCCCACTATTTTGCTCAAATAAATTTCCCTATTTATTGATTCACAAACATTGCAGTGTATAGTTTTGTAGTAGTCCAAGATTCAAAATAATTAATTTATTACCCATCCAACACCGATGTCTACAACCAATCACTAAGCTAGGCAACCTTTTCCAATTGCATCCAATGAAATTATTAGATGTATGCACAAATCCTTGTCATAATCCATATGTATTCTTCTAGACACTTAATCTTGTTAAGGTCACCTAGCTAAGCCTAACCCAAAGCCAACACAATAAAAATACTATTAGTATAGTATGCTTAGAGAGCCAATCATATGATGATTGCAATGAGACATATGATACTTGATGTGATGATGATGAAGGTAATTCCATCTATCATGTTTGTCTCACTCATGAGATGATGACACATACATGATAGATGTCTAAAGAGTGATGTGACTTGATGACATATGTCTTCAGGTTAAGGACTTGAACAATGAGATCATATGTATGATAAGAGTACATACATTCTTATTATGTCCCTAGTCAGATATTACTGTGGAATCAAAATAGACAATAGTAATACATAAGAATAGAGTGTGTGTTGACTGATGATAGAGTCTCATTAGTCATGATATGTGATATCTAGTCAAGCACATAAATATATGTTAGAGAATAGTATATCGGACAGACCCACCATGAGAGTGATACATGGATACCATGAAATGGTTGTCACAATCATCTCTAATAGTGATGGTGGTGATTGTGGTTCTTAGACTTGAAATCACTACACTCATCACATGTCATTGGGTATAGTTTGACATCATTAAATACATTCCTGAAACATGGGTGTTATAAAGGTGATGATCGGGTGACTTTGACACATGGGGATAGACTGTGAGTGATAGAGATGGGATTTATCCCTTCTACAAGGAGTATGATATACAGGGCCCCTTGATAAGTGAGACTGAGAATAGTATGGCCATACTCATGTGATTCAATATATGATATGTGAATTCACATGCATCTCAGACAATCTGGTCTAGGTCAAAGAACATGGATTGAATGTTGAAGAGAATGACATTCCATGCCTCAAGTTCAATCCAGATGTTAGAGACAAAGGAACTATACAATTACGGCAACACTAATCAGAGATTGTAGGTTGAAGTTGTTCTCCAACTTTTTGAGTTACTTGTGTAGCAATGATGAGTTACTAGATTCTGCTCATTGCTTGTGATGTCATAAGTTGTTATGAACATTTACTGCCAATGTAAATTGGAACCTGTAGGGTCACACACATAGAGGGGACACTATCCATGAATGATGTTTAGATTGAGACTAAAGGTGTTTAGGTACTCAATTAAAAATACATTTGACTGACTAGACTCAGAACTATCAACTTCAAGTGTTGAACTAGCTGGTTAGAGTATTAGGTCAATTGTAGACTGCATTGGCAATGTCAGGACTGTCAGCCGACTGGTTCACCCTTATGAGCCAATCGTCTGGTGTGAGCCAACCGACCGGTTCACTTGGTGAAATGGGCAGCTCACAGTCCTACCAACCGAGGAAATTGGGATTTTATCATTTGGAGGAAAAATTTCACGTTTCACTAGATCAATTTGATTAGAATATTAATCTTTGCATTAATTGGAAACGATTGAGGAAAGTCAATTGTAGGAAAGTCTGGGAAGTGAAATGACTGATTCACTAGGTGAACCGATCGTATCACACTCCCAACTGATCAATTCACTTGTGAACTGAACGGTTGACCTGTCGCAGTGCAAGTTATTCATCGAATTTCCAGATCCTTCTACTCCCGAACAGATTGGGAACCTTGACCCTACCCTCTACTATAAATAGAGGGGTACTGGGGGCTTCTCAGAAGACACAACTCAAAACATCAGTTGCTCTACAATTTTTTTTCCTCTCTGGTTCTAGTAACTGAGAGAGCCCGAGCAAGTTCTACTCGACTAGGGAGGCACAACGAGGGAAAGACAACTGTAGAAAAGTAGTCTGAGTTTGGGAGAGCAGCTTGGTGCTAGAACACCAATAGGAGGGTCGTCTCCTTCCTGCCAATTTTTCTAGAATGACAAGGGTTCCAGATGGTCTATGTGGACTATCTGTAGAGGTGGGAGATGTCTGCCGCTCAGGAGGACACGTCAGCCGTAGTCCATGGTGGAGGCCAGAGTCCCTAGCGAATACCAGGAGCTGCATAGACACTGTCCAAGACATGGCGTTGAAGATTGCACATGGCTCTGAGGTATTGTCACTGGGCTAGCCCCAAGACCATGTATATCTTGCTAAAACCATACTTCCCATTACATAGTCGTTGATGCGATCTCCTGTTATGGGTTAATGGCCAGTAAAAAAATTGTTTTTGTTGCCTACTCTGAGGCCATAAAACCCAACAGTGGTATCAGAGCCACGTCAACATACTATGTTTTGGAATAATCGATATGATCATATTTTGGTTTTATCGTCATTTATTTATTACATACAATGCAAATATTTAAAATGACTAATATGCATATCTTATTAAATACCACATGTGACCACAAACTAATATACAAATATGATATGGTATATATGCAATTGATACACGTAGCCCTAAAATGGTTTTGATGGTGGATGTGTAGCATGGTTATGGCCTATAAACCCTATGTGTGCTTGGTTGGTTATGGTTGTTTGCATCTCAGTTTGAATACCGAACCTCTACCATCTATTCCACATGTAACACGAGATAACTCAAGATCTTTTCTCTTCTACCTTTGCTCCCCTCAAATGTAACTTGAGATTCCCAAAGTTTATGTAGAAGTAGGATAATTTTTTTTTGTTACATCGAAGAAGAAGATGCTCAGCACCAGACAAGCCAACCGCCTGGAGGACCGAGGAGGATTGTGAAGGAACTAGACCAGTTGGATGATGGCCCAACTTCTTGTTGGAGGTATCCAGACAACAAAGGCCAGACCGACCAACCAACCAGCTAGGAGGTGAGCCGATCATGTCATAGGTTGAGTCGATCAAACCGGTATGGTTCAAGTACAAAGGTCTTCATCAACAACATGTTGCATGTGATGTAGACCTTAGATGACCGTAATTCCTTGTGGATTCAAGGAATTCTAATAGGATGGCAATAATCATTGCTTTTATCAATATTACATGTTTCTCATTGTGGTTATAGCATGTATATGATATGTACTATAATAATGTGGTGATTGGATATGTATATGTACTTATATAAATCCCTCAAATTCAATATTAAAGTCTTACATGCCTTCCATTAGCGGCACACATGCAAAGCTTGATCGACCTAGCATAGGTTACGCCAAAGTGTGGTGTGTGGTACATCTCATGGAAGTGTGATGGTAGACATGTAGGTTCTGCCAAAGTAGGGTGCATGTTAATTGTATCGGGTTTTGGGTCAAACTTAACTGGTGATTCTTAGAGAGTCTAAGATCTAGAGGCATGCAAATGATCATGGAAAAGAGTTGCGCATGTCATCTATCTAAGAGTTGCATATGATACAATTGGCATGATGGCCTACCTAAATAATCAAGTTGTTGGCGATTAGCCAAAGCTGACTCACATTTTGATGAAATATGGATCTTGGCCACTAGAAGATTGTATGCTACAATCTTTCAAATTGATAAATGAGGGTTATAAATTTGAACAAAATAGTGGGAGCGATAATTAATTAAAGTCCTAATTAATATTGTCAAATTTATCAAATCAAACAAATCAAAAATGTTTTGAAAAGTTGCAAAATTCTTTTGTAGAATCCAAATGACAAACACAAATACATTATCGTTGCGATCAGTTCATAAATAGGATAAACTTTAAATCTAGTTTTGTACCTTTGAGAAGTGTTCTCAATAGTGAGTGTAAACTCAAAAGTCCTTGAAAGACCAGAGCCAGTGGGACCACTCCAAATGCACCTAAGGATAAAATTGGATGCTTACTTGAAGTATGTCAATGATTCCTAAGACATCAAGAACCTTATGTTGAGCTATATGAATAATGAGTTGCATAAATAGCTTGAAGCATGGACATACTTGATATGATTATACATCTTAAGAATCATGTAAAGCATGAAAGGTATAATGTCTTCAAAGCAATGTTTGAGTATAATCAGACAGATGAAGGTCAAGTATAATCTCATATGATCAATATGATTGTGCATATAGATTAATTGTGATTTCTTATAGGTCAAGAGTTGACCAAACATATGATTCTACAAATTGTTGTGTGAATCACATAGCCAGTTTATCAAATGTTGAGATACTTGGCCAAACCACTGTCTGAAGTGTTTGGCATGTTGATGCCAACGTATGAATGAAGAAAGGACAAAACCTATGATAATGATCAGTAGAGTAAAGTCCATAGACTAAATAAAGGTTAAGAAGTGTTCTAAAGCCAAGCTTACGTCCAAGTCTTCATCATTCAATATATGGAGAGGGGTAAGTAGAAAAGGCAATATGTCATTTTTCACTTATAAAGATAAGGAAAGAAAGTGCCACTGACCTCTTTATAGAGGTTCTCAGGAAGAAGAAATATATAGAAATCTCTACTTTAGGACCTGAGAGGAAGTAAGCTAGAAACTATGCAGAGCAAGATTTGCTACCATTATAGTTACATTGTGACATTCATGGGCATGTAATAGAATTAGTGAATTGCTATTATATACCTTCCATCAATGAAAACATCATACATCTTGTATGGGAAAGAGTGTTATGGATTGATGTTTCATTTTAAAGATATGATCTTTGATGGCAATGCCTATGTCTCAGTAACTACACTTGATAGTTGAAGAGAAGAATGTGTATGACACATGTAATGAATGGCATAAATAACTCAAACTTGAATGCCTATAGCGATGTCATCTAGAGCGCATAAATGGGAATTGCAATTCTGACATCCATATGATGGATATCTAGACTCTTTTGGTTGTTGAACCAATAGAGACATGATAATTTCATTTATTTTGCAAAATGACAAATGTTGTTCACTAGATGTAGTGGGAGAACGATTATTCTATTAAGGATTATACATATTGATGTATATAGACCTTTTAGAATAAATGCTAAATGTAATCACTAGTACTTCAATGTATTTACTGGTGATCTCAATAGATATGATAGTTTGTATATAGTGAACTACAAACATGAATCTCTTGAAGTGTTCAAGATGATCAGAATGAAGTACATAATTATCTTGGTATAAGTATTATATTTTGATATGATCCATATTTGAAATACTTTGATCCAAGGGTTTGAGAACCTTCTAGAAGATCATGATAATGTATCATGATGGACTCCACCTGAAACACTATGATAGTGTATCATGAGAAGTGTATCACAAAGAAGGAATCACACCTTGATAAGACAAAGTGTGATTACTAGCTAAAACTTCAAATTTCCTTCTGGGCACATGGTTTACACTGAGAATAAAGAGGATCACAAAATGTTGTGGGATCTCAAAGTTTCATAAGTAACACATAGAACTCATGGTTCTGGTAGAACACGCCTAGAGATTGAATGATATATGATATCTTAGGGACAAGAAGGCGGTGAGTTGATCATATGATGAGTCAACAATCTACCTAGAAGCTAATGAGAACGAAAAACTAGGATATGGCTCGAAGCCATGAAATCCAAGATGGACTCCATATACGTCAACAAAGTATGACCTTAGTTGATCCACCTGAAGGGGAAAAACCCATAGGGTACTTTTGGGTCTTCTGGAAGAAGACTGTCATGGAGGGTAAGTTGGTTGAAAAGAGTTTCTAACAAGTTCAAGGTGTTGAACATGGTGAAATCTTTTCAGCAGTTACCATGGATAAATCCATCTAGATAATGCTTGCCATTGTAGCTTAATATGACTATGAGATTTGGCATATGGATGTTAAAACCACATTTCTTAAATGGAATATTGTGTAGGATGTGTATGTGACACAACCCAAAGGTTTTATAAATCCAATAATGCAAATAAAGTCCATAAAGCTACATAGATCAATCTTTGGATTGAAGAGGGCACCTCAGAAGTGGATCTTCAATTTGACAAGATAGTCAAAGAGTTTGACTTGAGTCAAAATGAAGATGTAATATGTGATTACAAGAATTTAATGGGAGCATATATATATTCCACATATTGATGGGGAGTATCATCCTTATACTACAAAATCTGGCAATGAAGTGCATTCTAAAAGTTTTTAGAGAAGCATCCTATGTGACAAGAATCAAGATATATAGAGATAGATAAAGAGGGATTCTTGTCCTAGGAAAGAGAACATACTTTGGCTAGATGCTGAATGAGTTAAACATGGTGAGAGAGAACTTGTCCATGTTCCATGGAGTTAGTCTCTCAAGATCCAACTGTCCCAATTCTTGTGAAGAATATGGAACACATGGATAGATGTCATATGCATTCACAATTGGATCTATCACATATGAACTCATCTTGTTATACTATATGTATTGGACATGACAAGAAAATATGAACTAATTATCTTGTATGTATTAGACATGACAAGAATATATGATCTCATCATCTTGTATGTATTGGACATGACAAGAAGATATGAAATCATCATCTTGTATGACAAGATGATATAAATATCCATTTATCTCATATGTATTGGACATGATGAATGGATATCTGTCGAACTCCAGTAAGAGTTATTGGAATACCATGAAGGACATCTTTGTGTACTTGTGAAGTACTAAAAGGATTAGTTCTTTGGTAATGGTAATAAGGAAGAGTTGGGTGTAAAGAGTTGCACCGATGCAAGATTCCTAAATGACAAAATTGTGTTTGTTAGTTGGAAATATTCCAACATAAAACAATTGATTAATTCTACAATAAGAAGTCGAGTACCTTAGTGTTAAGAACACTATAAAGGGTATTGTATGCATCTAGAAGTTCATATGGATAAACTTATGGGAGGTTCCGACCACTCGTGACTCAGTAGTGACAACAATGGAGCTACTGGTTAGGCAAAGGAATTTTAGATAACATACTACGACACTTCCATCTCATACGAGTTGTCTTACAATGAGGGGATGTGAAACATGCAATATACTGACTTGAAGCAAATACCCGCTATAAAAGCACTTGTGCATCAGAAACATGATGGAGATGTTGAGATCACTTGGAATATGATTCGTGGGTGATTGGCTCTAAGTGCAAGTGGGAGTCTATTGGTATAGTATACCCAGAGAGCCAATCATATGATGATTGCAATGAGGCATATGATACTTGATTTGATAATGATAAAGGTAATTCTTTCTATCATGTTTGTCTCAGTCATGAGATGATGACACATACATGATAGATGTCTAAAGAGTGATGTGACTCAATGACATATGTCTTCAGGTTAAGGACCTGAACAATGAGATCATATGTATGATAAGAGTACATACATTCTTGTTATGCCCCTAGTTAGATATTACTATGGAAGAAAAATAGACAACAATAATATATAACACTAGAGTGTGCGTTGAATGATGACAGAGTCTCATTAGTCATGATATGTGATATCAAGTCAAGCACACAGATATATGTTAGAGAACAGTATATCAGACAAACCCATCGTGAGAGTGGTACATGGATACCATGGAATGGTAGTCATAATCATCTCTCATAGTAATGGTTGTGATTGTGGTTCTTAGACCTGAAATCACTGCACTCATCACATTTTGGTTGGGTACACTTTGACATCATCAAATGCATTTCTGAAACACGAGTGTTATAAAGGTGATGATTGGGTGACTTATTTGTCCCTTCTACAAGGAGTATGATATCTGGTTCCCCTTGATAAGCGAGACTGAGAATTGTATGGCCATACTCATGTGATTCAATATATGATATGTGAATTCACATGCATCTCAGACAATATACTCTAGGTCAAGGAATATGGATTGAATATTGAAGAGGATGACGTTCCATGCCTTGAGTTCAATCCAGATGTCAGAGACAAAGGAACTATACGATCACTGCCAACGTAAATTGGAACCTACAGGGTCACACACATAGGATACCCCTATAAGAGGAGATTATCCATGAATGATGTTTAGATTGAGAATAAAGGTGTTTAGGTACTCAATTAAACATACAATTGACTGACTGGACTCAGAAATATCAAGTTCAAGTGTTGAACTAGCTGGTTAGAGTGTCATGTCGATTGTAGACTGCAATGGCAATGTCAAGACTGCCAACCGACCAGTTCACCCTTATGAGACGATCAGCTGGTGTCAACCAACTGACCAGTTCACTTGGTGAAATAGGCGGCTCACGGTCCTGCCAACTAAGGAAATTAGGATTTGCCCAGTTGGAGGAAAACTTTCATGTTTCACTTGTTCAATTTGATTGGAATAAGGATTAGTCTTTGCATTAATTGGATACGATTGAGGAAAGTCAATTGCAAGTAAGTCTGGGAAGTGAAATGACCGGTTCACTAGGTGAACTGATCATCTCACACTCCCAACCGACCGGTTCACCTACCGCAGTGCAAGTTATTCATGGAATTTCGAAATCCTTCTACTCCCGAACAAACTGGGAACCCTGACCCTTCCCTCTACTATAAATAGAGGGGTATTGGGGGCTTCTCATAAGACACAACTCAGAACATCAGTTGCTCTACAAAGCTATTGTCCTCTCTAGTTATGGTAACCCGAGATAGCCCGAGCAAGTGCTACCTGACTAGGGAGGCACAATGAGGGGAAGACAACTGTAGAAAAGCAGTCTGAGTTTGGGAGAGCAGGTTGGTGCTAGTATACCAACAGGAAGGTCGTCTCCTTCCTGCCAAATTTTCTAGAATGATAGGAGTTCCAGGTGGTCCGTGAGGACTATCTGTAGAGGTAGGAGATGTCTTCCGCTCAGGAGGACACATCAACTGCAGTCCATGGTGGAGGCCAGAGTCCATAGCTAAGACCAGGAGCTGCAGAGACACTGTCCAAGACATGGCATTGAAGACCACACATGACTCCGAGGTATTGTCACTGGGCAAGCCCCAGGAGCAGGTATATCTCGCAAAAACCATTCTTCCCATTACATATTCATTGATGGAATCTCTTGTTATGGGTT
The DNA here is from genome assembly GCA_963693085.1 of Alisma plantago-aquatica. Lineage (NCBI taxonomy): Eukaryota > Viridiplantae > Streptophyta > Magnoliopsida > Alismatales > Alismataceae > Alisma > Alisma plantago-aquatica. The sequence goes on from OY856410.1 coordinate 1,303,874,699, forward strand.
AATGGCTAGTAAATTTTTGGTTTCTGCTACCTACTCTGAGGCCATAAAACCCAATAGTGGTATCAGAGCCACGCCAACGTATTGTATTTAGGGATAATCGATATGATCAGATTTTGATTTTATTGTCATTTATTTATTGCATACGATGGGAATATTTAAAATGACTAATGTGCATATCCAATTAAATACCACATGCGACCACAAACTAATATACATATATGATATGGTATATATGCAATTAATACATGTAGCCCTAAAATAGTTTTGACGGTGGATGTGTAGCGTGGTTATGGCCTATTAACCCTATGTATTCTTGGTTTGTTATGGTTGTTTGCATCTCAATTTGCATACTGACCCTCTACCTTCTATTCCACATGTAACTCAAGATAAATCGAGATCTTTTTTCTTTTACCTTGGTTCCCCTCAAATGTAACTCAAGGTTTCCCAAATTTTATGTAAAAGTAGGACAGTTTATTTTCTATTACATCAAAGAAGAAGACGCTCAACACCAGACGAGCCAACCGCCTCAAGGATCAAAGAGGTTTATGAAGGAACTAGACTGACCAGATGATGGCCCAACCTCTTGTTGGAGGTGTCCAGACAATAGAGGACAGACCGACTAACCAACCAACCACGAGGCAAGTCGATCGTGTCATAGGATGAATCAATCAACCCATAATGGTTCAAGCACAAAGATCTTCATCAATGACAAGTTGCATATGATGTAGACCTTAGATGACCATAATTCATTGTGGCTCCAAGGAATTCCAATAGGATAGCCATAATCATCACTTTTATCAATATTGCATGTTTCCTGTTGTGGTTATAGCATGTATATGATATGTACTCTAATAATGTGGTGATTGGAACCCTGACCCTTCCCTCTACTATAAATAGAGGGGTACTGGGGGCTTCTCAGAAAACACAACTCAGAACATCAGTTGCTATGCAAAGTTGTTGTCCTCTCTGGTTCTGGTAACCGAGAGAGCCCGAGCAAGTGCTACCCAACTAGGAGGCACAATGAGGGAAAGATAACTGTAGAAAAGCAGTCTGAGTTCGGGAGAGCATGTTGGTGCTAGTTCACCAATAGGAGGGTCGTCTTCTTCCTGCCAGTTCTTCTAGAATGGTAGGAGTTCCAGGTGGTCTGTGTGGACTATCTATAGAGGTGGGAGATGTCTTCCGCTCAGGAGGACATGTCAGCTGTAGTCTGTGGTGAAGGCCAGAGTCCATGGCGAAGACCAAGAGCTGTACAGACACTGTCCAAGACATGGCGTTGAAGACCTCACATGGCTGTGAGGTATTGTTGTTGGGAAAGTCCCATGACAAAGTATATCTCGCTAAAACCATCCTTCCCATTACATATTTGTTGATGCGATCTCCTATTATGGGTTAATGGCCAGTAAAATTTTTGTTTCCACTGCCTACCCTGAGGCCATAAAACCTAACAAATACACCATGCTAAGGTGGACCCACATAACTACCATCACACTTTCACGAGATACGCGGTGCACCACCCTTGGTTGATCAAGATTTTCATGCATGTTTCTTATGGAAAGCATCTAAGACTTAATATTTATTGAGGGATTTTATTTATAAATACATATAAATATTCAATCAGCACATACTTAATGTATAATATATATACTATATACACAAACAAAACATGCAACCACAACTATATGAGCGATGATTATGGTCATACAAATGTAATTCTTTGGAGCCATAATAATTTCTAACCACTTAAGGTCACACGTCATATGTAGCAACCTGTATTAGAAAATTTCTATGATGGGAGCATGTCGGTGGATCAGTTGATCTCCTTCCAGTCCGCTTTTTCTTCATCGGTCGGTCAGAGTCTCTCAGCTCAATCACATGGCTAGACTCCTCTACTCGATTGGCTGGGACTCTAGTTGATGGATTGGGTCCTTCGGTCAATCGACTCAACTTCTAGTCAGTTCAGTCTCATGGTCAGAATGCCTTCTTCTTGTTGGTATGTAAGCCCAGAGAGCCAATCATATGATGATTCGAGTGGCATATGTTCTAATTGATTTGATAAATATCAAAGGCAAGCTTCCAATTTATTCTATCAATCTATTATGAGATAAATGATGGAGCATAATGAATGTCCAAATAATGACAATACTCAATGACATATGTCTTCAGGTTAAGGACATGGACAATGAGATCGTACAAATGCTAAGAGTATGTACATTCGTGTTATGTCCCTAATCAGATGTCATTGTGGAAGATTGATAGACAACAATGATACATCAAAACTAGTGTGTGTGTTGGTTGATGATAGTGTCTCATTAGTCATGATATGTGATATCAAACCAATCACATAGATACTTGTTGGAGAATAGTGTATCAGACAGACCCACCATGAGAGTGACACATGGAACCATGTCATGGTAGTCAGAATCATCTCTCACAGTGATGGTGGTGATTGTGATTATTAGACCTAAAATCACTGCACTCGTCGAATGTGATTGGGTACACTTTGACATCATCAAATGCAGTCCTGAAACATGGGTTGTTATAAAGGTGATGATTGGGTGGCTTTGACACATGAAATAGACTGTGAGTGATAGATATGGGATTTGTCCCTCCTAAGGGTGTATGATGTCTAGGCCACTTGATAAGTGAAACTGAGAACGGCATGCACATGCACATGTGAATCAATATATGATATTGATGTCACACACATCTCAGACAGTGTGCTCTAGTTCAAGAAACATGAATGAACATTGAAAGGATGACAACTCCATGCCTTGAGTTCATTCAGGTATAAGAGGCAAAGGAATTATACATTCACTGAAACACCAATCACAGACTGTAGGATTGAAAGTTATTCTCCAACTTTCCTTTTCACTTGGGTAGCACTGATGTGCAACTAGGTACCACTCTTTGCTTGTGATGTCATAAGCTAGTTATGGACATTCACTACCAACGTGAAATGGTACCTATAAGGTCACACACAAAGGATTAACCTAGAAGAGGATTTTATCCATGAATGATGTTTTAATTCATTACTAAAGTGTTTAGGTGCTCAATAAAACATTCAATAGACTTGAATCACAATTATCAAGTTCAAGTGTTGAACTAATGGATTAGAGTGTTAGATTGATTGAGAACTGAATTGGTTGTGATCTACACAATCTGGACTACCAACTGATCAGTTAACTGACTGGTTCACTGGGTGAACCAATCGGCTCATGGTCAGTGAGATGACCAATTCACTCTGGTAAACTGATCGGTTCAACTGGACCAAATGAGCAGAGTTGGGTTGTTCCGATTTGTGAGAAAAGTTTTTCATTTCACTTATTCAATTCGATTGGGACAAGAATTAATCTTTACGTTAATTAGAAACAAATAAGAAAAGTCAATTGTAGGCAAGTCTGGGAAGTGAAATGATCGGTTCACTGGGTGAATCGATCGAATCACTTTGCCAAATGACCATTTCAGTTATGAAACGATCGGTTCGCCTGCTGCAGTGCAAATTGTTCATGGAAATTCCAGACCCTTCTACTCCCACACAGACTGGGAACCCTAACCCTTCCCTCTACTATAAATAGAGGGATACATGGGGCTTCTCCAGAGACACAAATCAAAACATTAGTTTCTCTACAAAGTTGTTGTTCTCTCTGGTTGTGGTAATCGAGAGACCCCAAGCAAGTTCTACCTGTCTAGGGAGGAACAGTGATGAAAAGCCAACTACAGAACAACAACTAGTTGTGGGAGAGTGTGTCGGTAACTAGTACGCTGACAGAAAGCGATAAATCCTTCTAGTCCATTCTTCAGGACAACTAGAGTTCCTAGTAGTCCGTGTGGACTATCTATAGAGGTGGGAGACTACTTCCGCTCGGGAGGACGACAGTCAATCACAGTCTGGGTCAAGACCAGGAGCTGCACAGACGTCGTCGAAGATAGGTGAGTAAAGACCGCACTTTTTGTGAGGTATAATCACTGAGAAAGCCTCAAGACCAAATATATCTCACTGAAACCATCCTTCCCATTACATAGATATTGATTTGACTTGCTGGTTATGGATTTTATGGTCAAGTAAAATTTTGTTTCCACTGCCTACTCCGACCATGTAAAAACCCAACAGTGGTATCAGAGCCACGTCAATACGCTATGTTTTGGGATAATTAATATGATAGGATTTTGATTTTACCGTCTTTTATTTATAGCATACGAAGAAAATATTTAAATGACTAATGTGAATATCCAATTAATACCACATGATCTCAAACTAATATATACATATATGATATGGTATATATGTAATAGTTATGTGTTTTCCTAAAACAGTTTTTATGGTGGATGTGTAGCATGGTTATGGCCTATAAACCCTATGTGTATGTGTGTGGTTGGTTATGGTTGTTTGCATATCGGTCTGTGCACCGAGCCCTCTTCTTCTATTCTAAATGTAACTTGAGATAAATCGATATTCTCTTCTACCTTTGATCCTCTCGAATGTAACTCGAGGTTTCACAAAGATTATGTAAAATTGGATTCGCTTTATTTCTTTTTATGATGAATACTGAAAATGACCGCTTGATGGACTGATACGACTGACTAAGGAGCAGTTAGTGGATTGATGAGAAGCCCAGACAACCGAACAAGCCGACCATCTGGAGGAGCCAGACGACTGGATGAAGGATACCAACCGACCAACCAAGAGGCGATTCGACCAGTTTAAAAGTTGAACCAGGAAACCCAGATTGACAAGCAAAAATCTGCATCAATAGCAGGTTGCATGTGATGTAGACCTTAGATGACCGTTGCTACTTGTGGCTCCAAGGAACGACAATAGGATGACCATAATCATCGCTTTGTCACTATTGCATATTTTCATTTGTGGGATATAGCATGTATATGATACGTACTATATATGTGGTGGTTAGATACATATATGCATATATAAGAATATTAAAACCCCTCAACAAACATATTAAGTTGAAGATGCATTCTAAAAGAAGCACACATGAAAAGCTTGATCGACTTAGTGAGGGCATGCCTTTGCGTGGTGCATCGTCTATCTCGTAGAAGTGTGATGGTGAATATGTTGGTCTGCCTTCGCAGAGTGCATATTCATTGTGTTGGATTTTGGGTCAGACTTAACAAGGTGACCTTGATCGAATCAAGAACCTTGAGGCATAAAGATAAACATGGAAAGGAGTTGCACTTGACATCTATCCAAGAATTGCATATGCTATAATTGGTAAATGTTACCTGCCTTAATAATTGATTATGGACACTGGCGTTGGCTGAGTAATAACTCAATTGTTTTGGATATTGGCTCACTAGAAGGTTGTGTGCTGCAATCTTTCAAATTGATGGTGAGGGCTATCAGTTTGATCAAAATAGTGGGAGTTATAATTAATTAAAGACCTAATTAATATCGTACATTTAAAAATCAAAATCAAATCAAAAGAGTTTTGGACTAAGATTACAGATTTTCTTTATGTAGAATAAATAGCTACCAACAACAATCACTTTTCACTGCGAACGGTCCTTGAGAAGGACAAGCTAAATAGGAACAATTTCCATGACTAGTTTAGGACATTGAGAATTGTTCTCACTCAAGAGCGAAAGCTCTATGTCCTAGATACGCCAGAACCAGATGAACCCGCTCCTACTGCACCAAAGGCTAAAAGGGATGCTTACAAGAAGTATACTAAGGATTCCATTGATGTGAAGTGCTTGTTGTTGTGCTCAATGAACTATGAGTTGCAGAGACAACATGAGAACAAGGATGTCAGTGAGATGGTTCAACATCTCAAGAACATGTATCAAGACCAAGCATGATAAGAGAGATATGATGTCTCCAAGGCACTGTTCAAGTGTGTCATGATAGAAGGAGATCCAGTAGGCCCTCACACACTCAAGATGATTGGGTATGTAGAGAACCTAACTCGACTGGGATTCCCCCTGAGCCAATAGTTGGCTACTGATGTGATACTACAATCGTTGCCAAAATCCTACAATCAGTTTGTGATGAACTACAACATGAACAACTTTGACAGGTCACTGACAAAGTTGTTGGGCATGTTGAGGACAACTGAGGGATAGATGAAGAAAGACAAACCCAAATTTGTGATGATGATCAGCAGAAAGAAGGGAAAGTCTAAGGGCAAGGGCAAGGGAAAAGCAAAGAAAAGTTCTGATGCTAGCCAGCAACCCAAGTTGTCTTCAACTCTCAAAGCTAAGAGAGGGGTGAACAAGTGAGGCAAATGTCAGCATTATCATGAGACAGGACAATGGAAGATAAATTTCCCTCTCTACATAGATGAAGTAAAGAATAAGAAGGAGGGGATGGAAGTCTCCACCTCAAGTATCATGAAATAAACTTAAAATGCTTCTTTATCTTAGGCATATGATACCAAGATATAGATCTGACATATATGATGTGAAAGATCTGAAAAGAAGTGACAACCTTTATGAAAGGACCAAGAAGGAACACTCATCAACATTAGAACAAGTGTTTCTTCCATAGATAGAAGTACCTTTTAGTTTATTTCATCCCAAAGGGCATGTAATAGAGTTATGAACTGCTATTTCATTTTGCCAATAAATAGAAACACTTGATTTTTGCATCTTGTAATGACTAGGATGTCTATCAATAAAGTTGATGTTTCAATTTCAAAGATATGACCTTTTATGGCAACACCTTATTTATCTTGTGGTACTTGGTATGCATGAGATAAAATAAATAATACCTAAAAGTTATTGATGACTCGAACAATAAATTCGCACTATCATCTAAAATGAATGAGAAATTCATCTCTAGGTCCATGTTGATGGATAAACTAGACTCTTTTAGTAAATGAACCATTAAGAGATATGAATGTCTTGTTTATTGGGCATGATGACAAGTCAATCTTCACTAGATGTAGTGGGAGAGTGACTATTCTATTAGGTATAATACATATTGATGTATATACATACCTATTGGAATAAATGTGAATACTTCAGATATGGTATTTGATGAAATACCAATATGAATATCTTGAATGTTTAGGAATATTATAAATGAAGAACACACTTGATAAAAGTATTAATTCTTTAATATGATCAATGAATGAGATACTTAAACCAAATGTTTGAGGACCTTGTGAGTAACTATGACAGTGTATCATAGAGAACTCATGATTAAGGCATAATGATGTCTAATTCAAAGAGGGAATCATACTCTAAACAGTAAGGGCATGATCATCAGAAAAATAATTAATCTTATAGAATTCTTATAAAGAATATGTTTTACACTAAATAAATGTATAAAAGGAGATTAAGAATCACAAGTGTTGTGGAATCTCAAATTCCTTATGTGATAGATACACCTCATATATATAGTAGAAAACACCTTGAGCTTGATGGATAATGATATCCTACAAACTCAAAGGTGATAAAATCAGTCATATGATGATGAGCCAATAATCAATCTAGATGATGTTAAGGAACCAGATTTTGAGTTATGGCTTGAAGCCATAAGATCCAAAATGAGTTCCATGTAAACCAAATAAGGTATGACCTTAATGGTAGCACTAATAGGGATAAAACCCATATGTACAATTGGGTCTTAAGAGTTAAGACTGACATGGATGACATTTGTAGAGACTGATTGGTTGAGATAGGTTCAAGTGAGTTCAAGGTGTTGAACCTGATGATTTTATTTAACCAATTGTAGTGGCTATAGGCCATAAAATATCATGCTTGCTATTGGAACTTAAAGACTATGAAATTTGTCATATGGATATTAAAATTGCATTCGTAGTAGGAATAACATTAGGCTGTGTACGTGATACAACCGGAAGGGTTATATAATTTTGTTAATGCAAATGAAGTCTATAAGTTATAAGAGAATAATCAATATGATTGATTAAATACAAGCATCTCGGAACTGGAGTCTTTACTTTGATTATATAGTCAATAGTTTTGACTTAAATATATAAAAATAAAGAAGGGATCTGTGATTACAAAGATTTAATGGGAGCATATTCATATTCTACATGATGATGAGGAATAAAATGAAATTGGTGTGGAAATACTTTCTTTAAGGAATAAAGAGAAATGTCCTATGTGATAGGAATAGAGATCTATAGAGATAGTTCTCGAAAGTCTCTTGACCTGATAAAGAGAGATCATACATTGGCAATCTATGCTGAAGGGTTAAGTATGCAAAGATTCAACAGGAGAAAACTTGTTCATATTATGTGGAGTTAGTCTCTCATATGCCTAGTGTCCCAAATTCTTATGAAGAATAGAAACACATAAATAGATGTCTTATGCATTCGTAATTGGATCTATCATGTATGTAATCATCCAATTATCTTCTATGTATCAGACATGATAAGAAAAAAAAATATGTATTCATCATCTTGTATTTATTGGACATGACAATATGATATGCTCATCCAGTTATCTCGTATGTATTGGACATGATGAGTGGATGTTTGTCTACTTGCAGTGAGAGTCACTGGAATACCATAAAGAACTTATTTAAGTACTTATGAAATATTAAAGGATTAGTTCTATGATAATAAAAGGAAGAGTTGAGTGTAAATGAGTACACTGATGCAAGCTTCTGAAATGATAGAAAAATGATTGCAAAATGCAAAATATAAAAGTGAACAAGATTTGTTAAATGGAGATGTTCCGATTAAAATTAGAAGGCTATTCAATTCTAAAAGGAATGTCGAGTATCCTTGTGTTATGAACACCAGAGGATACTATATGGATCTAGAAGTTCATACAGATGAACTTATAGATATTCCAACCATTGTTGACAAAGTAGTAATACTAAGTCAAATAATGGAGCTAATTGTTAGGCAAGGAATATCAAATAGCATATTACAGCAATTTCAATCTCATACCGAATGTTGTACAACGAGGAGATGTGAAACATACAATATACCGACTTAAGAAAAATGTTGCTAAATTATTGGATTAGCACTAGCCCAATAGAAACATGTAGGACATGTTTAGAGATCACTAAGAATATGATTCAAAGGTGATTGGCTCTAAGTGCACGTGGGAGTCTTTTGGTATGTATGCCCACAGAGCCACTCATATGATGATTGGATTGGCATATGTTATGATTGATTTGATAAATATCAAAGGCAAACTTCCAATTTATTCTAGCTTAATCGATTATGAGATAAATGATGGATCAGAATGAATGTCTAATGAATGACAATACTCAATGACGTGTGTCTTTAGGTTAAGGACCTAAAAAATGAGATCATACAGATGCTAAGAGTATGTACATTCTTGTTATGTCCCGAGTTGGATGTCATTGTGGAAGGTTGATAGACAATGATGATGTAACATACTGAATCATGGACATTTTATCTTTTGGCCATCTTTCCCATCTTTTCCTTTCATTTCTATCCTTCTTGGCCTTTCTGTTTAATTTGTGGAGAATATAATGGTTTAATGAACATTTTTTCACCTTGTATGCTAATATTTGGGTTTATGCACAAATACCTCAATCAAAGTTTAGTGATGGGTTTAATATGTGAATTTCCACTTAAGTAATAAAAATAGTAACAGAATTCGTGCTAGAACTTTATAGCACTTTTTTAGATTAGGAAAAAGAGAAGAAAATCCAAAATATAGATAAAGGAGATGATAAATGATATAAATAGGATAAAAGGAGATAATTTGGAATATATTTCCAAAAATCTCAATTAAGTAAACCCACGAGATAATTTGATACACAAATTCATTTTCTTGGACTATAAGTTACTTAAAGGCCAAGTATCATCCAATGTGGAAAATATAAATATAAATAAAAGCATTTACTAAAGGAAAATAGGAAATAAGCAAAGAAAGAGAAATAAAATATCCAATGTTCTCAAATTGGAAAACTAAACCCAAATTCGTAATCTAGAAACAAAAATAAGCCTTTGGGCAAGTTTTCAATAATTTGGATAATATTTGGATAACGTGAAAAAGTAGGGAGAGAGAAAATGTGTAGAACCTTCATTTTGAAAATTAATTAAATAAATGGCACAAATATGACCAAAAAATATCAAAATAGTATCCAAGACATTAATTGGGACACATGGGTGAAATATGATCATATATGGATAATCATAGAGTCATAAATGTAGGACGAAATAGAAAATGAGTTTTGAATTTTTTAACCCAATAAAGTCCTCAAAAGGCAAAACTAATTCCATATTCTGATTATACACCTCAAAATCAGCCAGGGTGTCAAATTTTATTAAATTTGGAGAGTGGATGAGCCCTCAAAAAAAGAAAGAGAAATTCATTAAATAATGTATATGTCACTTTATTCGAATTATGGTTAAAATAGAAATCAAATGTCATGCGGATAAGGTTAGGTTGCGCGTGATCCAATGGCTGAGAAGGATTTGTGGATTGATCAGATGGTAGATAGTCCATCTCCTACCTCGGTCCGGATTAGGAAACAAGGAGAGAGTTTTGGATTTTCCGTTTTGTGATATTTCTCTCTACACTCAGCGGAGTCTAGAAATTTTTGGTGCTCTGGACTCCTCTTGAGATTCTGCACATGATTATCCCAAAGTTTTCATGATTTGGTGAAGATTCAAGAAACCCCCAAATTTGGCTGAAGCACTCCTCTCACCTCGGGTACCAAAACCCTAACCCATACCCCCTTTCCTATAAATACTTACACCCCAAGCATCCCCATGGACTTTGCAGCTCAACACACTAGTCAATTTGACTTTTCCTCGATGTTTTGATCCTCGATAGCCGCCGAAGATGCATATATTGCGACGCTCCTTTCTCCCTCCACACATCATCTCCAGCTAAATTAAGGGCATCATTAGGTTTGTCGATCCTTCCTCTTTCTTTTGCATATATGCACTTTGATTTTGGTCGCGTATAGCAGAATTGCCCAATTTTCCCGAGCTTTGACCGAATTGCTTCGCAAGTAGGTCGTGCAAGCAAGAAGGAAGATGATCTCCATGATTTTACACTTCTTCCCTTGCTCAGCTCTTTTCACCTTTTTTCCGCGCGTGGACACAATCGTCTTTTACCCTGTGTTGACTAAGCTGACCTGACTTGGACCAATGCCATTCGGTGGGGCGGGCCACTAGCTTGGCTCATTGTGATTGGGCCAAGAAGTGGGCCCAACCCCACTCACTCGCCCTCTCTATTCTTTTAATTGAAAATTGATTTTTCTAATTTTCTCATTAGTCAGACTTAAATAATTCATAACTATTACTTCCTTGGGCCAAAATTAAAAGTAATATATTAATGTTATTTTGATTAAAGTCCATATCTTCAGAATAAATAATATTATATGTTATTCTGATAAGAAAAACCCTAACTAAGACAATGGTGATGTTTTCAGGACCTAAATTGGTGGTTTGTAGAAAACTTTGATAACTATAGGGTTTTAAGTCCTTAGTGAATGCATATAATGCTAATACATGAACATGATTATGATAATAGGACAAGTAGACTCTAATCTTGCTTAGGATTTTGAAAAGTGGTTTCTAGGGCTCTAAGGAAGAGGTATGTGCATCTAAACCACTCTAGTTGGGAAATTTTATGCCTTAACCTATTCTTTCCTAATGATGCTTAATTTGACCTAATCTTCTATTCTTGAAATCCTAATTTCATGTGCCTCAAATTAGATCATAGTTTCCTATTATTGGGTTTTCAACCTCACTGCCATGCTTATTAGTTCATATGATTATTCTTGCCATAACTACTTTTCTAGCATGTATATTTATGTTCAATTTAATTTAAAGTTGCGGTAATTATGTACAACCACCCACAGAGGGGCATGTCGTTATTCGTCCAGGGGAATGTTTTATTCTTCCCATAATATTGTATGTGACTGGGAATGTCTTATTATCCCCTCACCTAAGGTTAGAGGTCTGGTAGGTGCCTCAACCCTACTTAGTTAGGTAGACATAATTATCTTACATGCAATCCCTTTTTAATTTAATTACTAATGACAAGTTTCTTTTGATATAGCCTCATACTCTTGTTATCTTCATCATTGATGATCACTAGCCTATTTTTACATTCTTTACTTTTCTTGATATCCTAGATTTGTTTTGTGACACATACTTTTCTTGCCTTTCCCTTTTACTGGGTGCCTTCCCAAACACCCAGATGCTGAGCAACGTGATGGATAAGACAAGGAGAACACAGCTTTGGCTTGGACCTAGCTGATGGAGATATTTCTCAGAGACAATATTGTAGTAGTTAGACTTCCCTCTATCTAGATCCTATTTTATATCTTGAGGTAAACCCTAATGGGAGAATTTGATGTGTTTTTGTAAACATTTATATGAAAATTGATTATAGTCAGAAATTTTATTCCGTTGCTTTCTAATGGTGTTTTGTTTACCAAATTTAGTAGAGAGGTGGTTGTGCCTCTTTACAACATGGAATCAGAGCCCATGGTAGTCGGAATATGACTATTTCAGTTTTGTCTCCCTAATTAGAATCCATGTCTGACATAGTTCCTTTAGGTGACATGTTTGCCCTAGAGTTGATCTATAGATGATGAAAGGTCGAATTAAGACCCTATAGTTCCACATTAGAATCTTGATGAATTAAACCCTAAAATACTTATAACTAAAATATGCATGAGTAACCATGGTAACTTGATGTTGTTTAGGTTTTCCTTTAGGAAACTATTAGGGCATGAAGTTTAAGCAAAGGTGTCTTGATTGGATCATGTTCTGGGGGCTGGCAATATTTTCCTCCACGCCACTAGCTTAGTTTATGAGGATTCACAGATCTATATGATACTGGCTTGGCCTGAGTTGATACGAATTTCCCAAAATAGCTTGCTTTTTGGCAATAGTAACCTAAGACTTTTACGTTGAATATCTTTGTAAACCCTAAGTTTTTTTAGTGTGGGATGACTTGTTTGAGGATGGATACTGAGATAGTTTCTTTATGTCCCTTAGGACCACATGCTTGGATAGTTTATCCCTAAAACCTAGAATTTGAAGTTTGGGGTTAAGTGATCTATAAGAGTGCGTAGTCGAAGTGTGATGGATCTTGTAGAAGGTTTAGTTAGACTCATCCTTTAACCCTAGTGTAGTTCGACCTGATAGGTCATACCTTTTAAGGGGTGGATTCTAGTTAGTTTGGTGATGTTGGATGGTTAGATTTCGATGACGAAATCCTCTTTAGGGGGATGGAACCCTATAACATCTTGAAATCTATATACTCTACCCTTAGAAACCTTAACCTCATACATAGGAGGTTAGTATGCTTGGATCCTCAGTTTTGACCAAACAAGTTATATTTGTAACCCTAACGTGCTTGTTCATATATTAATGAAAATATAATGATCATCTAAGGAATAATTTATATGTTCAAACCCTAATGAATATCCAATGCAAATAATATGGGTCACTCACATATTAATACTAATTATGGATACACATGATGCTACTAATGTCACAAATCGATAAATCTTAATGAAATGATGAGAAAGAAAAGTGTAACTTAATCTTGTCATTAATGCATGCTATAATGAAATATAATGATCAAGTTGATCCTAAACCATAAGTTGTAATCATATAACCGTAATATATACATCCTTAATTATATTCATGTTAAATTTGTGGCATTATGTGTCATAATATGATAACATACCTTGATGCACATAAATGATATATATTCACCTAATCATAGATTACTCAAATCATAAATGTGCAATGCATATAACCTTGTTACCTAATATACACCTAATTAATCAACTAACCGTAACTTGGTATGTGAATCAGTTCATTAATATGTAATATGTCCAACCTGGTTCACTAATATATATATATATATATATATATATATATATATATATATATATAATGAATCATATATGGTTAATGAGTAATTGGATTCACATAAAAGTGCATAATCAATAAAAAGAAGTGAATAAATATGAGAAATCGATTAATGATGATGTTGCTGTAAGAAATAAAGGTAATATGACAATGTGATAATGTTTAATATAGATATAAGTAATTAATGTGACAATATTTCGATTAATTGTAGACTTAATAACAAATCGAATATTCCATGCAAGATAATTTGTTATAATTAATAGAATGATAATATAAGGATAATGAAGCGTAAATCCAAATTATTAATGATCAAATATATTGAGATAATTGGTCAACCTCTAATTGCGCATATTAATAAAATATAATTCTTTGGCAACAAAGTGAATATGACATGACATAATTAAAATAATGATGATAATGTGATATCATAATAACTATAATGTTAATGAGATAAAATTGTAAATAATGTTAAATCTCCTAAAAAGAATATCTTAATAGGGGAGCCCTGAGTGATCCTTAAGAACATGACTTATGTTGATGAGTCATTTGGTGGAAGTTATGGTTGGTGGAAAAACAGAAGTTTTAGTGAAGTTCTTGGTTGTAGAAACAACCTGAAGTTAATGCTAAGATTTTGCACCTTCACTCTCCCTCCTTGCTTGTGATTTTAGGGACGAAATCCTATATAAGGGATGAAGTGTTGTAACATACTGAATCTTGGACATTTTTTCTTTTGGCACTCTTTCCCATCTTTTCCTTTCATTTCTATCCTTCTTAGCCTTTCTATTTAACTTATAGAGAATATAATGGTTTAATGAGCATTTGTTCACCTTATATGCCAATATATGCGTTTATGCACATATACCTCAGTGAAAGTTTAGTGATCAGTTTAATATGTAAATGTCCACTTAAGTAATAAAAATAGTTATGGAATTCGTGCTAGAACTTTCTAGGACTTTTTAGAATAGGAAAAAGAGAAGGAAATCCAAAATATAGATAAAGGAGATGATAAATTCTATAAATAGGATAAAAGGAGATAATGTGGAATATATTACCAAAAATCTCAATTAAGTAAACCCACAAGATAATTTGATATGTAAATTCATTTTCTTGGACTAAAAGTTACTTAACGGCCGAGTATCATCAATGTGGAAAATATAAATATAAATAAAAGCCTTTATTAAAGGAAAATAGGAAATAAGCCAAGAAAGAGAAATAAAATATCTAATGTTCTCAAATTGGAAAACTAACCCATAATTAGTAATATAGAAATAAAAATAAGACTTTGGGCAAGTTTTTAATTAATTTGGATAATATTTGGATGATGTAAAAAAAGTAGGAGAGAGAAAGTGTGTGGAACCTTCATTTTGAGAATTAATTAAATAAATAGTACAAACATGACGAAATAATAGCAAAATCGTATCCAAGACATTAATTAGGACACATGACCATATTTGGATAATCATAGAGTCATAAATGTAGGAGGAAAGAGAAAATGAGTTTTGAATTACTTAATCCATTAAAAGTCCTCACTAGGAAAAACTAATTCCATATTTGGATTCTACACCTCAAAATTAGTCAGGGAAAAATTTATTAAATTTGGAGATTGTTTGAGCCCTTAAAAGAAGAAAGAGAAATTCATTAAATAATGTATGTCACTTTATTCAAATTATAGTTCAAATAGAAATGAAATGTCATGCGGATAAGGTTAGGTTGCACGCAATCCAATGACTCAGAAGAATCTATGAATCGATCGGATGGTAGAGAGTTTGTCTCCTACCTCAGTCCGGATTAGGAAACAGGGAGAGAGTTTTATATTTTTCATTTTGCGATATCTCTCTCTACACTCAATGAAATCTCAAAGCTTTTGGTGCTCTAGACTCGTCTTGAGATTCTGCATAGGAGTATCCCAAAGTTTTCATGATTTGGTGAAGATTCAAGAAACCCCCAAAGTTGGTTGAAGCACTCCTCTCACCTCGGGTACCAAAACCCTAACCCATACCCCCTTGCCTATAAATACTTACACCCCAAGCATCCCCATCGACTTTGTAACTCAACACACTAGTCAATTTGACTTTTCCTCACTGTTTTGACCCTCGATGAGTTACCAGAGATACAGAGCTTGCGGTGCTCCTTTCTTCCTCCACACATCATCTCTAGCACAATTAAGGGCTCCAATAGGTTCGTCTATCCTTCCTCTTTCTTTTGCATATATGCACTTTGATTTTAGTCGCGTATAGTAGAATTGTCCAATTTTCCTGAGCTTCGACCGAGCTGCTTTGCAAGCAGGTCACACGAGCAAGAAGGAAGATGATCTCCGTGATTTACGCTTCTGCTCTCGCTCTGCTCTTTTCTCCTTTGTTCTGCGCGTGGACTCGATCGTCTTTTGCCCTGTGTTGAGTGAGCCGACCCGACTTGGACCAATGCCAACCGGTGGGGCGGACCACTGGCTTGGCTCGTTGTGATTGGGCCAAGCAGTGGGCTCAACCCCACTCTCTCACCCTCTCTGTTCTTTTTAATCAAAAATTGATTTTTCTAATTTTCTCATTGGTCAGACTTAAAAAATTCATAACTATTAATTCCTTGGGCCAAAATTAAAAGTAAAATATGTTCTAGACTCAGATAAAGATTATCTATCTATAAAATAATTTCAATGCCTAGTTTTGAGTTTTTCAAATATGTGTTTTTGGGAATGAATTAATTAGTTAAAAAAACTAAAAATAACCCTAAAAGTCCATATCTCCAAAATACATAATATTATATGTTATTTTGATAAAAAAAACCCTAACTAAAATAGTGGTGATGTTTTCAAGACCTAAATAGGTGATTTGTATAAAAAGTTGATAACTTTAGGGTTTTAAGTCCTTAATGAATGCATATAATGCTAATACATGAACATGGTTATGACAATAGGACAAGTGGACTCTAATCTTGCTTAGGATTTTGGAAAATGGTTTCTAGGGCTCTAATGAAGATGTATGTGCATCTAACACCTTTTTGTTGGGAAATTTTATGCCTTAACCTATTCTTTCCTAATGAGGCTTAATTTGACCTAATCTTCTATTCTTGAAACCCTAATTTCTTATGCCTCAAATTAGATCATAGTTTCTTATTGTTTGGGTTTAAACCCCACTGTCATGTGTATTGGTTCATATGATTATTCTTGCCATAACTACTTTTCAAGCATGTAGATTTATGTTCTTTTTAAATTAAAGTAGTGGTACTTATGTACAACCACCCACAGATAGCATGTATTTATTCGCCATGGGGAATGTTTTGTTGTCCCCATAATATTCTAGGTGACTGGGAATGTCTTATTATCCCCTCACCTAAGGTTAGAGGTTTGGTAGGTTCCTCAACCCTACTTAGTTGGGTAGACATAATTATCTTACATGCAATCCCTTTTTTTTGGAAATGGTAATATATTACTTCTGAATAGAAAAAGGAAAAGTGTTAGCTCCGATAGAAAGGAGCTACAAGTAGAAACCCAACCCTGTACACAAGGGTTACACTACAAAATCCCAGTAATGCCTAATCTGTGGGGTTAGGTTAGCACGTAAAGGAGGTTTGGTTGTAACAAGCCCAACAATCTCCTTCTGTAAACTATCAAAAAGATGTAAGTAATCCATGGCGGGTTTCCCATGAATTATGTTGTTCCTCTCCTGCCAAACCTTGTGGCAAAGCCCTGTCAGGCAAATACCACCGAAATGGGAAGTCGTCTTCTCCATGGTCCAAGTCACTGCCTCCTGAAGATGGAAAGGTGGGGAGTGGCCACACCCGTTCTTGAGGCACAACCGTTCCCACATATAGCGGGAAACTTTACACTCAAAGAAAAGGTGGTTATGGGACTCCTCACCCTCTCTGCAAAGCGGGCACTTGGTCTCCGTCTCCAACCCCCAACGAGCCATTCTGTCTCTAGTAGGTAGTTTCCCCAACATTGCTCTGTAGGTTAGGGTACTCCACTTGGGAGTGAAGCACCTACCCCAAAGAAGCGAATGCCAAGGGACAGGGTTGCCTACCATCATCTTCCAAGGGTGCATATGGGGATCCGCCAGGTTCCAGATCCCATCACTATCTTGATTATACAAAAGTCTAACCTCGTCCCACCCCGTGTTCATATGTTTCCACACGTGGGAATCGTACAAATTGTTAGCATTGGACCCCCGTAGCGTCCCATTGTATCTCTCTCTCATCTAAGAAGCCCAAATACCCAGGGGCTGCCTAAGGAATCGATCAGTCCTTTTGAGATTGGCCTGTCTGTGGATCTCACCCATGTCTTGTATCCCTAGACCTCCGAGATGAAGTGGTTTGGCCACGGTATCCCAAGCAACACCATGACCCTTTCCACCCCATAAGAAAGAAGACGTCAGCCGTCTGATGCTCAACAACGTTAGAGTAGGAAGGTGTCATAGATTGCACCCGAACTGCACCATACTCTGAATGACTAACTTGATTAGTACGAGTCGGCCCGCTAAAGAAATCTGTAGGCCAGCCCAACTATCCATTTTGCCCCTGATCTTGTTAAGGCACATGTTGTAGTCTCTATAGAACCCTCTTCCTCTCGAAAGGGGAACACCAAGGTATCTGGTGGGAAAACATCCCCTCTTGATGCCAAAGCAACTTCTTAGCCTTCCTCTTCTCATATCACAAGATTTAGAGAGAAAAATCCTTGACTTCACATTGCTCATGTATAAACCAGTGAGCCTCCCAAAGTTCACCATAACCTTCTTGAACTCCACAAGTCTTTTAGCATGACCCGTGAAGAATAGGAGAACGTCGTCTGCAAAGATGAGGTGGGACACAACTTTAGTGCCTTTGATCTTGAATGGCTTGATCTTGTTGTAGTCCTCGGCATTCTTAATTAGAGTTGTAAGGCTCTCCATGACTAAGGTAAAGAGGAGGGGATAGAGGGGGTCACCTTACCGTAGTCCATTCTTAGCTGTGAACATACCCACCGGGGCCCCATTTACACGTATAGAGAAGGAGGTGGTTTGTACACACTGTTGCATCAAGGTGATCCATCTCTCGCAGATCCCCATGGATCTCATGATCTTCCATAGTGTGTCCCAGTTGACGAAATCATAAGATTTGGTTATGTCGAGTTTAAGACAGGCCTTCTTAGAGCTATTTTTAACTTTGAAATCAGTTAGAAACTCCAAGGCAAGCAGTGCGCAGTCTGAGATCCTTCTCCCTTTAATGAAGGCAGTTTGATTTTGTGAGATGATATCAGGAAGGCACATCTTGAGCATATTCTCTAAGATCTTAGCAAAGATATTATAAAACATCAAGCAACATGCAATCAGTCTAAAATCTATCATATTGTTGGAAGGTATATTTTTGGGGATGAGTTTGATAAAGGCATGATTAACCTCCCTCACCATTCCCCCCCCCACCATAAACCATCTCACCGCTTTGCATATATCATCTTTGATTATTGGACAACACATCTGAAAGAACCTCCCGTTGAAGCCGTTGGGGCCAGGGGCCTTATTAGCCCCTATTGAGAAATCAGCCTTCCTCACCTCTTCGTTTGTCACCTATTTACAAAGGTTGAAGTTCATAGCCTCATTCACTCTCCTCGCAGGGAGAGGTATATTACATTGTTGCATAGCAAGTTGGTTATACAGATTTTGAAAGTAGTGTACAGCTTCAATACCCACTTGTTTCCTCCCCTCAACAATCGATCCATCATCTTTGACCAGGGAAAACATATCATCTTTAAGGGCCCTCTTCTTCACCGTTGAGTGGTATATCTTTGTGTTCCGGTCACCATCTTTAAGCCATGTCATTCTACTTCTTTGCCAGTAGAAACTTTCCTCAACTTTCTCAAGATTGACAATCTTTTTCTCCATGTCTCTTTCCTTGTTTATCGCTTCAGGACATAGCGGATTACTACAAACCGGCATGGCATCCTGCTCATAATCAATCCTAGCAGCAGACAACAAGTTTTTGATATTGACTTTTTCCTTGGCCCAATTCCTTAGACAAAGCTTGGTATTTATCAACTTTTTATAGACAACATAGAGTGGGTTCCCATCTATACAGACATTCCAACCTTTGTCAACGACCTCTTTGAATCCAGGCCAAGTAGTCCACAGATTGAGAAATTTGAAAGGCTTGGGGGCGGAATCCTCATTTTTCAGATTGAGTTGCATCCAAGCGTGGTCACTGAAAGGGTGTGAGCCAAGCTTGATGAATGAGTTGGGAAAGATATCCGCCCAAGCTTCATTAAAAAAACCTCTGTCCAGTTTGCAAGCGATTCGTTTGCGAATACCTTGCTTATTGGACCAAGTTACATGCCCACCAGTCATATTAAGTTCCGTGAGTGCGGCATCATCAATCACCAGGTTGAAGTTCTCCATAACAGACTCAGGCACTTGTTTCCCACCTTTTTTCTCACCAGCCATTCTCACAATGTTGAAATCCTCGATCACCAGCCAGGGGATCTGCTACTACGCTTCCTGTCTAATGCTCTCCCACAGCGGAAGTCCGTCTCTTTCCAAATGTTCCCCATACACAGAAGATATAATACATGAGAAGCCACCTTTGTTAAAGCAACTTACAGTGAAGCACTGCTCCGTTACTGCAATGGGATCCAAGCTCCAATAGGATGGGTTCCATCCAATACAAATCCTACCCAAATCAACCTGATTAAGGTTGGACAAGTAATTCCATCCAATAGGGAAAAGGGTGCTCACCCTCTCCCTCACGTTCCTTCTTATTTTTGTCTCCAAGCAGAAGCACAAATCAACACCCAATTCATTGATGATTGCTTTGAACTTCTTTTGGCTCTGAGGAAGTGAGGCGCCCCTCACATTCCAGGCTAAGATGGACATAACTATCTAGTGAAGGACCCTCTCCCTCTTCCGGATCGGGTCTGGTTGCTTCTTCCTCCTCTTCCATTTCCAGTAATACTGTGTGTGCGTCGCGGGCTGAGGTTGGGCCATGTGTCGCCCAAGATCTCACCATCTTCAGTGCTAGTGTTGTTGAGTGATGCAAAACAGTTGGCAGTCCCAACCCGCTCGCCACCTCCCTGGTTAAGCTTGTCCTCAGTAGATGGTGGAGGAAGTGAGGCATGTGAGCCCACCAATGAACAGGTAGTAGAGTCCAGCTCTGTCTGGTTTGTGACAACAATCACCTCCGCAGTTGCAGCCGCAGCAGGGTCAATCCCCTCAGTATTAGCCTCAGGGACACCACATCAGTGGTGTGGACGCCGTGCATCAACACAGTGTGTGTGGGGATGCCTTGCAGCGGCATAGAGGTCGTGGCCGCATCCACCTCTAGCACTCCTCCGGTCAAGTGGAGGCCATGTTCCTTCTGTCTTCCTTGCAGGTCCGCCCCGGTACCGTCGGCTAAGGAGACCGGTCTTCTGGATGGGCGCCGACGTCTGCTTTTGGACATGCCTGTTCTGAGGGCAGGGGTTGCCATCGTAGGTGGTCGAGGCCCTGGGCAATCCCCGTCTCTGTGCCCGAAAACCAGGCAAGCACCGCAATGATCAGGAAGGGCCTCGTACAACACCTTGATTTCCCAAGCTTGGCCATCGGGCAGCTCCACCATCACAACAGGTGGGGGTTTCTTGTCTGCCGAGATGTCTACGTAAAAGTGAGCCCATCCTATCTTGGATCTCTGGGTCCTTTTGTCGAACACCCGAGGTGTTCCCACAGCATGGGCGATGATCTCCAAGGCTCTGGGCGACCAGTGGGTGCCGATGTCAGGCAGTGAAGCCCACACCAGGGAAGTTTTGAGAGTCGTGCGGCGGAGGTCAGCCTCTGGCATCCATCTCCTCACCAGCACCAGCTGCTGATCAAAGAACCACGGTCCCGCCTCAATGGCCTTCTTCATGTCGTTACTGGTAGCAAAACGCACCAATATCAGTCCGCTCACCAGGATTGAGGCTTCCAGGTCGCCCCGAGGTCTCCACGTGCGCACCATCCAACCTTGGATATGCTCGATCACTAGTTTCTTTTTTCCCAGCACCCGAACCAGAATGGAGAAATGGTGGTAGTCATTCATGTCGGTGAGCACCGGCTCAGAGAAGCTCATCCACAGTCTGTCATCCCCGCTCTTGTAGAAATCTTGTTGCGGATCCCCCAGAGCCAGAGCAGACTTGGTAGTGGCCTCAGCTTGATCCTCGATCGGGGTACTGATCCAAGGTCTCTCCACGGTGACGTCCACATCAGGGGAGGACCAAGGTGCCACCTTAGGGTCTCTAGGCCGTCGAGACCCTCCAGAGCCAGGCAGATCGGAAAAAGAAGTAGTATGTGGCGAAGGGGTTGGGGTTGGGGCTGGGGCTGTGGTTGCTGTAGAAGTGGAAGTAGCGGCGACGGCGTCGGCTGACGACATGGTTAAGGATGCAGATGCGACTGCAGATTCAGAAACAACTGCAGAGGTATTTCGGGGTGGAGGTGGAGGTGGTGGTGGATTGGTGTTGTTGGGGGCGGTATGTGGCACTACACCATTACTGTGAGTAGAGGAGGAGGTGGTTGGGATAGGGTCAGAGGTTGGAAAAGCAGAGGTGGAGCCACCCCCGCCCGCCATGGAAATGGCAAGAGGAGCCCAAGCCCTGACCCCGATCCTAGAGATGGAACGGAGGTTTCACTCTCTAGAAACGAAACGGAGGTCCTACTTAGAAATCATGCAATCCCCTTTTTAATTTAATTTTTAATGACAAGTTTCTTTTGATATATCCTCATACTCTTATTATCTTCATCATTGATGATCACTAGCCTATATTTACATGATATACATTTCTTGATATCCTAGATCAGTTTTGTGACACATACTTTTCTTCCCTTTCCCTTTTGATGGGTTCCTTCCCAACCACCCAGGTGCTGATTGATGAATCAAAAATTCATCACAATTTTTAGCCACCATTTTGGGCCCAATTTGATTAAATACATTCGATTTCATCACCTTAAATCTTACAATGTGCAATTTTGCTTGGTTGACTAGATTATCAAGTTATTAACTAGTTTTATATGTATTTCATGCATATTATGCTGGTCATAGTGAGGTTGAACCTTCAGCTGGGGCCCACCTTCACTCAACCCTAAATCAATCTCCATCAACCATCGTCTATATCAAACCCTTATAAGAGGGGCCCACCTTTCTCAAACATAGATATACCCTCACCCAAGACCCTCTCATCCTTGGTCTGGACCAAACGGTCTTGACTAAACGATCTTGACCAAATGGTCTTGACCAAACGGTCTTGACCAATCGATCTTGATCCATTTAGTTTCACCTCATTCCATCTTGAGATTTCCCCTCACCACACGATCCTGAATCAATGCCCCTCATTCACCTCCCCACTCGGTCCCTCTCCTATTGTTCTGCCCTTACGATTTTTTTCCCTTTCATATAGTCTCAAGACCGTGTGAAGCCTCATGGTCTCTAGACCGTATGGGCAGTCGCCCACCTCAAGATCGGTTGAATCTCCACAACACATGCTCGCCGCTCCTCCACCTTTTCGTCCTCTTCCTTCCTCTCCATCCACCTGATGCATCTCCATCTATGGCTCCCGCACCTCCATCTCCACTACCGCTGACCAGGCGAGGCCAAAGGGTGACGGAATCGTGAGACGAATGAGACCAAAGGGTTGTAATCGGTCTTACATACCATGAGGTGAGATCGATCAGGCTGAAGACCGTTTGGACGGGAGGTTGTGAGACCACACAAGCCCTAACAGTCTGCAAGACCGTGTGGTGGTGCTCGGTCCTCAAGACCGTTAGGCCAGTAGACTGTTTGGGAGTGAAGACTGATTGGAGTAGAGACCGGTTGGAAGCCAAAACCATTTGGAGGCGAAGACCGTCTAGACGCAATTACGCGAGACCCTTTGGAAGAGAAGAACCGCTGTTGTAGCAACCCGTGATGAACCAGTGAATGATCCCCAAGACCATTTTTACCTCCAAACCATTAAGACTCTAGGATCATTGGAGACGAAGACCGTTTGGACAACAAAGACCGTTTGGACGGAGGTACGCCAAGGACCATTTGGTGACAATCGATCCTCAAGACCGCGAGAGGCATAAACCGTTAAGCAATGATCAGTCTCCAAACCATTCGGAGACCATAGATCCTCAAGACCGTTTGGTGACAATAAATCTTAAGACTGTTAGGAGCCTTTCAGTTTCCCAACCGTTCAAGCAGACTGTTTTCTCCAAATCGTATGAAGAGCACTCACACCAAAAACATGAGGGCCTGACCAATGACTATAAATAGAGACACAAGGGTCCTCATTTAGGCATCGGACCCAGAACACCGATAGGCTGGATGAATGTAGGTTCGATCCTGATCATCCATGCCATTTCCACTTCACCTGCTGCTCCTGCTGCGAGCAAGGAGGTCAAGACGAGAAAGAAGGTGGGGAAGAAGATCTGCATGGTCTTCCTTGGTAGTTCTTCCTCCTCGTCCAGATCTACTCTGACACAACGTAGAAGACCACGTCATCTTCACCAAGATGTGACTACCTTCTGCATCATGCTCATGGCGGAACCTTCCCCCTCTCTTGTTCTTCTTATTTCTCACATCATGAGCTAGTAGTTCCTTTTCGCTGGGGTGCGGGGACTAGCCCCACTACCCATGCAAGCATGTTCTCTTATTAAACATTCCTTGGCAATGTATATAACTTTTCATTTCATTGTTAATCGTTAATGTTTGTGGATTGCTTACATGCTTGCTTTTATCTTGTTCTTCCCTATGTTGTGAGAATTTCTATATGTAGGGTAGAATGTCGATTAACGAGGTTGACTCTCAAACTAGAAATAGAATGGGATTCCTTGAGGTAGTAAGTGTATGATCTGCGAGGGGACGAGCCATCTAGCCCAATGTGACACTTCTGTGGCCTAAACATCCCACAGGGAGGGCCACAACTTCAGTTGGATATTTGTATCTTTGTTGTTAATCGTCGATGTTTGCTTGTAGATGAATCGCCTTCTTTCTTGTCGATTAGCACAATTGACTCCCTGACTAGAAATAGAAAGGGATTTTTTGAGGTCGTAAGTGTATGATCCGTGAGGGGATGAGCCATCTAGCCCACTGTGACGCTTCTGTGTGCCTAAACATCCCTCGGGGAGGGCTACGGCTTCAGTTGGAAATTTGTATCTTCGGAACCATAAGTGCATGATACAGACAACGACGAGACATCTGATTCCTAAGGTGATGCTTATGCGGACCTAAACATCCCTCAGGGAGGGTTCACAGTAGTTCTATTTGGATAGCTATATCTTGCATGGATGTTTGATGTTTGGATGTGTTTGCATGTGTAGTGGTGGTGAAACATGAGACCACCCCAG